>NC_069419.1:24358246-24401232 GCF_026875155.1 Cherax quadricarinatus
AGGTGTTGGGGGGTGGTGGGGGTTCAGGGGTTTGGGGGGTGGTGGTGGTTCAGGTGTTTGGTGGTGGTGGGGGTTCAGGTGTTGGGTGGTGGTGGGGGTTCAGGTGTTTGGGGGTGGTGGTGGTTCAGGTGTTGGGTGGTGGTGGTGGTTCAGGTGTTGGGTGGTGGTGGTTCAGGTGTTGGGTGGTGGTGGTTTTAGGTGTTGGGGGGGTGGTGGTCAGGTGTTGGGTGGTGGTGGTTCAGGTGTTGGGTGGTGGTGGTTCAGGTGTTGGGTGATGGTGTTGGTGGGTGGAGTCGAGTTAATGGGTGCTGTTGAGTTACTGGTTGATAGTGGTTGTAGATATTACAATTATAGCTGATATTATTAGAAGCCACCTTAATCACCATAATTTTATTAACGAATCTCAACATGGATTCACAAGAGGTCGTTCCTGCCTGACAAAATTTACTGACGTTGCTAAACAACGTCACCAGACAACGATAAGGAAAAGGTAAGTCCTTCGATAAAATACCTCACATAAGACTTAAGAAAAGTGGCAGCTCATGGTATAGGAGGTAAGGTTCTAACATGGATCGATGCATGGCTTACTAATAGACAGCGGAGAGTTTCCATTAATGAGGTAAAAAGTCTGAGTGGGAACTGGTCACTTGTGGCGTCCCACAAGGATCAAGTTTAAGCCCATTGTTCATAATTTATATTAATGACCTTAACGAAGGAATAACAAGTGACACGAGTAAATTTGCTGATGACAAGAGGAGGATACTACTGAACTTCAAAGGATTTGGACAAATTAATGTCAGGTGTTGGGTGGTGGTGGCTCAGGTGTTGGGTGGTGGTGGTGGCTCAGGTGTTGGGTGGTGGTGGTGGCTCAGGTGTTGGGTGGTGGGGGGTGGTTCAGGTGTTGGGTGGTGGTGGTGGTTCAGGGGGTTGGGTGGTGGTGGTGGTTCAGGTGTTGGGTGGTGGTGGTGGTTCAGGTTTGGTGGTGGTGGTTCAGGTGTTGGGTGGTGGTGGTTCAGGTGTTGGGTGGTGGTGGTTCAGGTGTTGGGTGGTGGTGGTTCAGGTGTTGGGTGGTGGTGTTGGTGGGTGGAGTCGAGTTAATGGGTGCTGTTGAGTTACTGGTTGATAGTGGTTGTAGATATTACAATTATAGCTGATATTATTAGAAGCCACCTTAATCACCATAATTTTATTAACGAATCTCAACATGGATTCACAAGAGGTCGTTCCTGCCTGACAAAATTTACTGACGTTGCTAAACAAAAGTCACCAGGACAACGATAAGGAAAAGGTAAGTCCTTCGATAAAATACCTCACATAAGACTTAAGAAAAGTGGCAGCTCATGGTATAGGAGGTAAGGTTCTAACATGGATCGATGCATGGCTTACTAATAGACAGCGGAGAGTTTCCATTAATGAGGTAAAAAGTCTGAGTGGGAACTGGTCACTTGTGGCGTCCCACAAGGATCAAGTTTAAGCCCATTGTTCATAATTTATATTAATGACCTTAACGAAGGAATAACAAGTGACACGAGTAAATTTGCTGATGACAAGAGGAGGATACTACTGAACTTCAAAGGATTTGGACAAATTAATGTCATGATCTGAAAAGTGACAAATGCAGGCAGTTTAGTGTGGATAAGTGCAAAGTGCTAGTCCTTGGGGATGAAAATAACCCTCGTAGTTATAAACTAGGTGGTGTACAACTTGAACACTGTGAAAAAAACTTGGGAGCCATGGTAAGAAGAAATATGAAACCAAGACATCAGATTACTGGGTAGTGGTGGGTGGGATTGAGGTGCTGAGTGGTGGTGGGTGGGATTGAGGTGCTGAGTGGTGGTGGGTGGGATTGAGGTGCTGAGTGGTGGTGGGTGGGGTTGAGGTGCTGAGTGGTGGTGGGTGGGATTGGGGTGCTGAGTGGTGGTGGGTGGGGTTGAGGTGTGAGTGGTGGTGGGTGGGATTGAGGTGCTGAGTGGTGGTGGGTGGGATTGAGGTGCTGGGGTGGTGGGTGGGTGGGTTGAGGTGCTGATTGGTTTGGGGGGTGGGATTGAGGTGCTGAGTGGTGGTGGGTGGGATTGAGGTGCTGAGTGGTGGGCGGGGTTGAGGTGCTGAGTGGTGGTGGGGGATTGAGGTGCTGAGTGGTGGTGGGTGGGAATGAGGTGCTGAGTGGTGGTGGGTGGGATTGAGGTGCTGGGGTGGTGGTGGGTGGGATTGAGGTGCTGAGTGGTGGTGGGTGGGTTGAGCTGCTGAGTGGTGGTGGGGTGGGATTGAGGTGCTGAGTGGTGGTGGGTGGGGTTGAGGGGGCTGAGTGGTGGTGGGTGGGATTGAGGTGCTGAGTGGTGGTGGGGGGGTTGAGGTGCTGAGTTTGGTGGTGGGTGGGATTGAGGTGCTGAGTGGTGGTGGGTGGGATTGAGGTGCTGATTTGGTGGTGGGTTGGGATTGAGGTGCGAGTGGTGGTGGGTGGGATTGAGGTGCTGAGTGGTGGTGGGGGGATTGAGGTGCTGGTGGTGGGCGGAGTTGAGGTGCTGAGTGGTGGTGGGTGGGATTGAGGTGCTGAGTGGTGGTGGGTGGGATTGAGGTGCTGAGTGGTGGTGGGTGGGATTGAGGTGCTGAGTGGTGGTGGGTGGATTGAGGTGATGAGTGGTGGTGGGTGGGATTGAGGTGCTGAGTGGTGGTGGGTGGATTGAGGTGCTGATGGTGGTGGGGGGTTGAGGTGTGAGTGGTGGTGGGTGGGATTGAAGTGCTGAGTGGTGGGGTGGGATTGAGGTGCTGAGGTGGTGGGTGGGATTGAGGTGCTGAGTGGTGGTGGGTGGGATTTAGGTGCTGAGTGGTGGTGGGTGGGATTGAGGTGCTGAGTGGTGGTGGGTGGGGTTGAGGTGCTGAGTGGTGGTGGGTGGGATTGAGGTGCTGAGTGGTGGTGGGTGGGATTGAGGTGCTGAGTGGGTGGTGGGTGGGATTGAGGTTTCTGAGTGGTGGGTGGGGTTGAGGTGCTGAGTGGTGTGTTGGGGGGGGTTTAGGTGCTGAGTGGGGGTGGGTGGGATTGAGGGGGTGAGTGGTGGTGGGTGGGATTGAGGTGCTGAGTGGCGGTGGGGGGTTGAGGTGTGGTGGCGGTGGGGGGATTTAGGTGCTGGTGGTGGTGGGGGGGGTTGAGGTGCTGAGTGGTGGGGGGTGGGTTAGGGGTGATGGTGGTGGGTGGGGTTGATGCTGAGTGGGGTGGGTGGGGGTTTAATTGAGTGGGGGGGGTGGGGTTTTAGGCGCTGATGGTGGTGGGGGGGGGGTTGAGGGGCTGAGTGGTGGTGGGTTTTGATTGAGGGCTGGTGGTGGTGGGGGGGGTTCAGGTGCTGAGGGTGGTGGGTGGGGGTTAGGTGTGGTGGGGTGGGGGGGTTCAGGTGTAGTGGTGGTGGGTGGGGGGCGGTGCTGAGTGGTGGTGGGGGGGTTTTAGGTGGATGGTGGGGGGGGTGGGGTTCAGGGGCTGAGGGGTGGTGGGGGGGTTCAGGGGCGAGGGTGGTGGGTGGGGTTTTGGTGCGAGTTTGGGGGGGGTTGGGTTCAGGTTTTTGGGGGTGGGGGTGGGGTTAGGTGCAGGGTGGGGGGGGGGGTTCAGGTTTGAGTGGGGTGGGTGGGGTTCAGGGGGTGGTGGTGGGGGTGGGGTTTAGGGGCTGGGGGGTGGGGGGGGGGGTTAGGTGCTGAGTGGTGGTGGGGGTGGGTGGGGTTCAGGGTGAGTGGGGTGGTGGTGGGTGGGGTTTTAGGTGCGAGTGGTGGGGGTGGTGGGGGGGGTTGGGTCTGGGTGGTGGTGGTGGGGGGGTTCAGGTGCTGAGTGGTGGTGGGGGGGGTGGGGTTCAGGTGCTGTGGGGGTGGTGGGGTTGGGGTTGAAAGGGGTGAGTGGGGGTGGGGGGTGGTGGGGTTCAGGTCTGAGTGGTGGGGTTTTGGGGGGGTTCAGGTGCTGAGTGGGGGTGGTGGGGGTGGGGTTAGGTGCTGAGTGGTGGGGTGGGGGTGGGGTTCGGGGCTGAGTGGTGGTGGGTTGACAATACCAACAGCTGCTTTCCGCGTCAGTGTCAAAAAAACATTTAAAAAACAAACGTAAAGTGCTGGAAACCCCAATTTTCGTCATGGAAATGCTGGAAACCCAATTGCGTGCAGAGAAGTGCTGGGAAACCAAATTTTGTGCATGAGAAGTTGGGGAACCCCAAACGTCGAGATGAGAAGTGCTGGGAACCCAAAAGTCGTGCATGAGAAAGGGGCCCCCCAACGTCGAGCAGAAAGTGTGGAAACCCAATTGTCGTGCATGAGAAGTGCGGGAACCAATTTTCGTGATGGAAAAAGCTGGGGAAACCCCAAATTTTCGTGCATGAGAAGTGCTGGGAACCCAAATTTTCGTGCATGAGAAGTGCTGGGAAACCCAAAGTCGTGCATGAGAAGTGCTGGGGAAACCCCAAATTTTGGCATGAGAAGTGCTGGGAACCCAATCGTCGAGCAGAGAAGTGCTGGGAAAATCTGTGTGCATGGAAGTGCTGGGAACCCAATTGGGGTGCATGAGAATGCTGGGGAAACCCATTGTGTGCATGGAAGTGCTGGGGAACCCAATTGTCGTCTGAGAAGTGCGGAAACCCCAAATTGGCGTGCATGAAAGTGTGGGAACCCAATTTTCGGCATGGAAGTGCTGGAAAACCAATTGTCGGATGGAAGTGCTGGGAACCCAATTTGTGCTGAGAAGTGCTGGAACCCCCAATTGCGTGCATGAGAAGTGCTGGGGAAACCCAATCGTCGTCTGAGAATGGGGAAACCCAAACGCTGCATGAGAAGTGTGGGAAAACCCAAATTTTCGGCATGAGAAGTGCTGGGACCCAAACGTCGTGCATGAGAAGTGCTGGGAACCCAATTGTCGTGCATGAGAAGTGCTGGAAACCCAATTGTCGTGCATGAGAAGTGCTGGGAACCCAATTGTCGTGCATGAGAAGTGCTGGGAACCCAATTGTCGTGCATGAGAAGTGCTGGGAACCCAATTGTCGTGCATGAGAAGTGCTGGGAACCCAATTGTCGTGCATGAGAAGTGCTGGGAACCCAATTGTCGTGCATGAGAAGTGCTGGGAACCCAATTGTCGTGCACTAAACATGCTAATACTGTTTTTTGATATTGTCGTTTTCATTGATTTTTATTATTTTCGTTAAGAGTTTATTAGCTAGGTAAAGAGCATCGCCAGTGTCAGCAAGGTAAGCATATGTTCTGTGTTCTTGAAGTCTGTGGGAGAGTGGTAGGTTTCATATTATAACAGCAACAACAGCAGCAGCAACTGCAGCAACAACAGCAGCAACAACAACAGCAGCAGCAGCAGCAGCAGCAGCAGCAGCAGCAGCAGCAAATGAAGTCGGCACTGGAAGCATCAGTTACAGGAGATGAATATAACGGATTTACATCTGCGCCAGAGCTAAGGAGTGTGTAAAATGCCAGAAGTCAATGTCGTGGCAGGTCACTGGAAGGCGAGATGACAATGATATACCCAAAAAGAAAAGTCTGGTCCCACAATCCAATTTCAGTGAAACATGTATGCAGTCATAACGTGACTGCCAAATACTCGACTCCCACAGTAAAATTGTACTGGAGTATATAAGAAACTGAATCAAACCCACAATATAAAGTCGAAGGCGAGACATCAAACACCAACAAGTTGATTAAAAATATTTTATCTGCTAGAAGATATTTGTACTTTGGTAATTTAACAAATCAACAATGCTCAGAGGTGAACAAAATACAGTGATCTTACTTTTCAAAAATGCTCAATTATCTTTACATACATTTTTTTTCCAGTTGATGACTGCAGTACTTCGTACACTTTAGGAATTTATAATTTTAGCTACATATTATCGGTATCGAAGATATTTGTAACTACTAGCCTTAATAGAATACCTATGATTCAGTACCCAAGATAGATACAACACTGTGAAACAGTAGCCATCACTGACTAAAGAAAGCAGAGACAATCAAATAGCCTAGACATACAAGGTTCCAGTACCACAGCAGTTCCAGTTACCATGCAAGGCAGTGCAATTATAATGCACCCGGACTGTGACAGTGCACAGACAGCCACAACGTCGAATATCATAAGCCAAGCCCTGGACAGCAAGACAGGAACATCTTGCAATAATCCACAAGACAATTGAGTAGATCGAGTACTCGAGTACTAGTGTTCTTGCGAGGTAAACCCACAAGAACAGCAGTACACACACACACACACACACACACACACACACACACGTTACCAAATTATGCTAAACTCCTTTAAAAAATTATGCTAAAAATATAAAACACACTGTATATGCTAATAGAGTGGTGAAATAACAGTTATCGAATCACAGATTGTGTGAGTAGGACTCGAACCCACGGCGGGCGAGTCCTGAAAATCACTGTGATTTGCAATCTTCTTTATACGGTTTCGCGAGTCCTGGCAACTTTATGAACAGAATATTAATAATATTTAACGATATTAGATAATGTTTTGTGCTCAAAGTCAATAAAATAATATAATAATAAGTAATAATAGTCATACACCTAAATAATGATATAGAGTAAACAACAAAATAAATACCCTGCGTGAACATGTCTCTGTAAATCACATGAACAAGATTGCTGTGAAGGGTATTAGTCTGAGGGAAGGTATCTGGATAATCATGGGCTGCGTGTGATGTAGGCAGCATCTGGATGGTGCTCGGTGACACTGGGTGATCGACACTGGATGTGTGTTAGTAGAACTGAGTAGAGACGAGGTTTAGCTCCGAGTGGGTGGTTGGGAGTGGGTGACACCGAGTGGGTGGCACTGAGTGGGTGGCACTGAGTGGGTGGCACTGAGTGATGTGAGAGCAGCTGAAAGCACAGCACCATAAGAGCTTGAAGATTGAGACACTTATGCAGCATATGGGAATCTTTATTCAGGAAACGTTTCGCCACACAGTGGCTTCATCAGTCCAATACAAAGAGGAAGGCGTAAGGAGAGGAGGAGAATGAGGTAATCAGTCCCTCAACCTGGAGTCGATGTGTTCAGTCCATCAATCTTGTAGAATGTAGAAGGTACATTCTACAAGATTGATGAACACATCGACTCCAGGTTGAGGGACTGATTACCTCATTCTCCTCCTCTCCTTACGCCTTCCTCTTTGTATTGGACTGATGAAGCCAGTGTGTGGCGAAACGTTTCCTGAATAAAGATTCCCATATGCTGCATAAGTGTCTCAATCTTCAACTTGTCGGTTTTTCAAACCATTCATCACACATAAGAGCTTCAGGTCAGCTTCTTCAGGTTCGCTGATGGCACTCCCCTGGCACTCATGGCACTCTTCTGTTACCTGTCACTCTTCAGTGATTTACACTGATTGTTCCAAAGCCGAATAGGTCATACCTTTCTACTTGAATTGCTGACGCAGAAGCAAAAAGCTGACGCAGAAGCAAGAAAATGACGCAGAAGCAAACTTTCATAATGGAAACTTGAATAAAATTGCGGAGCTTGGCTGACAGACGGTGCTGACATTTGTAAAGCATTGTCAGTATACAAGTGTGTGTGTGTGTGTGTGTGTGTGTGTGTGTGTGTGTGTGTGTGTGTGTGTGTGTGTGTGTGTGTGTGTGTGTGAGAGAGAGATGGGTGAGAGAGGAGGTGTGAGAGAGAAGAGAAGTGAGAGAGAAAATAGAATATTCACATGTAAGCTGTACACTAATAGGGGTCATACAACACCCTGGAAATAATAGGAGGCAATCAGGTTCGATCTAAGGGAAGGAAAAATAACTCCGGCATTGGTTAAAAGTTCTTTGTGTGCAATACTATCCCATGAGTCCAGACATACCCCCCATGGTATTATATTACCCATCACTGTCCAGAGTCCGTGTATAGTACTCTCCTTCCAGAGTACATACATAGTACTACGGTGCTCGTCACCTGCTGCTAGGCTGAGGGACTGACTACCTTATCTTCCACTATTTGCTGTATATATTACTAACATGCCCGTGTATTGTACTGATAAAGCCACTGAATGACGGAACGTCATGACGCACAGATGATGTACATTTGTCACATTCATCTCGTCGGTACTGAATACCACTGATAAACAACTTTGTACTTTGTTTACGCGGTGTGTCTACACGGTGAGTTTACACGGTGAGTTTACACGGTGAGTTTACACGGTGAGTTTACACGGTATGAGAGACTGAGCTTGAACTTGCTGATACATCACAATGTTATTTATAAGAGGTGGCAGTAAGCAGTTGATGGTATGTGCAGGTACACTGCCCTGCCTGTGTGCGCATACGTACAAGTGTCAGTATGTTTAGTTACGTATGACCATGCACACACGCCTATGTATACACACACACCTTCAAGTACATGCAGATGACCTGCTCAATCTAAGACACCCATGTACTGCAGTCTGCACTTACAGCGAGTTACACATGCCTTATACTAACGACATCAACACACGCAGTGGTTCATTTCACCATCTATCACTAGAGTACTATCACAGTATCCACTAACCTGTGGTAGGTCACACAATATTTAATAACGGGAGTAGGCGTTAGTAGTTTAAAGAGCATTACAGTGTTACTTGTCATGCATAAATGCAAGGTTTATGAAGAAGTAAGCAGTGAGAGGGTGCAGGTACACACTGAGAGGAAAGGTCGATTATAGCATGCACAGATTTACAGAACATCCACTTTATAATTACGGGTCTTCCTAGGAGACAACGTCTGACTAGCGTAGACAATACAAGACCAACCAAGTGAGTACAACCACACCTGAAGTCAGCGACAGCCACTCAGTAGACACACCACCAGTGCAAAAACGGTGTCAGGGTGAATAGGAAGAACCCGTGTCCTGACTTGACGGACCAGTACCCCATGTCCATGACGGTGACATCATTTTCATACGCATCAACACACCAGACCAGATAAAAAATATAAATTAGGGCTCATATCTATAAATCTGGACAGTAGTAAGCCCAACAGGAAGTCCGTTTACGTGAGTACACCAATATAAAATCACCATTAGGAAAAAGTTTGATTGAACACCCTGGCGGACGCAATAATACTTAATTGACGATGAAATTTGTTTCAGCCAGAACCGAAAATAAATTGATTTTTTCTTTTAGATGTTACCATTAAATGTTACTTGTAAATTCCAATTAAATAATAGAAACGATGAACACGCGACATAATGACTAATGCGTTTTGTGAGACTTTAATATATGTAATAATGATAATTGAATCGTTAGTCATGGAGGGTCAGCAGGGAAAGGACCACATGAAGAGGTACAGCAGGAAAGAGACCGACATGAAAGTGGGTTTGCAGAAGCCCTTAATAGCTAATGAAGAACCACATGAGCAGGGGTCAGCAGGGAAGGAACCACCATGAAGCAGGGTCAGCAGGGAAGGAACCCACCATGAAGCAGGGTCAGCAGGGAAGGAACCCACCATGAAGCGGGTCAGCAGGGAAGGAACCCACATGAAGCAGGGTCAGCAGGGAAGGAACCCACATGAAGCAGGGTCAGCAGGGAAGGAACCCACCATGAAGCAGGGTCAGCAGGGAAGGAACCCACCATGAAGCAGGGTCAGCAGGGAAGGAACCCACCATGAAGCAGGGTCAGCAGGGAAGGAAACCACCATGAAGCAGGGTCAGCAGGGAAGGAACCCACCATGAAGCAGGGTCAGCAGGGAAGGAACCCACCATGAAGCAGGGTCAGCAGGGAAGGAACCCACATGAGCAGGGTCAGCAGGGAAGGAACCACCATGAAGCAGGGTCAGCAGGGAAGGAACCCACATGAAGCAGGGTCAGCAGGGAAGGAACCCACCATGAAGCAGGGTCAGCAGGGAAGGAACCCACCATGAAGCAGGGTCAGCAGGGAAGGAACCCACCATGAAGCAGGGTCAGCAGGGAAGAACCCACATGAAGCAGGGTCAGCAGGGAAGGAACCACCATGAAGCAGGGTCAGCAGGGAAGGAACCACCATGAAGCAGGGTCAGCAGGGAAGGAACCATCATGAAGCAGGGTCAGCAGGGAAGGAACCCACCATGAAGCAGGGTCAGCAGGGAAGGAACCCACCATGAAGCAGGGTCAGCAGGGAAGGAACCACCATGAAGCAGGGTCAGCAGGGAAGGAACCCACCATGAAGCAGGGTCAGCAGGGAAGGAACCCACCATGAAGCAGGGTCAGCAGGGAAGGAACCCACCATGAAGCAGGGTCAGCAGGGAAGGAACCCACCATGAAGCAGGGTCAGCAGGGAAGGAACCCACCATGAAGCAGGGTCAGCAGGAAGGAACCCACCATGAAGCAGGGTCAGCAGGGAAGGAACCACCATGAAGCAGGGTCAGCAGGGAAGGAACCCACCATGAAGCAGGGTCAGCAGGGAAGGAACCCACCATGAAGCAGGGTCAGCAGGGAAGGAACCACCATGAAGCAGGGTCAGCAGGGAAGGAACCCACCATGAAGCAGGGTCAGCAGGGAAGGAACCCACCATGAAGCAGGGTCAGCAGGGAAGGAACCCACCATGAAGCAGGGTCAGCAGGGAAGGAACCCACCGTGAAGCAGGGTCAGCAGGGAAGGAACCCACCATGAAGCAGGGTCAGCAGGGAAGGAACCACATGAAGCAGGGTCAGCAGGGAAGGAACCCACCATGAAGCAGGGTCAGCAGGAAGGAACCCACCATGAAGCAGGGTCAGCAGGGAAGGAACCCACCATGAAGCAGGGTCAGCAGGGAAGGAACCCACCATGAAGCAGGGTCAGCAGGGAAGGAACCCACCATGAAGCAGGGTCAGCAGGGAAGGAACCCACCATGAAGCAGGGTCAGCAGGGAAGGAACCCACCATGAAGCAGGGTCAGCAGGGAAGGAACCCACCATGAAGCAGGTCAGCAGGGAAGGAACCACCATGAAGCAGGGTCAGCAGGGAAGGAACCCACCATGAAGTCAGGGTCAGCAGGGAAGGAACCCACCATGAAGCAGGGTCAGCAGGGAAGGAACCCACCATGAAGCAGGGTCAGCAGGGAAGGAACCCACCATGAAGCAGGGTCAGCAGGGAAGGAACCCACCATGAAGCAGGGTCAGCAGGGAAGGAACCCACCATGAAGCAGGGTCAGCAGGGAAGGAACCCACCATGAAGCAGGGTCAGCAGGGAAGGAACCCACCATGAAGCAGGGTCAGCAGGGAAGGAACCCACCATGAAGCAGGGTCAGCAGGGAAGGAACCACCTGAAGCAGGGTCAGCAGGGAAGGAACCACCTGAAGCAGGGTCAGCAGGGAAGGAACCCACCATGAAGCAGGGTCAGCAGGGAAGGAACCCACCATGAAGCAGGGTCAGCAGGGAAGGAACCCACATGAAGCAGGGTCAGCAGGGAAGGAACCCACCATGAAGCAGGGTCAGCAGGGAAGGAACCCCCATGAAGCAGGGTCAGCAGGGAAGGAACCCACACATGAAGCAGGGTCAGCAGGGAAGGAACCCACCATGAAGCAGGGTCAGCAGGGAAGGAACCCACCATGAAGCAGGGTCAGCAGGGAAGGAACCCACCATGAAGCAGGGTCAGCAGGGAAGGAACCCACCATGAAGCAGGGTCAGCAGGGAAGGAACCTACCATGAAGCAGGGTCAGCAGGGAAGGAACCCACCATGAAGCAGGGTCAGCAGGGAAGGAACCCACCATGAAGCAGGGTCAGCAGGGAAGGAACCCACCATGAAGCAGGGTCAGCAGGGAAGGAACCCACCATGAAGCAGGGTCAGCAGGGAAGGAACCCACCATGAAGCAGGGTCAGCAGGGAAGGAACCCACCATGAAGCAGGGTCAGCAGGGAAGGAACCCACCATGAAGCAGGGTCAGCAGGGAAGGAACCACCATGAAGCAGGGTCAGCAGGGAAGGAACCACCATGAAGCAGGGTCAGCAGGGAAGGAACCCACCATGAAGCAGGGTCAGCAGGGAAGGAACCACCATGAAGCAGGGTCAGCAGGGAAGGAACCACCATGAAGCAGGGTCAACAGGGAAGGAACCCACCATGAAGCAGGTGTCACAGGGAAGGAACCCACCATGAAGCAGGGTCAGCAGGGAAGGAACCCACCATGAAGCAGGGTCAGCAGGGAAGGAAACCCACCATGAAGCAGGGTCAGCAGGGAGGAACCACCATGAAGCAGGGTCAGCAGGGAAGGAACCCACATGAAGCAGTGTCAGCAGGGAAGGAACCCACCATGAAGCAGGGTCAGCAGGGAAGGAACCCACCATAAAGCAGGGTCAGCAGGGAAGGAACCTACCATGAAGCAGGGTCAGCAGGGAAGGAACCTACCATGAAGCAGGGTCAGCAGGGAAGGAACCCACCATGAAGCAGGGTCAGCAGGGAAGGAACCCACCATAAAGCAGGGTCAGCAGGGAAAGGAACCTACCATGAAGCAGGGTCAGCAGGGAAGGAACCCACCATGAAGCAGGGTCAGCAGGGAAGGAACCCACCATGAAGCAGGGTCAGCAGGGAAGGAACCTACCATGAAGCAGGGTCAGCAGGGAAGGAACCCACCATCAAGCAGAAATCACTGAAGACATTATTACTCTCACAATATATCAGGGTTATGCAAGGTAACTGCCAGTTTCTCTCACATATAAACAACCTGAGTTACTTTTAAAGAGAAATAAGATGTAAAAATCTTTCAAGACGAACGAATATCCTGAACAAGATGGAGTGTAAAAATAGACACAAGAAGTAAATAATTACCTTTTGTGGATGTAATTAAATTAAGAAATCAGGTGAGACTTATGTCACACTGAAATATTCAGAAAATATAACTTAAAAGTTAAATGTACAGCTGTTAGATGAAACACTTAAATCCATATGATTAACTAGTCCAACTGCCTTCCAGGACTCGAGTCCCGGAGGGCAGTGCCTGCACTCTGCAGGAGTCGTGGACATGTTGCTGTCGGAGGGTAACTTCTGGCAAGAAAGTGATATGTAAAGTAAAAGGACACAAGTGCAACTAATGTGACATTTATTGTGGCAACGTTTCGCTCTCCAGGAGCTTTATCAAGCTTGATAAAGCTCCTGGAGAGCGAAACGTTGCCACAATAAATGTCACATTAGTTGCACTTGTGTCCTTTTACTTTACATATTGTCGGTAATTCTACCAACTTTATTACAAGAAAGTGATAGATGAACGACAGCCAGAGCTTTCTACTTGGTGGCTTCCATGCCCTAGAGAAAAAAAAGAAGAAATTTACAGTCATACTGTAAGCGATCAGAGAGACGAAACAATACGAGCTTCGAAATGAAATGTGATCTGTGAGGATAAACTAAAAACTTAAAGTTCGGCTTTGCGAAAAGACACAAGATGGATAGTCAGATCTTGGTTCATGAGAGACTAGGGAAAAACAACGGTCTTCAGAAATACATTGGTTCATGAGAGACTGCGAAAAACAAGAGTCTCCATCAACTAGCAACCGGAGGGACAAGATGACACAATCTTAAATTGCAAAAGGAGCCTTGTAAAAAAACTTGTCGGAAACATTTATTTTACCAATATTGCAGGATACATTTTACCAATGCAGTGGTCGATGGTTGAAGTGAGCTCCAATGTGACGCTGTGTCTCCCAGAGCAACACTGCCACAGCCACGCTGCGCCTGCCACAGCCACGCTGCGCCTGCCACAGCCACGCTACGTCTGCCACAGCCACGCTGCGCCTGCAGCGTCTGCCACAGCCATGCTGCGTCTGCCAAAGGCACGCTACGTCTGCCACAGCCACGCTACGTCTGCCACAGCCAAGCTGCGTCTGCCACAGCCAACTGCGCTGCCACAGCCAAGCTGCGCTGCCACAGCCAAGCTGCGCTGCCACAGCCAAGCTGCGTCTGCCACAGCCAAGCTGCGTCTGCCACAGCCAAGCTGCGTCTGCCACAGCCACGTTACGTCTGTCACAGCCAACCTGCGTCTGCCACAGCCACGCTACGTCTGCCACAGCCAAGCTGCGTCTGCCACAGCCAAGCTGCGTCTGCCACAGCCAAGCTGCGTCTGCCACAGCCACGTTACGTCTGCCACAGCCACGCTACGTCTGCCAAAGCCACGCTACGTCTGCCACAGCCAAGCTGCGTCTGCCACAGCCACGTTACGTCTGCCACAGCCACGTTACGTCTGCCACAGCCACGCTACGTCTGCCAAAGCAGCACTGTCTGCTAGAGCAAGAGAGAGAGAGCTGATCTACGAGTAAAGCAAGAGAGGGATGGATTTTGAATCAAAGAAGAAGAGAGGGATGAGTTGTGGATAAACAAGAGCGAGAGAGAGCGAGAGAGAGAGAGAGAGAGAGAGAGAGAGAGAGAGAGAGAGAGAGAGAGAGAGAGAGAGAGAGAGAGAGAGCGGGGTTTGTATCAGAACCCATACTACTTTCCATACAAGAAAGTGATCATCCACAGAGAATCGATTATTTCATATTGCTCTCTTAAGAATGTCTTGAAGATCATGTAAAAATTTGAGCCTGGGACATTTTTTTTTTGTTACAGGAAGACTTGAGAACTCAAGGATAATGTGGCTGCTGGAATTCAACCCCAGTATGTGCAAGGTCATGAAAAGGGCAGAGGAGGATTGAAGCTTAGCAGTCACGTGACTATTATGATCATGGGGGAGCGCTAAACCCGTAGGGATTATACAGTGGCTGAGGGGGGAAGGTATTCAGGCTCAATTTAAGGAACTGGAGCACAGATCCTATTCCCTAGATCAACAGCCCCTCTCCAGCATCAAGGACCCTGCCTTGAGGAGAGTCGCGTAACTAAAGTCAGCTAATTTACACTTGTCAGCCATACTGGACGTGACTCCGCACTTACTTGTAGCGATAAGTTATGCGATACACACATGATTTATATCACTGCGTGGTCAACAATATCTTTCTCTACTCTGGAAAACCTGTGAAAGTCAAAGAGAACTGTGATGCCTACCAGTACTTGGTTTGGGGTTGAGTAGCAGCTACGTCAGTAGCAAGTGCCAGAGAGAATAATACGTATAACAAAAGCAGACTTTTTTATTAACTGCAACGTTGCACATCTTGTTTAATAAGAGGTCTGCTTTGGCTGTTGCTTTTTCCAGTACTTGAGGGGATACACTGCCTCACTCTGACTTCCACGGCAGGCACCGCTCCACGGCAGGCACCGCTCCACGGCAGGCACCGCTCCACGGCAGGCACCGCTCCACGGCAGGCACCGCTCCACTAATAAACATTTGCAAAGATTAACCGCAAGTTTATGCTCTATAAATAATTATCCATCTGGCAACTGATGTGAAGGTTTGGTGCTATATGTATCACTCGCCTTAAGTTACACTTAATATTTAACCAACTCGTTAGTTCTATTTACAATCAAGTCGTCAGTTACTTAATACATTATACAGCAACTCTAGGTATTCCTAAAGGGGGACCTTGTGGTGGTTGCCATTTTTTCCCTCCCTTCCTAACTTTTCGGTTACATTCACTCACTACAGAACGCCTCATCCTATCGGATTCAAATTTTGAAAGCTTGTTTACGATAAAGGGGAACAGTAAAAATTAAGGTAAGTAACAGGGATGTTAGAAATACTTCTTTAATCTTAAAGTTCTAAAGAGAAATGCAATAAACTGTAGGAATATATAAAATTCATAATAATGTTTGTCGACAACGTGACGTTAACGATGATGTGGTCTGAAGATGAAGTAAGAAACTGCGAGACGAGTTGGGTAAACTTTCAAGAATAGTCCACCAAGTGTCTGTTCAAATTTTGCGAGAGCGAGAGAAAAGTATTTGAGATAGGAGTTTGGAAATGGAGGCGCCATAGACAAGGCACCATCTGAGAAGAAAACAAAAGAGAGGCTAGACTGGGAAAAATCTCCAAAGGTACACACGAACTTGATATCTCCAGCGATATGAGCAAAATTTACACACAAGAGAAATGTTTTCGGAAACATAAGGAATCATTTACGATTGTGCATACAGTGTTAAATCAGTAATGGAGAATACAGTGCCAGCTTGGAGTCGTCACCTAGTCTAGTCAAACACGCAGTCACACAATTTTCCAGAGTTTTAAGACGTGGCATCGCTGGAAGACAGGAAAATAAGAGATCTGGATCAAGACCTACATGAAGACCAGCATCGTAAAAAAAACAATGAGGGGATACAGGTGAAAATTTAACACAAATGAGCCATATCAATTTTTTCAAGTACCTTATCAGTGAGATGGTAGTGGCACACAACATGTAGGTAGATATTTAAGGCAAAATTCGATACACTCTTCTATAAAATAGGTACGCTGAAACCTTAAAGCTTATAAAACAATTAAACTGGAGAGCCGGGATCCAAGAGCTGGAGTTCAATCAGCAAAAAATTCTCATATGCAAATCAACAGACTCGTGCATAAACAAAATTCAGAAAATCCATTAGCATAATGTCAATTGTTATTACGATCAGAGGCTATAACTCGACTAAATATCGTGCCCAAACTAAGAGCAGATATGGTGTGAACATAACCATAATACACGTCTTTGTACCTATAACTGTATAAACTATGACGCGAGCAAACAATCATACGTCACCGTAACGCTCGCCATAAAGCGGCGGCCTAATTTATTGTCAATAAAGCCAGGTTGCTAATTAAGTTTAATAGTGGCCCATGTTTATGCTTCAGGCGCCGCCCCACCTGGATATTAAATAATATTTTCTGTAGCAATTTTTGTAACGTTAATCTAAAACTGTAGTGTGCGAGCTCGGTAATCCTTAGTTGGGTGATTAGCCAATAACCTGACATAGAACCAAGTATGTTTATTTGACTTGTAATGTCTACAAGCACTGATATGTCTACAAAGTTTAGAAATATCTACAAAGATTGGAATCCCTGCAAAGCCAAGAATGTCTACACGCCCTGGAAAGTCTACAAAGCTGTCTGGAGGAAACTCATTTTGAGTAATATATAAGGAGTGTTGTAAAGTGTGTTGACTGACCTGCAGTGTTTGGGCAGCCAAGTGGTAGACCTCTTTGTGGCCTCTAAGATGACGGGCACACTCAGAGAGAGAGAGAGAGAGAGAGAGAGAGAGAGAGAGAGAGACAGAGAGAGACAGAGAGAGAGAGAGAGAGACAGAGACAGAGAGACAGAGACAGACAGAGACAGAGAGACAGAGACAGAGAGAGACAGACAGAGACGGAGACAGAGACGGACAGAGACGGAAAGACAGAGACGGAAAGACGGAGAGACAGAGACAGAGACAGAGACAGAGAGACAGAGACAGAGAGACAGAGACAGAGACAGAGACAGACAGACAGAGAGACAGAGACAGAGAGACAGACAGAGACAGAGAGACAGAGAGAGCTGGGAAAAGCTGTGTTTGAGAGCTAGGGTAGAGGTTGAAAAAAGAGTTGTAGGGAAACATCATGTACTGGATAGTATGTCTTAGTTGAAAGGGAAGAGGTGGATATTAAGGTTGTGGATGTTGGATGGGAGGGGTTGTGGATGTGGATGGAGAATGGGAGAAAGGTTGTGGATGGGGAAGTAACTCCTTGGAGAGAAATGATATAAAATACCTACAAGATGGTAGTGACAACGTTTCGCCCACACACTGGGCTTTAGCAAGTGACAAACAGATTTATCCTGGAGAGAGAATGTGCGCGCGCGCGTGTATTTATATATATTTATATATATATATATATATATATATATATTTATATTATATATATATATATATATATATATATATATATATATATATATATATATATTTTATATATATACATATATATATATATATAGGGAGCATATTGATAGGTGAAACATGTTGAGGCAGAGGTCTTGGGTAGACTAATGACAGGTTGGACAAATATATGACCGAGAATAAAAATTAATCATGATATCGCACAACTTCAGCCAAAAGAACGACTCCTACAACACGGCTGAGCCTGGAGGTAAACTGGCAGGAAATGCCGACACGATGGAAGAGAGAACGAAAGAGAGGAAAAACAGAAAATATCGTAATATTAGTAGTATATAATGATAAACCAGACACTTGGGCAACATTTGTTCATCTCTATTCTGGAAGAGTTTTACCAACCAGTGTCTTCTTCAGTACAATGCAGAGAACAACGTATTCAAAGTATGGAGTCAACGTATTCAGTCCATCAATACTGATAAATTGCAGAATATGTACAGAGAAGTTGTTTATATACCGCAGACAGGTGAAATGGTACAGTGGTGGGTGGAGTCACCAGTGAAAAAATCCATCAGAGAAGCAGGCAAGCTATAAAGAATTCCCTGCATCAAAATCCTAAGATGATGTTGTGTCTGACAGTGTTTGCATAAATTCTTCATAGAATGTCTAATCTATAGGCATGACTTATTTCCACTAGAGGATTTTTCACTGGTGACACAGCTTACAACTGCTCTACCTCGCTTGTCTGTAATATATAAGCTGCTCCTCCGTACACATGCTGTACTCTTGTCAAAAATTGAAGGACTGATCACACCGACTCTAGGCTGAGGGACTGATTAACTCAAACTCACTCACACACTTGCCCAATTAAACATCTTGCAGGGAATAATACACCAAATAATTGGTTTAGAAAACTGACAAGTTGATAAACTGAAGTAGTCACTGGTTGTCGAAACGTTTCCAGAAGACACCCAAATGTTGCACATAGTGTCTAAATCTTTTAATATCTTATTACCTGACCCTTTAACGGTTGTTTTTCTGATGCGGCTGTACAGCAACTTTAGCTCAAATTTGACTTTTGAAGCTGTCTTTTTTATCGTTCCTCCTGTCTTCTTACCCATACACATTAGTTTCTGCCATTTTTCGCTGCTCTGGCGTTCTTTGTTTATTATGTTTCTTCCACGTTCTTACAGTTTTAGCTTTTGCATCGCTGCACCTATGGAAAACCATGGGCTGCAGGGTACGAATTTCTCTTCTACCGCTCAGCACTTTTCAGCTACACACTCCATTTCGTTCGTTGCCCTTCCATCTAGCTTCCTCTCCATGGCAATACTTACGAATTGTCTAATGCCATTACAGACGAATGTTTTGAGATCAAGTATATCCCTTCCTATACTCTGTTGTCCTTTGCTTCCACTTCCAAAAGGTATTATTTTTACAGCCTCACTCCCGCGGGCCCAAGAGACCTTTCTTTGAAATTTGTTGATTTTACTACCGGGTTTTCTTCATTTTTTGTTGTTAAGGGTAATAAAGATACAGAATGGAAATCCCAAGGTTCTAAAATCCTTCGAGGTCTTAGAACTGTTAAGGTCGGGAAAAATGGGGTTTTTAATGATCTGGTAATTACTGGAATTTTCACAAAAATTCCTAAAAGATCCTCTAATTTTTCGCAAGGCCAGGTTTCGGTCTTCCCATTTTCAATAACCCCAAAAACCAGTTGTAGTAACCCCCTCTGTACCAAGTAATCCCCTTCCTTTTCTTAGCCCCTACCCCCCTTCTCAATAATATTTTTGTCATTTGCAGGTGATACCTCTATCAGCCCTCAGTCTTCTACCAGTATCAAGTTATCCCCCTTCCAGCTCGAAAATCGCACAAAAATCTAAAGTAATCCCCCCAAAATATTTTCCTTCAAAAAATAAAGGGTATAAAAAACCGACACAAGGGAAACAAACACAATTTTTTAAATGTGATCCTTTATTGAAAAACGTTTCGCCCACACAGGGGACTTTTTCAAGCACAAACAATCTACCGGGGGTGAATGAATGAAGAATGAACAATTCAGGAAAGATCCCAATGGGGGGGGGGGGGAAAAGGAAAAACAAAGAAAGCGAAGGAGGGAGTTTTTCCTAGTTGTAGAAATAAGCCGGGGGTTTAAACCCCAGCAGCTGAGACATCGGGGGATAGAGCTGGAGAAACGGGACTTGGCGGAATGTGGACGCGTGGGAAAAGCTGTGCAGGCTGCTCAGGGGTTTGATTGTAGATCTGGTGGGCGTTTGTTGCGGGAGATCGCGGGAAGGGGGAGGGAGGGGGAGGCATGTTAAAATAATTGGTTAATATCAAGAGGGAGGGGATCACGTTGTTTGGTGAAAAACCCCTTTTCAAATCTGTTTTTTGTTTGTTTTTCGTTCCTGTCGAAGGTTTTTTAATCTTTTGAAAGAGGTTTTGATAATCAATAATTTTGGCGATTTTTGCTGTCTTTTTCAAATCTGAAATTAAGGCGTTTCAGTGTGGGGATCGCATCCAGGAGCAACATGTATTTGATACTACCAGGGTGTGAAACGATGACCTGGGGTGTTTTATACGACGGGGTGTGGGGTTGTATGTACAAAGGTGAGGGGTCGTGGCTAAATATTGTTTCCCCTTCCCATTTCTACGGGTCTTCGAGTATTTGGGGTGGATTTTCGGAGGAAGTGTCTTAGCTTTTTTGGGCTTTTGGGGGTTGATTGGGAGATAAAGATGGTTCTTAGTGTAGAGCAAAGGTGGAAGACTCAGGGTTTGGGTTCACGCGGGGGTGATTTTGGGAAGTCGCTGATTGTTGTTTTTTGGAGAGGGAATTTCGGGTGTTGTATGTTGCCTAATGTTTAGTAAGTTGATGATGTCGGCAGATGGTGGAAGTCGGGAAAATAAATTTGGCATGTTGTTAAAATGGGAAGAGCTCGTTAAAAAACAGTGTTGAAGGGCCGGTAACGCCTATTATGCATGGTGCATATGCATACAATAATGAACTTTCGTGGTTCATAAGCGGGGAGTAGTTTAGGGGGTTGGGTAGCTTTTAAAAGTTTTTTGTCCCGGGCCCGGGAGTTTGGCGATGGAAATAATAGGAATTGGAAGGTGTTTTCTTCTGTTGCTTTTTGGGTTTTTTCTCAAATTTCACGACGGTGGGCACTTTGCAGCGAGAGAGATTTTTTTTGCATTTTGAACACTTAATGGGGCAGTAAAAGTACAAGTCTTGGAATCGGGGCCTTAAAACCCCAGGTAGACAAGTTTTTTGTCTTTGTGGGGGCTTTGTAGAGGTAGGTAAGAGTGAAACTCCATCATGAGTATATGAGGGTACCGTTTCAGCTTCAAATGAGGGAGTTAATGAAGTAATAGTACATGGCCACCCCTTAGCCACAGTTTGGGCAGCCTTTGTCACATCATAAAAGTGATTTTCACAGGGAGGGGCAGTAGGAATCTTGGTGATGCTTTCAACTGTAAGCCCAGGGATTTTGTTTTCTAGGGAGGTTTTTGGGTCTTCAGCAGGTTTATGGTAATCTTTGTCAATCCTTCATGAAGACAGTCCCTTAGCTCGTAAGGCGGGAAGGCAGATTTTAAACCCAAGGTCTGATAGAGTGGAAAAAGCGAGGTCAGAGTTTTTCAGCTTAAACATCGCTTACAACAATAATAAAGGGCTTCGGAGTGAGGGTTTGTTTAATCTTGACCTGTAACCCCTGATTCCCACAGAAAAGGGCAACTTGGGGGTCATTGATCGCCCACTGGATGGTTTTATTTTGACTTGGGGGAAAAGCCATTTTGGGGGGACAGTGTAACAAACGCCGGGGTGTATTATGTTAATTTCGCCAAACCGTAGTCCGGGCACGGGTCTCAATTTTGCGATGCCCCGTCTCTGGCTCCCGATGGAGAAAGGTTTTACAGTGAGCAAAACTATCTCTCAAGACTCTTGGTCAGTTCAACTGGTGCATCTCAAAACAAAAAAACAATATGTACTCCTAACTGGACACTGCGAGGAGGAGGATATGTCGTTATCACGGTAACAGCTTGTCTGGTTCGTTGACCCAGGACACTAGTGTGCCGAAACCTTTGGGGCCTCTTCGGAGGGAATATCACCCTATTTGCCTGCGGAGTGTCTCAGTAACTTCGCACTCCAGAAGATAGTGGGTTTGGGGCCGCGGGACAACGTTTGACATACTGGCACATCTCCTCCTCCCTTGTCTACCATCATTTTGGTTGGGAAAGCCAAAACGAAGCCGAGGGATGGGGGTAACTGCACTCGGGCCAGCTTCTTCATTGGAGGGTTCTCCCCGAGCGTGCTCGGTCCACTTTTAGTGGGGTACACCTAGCCCTCCACCATAATTTTCATGGCCTGGCGCCACCTTTTTGGCCTGTCGTGGGTGATTGGGGACAGTAACCCCAAACATGGGGATTTTGTTGCGAAAAAAAACCATACCCCGCCGGGTTTTGAACCCGCGGTCATAGCCCTCAAAACTCCGCCCGTGCGTTACCCCGGGCCCCTTTGTATCATCTCCCGCCTCATTTCCCGGTGCCAGCATGGCGGGGGATCCTTTCAATGTGATCTGTTACCCGAATTCTAAGGCTTATTATGCTCAGGTCGATGTGATGATGAACATTGTCCTGTGGTTGAGGGGGGGGAGAGGGCATTGATTGCAGGGGGGGAATAACATGTAGACAGGTGGGAGTCGATGTCGTGGGGCATGGACAATCCTGCTGAATCCCCCAGCTCGCTTGAAGGATCGTGCAGTGGTCGGGGAGTCGCCACCCTTGTGTGTGACCATTGGGGTACGTCCAGCTGCTGCTCTCCCCCCTGTCAGGGTCGACAAAACATCTGGAAATACCTGCACATGTCCTCCCCTGCCTCCAGCGTTTCAGAATTTTGCTGAAGGGTTTTGACTGCAGGACGCTCAAAATGGGTATTTGCTGATGCAAACACGGCGGGTTTGGGGCGCCAGGGAGGTGGGGGATGGTACCCAAAAAAGGGAAAAGTCAAACTCTTCTCAAGGATAGTTGTATAGGCAGCAGCTTCCGCCCACAGCACAAACAAAACGAACCAGTAGTAGCCCGGAAGAGGGGGATCTTGTCCAGGGTTGTCAAACCCATCCCTTAGGGGGGGTACCTTGCGCCGGTGCAGAATCGTGGCCACTTTGCAGGCGTTTATGACTTACTCTGAACCCAAGGGAAAGGGAAACCCCCGGGCCTCAATTGAGGCATACTGTGTTGTCAAGATGGGCCCCAAGCTAGTTTTTATCGCCTGTTTTGCGACCTCCACCCTTTTTCCTCTCGGGGGAAGAGAGACTAACGCCGGGCACCGTATCAAAGAGCAGCGTATGCTTGTATTAGTAAAGCGAAGTACATCTTCTTTCCCCTCACGGGGCCCGATGGGTCCATGCGTTGAGCTGAGTAACCGTGACCTGACATAAAACGGCCTGTTTCTAAGGTCACTTTTTTTTCAAGTAGATTCCCAGTACAGGTGGAGCCCGCCACTCAAGTTCTATATCCTGCTTTCGTATCTATTTACGGGGTCTGGTCCCTTTAAATCATTTCAAGAGATTTTTCGGGCCCAATCTTGAGGCCCAGTTCCTTGCAAACGGTAATTAGGGGCCAAAGCTCTCGAGCCTTCGTTTTAAATTGCCTTTTCCCCTTACTACGAGTGCAAGATCATCAGCATAGCTGGGGGCTGTGTACCACTATGAAAGGGAAGGCTCACAAGTTTCCTGCATAAGGCGTTAAACAGGGTAGGACGAGGACACCCCCTTGTGGGTACCCTTTTCCAGGGGGTTTAAAAGGAAGAGTAGTGTCCCTGAAAGCTGACACAGGCCCCTGCCCCTAAGGTAGGGCTCTTTCCAGGGGAGGAGGGGCCTTTGATTTTCCCCCCCGAGCAGTATTGCCAGAATTGCTGTGGGGGTGGGTAGCTCAAATGCCTTTTTAAAGGGCGAGGTAGACGACGATACAGTTTTTTGTTCTATCAGCAATCGGCTTAGTAGAGTGGTTTTCACTCTGCTGTACCCGTCCTTTTTGGTGAAACCAAAAATGTGATGATGAGAGGGTCCAAGTTTCCCAGGAGGCGGTTTTTAAAACCCCTCCTTTCAGCGTCTTGCTAAACAGCGGTCAGCGATATGGTCTCATACTGCTGGGGGCCTTGGGGGGTTTTGGGAAATTTGGGACGATGGGGAGCTTTTTTCCAACGTTGGGGGTGTCCTGGCCCCCCACGACTTGTTAATGAGTCTAGTATGGCCTCCCCTCCCTCTGCCCCCCCCGTGAATCTGGAGTAGAACACCACGATCCCGGGGGAGTGTCACCCGTGTTCTTAATGGGGAATCGGAGTTCCAAGTCCTGAGGTCTTCATCAGTCACATCTTCCGACTCACATGCCTTGTTCGTTAGTGGCGCTGTGGCAGAAGATCAGTCTGTATTTCCGGGTGTCCTGTGGGAGCTGATGGAGGCTCCCCCCGAAGTGAAAAGCTCCACTATTTTTTCAGCTTCCTGGGGTGGGTTCGGGGGTGCTGGTGCCTCGGCTTTTCTTTGCCAGGCTTTTGACTTGCCCATACTCGATAAAGTGGGTGATGCCCGAATGTTGAGCACCACTCCAGCCATTTCTTATTTTTACTCTAAGAGATCGGGGCTGCTGCACAAAGGCCTCAATATTTTTGTTCTCTGCCGTAGGGTTACGCCTGATAAACTTCCCAAAAAGTTGATGCGTTTCTGCTCCCGAAAACCCCGTCGTTGTAGAACCCCCGTCTCTTTTATGAGTCGTCCTGCGTACTTCTTGGGAATTTCGCACTCTCTGCTGGGGGAGAACAGTGATTTGCTTCCTTTTCCCCTATCACAGCTTTAGATAGAGAATTGGGCCACCCGTCATGAAATAATCCTGGAAAACCTTCCATTGGCCTCTTTAGTCCCATCAGGACGCAGCACAAATGTGGGAGGCTGTTGATTTGAAAGGGGTGACACTGCAAAGTGGTCACTGACGGTAGGATGAGTTTCCCAGTGGCCCCCGCTGCGAGTTTTCTTTACCCAAGGTAAGGGGAGGCAGCCACCCAAAAGGTGTGTGGGGTCCCCATTGTTTGAACTTTCCTCTGAATATCGTGTAGGAGCATTGCTATGTGTCTGCCAGAGCATTGGTTTGGAGTGAGAGTGAAAATTGGGGGATTCGTTAAACTCCACCCCCCAAAAATACACTCAGTGCGTGCTAGTGCAGGAGCCTGCAATGTCGAGGGTGTGTCTTGGTTTTTGTAGATGTTATAGATGGTAAAGGGCGCCCAGTTTGTGCAAAGGAGGGCCCGACCTCCATCCTCCCCCCCAGCCACAGGGTTGGCTAAACCTCTGAGGTATTGTATTGGATACAAATACGCTGTGCCCTGCATTTAACCTGGTCCATGTGCCGAAAAATCCCAGCAAAACCGGGTAGCTTTGGGGACATAGTCAGGACGTAGAATTTCTTGTAGCAAGACATGTTAACCCGATCCCGAATTAAGCTTCCGCAAGAGGGTTTTTTTGCCCCTCAGACCAATGTTCTATTGTAGGGGCCCTTTAGGGTGTTATTTGGTACCCAGGGTTTTTCCATCGCGTTGTTTCCTGAGCTGGGATGGTCCTGCC
Source organism: Cherax quadricarinatus (assembly GCF_026875155.1). NCBI lineage: Eukaryota > Metazoa > Arthropoda > Malacostraca > Decapoda > Parastacidae > Cherax > Cherax quadricarinatus. The sequence continues at coordinate 24,383,496 of NC_069419.1, forward strand.
CGCTCTGAGAACCTTAAATTTATGGCACACTGCTCCTCTTCGTCAAAAACACTCTCTCAGGAGCGTTTTGACCATCTGCTGGGAAAGCGCTCTGTTTTTTCCCGGGGGTTGATTGTGTTGCAAATAAGATCCGTGACACCCTGATGATGCACGGATCCTCCCTGGTGAGGGCCTGCTTTGGGTTTTGGGGTTTGAAACAGTGGATTATCTGGGGTGTTTGGTCGTAGTGACTGCTGAGGGTTGGGTTTTTTTTTTATTGTATGCAAACCTTGGTCTGTTGCTGTATACCAGGTTGGGAGCCGGGGTCTGCTGGGAGTGCCCGTTGGTCTGCAAAACGCCCGTGCCGGTAAGGAGTGCCTGCGTTGTCGGTTGGGCCGGGGGGGACTCGTTTTAGTGCCGCTGCTGATCCATTGACCTGCACCCTTTGACGCCCCCTTTCCTCTTTTTTCGTTTCGTTAGGTAGGGGTGCAGGGGGGTTCTTGACCTTGACCCTGGTTTTAGGCTTCGAGGGTTTGGGGGAAATTCCTGGGGATTTTACTTGGGGGGCTGCTGAGAGATCTGCGGTATGGCCGTTCTCTGCACCCCTCGTTTGCTGGAATGAATCCGTTGTAGCCTGTTGCCGAGTTTTTGGCTCTTCTAGCTTCTTGAATCTGGCGAGCCTCTGGGGGATCGGGATTCCAGGTGGGGTTTCCCTGCAGTTCGGCATTGTGGGGTGGGTGGGATGCATTTTTAGCTTAGTGATGCATTCCTCGTAGGGGGGTTGGCTGCAACACGCAATTACGTTCGGACAGAGTGCACCCAGGTGTCCATACGCGACACTTAAACAGCGAACTGGTTTGCCGTGAAGGTCCTGCATCGTACCCGCCCCAAGAACCCAGGTCCCCCGGGATGGGAGTGGTCCACATGCTGAATGAGGACCCGTCGGGGGTTTGGTGCGTTCCTGCGTCTTTGCCCTGAGACGTTTTTACTGACACCACACGGGGGGAGCGCACTGCCCGAGGGGATCATCAGCGGGGATCGTATCACTACACCCTTGGTGATTTTTCTGCCCAGAGTAAATTTTTTTCCTCCAGGGTGAATGACGACTTCCCATGACCTCTTCAAGGTGGTAACATTTCCTTTGTAGATGAATGGTTCTAGATGTTGAGGAAATCATATTGGTTCTCCCCCAAGTTTAACCCTATTTTGAACTTTAGGTTGTGTCGTGATTTTCCCGGTATAAACAAACGCCATAGTGGGGTTTTGTGGTCCCCGTAAAACTTCCCTTGAATTTGCCAGGTCGGTTGAGCTGGTTTTTCCTCTCCTTTTACGGACGGCGTTTTTGTCCCGTGTTCCATCCCCCTTGGTTTTCGGGGGGTGGGGGTTTTTTTTTCCTCCCCTGTTTTTTGGGTTTTCGCTGGGTCCATGGTTTGGGGCTGTAATCGCTACAATGAGCAGGATCTTTCCCCTTCCCCTCGCAAATTCTTTTGCTAGAATTTCGCCCCCCCCTTTCCCAAATCTGAGTCCTCCGCGTGTTCATGGAGCATCGGGCCTTTCTTTTCAGCAAAGCCTGTGCTTATCTTGTGAAAAGGTAGTGAACCCGGAACTGGGCCTGGGGTGGAAGGTCCGAGTTTTATAGTCAGGGTTTAGAAAGTTGAGGTCAGGTGGAAAAGCTGAAACTGATGACTAGGGTGGGGTTATAGATCTAAAATCTTTGGGTAGCTTGGCAGGGGTATTGGGGCAAGTTGTAGCAGACCTTTTGCAGGTTCTATTTTTATGTGGTAGCGTAAGAAATTTCTTGGAATAGTTATAGAAGCCATTGTTTTTGGTTGAAATTTTGATTTTAGAGATAAGTGATGATTCCCGATTCTTTGGTATTAAGTGTTTTTCTGTAGTTAAAAAATGGTTGGTGAATTGCGATGTTGTACACAGGGTTCCTTGTACGTCATCCGCTTGCATATTGGTGTTCTGAAAACTGTTTGGGGTCTCTTGATTTTTTCGCCCACGTAAATTTTTTTGCAGTCATTACAAGGGGTTTTGTAACCCTGCGAATGGAAGCTTGTCCTGGCTACTACTGTGAGCCTTGAGGGGCGTGGGTTGTGGAGGAGATACTCAAACGGCCCAACGATCTAAATCAAGGACTCCAAACCTGAAAGCCCGTGCGGCTTCCGGGAAAAATCGCGGGACTTCGACATGGTGTTCGCTGCTAGACAGCTACAGGTAAAATGTCAGGAACAGAACGCCGACTTGTACTCCACCTACGTCGATCTGACCAAGGCCTTCGACACCGTTAGTAGAGAGGGCCTTTGGAGAATCATGGCGAAGTACGGCTGCCCAAAGACGTTCATCGCCATCGTACGCCAGCTTCACGATGGAATGCTGGCCAGAGCCCAAGACAACGGAGAGACGTCTAAACCTTTCCCAGTCTCAAATGGAGTGAAACAAGGCTGCGTGCTTGCTCCCACCCTGTTCAGCCTGATGTTCTCGGCCATGCTTACAGACGCATTCAGGGACAGACGCAGGAATCGCCATCAGGTACCGTACAGATGGGTCTGTATTTATAGATGAATGGGTCTGTCTTCAACCTCAGGAGGCTTCAAGCAAAAACCAAGGCTGCAACTGACACCATCAATGACCTGCTATTTGCTGATGACTGCGCCCTCAACGCTGCTTCAGAAGCCGCCATGCAGCACAGTGTTGACAAGTTCTCTGACGCCTGAAACAACTTCGGGCTGACAATCAGTACAACGAAGACTGAAGTGATGCACCAGCCTGCTCCGGGAAAGACGTATGTTGAGCCAAACATCATCAACGGGCAGCGACTGAACGCCGTAGACAAATTCACCTACCTCGGCAGTACCCTTTCCAGAAACGTTGTCATCGATGATGAGGTGAATGCCAGACTTGCCAAAGCCAGTGCCCCCTTCGGGAGCTTCACAAGAAAAGTAAAGGAACCGAAGAGGCATCACCACAAGCACCAAGATCAAGGTTACAGAGCCATAGTCCCACCACACTTTCTCTATGGCTGCGAAACCTGGACTGTGTACAAACGTCACGCCAGAAAGTTGAACACCACACGGCTCAGAAAAATTCTCGGCATCAAATGGCAAGATAAGATCCCAGACAAAAGAAGTGCTGACTACAGCTGGCCTGCCTAGCATCTACAAACCCTCCTAATGCAGACACAGCTTCGCTGGGCAGGTCACGTTGCTCGCATGCCAGACCACCGGCTGCCAAAGAAACTCTTTGTTTGGGGAACTGCAGCATGGAAAGCGCTCTCAAGGAGGCCAAAGAAGCGCTACAAGGACACCCTTAAGACTGCTCTGAAAGCTTTCAACATCAACCACACCATGGGGAGCTGATAGCTCGGGACAGGAATGAGGGCGAGCAGTTGCTCAGAAAGGGGCAACATCCTGCGAGGCAAGCAGAATCTCACTAGCTGAGCAGCGCAGGCAGGCGAGGAAGACCAGAGCCATCAGACCCCTCGATGCCGCCACCCTTCCCTGTCTACACTGCCAGAGAACGTTTCGTGCGCGGATTGGCCTGACAAGTTATCTGCGTACCCACCAACTTCGACCCCAGGATGACTAGATGGTCCTCGTCGAATCGACGGACAAACATCATCAGATACTTGTAAAGTAAAAGGACACAAGTGCAACTAATGTGACATTTTATTGTGGCAACGTTTCGCTCTCCAGGAGCTTTGTCAAGCTATTACAAACAATGCATGAAAGTTAAGACACATGTACAACATCTGGATATCTTTATTGTAGACGTTTCGCCATCCAGTGGCTTTATCAATAAAGATTCTAGGACATACTAGGAAGACAGTAGAACTATATACAAAAGATGAGGTAATCAGTCCCTCGGCCTTGGAGTTAGTGTTCACAGCATCGTGGAGAGGAGAATCTGGAGCAAAAGGCAAGAAGACATAGAGCGGTCATATAGGCTTCAGTGGAATAGGGACTTGGCAAGCAGACGAGGGACTAGTCACTGGTAAGGGACGGCACATCCCCAGTGGAATAAGGACCTTCCAAAGGAGATGGGGTTAGAGTTCACAGCCGTGAAGAAGGTCTTGTAGCAAGTCCCAAGAACCAAGATTCCATGATGTTGCAGTGTCTGACAAGTTATCAAGAAAGGGTTATGAAAACCGACAACATAAGTTAAGAACCATGTGCACATCTTGATATCTTTATTGTAGACGTTTCGTCCCACCAGTGGCATTATCAATACAGATTCTAGGACGATACAAGTAAGACAGTAGAACTATATACAAAATATCTCTCCACGATGGAACTGAAGACGGTGTAAAGGCTTGTGTATGGTAAGTCATTCTTCTTCTAGAAACAAGGGCTGGAGATGCACTTACAATAACACAAGCCTTTTACAGCAGGTTTCAGTCTCCCCATCTTTCTCTTCATCCGAGATTGCCCAGAACTCAAGCACAAACTATCCTCAACAAACCGCCCATGAGAACAGCCGCCCTAAACAGTTCAAAGACCTCCCTGTGGCGAGATGAGTACTGCCAACGAATAACTCGCCGCACTTGCTATGAGTAACATCAACGTTTCCACCATAAACACATCATGCTATCACAGGCCTCTCCCTACGAAACGCAGCCCCACCCTCTAACTTTCTACAGCAGGCGTCTACAACTATCCCAGTGGAGTTTCTGTCCCAAGAAAATAAGTAGTCAAAGGCGCGACAGGCCTAGATTCCTGCCATTCCGCCTGAATGAACATCGACAAAATGCCTCTAATAGAAGACGATGTAAAGTACGCCTGTGTCCTCCACAGAATCCAGGGCATTTGATGAACGGAACGAGGCACAACTCGTTTCCACCGAACCAGTACCTCAGACGCCGACGGTTTCTAGAAGCCTCACTAATCGCCGTCACCGACACTATAGAACGCAACACTGGAAACTACAAATTTCAAAACATTGGCATACATGATAGCTAAGCAGCACCAACCCAACAACACAAGGATCCATGATTTTCATCGTCTACCTGTCCTCCCTCATCATAGGTAGAAGGTTGTTTTGATAAGGACCCCAGCCCTCGCATGGGCCAGTAGGCCTTCTACAGTGTTCCTCCAATCTTATGTTTATGACATTCCTCGGTCACGTGCGTCACATCTCACTCTCCGCACTATAATATAATGTCTTTCTACCTCTATGTTTAGAAAGTGAATCAAGGTCCAGGACCAGAACGTTTTCTAATAATATGTTTAGTGTTTGCTTACGGTGTCTTTCTAAACCCAACTTGTCGGTAATATATTACCAAGGTTTATACAATATACATACATAAACATACACCCCAAGTTAGACCTGTTTTTGTGACTTGAAAAAAGCCCACTGCCAAACGGGTTGTTCTCCATTTATTATATATAATAAATCTCCTTGGGTAGCTTTAAGAAGAGGTCGTTTATTGATAAGGACCTCTGCCTCGCAAGGCCAGTAGGCTTCTGCAGTATTCCTCCATTCTTATGTACTTAATCTTTAAATTATGCTCAGTTGGGAAACGATGTTTATTTTAGTAAGCCCTTTCTCTATATTAATATAACCGTTTATAAAGAAGCGCAAAGCCAGAAAGGGGTTATAAAAGGTCCTCAATACGGGAATTTTCTGCTATTTTTCAATAATCTGTGTAAATCCGCAGTGTAACGATAACCACCTTCTCAGTGTATTCTTTGGCTTCGTCTTGGCGATTAATCTCTCGTGCACACATTCGGAATCTTACTTACCTGGTAATCCCTCTTCCTGTAAGTAATCCAATTTACCGTTCATAGTAATCCTTTTCCAATTAGAGCAATCCATCTTTATTTCTGCAAGAAATCTCACTTCCTCAAAATAATTCACTAATTTTCTCCGAGCAATATAATTTTTTCTGTATAAAAACCTCGCCTTTTTTATGTTGTAATAAATCTATCCTAATCATCTTAGTAATCCCAAAAAAGGTTCCAATCCGGAAATCCGGGCAAGTTCTTCTCCTAAATTTAGGAACTTTTGCCTCTAACATTTCTTCGCTTATCTCATTCTCTATTATACATTTACATTATACATATACATTTATAAATAATATATATATATATATATAGATAATATATAATATATATATAAAATATATAAACGATAAATATATATACACATTATATATTGGTCGTGCCGAATAGGCAACTTGCGATCTTGGCTTAAATAGCAACGCTCTCATCTGCCATTAGGAAAGTGAAAATTTGTGAATGCAAGAATTTCGCCAAAATCATTTCTAAGCCTAACGAAAAAAATATATTTTACTGTGTATTGTTTAGTATTAAATTTATTGTAAAACAAATCATAAAATATATTTAGTTGGGTAGGCAAAATAAATTTGTTCTGTTATAATATATGTTAGGTAAGTTTCTAAGTTCCTTTTAGTGCAAATTATAAATTTTACATTAACCTTAATTGAAAAAAATATATCTTTTAACTATAAGAGAAAATTTTAGAAAGGACTTAATTTAAAATGGTTCTTGTCTAATTGACCAGTTTTATATAAAAATATATATATATATAAATATATAATATATAATATAAATAATATATCATATATATTATATATATATATATATATAAAAAATAACTATCTTTGCATCACACACCATTACACAAGGCAGAAGCTATGACTATCCCAGCAACCACAATTAGTCGATGTGTACCACACACACACACACACACACACACCACAACAAAAACACACACACATCACACACACACACACACACACACACACACACACACTTCTAGTACTGGGTAGGACTCCCGTTTGCCCCCTAGATCAGTCTAAATTTTTTGTGGCATGGAATTCAACAAGGTGCTGGAAACATTCCCTTAGTATTACCTGGTCCCATGTTGCTGCCGATTTCTCGCTATGCATTCACGCAAACGAACTACTGTTCCAACACGCCCATAGACTTACGCCAAATTCTGACCAATACAACCTGCGTGTCACCAGAGAAACTGTCCAGTTTTGGTGAGCCTATGATCATTGTAGCTTTAGATTACTGTTCTTAGCAAACAGGAGTGTAACGGTATTTATATATATCCCATCCACTTCATTGTTCGACGTTTTGCGCATTCAGAGATGTTCTTCTGCATACTACTGTTGTAACATGTAGCTATTGGAGTATGCAGTACCAGTATGTAGCCCACACCTTGTTAAGCATGTCAAGAAATTGGACAAAGTGCAGAGGTTTACAACCGTACTAGTCCTGGGGCTAAGGAGCGTCTGCTATGAGGAGAGGTTAAGGAAACTCAAATATAAGAACATAAGAAAGGAGGAACACTGCAGCAGGCCTGTTGGCCCATACTAGGCAGGTCCTTCACAATTCATCCCACTAACAAACATTTGACCAACCCAATTTTCAATGCTACCCAAGAAATAAGCTCTGATGTGCAAGTCCAACTCAAATCCAACCCCTCCCACTCATGTACTTATCCAACCTAAATTTGAAACTACCCAAATCCTAGCCTCAATAACCCAACTAGGAGACCTGTTTCCACTCATCAACTACGCCTATTTTCCAAACCAATACTTTTCCTGATGTCCTTTCTAAATCTAAACTTGTAAAGTAAAAGGACACAAGTGCGAACTAATGTGACATTTATTGTGGCAACGTTTCGTCTCCAGAAGCTTGATAAAGCTCCTGGAGAGCGAAACGTTGCCAAATAAATGTCACATTAGTTTCACTTTGTGTCCTAATTACTTTACATAATGTCGGAAATTCCTACCAACTTATGACAAATCCTAAACTTATGGGTAATTTAAATCCATTACTGCGGGTCACTCTTGGAGAGATATCCTCAAGACCTTTGTTAATATCCCCTTATTAATACCTATCTTCCACTTATAAAACACTTCAATTAGGTCCTCCCTCATACTTCGTCCTAACAGTGATGTAACTTAAGAGGTCTCTCTTTCTTCTTAAGGAAGACTTCTAATGCTATGTATTAATTTTAGTCATCCGTACGTGTTTTTCTAACAATTTATGTCCATTTCTGTAATATGGAGACCCAGAAATTGAGCCTGCATAATCTAGTGAGGCCTTACTAATGATGTATAAAAGCCGTTCAGTAATAACCTCTGGACTTCTGTTGCTTACACTTCTTGAAAAAATCGCCAGTAATCCCTATTTGCCTTATTACGTACGCATTTAGTAGATTAATGGTTCAGAAACCGACATGTTGAATAAATTTGACACAAGGTGGCAACTCTTGGGAAATCTTTATTGAGGAAACGTTTTCGCCGCAACGTGGCTTCATCAGTCCATACAAAGGAAATCTTGAAGAACAGGAGAGGAAATGAGGCAATCAGTCCCTCACCTATAGGTCGATTGTGGTCATTCCCATCAATCTTGAATAAGAATACGGCATAACGTGCTGAGGAGCTTATAAACCGTTGGCAGGAGAGGTGCAGAAGTCATAGGTCGTGTAACATTTGTTCAATGTTGAAGTAGGTCGTGCCCAAGAATTAGGCAAGCGAAGAATTCCCAAGTATTAAGATCCCAAGAAGTTGCAGTGTCTGACAGTGTCAGAGAACCGACATGTTGATAAATTAGGGACTGATTACCTCATTCTCCTCCTGTTCTTCAAGATTCTCCTTTGTATGGACTGATGAAGCCACTGTGTGGCGAAACGTTTTCTCAATAAAGATACCCAAGAGTTGCACATGTGTCTAATTTATCAACGTACGCTTAGGCATTGCTGTCTTGGTTTAAGGTTGCTGCTCACCATAACCCCAAAGTCCTTTTCGCAATCTGTATGGCTAAGTTCTACATTATTTAACTTATAAGTGCTAGGGTTATGGACACTCCCGAGCTTCAGAACCTTGCATTTATCTACATTGAACTGCATCTGCCACTTTTCTGACCAAGAGTAGAGTTTGTCTAAATTCTCCTGAAGTTCCCTAACATCTACGTTTGAATCAATTATCCTACCTATCTGTGTCATCGGCGAATTTGCTCATATCACTAGTAACACCCTCACAGATCATTGATATAATATTTATAAACAACAGACGGGCCCCAAGACTTATCCCTGTGAACCCACTTGTTACAGATCCCCCCTCGGATTTAACCCCATTTTAAGGACACTCTCTGCTTCCTGTTCATGAGAGCCCACGACTCGATCCACGAGAGCACTTTTCCCCCAATGCCCATGAGCTGCCAACGTTTTCTTTAACCATTCTTTGGTGCGGAACTCGAATCAAAAGCCCTTACTAAAATCTAAGTAAATATTATCAAATTCTTTATTCGTGGTCATCAGACCTCAAAATCTTTACTGAAGAAAGTTAATAAATTAGTTAGACACGACCGGGCCTGTTGTGAATACATGCTGAGTATCATTAATCAACTATGCTTATCGAGATGGCTTCTTATAATCTCAGCTATAATTGACTATAATTTGCCTACAATTGGAGTCAGGCTATTGGACGGTATATTGACGGTAACGACTTTTCCACTGTTTTAAAATAGAATACAATTAGCCATCCTCCCTTCCACATATCAGACACTAAACACAAACCTGTTTTGAAGAGATAAATTTAAAAAATAATTTAAATGGTTTCACAAGTTCCATTTTGCAATTCTTAAGAACCCTTGAAAAAACCTCATTCACGACCGGCGACTGATTTTGCTTCAGTTCTGTCTATCTGCTTCACAACCAGTTGTTCACTAGTGACTGTTATGTTACAATAATTTTATTATCCTCTTCTGGCCCACTATAAAAAAATTAATTACTGGAATTATTGTTAGTGTCTTTCCAGTGTAAAAACTGAAGAGAAAAAAATTATTAAAAATCGAACACATTACATTCTCTCCCTCCGTAAGGTGCCCTTAGTTATTTTTAAGGGGACCCTATCTTAATCTCTAACTTTGTTCTGTAAACATGAAAAAACTTTTTGGGTATAGTTTTAGAATCCCTAGCAACTTTAATTGATAGACCCTTTAAGCTTTTTCTTATCCCCTTTTTAAATTGTCCCTCCTTAATGTCAATATACTGATTCAATAAGATGACCCTCAACCCCTTTTGATACAGCCCCAACAATTCTTCTTATCCCTATCGATATTTGAGCTTATTATTCATCCCCAATTTTGGGTCATTTCATATTTGATCTATTTCTTCATATGGGATAACCGTTCTTGAGCAGCATGTATAGTGTTTCAGAAACGGTCATATTTAAGCTCACAATTCGTTACCTCCAGTCAACCAGATAAGTGTTCACTATGCCCATCGTAATCAGCTAAGCGAAAATCTGGACTGTTACTGAGTTATCGCTACATCGTACTTCCATTCAATGCTAATGCATAATTGATTTGTGGGTCGCTAGCACCCAGTTTCCTCTGAAATTTCTAAATAATAACAAGGGAATTCATTGTTTGCCATAACTAAGTCAAGCAGGTATTTCCCCTTGTAGTTCTGTCCACAAAACTGCTTCAAAAAACAATCCTAACTAACTTCTAAAGAAGTCGTATGATTCAAATTCCCAGTCAAGAAATTCCAATCAAATACCAAGTTAAAGTCTCCTAGAATTAGGTACATTATCGTGCCTTGAGGCCTTACCATTACCTCCCATAGTAGTCTCCCTGGTCCGTTATCTAAGTTTGGGGGAAGCGTATATCACATCCCTAAATCATTTTTTCATGCCCCTCTGAAATTCTAATCCAGGACTCTGTATGTGTATCCTTCAGACTTAATACCCTTTTTATGCAACAGTTCAAGCGATCTCGGACATACAATGCCACCCCACCCCCCTTCCCCGATATTTTCTATCTACTTGGAACAATTTAAAACCCAGAATATATATGACATTGCCGCAGCATGTCCCGACTTTTTTAATTAAACCACGTCTCAGTTAAGGCACATACTCATTGTTACCTGCACTAGCAACAATCACAACTCGTCCCAGCTTATACCTCTCACATAACGGGCAATTAGTCCTAATAAACATTGAAAGACTCTCCTTACTCTTATACCCTTCCTGCTCATTTCCGTTTTTCTACTAAACCTATTACTGTCCATATCACCCAAAGTCCCTGCTTTTCAATATCTACCCTCGATCTGCTATTACTAGTTCCCCTAGAACTCGAAATATTAACAACACTGGGACTTCACTGATTTCCCTCCTGCCAAAACCCATACCACTAACTTATTCCAAGTTTTAAAGTCCCAACTGCTTCCCTCCACTGCAGTAACCAGTGCTTAACCAACCCAGACTTTAGATAAGTGAACCCCATCCCTGGCATATATGACATTTCTGCCATAGAAGAAGGTACCCAGTTTGTCCAATGAAATGTTACCCATTTTTCCCTTACAGTATTTGTCCAGCCAGCAAATATGACAACCATTGCCCTGGACAACCATCATTTCCAACTCCTCTCCTTGGGCAAAATAACCACATATGACAGGGATTCCCACCCTTACCCTATTTCTATTGCTGACCTATACCTGTAATCAGGTCATCACTCCTACGTCGCCAACATCGTTGCCACCAGCACTGAGACAAAGATAATAGGATGCTTTCCATTACCCTCTCATGATGTCATCCAGACCTCATGGAAAGTAGAAAGACAGGGTAATATACGATGTATAATAGTAAGTATTTCTAGTTCTTAGAAGTTTAAAGGGACCAGTGGTTGTTCATATCACCGGTAGCATCACTCTGGCTTGTCCTTGAACATCATAGTACTGAAGGCGGCTGACGCCGTATCAAAGGATGGCCGCCTTTTCACACCAGGAGTTACTTTGGGGGCGTGTAGGTTTCATCTTGTCCGTCCATAACAAATGTGCCGCCTTTTCACAAACTAAGGCTAATGATGATCTTAAGAAATACCCTTCGGGCACGTGCCGGCTTTTCACACCTTTATGCTAATACCTTTACCCCAAAACCCACGCACCCGCCCGCCGCGCCCCTCGCGCCTCCGAGCCCTCGCGCCCGTTTCGTCCCGCCCCGCCCGCGTCTTCTGCAGCGCCTTCTGGGAGCGTCGGTCACGGATCGCCCCCGCCCCCTCGATTTTTTTTTTTTTTTTCCGATTTTTTTTCGATTTTTTGTGAAATTTCATTTTCTTATGACCCTCCAACTCTCGGATCAAATTTTTGAGGTACCCCGTCCCACTTTCAACCCCATCCCCAAATTTTTCTTTCGAATTTTTTTTTAATTTCATTTCCTTGTGGTCTCCATCTCCTTGGATCCAAGCTTTTTTTGGAATTCCCACCCTTCAGGGTAAGCATTCAAATGCACTCCCCCTATGGGCCTGGTACTTTCTCTTACTACAGGTCTAAACAAGTGTGACATCACCCCACCCATGTTTACTTCGGCGGCGTCAGTGACGTCACGTGATGACCTCACACACCATGCTGATCTTGCGACTTTCCCCTATGTCAGTGACGACACTTGAATGAACTCACACACAGGCTGAATCTTGTTCGAGCAGACAATAAAATGCAGGATAACACTAATACACAAATTATTTTCATTTATTTTATTATTTATACAACCAAAGCATTTCCAATACTCCGAACAAAATAATATTCATTGAAAAACGCAGTACCAATTTCCTGACTAAAATCCAACATATTTTTCTCTTGAAGAAATTCTGTGCATTTTGTTCTGGATCTTCTCGTCGTCAACCATCTCAGTATTACACATTTCATTATACAACATTGGGAAAACATTACCCATTTTTCACTCTTAACCCAGGATAACACAAATAAATATCCACATTTTTCGTTAATACCACCACAACAATTCAAAATTTCTTTACAAAATACAACACAAGTCTAGACATTTTTTTTCCGTTTTAACTATTCATCAGAAAAAGTCACCACAACACTTACAAGCTAATTTTTATAACCACTTTAAGATAAATTCACTAGTCACAAGTTTACATATTACGAAGTTAATACACACACCACACACACACACACACACGACACCACACACACCTCACTTTACTTGGACACAAACAAAACACTCATAAATCATTTGAATACTCACAAAAGCATTCCCCCAAACAATAATAGCTCACTAAAACACTTCCAAGACAACATTTTTTGAATTCCCCCAAAAAGATTTGACATCTCTATTTACCTACACTTACAATTCCTTAAATTACAACTCATCCCCCAAACTCCCTCCCTCATTCTCCAGATTTTTTAACAACATATCACAAAACTAACTCAGTCACTTTACTTTGAACAACAACCAAAAACACCACCAATTACCTTTGAATACTCCCAAAAACATCATTCGAACACCCCCAAATTCACCACTGAATACTCCCAGACACCTTCATAAATACTCTTGCACATCATTGAACACCTTAAAAACACATTTGAATAGCACAAACAAACACCCATTTGAGTACTCCCAAATACACCACTGAATACTAACAAAACAGCACCGAATACTGCCCAAAACACCACCAAAATCACCATAAACTAAAATCAACTCACAGACTACACCATTTTCACACACATCCTCTCAAATCACTAATAACCAAGACGATTACCAATTTCTATTCAATGAGTACACTCACCTCCAACTAAAGATATAACGTGAGCGCAAAAAAAAAAAAAAAAAAACATGAACCACAAACAAAACACACACGAACACTTACAACAGAATCACCTCTTTTTCGGTATCTCTAGTTCGACACCACGCCCACAACCCACAAACTTATAGCCACTTTTTCGGCCATCACTTAGTTCGACAACACCCCACAACCCACAACACCCACAACCCCACACACCCACAACCCAAAACACCCCACCATCACCCACACCCCACAACACCCACAACAACAACAACCCACTTATAACATCTTTATGGTATCTTAGTTAGACAACAACAAAACACCCACAACCCACAACGACTTACAACAACAACCCGCTTATAACATCTTTTTTTGGTATCTCTAGTTTCGACAACAATACCCAACAACCCACAACATACAACAACCCAAACACCCACAACCACACTTATATAGACCATCTTTTCTTTATTTCTAGTTCGAACAACACCAACCAATCCATCACCCACAACAACAACCCACTGTAAACATCTTTTCGTATCTCTAGTTCACAACACCCACAACCCCACAATCCACAACACCCCGAAAACCCACCACACCACACACAACAACCCCCGATTTTTTAATTAAAAAAAACAACCCCCCCTTTTTTTCGATATCTCTAGTTCGACAACAATACCCCAACCCTCATCCAATTACCAATTTAAATTCACAATTTTTTACTCTTTCCGATACAAATTTTTTCCCCTTCTTTTTATTGAACTTAAAAATGTAATACACATTCCTCCCTACATTACTAAAATTTCCTCAATAAAATCCTCTAAATACCCATCTTCCTTTATCCAAATAAATTAATATTATACTCTCAACAAGTAAACTCACTACCCAACTACTGCGACATGATCTACACACACCCATCTTTTCCAGTCTATCATAACTTTTTCAACTTCTATAAATTTCTTTTATAATATCACAACATTACCTTATTTACCCCAGTAAAATCCCCTCGTATTTCATTAATTTTTTAATACAACCCTCCCCATACGACGCTCTCCATCTCAACCCACATTTTCTCACACCCACTCACCCCCGTCTCCCAACCACACCTCATCAACTTTTCACATCCATAAATGCATCTCATCACCCATCTCCAATCCACTAAAATCACTGTACCAAGATATTTCACAAAAATTCTGACCAACTAACAACCCACAGACAACTCACATAACTTTGAACACCTTCAAAACACCTCATACATCATCATCTGAACCAACTTTTCTCAAATATCAATTTAAGAAATATTCTCTCATCGACATCCTTTATCATCTCACTACAGAACAACCCACAGATTAAATCGAACACTCTCATAAATCAATTTGAATAATCACATAAACTACCTTTGACCATTTCCAAACATCACTGAAACATTTCCAAGTCAACATTTTTGATTACTTCCAAAGAAGATTTGACATCTCTAATTTATCTACACTTAAATATTTCATTAAATTACAACTCATCCCCAAAACTCCTCCCTCATTCTCCAATTTTTACAACAGTATCACAAAAACTAACTTCCATACACTTATGTCATGAGACATTACCACACACACACACACACACACACACACACACACACACACACACACACACACACTCTCACACACACACACCACAAAACACTTTACTTTGTTACAACACCAAAAACATCATCAATTACCTTTGATTACTCTCCTAAAACATCATTTGATCACATTCAGAAACATCATCAAACTCCTTATGACAATCCTCCCCAAATCACCACTGACATACTACCAAAACAGCACCGAATACTGCCCAAACACTAAAAATCACCAGAAAATAAGATCAACACCACCAACGAACACCCATTTTATAGAAATCCCCCTCAAAATCACTATAACCAAGACGAAATCCCACTCACCTCACCCTAATAAAATAACAATAGCGCTAAAAAAATTTTTTTCTCATAAATCATTTGAATACTCACAAAAAACACCTTTAACATTTCCAAACAACACCGAAACACATACATCAAAGGATCACCACCAACTGAAAACATTATATGTACACACACCAAAAAAAAAACTAAGATCATCCATCACCTATCATCAAGACCACGATCATTTTTAAATAAACATCGCACAAAAAAAATCACAATCACTAACTCCATACAATTCCAATATCACTCCTCTCACTATCCACCAACACATGCCAGCACAGATAGGATACCTCCCCTACATCACACTCCATCCTTTGTTTACTTGACGTCACAACCCCCCCTTTTTTACTTCATTTAACATATTGAGAGGAAGCTACTATGTTTCAACCTGTTATAACGCCAATATCTAAGATCACCACAATCAAGACGTTTACCCAAATTCCTATACCCCCACCACTACGATCACACATTTTGTACACATACTCTTAAAACATCATCATAACGAAGATCACTAAAACTATCTAATCTTTTACTAAGATCACATAACATTTTGTCTTCTCTACTCCAATCACAATTTACATTCTCATTCACACTTACACATTTCATTTAACCGAAATTACATCTCATCCACCAAACCCTCCTCAATCTCCAGACTTTACCACATTAGCACACAAAAAACTAATCCTCATACACATATGACATGATACATTACCCATCAACCTTCCCACCCTGACTAACTTGAACCCTACTTTGAACATCACCAAAACACCACGAACAATCTTCAAACATACTCTTCATATCAATCACAAATTTAAGACATGAGACATACACACCAAATCTAAGACATTCACCTCCAACTAAGACATACACATCATAACTAAGACATACACCAAAACCTATACTTGACATATTGACAATAATTTAAATAAGACATAAGCACAAAAAAAAAAATACCATGTCATGAGAAAATTACCAGAACTAAGTCCCACCCCCCCAACAATACACAATCACTTTACTAAGTTCATGTTAACTATTCATCAACTAAAAATATTAATACAATTTTACCCCCCAAAATTTTGTTATAATCATCAAAAAATAAAACTGTTTTTACACATTTTTTTTTTCAAAACTAAATATTCATACCACATTTAATCATTTCTCACTATGTTACAAAACCATATTTCTCATATACAATCATCACTAAAAAAATCCTTCCTTATTCATCCGTATATCACCTAGAGATGTTTTAAACCCCGACGACCCATCACAAACGTAGGAGCCGGAGCAACCATAAACCACTCCAACACCACCTCCCAACACTCGGGCCCCTCCTAGTGTCATGATGGGTCGTGGGGAAAAAATATCTCTAAGAGATATACGGATGAATAAGGAAGGAGTTTCAGGGATGATGTGGATGAGAAATTGGTATGTAACATAGGTGAAAATGAAAATGTGGTATGAATATTGAGTTTTGAGAAAAAATGTGTAAAAGAGTTTTTTTTTTTGATGATTATAACAAATTTGGTGGGTAAATTGTATTAATATTTTTAGTTGATGAAATAGTTAACATAACTTATAAAATGATTGTGTATTAGTTTTAGGTGGTTGACTTAGTTCTGGTAATGTTTCATGACATGGTAAATTTTTTTTTTGTGCTTATGTCTTATATTTATTGTCAATATGTCAAGTATAGGGTTTTTGGGGTATGTCTTAGTTATGATGTGTATGTCTTAGTTGGGGTGAATGTCCTTAGATTTGGTGTGTATGTCTCATGTCTTAAAATTTGTGATTGAAATGTATAAAATTGTGGGGTGTGTGTGTATTATTTTTTTTTTGGTGATGGGATATGTTATAGTGGCTCATGTTATGTTATAGATGTTGGTGGAAGTGTCGTGGTATTTTTTTGTGTGTCTTATTTTTGTGCGAAGTTTAAAAAATAATGTTTTCATGATCATAGTAGTTTTGAGATGCATGATCTAGATTTTTTGGTGATCTTGGTGATGACGTTGATAGATGATGGTAAAACAAAAGGAATTGGTGATCGTGATTTTTGTGTGAATGTTTATAAAATGAGTGTTTTCTGTGATATTTGTGGTGGGGTCAAAAAAACTGGTAATCGTCCCTTTGGTTATAGTGTTCTTAGATATTGTGGGTACAACAGGTTGAAACAAGGTGGGTTGAGTGGGGATGTTACCGACCGCCAATAAACACAGATGGGAGTGTGGGCGTCACTGAG
>NC_069419.1:24401732-24434232 GCF_026875155.1 Cherax quadricarinatus
GCTTACAGTATGACTGTAAATTTCTTTTTTTTTTTTCCTAGGGCATGGAAGCCACCAAGTAGAAAGCTCGGGCTGTCGTTCATCTATCATTTTCTTGAAATAAATTTGGGGTAAAATTTTACCGACAAATGTAAAGTAAAAGGACCAAGTAAAACAAATTACTTATTGTGGCAACGTTTCGCTCTCCAGGAGTTTTAATCAACTGATAAACTCCGGGAGAGCGAAACTTCCACAAAAAATTCACATTATGCACTTGTGCCCTTTTTATTTTTACATATCATTTTTCTGCCAAAGTTACCCTCCACCGCAACAGTCCACGCTCCGCAGAGTGCAGGTACGCCCCCCGGGGACCGATCCGGGAAAGGGCATTGGACTATTAACATAGGTTTTAAGTGTTTCATAAAACACTGAAATTTTTAATTTTTAAGTTAATTTTCTGAATATTTCAGTGGACTAAGTCTCCCCTGATTTTTTAATTTAATTACTCCAAAAAAGGAAAATTTTTTACTTTTTGTGTCTTTTTTTTACACTCCATCTTGTTCAGGATATTCGTTCGTCTTGGGAAAGATTTTTACATCTTATTTCTCTTTAAAAGTAACTCAGGTTGTTTATATTTTGAGAAACTGGTAGTTACCTTTTCATAACCCTGATATATTGTGAGAGTAATTAAAGTCTCAGTGATTTCTGCTTCATGGTGGGTTCCTTCCCTGCTGACCCTGCTTCATGGTGGGTCCTTCCCTGCTGACCCTGCTTCAAAGGTGGGTTCCTTCCCGCTGACCCTGCTTCATGGTGGGTTCCCCTTTCCCCGCTGACCCTGCTTCATGGTAGGTTCTTTCCCTCTGACCCTGCTTCATGGTGGGGTTCCTTCCCTGCTGACCCTGCTTCAGGGAGGTTCCTTCCCTGCTGACCCTGCTTCATTGGTAGGTTCCTTCCCTGCTGAACCCTGCTTCATGGGGGTTCCTTCCCTGCTGACCCTGCTTCATGGTGGGTTCCTTCCCTGCTGATCCTGCTTTATGGTGGGTTCCTTCCCTGCTGACACTGCTTCATGTGGGTTCCTTTCCCTGCTGACCCTGCTCATGGTGGTTTCCTTCCCGCTGCGCCCTGCTTCATGGTGGTTCCTTCCCTGCTGACCCTGCTTCATGGTGGGTTCCTTCCCTGCTGACCCTGCTTCATGGTGGGTTCCTTCCCGTTGACCCTGCTTCATGGGGGGTTCCTTTCCCCGTTTGACCCTGCTTCTGGGAGGTTCCTTCCCGCTGACCCTGCTTCATGGTAGGTTCCTTCCCTGCTGACCCTGCTTTATGTGGGTTCCTTCCCTGCTGACACCTGCTTCATGGTGGGTTTTCCCTGCTGACCCTGCTTCATGGTGGGTTCCTTCCCCGCTGACCCTGCTTCATGGTGGGTTTCCCTTCCCTCCCTGCCTGTTTCAGGGGGGTTTCCCTTCCCCTTTCGGGACCCTGTTTTCATGGTGGGTTTTTTCCCCTGCGACCCTGTTTCATGGTTTTTTTCCTTTTCCCTGCTGCCCCGGGCTTCATGGGGGGTTTCCCTTTCCCTGCTGCCCCTGCTTCATGGGGGTTCCCTTTCCCTCTAAACCTTTTTTCAGGGTGGGTTCCCTTCCCCTTCTGACCCTGTTTCATGATTTTTTTCCTTCCGTTTGGACACCTGCTTCTGGGGGGTTCCCTTTCCCCTGCTAACCCTGCTTCATGGTGGGTTTCCCTTTCCCCTGTGACCCGCTTATGGGGGGTTTCCCTTCCCCGCGCCCCCTGCTTCATGGGGGGGTTTCCCTTTCCCCCTGCGGGACCCTGTTTCATGGTGGGTTCCCCCCCTGCTAAACCCTTTGCTTCTGGGGGTTTCCTTCCCTGCGACCCTGCTTCATGGGGGGTTCCCCTTCCCTGCTGACCCGTTTTCAGGGTATTTTCCCTTCCCTGCATAAACCCTCTTCAGGGTGGGGTTCCCTTTCCCCTTTCTGACCCTGCTTAAATGGGGGTTTTTTCCTTTCCCTCTGCCCTGTTCTTGGGGGGGTTCCCTTTCCCCGCTGCCCCGGCTTCATGGGGGGTTTCCCTTTTCCCTGCTGCCCCCTGCTTCTTTGGTGGGTTCCCTTCCCCAGGGCTGCCCCCTTTTTTTTTTTTCCCCAAAGGGGGGGTTTTCCTTCCCTGCCCCCTGCTTTTTGGGTGGGTTCCTTCCCCTGCTGCCCCCGGGCCTTCTTTGGTGGGTTCCCCCCTGATGACCCTGCTTCATGGTGGTTTTTTCCCTTTGCTGACCCGGTTTCCCTGGTGGGTTCCTTCCCTGCTACCCCCCTTCTTTGGGGGGGGTTCCCTTCCCTGTACCCGCTTCATGGGGGTTTCCCTTTCCCCTGCTGACCCTGCTTCATGGGGGGTTCCCCCCTTTGGCTGCCCCTGCTTCATGGGGGGTTCTTTCCCCTGTGACCCTACTTAAATTTTGGGGGCCCTTTCCCCTGCTGCCCCTGTTTCATGGTGGGTTCCTTCCCGGCTGACCCCATGACTACTGCCCCCTTTATCTTTTTATTCATATTTAAGCCCTTCAAAAAAACATTGTCATGTGGGTTTCACTTTTCTTTTTTTAAATTTGGGAAATTTACAATGTAAATTTAATGGAAAAAATCTAAAAAAAAAAAATAAATTTTACAAGCGAGCTAAAAAAAAATTTTCGTCAATTATTATTATTGTTTTCGCCGGGTGTTAAAATCAAATTTTTTCTAAGGGTTTTTTGTATTTTTTTGGTACTCACGTAAACCGGATTTTCCTTTTTGGCTTACTCTGTCCAAAAAAATTTTATTTTAAATTTGACCCCAATTTTTTTTTTCGGGTTTCTGGTGTGTTGGCTGTGGGAAAATGTTTGTCCCCGGCCCAATGGAAATGGGGTACGGGGTCAGGGAAACAGGTCACGGCCCGGGGTTCCCCCATCACCCTGACACCGTGCACTGGTGGGTGTGTGCTACTGAAGTGGCGGTTTCGCGACTTCAGGGGGCGTTGCCCAAACTTGGGGGGGGCTTTTCTAACTTTTTGCGTTGTTCCTGGGAAGCCCCGTAATTTAAAAGTGGATTTTCTTTAAATCGTGCTGCTTATGAATCCTTTCCTTTCATGTGTTCCGCCTCTCTTTTTGTTTAAACTTTTCAAAACCTTGTTTTTTGCATGACAGTAACACGGGAATGCTCTTTAATGCTAGCTGCCTCCCCCGTTTATTAAATTTTTGTGTGTTACCACAGGTTAGGGGGATTCTGTGAGGGCTCTTAGTGATAGATGGTGAAACCACGCGTGTGTTGATGTCGTTATTTACTTTTGGTCACTCGCTCAAAGTTGCGACTGCAGTCTTTTGGGTGTCTTAGATTGAGAGGTAATCTGAAATGTACTTGAAGGGTGTGGGGTATACAAGGCGGGGTGTGCAGGGTTTCATAGTAATTTAAAACAAACTGACACTTGTAGGGTTTTCACACAAAAAGGAAAGGGCAGTGTCCCCGGCACATCCCATCAATGCTTCCCTTGCCCCCTTTAATAAAAACATTTTTAATGAAACAGCAAGTTCAAGCTCAGCCCCTCTTTACCTTTGTAAACTACCGTGAAAAATCCCCTTTGAAAACTCACCGTGTAAAATAAACCGTGTTAAAACCCCGGGCTTTTAAAACAAAGTACAAAGTTTTTTAAATCAGGGGTTTTCAGTACCGACAAAGATAAAATTGTGACAAATGTACATCTTTGTGCGTCATGACGTTCCGTCATTCAGGGGCTTTACCCGGGAACAATAAAAGGGATTTTTGTTAAAATATACAGCAAATAGGGAAAAATAAGGTAGTCATTCCCCCAGCCTGCAGCAGGTGCGAGCCCCTAGTAATTATGTATGTACTCTGGAAGGAAAAGTACTATACACGGCTCTGGACATGGGTGGGTAATATAATACCGGGGGGGGTATGTCTGGGCTCATGGGTATATTGCACACAAAGGTTTTTAAAAACCCAAAGGGCCCGGGGTTTTTTTCCCTTCCCCTTTGAACGAACCCCGATTGCCTTTCCCATTAATTTTCCCGGGGGTTTATGACCCCTAAAATTTTTTAAAATTTTAAATGTTTTTATTTTTTTTTTCTCCTCTCTCTTCCTCCCCCCTTCCCCTCTCCCCTTTTTCTCTCCCCTTCCCGCCTTTTCTCCTTTTTCACAAAACCCACCACAACACCACACCCCACACACACACACACACAACACACCCCAAAAACCAAAAACACAAAACACACATTTTTATACCCGGGCTGCTTTCCCAAAAGTCAGCAAAACCCTTGTCGCCAAGCTCCGCAAAATTTTTTTCAAGTTTTCCCCTTTATGAAAGTTTTTTCTTCGCGTCATTTCTTGCTTCTTCTTTAGCTTTTTTCTTCTGCGTCAGCAAATTTAAGTAGAAAGGAAAGACCTATTCGGCTTTGGAAAAATCAGTGTAAATCACTGAAGAGTGCAGGTAACAGAAAAGGGGGGATGAGTGCCAGGGGGGTGCCCTCCCGCCCCCAACCTGAAGAAGCTACCTGAAGCTCTTATGGTGTGATGAATGGTTTTAAAAAACCCACAATTTTAAGATTGAACAATTTTGCAGCATATGGGAATCTTTTTTCAGGAAACGTTTGCCCCCCACAGTGGCTTTATCAGTCCAATACAAAAGGGAAAGGGGAAGGAAAGGAGGAGAATGGGGGAACCCGTCCCTCAAAAGGAGTCGATTTGTTTTTCAATCTTGTAGAATGTACCCCTTCTACATTTTACAAGTTGGGTGGGAAGAACACATGACTCCCGGTTTAGGGACTGATTTCCCCCATTCTCCTTTCCCCTTTCCTTTTTTTTCGCCCTTTCCCCTTTGTAAAGGGGCTGATGAAAAACCCCCTGTGTGGGGAAATTTCCTTAATAAAAGGGTTCCCCTATTCTCATAATTTCTTTAAAACTTAAGCTTTTTATGGTGCGGGGCTTTTTTAGCTGCTCTCACACACTCAAAAGGGCCCCCCACTTTAGTGCCACCCACTCAGTGCCACCCCTCGGGGGTCCCCCACTTTCCCCAACCCCCCATCGGGAAATAAAACCCCGTCTCTCTTTAGTTCTACCCAACAACCCTCCCCCGTCGATCACCCCGTTTCCCGACACCATCCAGATGTTTCCTACTTTACAAAGCAGCCCCTGATTAAACCAGATACCCCCCTTTCCCCTTCCCGGATTTAATACCCTTACCCCCAAATTTTTGTTCATGTGATTTTTCAAGACATTTTTTACGCCCGGGGGATTTATTTTGTTGTTTACTCTATATCATTATTTAGGTTTTAAAGACTATTAATTTTTATTATTAAATTTTTTATTTGGGCTTTGAGCACAAAAATTATCAATAACGTTAAATATTATTAATATTCTGTTATTTAAAATTTTCCA
Source organism: Cherax quadricarinatus (assembly GCF_026875155.1). Taxonomy (NCBI): domain Eukaryota; kingdom Metazoa; phylum Arthropoda; class Malacostraca; order Decapoda; family Parastacidae; genus Cherax; species Cherax quadricarinatus. The sequence continues at coordinate 24,407,134 of NC_069419.1, forward strand.
GGACTCGCGAAAAAACCCTAAAAAAGAAAATGCCCAAACACAGTGGATTTTCAGGACTCGCCTCCCGGGGGGTTTTGAGTCCTAATCACACAATCTGTGATTTTGAAAAATGTTATTTTTTCCCCCCTCCTTTTTGCCCAAAAAAAATACATGTGTTTTTTTATTTTTAGCTTTTTTTTTTTAAAGGATATTAAAACATAATTTTGGGAACTTTTGGGGTGGGTGTGTGTGGTGTGTGTGTGTGTGTTACTGTGTTCTTGTGGGGTTTTCCTCGCAAAACACTATACTCGGTACTCGATTATCAAAATTTTCTTGTGGGAATTTTTTTGCAAAATGTTCCTTCTTGCTGTCCAGGGCTTTGGGTTATGATAATTCCCCGTTTGGGGGCTGCCCGGCCTGTCACAGTCCCGGGGCATTTTAAAATTTCAAATGCCCTTTCATGGTAACTGGAAAAATGCTTGGGGGTAAAGGAAACCCTTTTATGTCTTGGCTATTTGATTTGTCCCCTGCTTTCTTTTTGTTTAGTGATGGCTACTGTTTCACATTTTTTTATCTATCTTGGGGATGAATCATAGGGTTTTTTATTAAGGTTTGTAGTTACCAAAAATTTTTTCGATACCGATAATATGTGCTAAAATTATAAATTCCTAAAGTGTACGAATACTGCATTCATCAACGGGAAAAAAAAAATTTTATGAAAAAGAAATTGAGCTTTTTTGAAAAGTAAGATCACTGTTTTTTTTTCACCTTGAGCATTGTTGATTTTAAAAATTACCAAAGTACAAATATCTTCTACAGAAAAAATATTTTTAATCAATTTGTTGGTGTTGATGTCTCCCCTTCGCTTTTATTTGGGTTTGATCAGTTTCTTTATACCCCAATTTTACGGGGAGTCGAGTATTTGGCGTCATTTTTGACTGCTCAGTTTCATGAAATTGGATTGTGGGCCCAAACCTTTGGGGTATATCATTGTCATTCCCCCTTCCAGTACCTCACGACATTGATTCTGCATTTTCACATCCCTTTGCTCTGGCCAGATGTAAATCCGTTTATTCATCTCCCGTAACTGATGCTTTCCCGGCCGATTTTATTTTCTGCTGCTTGTGCGCTGCTGCTGTGCTGCTGCTTTTTGTTGCTCTGTTGTTGTGCGTTTTTGGTGTTGTTGCGTTTAATATGAAACCTACCACTCTCCCCCCAAGACTTAAGAAACAGAAAACATATGTTACCTTGCTGACACTGGGGATGCTCTTACCTAGCTAATAAACTCTTAACGAAAATAATAAAAATCAATGAAAAAGACAATATCAAAAAACAGTATTTGCATGTTTATGACGAAAATTGGGTTCCAGCATTTTCCCTGCACGCAATTGGGTTTTTGCACTTTTCATCCGACAATTTGGGGTTTCCCGCCCTTTTCATGCACGCAATTGGGTTCCCAGCACTTCTCATCACGACAATGGGTTCCCCGCACTTCCATGCAGACAAATTTGGGTTTCCCCCACTTTTCATGCACGACAATTGGTTCCCCCGCACTTTAAGCAGACAATTGGGTTCCCAAACCTTCTCGTGCACGACGATTGGGTTCCCCGCACTTCTCCCTGCCGACAATTGGGTTCCCACACTTCTCATGCAGCGATTTGGGTTTTTCCCCATTCTCAGACGACGATTGGGTTCCCCCACTTCTCATGCACGCAATTGGGGGTTCCAGCACTTCTCAGCACAAATTGGGGTTTCCCCGCACTTCCATCCGACAATTGGGTTTTCCCGCACTTCCATGCACGACAAAATTTGGGGTTCCCACACTTTCATGCACGGGGCAATTGGGTTTCCGCACTTTTCATGACGACAATTGGGTTCCAGCACTTCCATGCACACAATGGGTTCCCAGCATTCTCATGCACGCCCCAAATTGGGGGTTTCCCCGCACTTCTCATGCACGACAAAGGTTTCCCCGCACTTTTTTAGCTCGACGATTGGGTTCCCAGCACTTTCATGCCACAATTTGGGTTTCCCCCATTTCATGCACGACAATTTGGGTTTCGCACTTCTCATGCACGACAAATTGGGTTCCCCGCACTTCTCATGCACGACAATTGGGTTCCCAGCACTTTATCCGACATTGGGTTTTTCCCCGCACTTCTCATGCACGACAATTGGGTTTCCAGCATTTCTGCCGCGTTGGGTTTCCCCGCATTTCTCATGCACGCATTGGGTTTTCCCCGCATTCTCATGCTCGACGTTTGGGGGCCAGACTTCTCATGCACGACAATTGGGGGTTCCAGCACTTTTCATGCACGCAATTGGGTTTCCAGCACTTTTCATGCGACAAATTTGGGGTTTCCGCACTTTACGTTTGTTCTTTAAATGATTTTTGACACTGACTGGGAAGCGCCCCGTTGGTAGTTGTCAACCCACCACCACTCAGCACCGAACCACCACCCCCCAAAACCTGAAACCCCCACCACCACCAAACCCCAAAACCTGAACCACCACCACCACCACCCCCACCCAACACCTTTAACCACCACCCCCCCACCCCCCCAACACCTGAAACCCCCACCAACCCCCACCCAACACCCGGGAACCCCCACCCCACCCCCCCCAACACCTGAACCCCCACCACCACCACCACCCCAAAACCGAACCACCCCCCACCCCCACCACCAAACCCCACCACCACCCAACACTTGAACCCCCCCCACCCCCCACCACCCAACACTTGAACCACCACCCCACCACCACCCAACAAACCCGAACCCCCCACCCCCCAACACCTGAACCACCCCCACCACCACCCCCCAACCCGAACCCCCACCAAACCCCCCAACCCTGAACCACCAAAAAAACCCCCAAAAACCCGAAAAACCACCACCACCACCAACACCCGAAACCCCCACCAAACCCCCTGAACCAACCCCCACCCCCACCAAAAAACCCGAAACCAAACCCCACCACCAACCCCCACCACCCCACCCAAACCCCCAACCACCCACCCACCTAAACCCCCAACCCCCGCCCCACCAACCACCACCACCCAAAAACCTGAAACCCCCCAAACCCCCACCCCACCACCCCAACACCTGGGAAAACCCCCCCCACCACCAAAAACCCCCCACCAAAAACCCCCAAAACCCAAAACCCCCACCAACCCCCCACCACCCCCACCAAAAACCTTAAAAACCCCCACCAAAACCAAAACCACCCCCACAAAAACCAACCCCCCACCACCACCAACACCCGAAACCCCCACCACCCCCAACCCCCCAACCCCCAAACCCAAAAAACCCCACACACCCAAAACCCCAACCACCACCACCACCCAACACCTGAACCACCACCACCCCCACCCAACACCTGAAACCCCCACCACCCAACACCTGAACCACCACCCCCCACCCCCAACACCAAACCCCCCCCACCACCCCCAACACCTAACCACCCCACCACCACCCACCCCTGAACCAACACCACCACCACCACCACCACCCCAAAACCTGAACCCCCACCACCCACCACCCCCAACCCACCACCACCACCACCCAACACCTAACAACCACCACCACCACCCAACCCTAACCACCACCACCCCACCACCACCCCCAACACCCGAACCACCACCACCACCACACCACCACCACCACCACCCAACACCACCACCACCACCACCCAACACCTGAACCACCACCACCACCCCCCACCACCACCACCACCCAACACCCGAACCACCACCACCACCACCACCCACCACCACCACCACCCAACACCCCCACCACCACCACCACCCAACACCTGAACCACCACCACCACTAAACCCCCCAACACCTGAACCACCACCACCCCCAACACCTGAACCACCACCACCACCACCCCCCACCACCACCCAACACCTGAACCACCACCCAACACCTGAACCACCACCACCACCACCACCCAACACCTGAACCACCACCACCACCACCACCCAACACCTGAACCACCACCACCACCCACCCCCACCACCCAACACCACCAAACCCCCCAACACCTGAACCACCCCACCACCCAACACCGAACCACCACCACCACCACCACCACCCCAAAAACCTGAAAAACCCCCACCCACCACCACCACCACCCAACACCTGAACAACCACCACCACCACCACCCAACACCTGAAACAACCACCACCTACCACCACCCAACACCTGAACCACCACCACAACTGCCAACACCACCACCACCACCCAACACCTTGAACCACCACCACCACCACCACCACCCACCACCACCACCACCACCACCCAACCAACACCTTAAACCACCACACCACCCTAACACCCTGAACCAACCACCACCACCACCCAAACACCACACACCACCACCACCACCCAACAACTGAACCACCACCAACCACCCAACACCTGACCCACCACCACCACCACCACCACCACCACCACCACCCACCCAACATACAACCACCACCACCACCCAACACCACCAACCACCACCACCCACACCAAACACCACACCACCCAACACCTGAACAACCACCACCACCACCACCACCCAACACCTGACAACCACCCACCACCACCACCACCCAACACCTGAACCACCACCATCCACCCAGCATCTGAACCCCAACAACAACACCCACTCAGTCAACGCCATCAAGTACCGGTACTATCAGAAACGGGTACCCCCGTACCTATCAATAACCAGTACCACCAGTACCACCAGCCGCCGCCTCTCATTTCCTTCTCCACATTGAGCAATCCAGCTTTAAACAGGATGAAGTTTGCCTTGGATTGTACGAGGTACAAGGTACCACACAAGTGTTGTACCTTCCAGTACTGTGTTGTACCTGTTCCAGAGCTGTGTTTGTGCTATCCCAGTGCTGTGTTGTACCAGTCCAGCACTGTGTTGTACCTTCCAGCACTGTGTTGTACCTGACCAGCACTGTGTTGTACCTGTCCAGCACTGTGTTGTACCTGTCCAGCACTGTATTGTACCTGTCCAGCACTGTATTGTACCTGTCCAGCACTGTGTTGTACCCGGCCAGGTCAAACTAGCTGCTCTGCTGAGGTTAGCTCCTACTCTAACCTAACTAAATCATCACTCTTGCTGCCATTGAAGTCTTTGTAGAAATTAGTCAGTTTTACAGTGAACCTGGTGAGTAAAAGATGTCAGTGTAGTTTAATGGACATTACGAATTGTTGACGTCAGTCTTAAAATGGGAATATTGACTTACATCAGTCACTTTTGTTCCCAGGTTATTGTGTTACAGTACCCGGTATTATGGCCAGGGAGAGCATGTCCATAGCTCCGGTGGTGTAAATGAAACCATTATATCTAAAAAGTATTTTCACTATACAAAGGATCACTGTTTGATGTATGACATGTATCAGACTTGCTGGAGTACACTGCACGTTTCAGTACGTCATTGAGCACGTACTGAAACAAGAGAGAGTACGAAGATTCGCATCAAGAATGATCCCAGAAAGGCTATTATTATTATAATCAAGGGGGAAGCGCTAAACCCGGAGGATTATTTACAGCGCCTGGGGGGATGTGGAAGGCACTCAGGCTTAATTCGGGGAACTGGAGCACAGATTCAATTCCCTAAATCAAGAGCCCTTCGCCAACATCAAGGAACCTTCCTTGAGGGGCCAGAAAGGCGAGGCATGACCTACAAGAAGAGGCGAAAAAAAAGTAAATTGAAGATCCTAGAGAAAAGAAGGAATAGTTGAGACATGATTACGACGTAGAAGATATTCAAAGGGCTTGAAATGGCAGACTATGGAATGGATAAGAGTCAGAACATTAGGAAGCACTATAACCCTAATGTCGTAGAGAAAAATGGCGTAGATAAGGAAATGGTGGAGGTAAACACCATACACAGCATTAAAGATACGTTCGACAGAATCATTGAAGCACAGAACTAGGAGAAACTGGACGTGTGCAGTTAACAAGACCAGGAGTTGAGACTCAACCCTTGCAGTAATAACTACGTAAATACACACATACATACACACACACACACACACACACACACACACACACACACACACACACACACACACACATGCACTGGGGTGTCGATATTAAATTTCTCAAAGCCGTCGCTTTTCCGGGGATTTTTTTTCCTAAATTGAGCCTTGTTACAGTCATCAACCTTCCACTACCAACCCCTACCATGAACCTCCCTCAACCATATCATCAACCCTCCCCACCAACCACCACCATCAACCCCCCATGCGAAGGTGTCACTGTCCCCTCCAGACCCTCAGAAATATATTTGAAAGGTCACTTTCTCATTATGAAAAAATAGAAAAAATAACAGGAAAGAATAACCAATATCAGAAAAAAGTATACAAAAATAATTTAAATATAAAACAAACACGAATATTACCTATCTGAAAAAAAAACATGAAAAAATAAAACACGAAAAATAATTGTGTGACACGAAGCTACCATGTACAAGACCAGGACAGATGACCTTCCTGGATACTGATGGTGTGGACTTTTATTATCTCGTTAGCCAGATTCCACGGTGACCTTATAACAGATTTGCAGCAAGATACATTTTATGGAGTCGAAGGTGGAATTGACTGCCACATTAGTGAAGACAAAGGCAGCAGAACTTCAATAGTTGGTCACACAATAGTTGGTGATGCAACTCGCCACACAAGACATGTGGATGACAGCTGGTGCATTCAGACTCCAGCTTTGAGTCCTCTGTGTTGCAGAGGAGCTGATACAGGATCGCACTGAAGGCAAGTTATCTTCTCTTTAAAATTTCTTAGGTTGGTTGTGGCACCTGGATATATCAGCCAAAGTGGAATTGTAAATATAATTGTGTCAGAGATCTTGAAATAGCTTAAGCAACCCACTTTGTCTCATGTGAGATGACCCAAAACGAGTCACAAGGCTAGGAAACGTAAAGAACACGGAAGTTAAAATCAGGACAGTCACTCAAACCCGAGACAGAAGGTCTTTCAAAGAAATGGTGAGGATTAAGAAATTTTTACGTTAGTAAATATTAAGTCCGGCTGATATAAAAATGTAAAAAGTCAACGCCAAGAATAATATAATGTATAACATAAGAGTGGAACACCATACTTAGACTTGATGGAAGCAGAAAGTCAAGTGATTAGAAACTTGCTCTAAGAGTCCCTCGTCAAACTTCCACCGGGTGAGTAAAGGCAAGAAGGAAGAGATAAGGCTGTTCGCCCCCTAATAAGCATTCTGCCATTTATACCACCCCCTCTAACAACCCCACTACCACTAACGACCCCCACTACTAATGCTAACAACCCCACTACCACTAACAACCCCACTACTAATACTAACAACCCCCACCACCACCACTAACAACCCCGCCACACCCACCACACCCATCACCACCACCAACAGCCCCATCACCAACAGCCCCACACCACTAACAACCCATTGCTGCACTTTTCAAAATATGTATAAAATCAGTGGCCGGGAATATCAACCTGAATTTTGGTTGTAATGTTTGAGTAATATACCAGACAAGAGTGACCTTTGTCAATGTAACTGACGAGAGTGACCTTTGTCATTGTGCCAGATTTAGTGACCTTTGTCAGTGTGCCAGACTAAAGTGAACTTTATTAGTGTACCATACCACAGAGGAAAAAGCTGAATGCTTTGATTCTCCATATGATTTGTTTCTGAGTAAAGGTACGAGTGGCAGATCTTCTGTGTACCTCCTCCAGTATAGCTCTTCTCTGTACCTCCTCCAGTATAGCTCTTCTCTGTACCTCCTCCAGTATAGCTCTTCTCTGTAATTCCTCCAGTATAGCTCTTCTCTGTAATTCCTCCAGTATAGCTCTTCTCTGTACCTCCTCCAGTATAGCTCTTCTCTGTACCTCCTCCAATATAGCTCTTCTCTGTACTTCCTCCAGTATAGCTCTTCTCTGTACCTCCTCCAGTATAGCTCTTTCTGTACCTCCTCCAGTATAGCTCTTTTCTGTACCTCCTCCAGTATAGCTCTTGTCTGTACCTCCTCCAGTATAGCTCTTCTCTGTACCTCCTCCAGTATAGCTCTTCTCTGTACCTCCTCCAGTATAGCTCTTCTCTGTACCTCCAGTATAACTCTTCTCTGTACCTCCTCGAGTATAGCTCTTCTCTGTACCTCCTCCAGTATAGCTCTTCTCTGTAATTCCTCCAGTATAGCTCTTCTCTGTACCTCCTCCAGTATAGCTCTTCTCTGTACCTCCTCCAATATAGCTCTTCTCTGTACTTCCTCCAGTATAGCTCTTCTCTGTACCTCCTCCAGTATAGCTCTTTTCTGTACCTCCTCCAGTATAGCTCTTGTCTGTACCTCCTCCAGTATAGCTCTTCTCTGTACCTCCTCCAGTATAGCTCTTCTCTGTACCTCCTCCAGTATAGCTCTTCTCTGTACCTCCAGTATAGCTTTTCTCTGTACCTCCTCCTGTATAGCTCTTCTCTGTACCTCCTCCAGTATAGCTCTTTTCTGTACCTCCTCCAGTATAGCTCTTCTCTGTACCTCCTCCAGTATAGCTCTTCTCTGTACCTCCTCCAGTATAGCTCTTCTCTGTACCTCCTCCAGTATAGCTATTCTCTGTACCACCTCCAGTATAGCTCTTCTCTGTACCACCTCCAGTATAGCTCTTCTCTGTACCTCCTCCAGTATAGCTCTTCTCTGTACCACCTCCAGTATAGCTCTTCTCTGTACCACCTCCAGTATAGCTCTTCTCTGTACCTCCTCCAGTATAGCTCTTCTCTGTACCACCTCCAGTATAGCTCTTCTCTGTACCACCTCCAGTATAGCTCTTGTCTGTACCTCCTCCAGTATAGCTCTTGTCTGTACCTCCTCCAGTATAGCTCTTCTCTGTACCTCCTCCAGTATAGCTCTTCTCTGTACCACCTCCAGTATAGCTCTTCTCTGTACCTCCTCCAGTATAGCTCTTCTCTGTACCTCCTCCAGTATAGCTCTTCTCTGTACCTCCTCCAGTATAGCTCTTCTCTGTACTCCTCCAGTATAGCTCTTCTCTGTACCTCCTCCAGTATAGCTCTTCTCTGACCACCTCCAGTAAGCTCTTCTCTGTACCTCCTCCAGTATAGCTCTTCCTGTACCTCCTCCAGTAATAGCTCTCTCTGTAACCTCCTCCAGTATAGCTCTTCTCTGTACCTCCTCCAGTATAGCTCTTCTCTGTACCTCCTCCAGTATAGCTCTTCTCTGTACCTCCTCCAGTATAGCTCTTCTCTGTACCTCCTCCAGTATAGCTCTTCTCTGTACTTCCTCCAGTATAGCTCTTCTCTGTACTTCCTCCAGTATAGCTCTTCTCTGTACCACCTCCAGTACAGCTCTTCTCTGTACCTCCTCCAGTATAGCTCTTCTCTGTACCACCTCCAGTATAGCTCTTTTCTGTACCTCCTCCAGTATAGCTCTTTTCTGTACCTCCTCCAGTATAGCTCTTGTCTGTACCTCCTCCAGTATAGCTCTTCTCTGTACCACCTCCAGTATAGCTCTCTCTGTACCTCCTCCAGTATAGCTCTTCTCTGTACCTCCTCCAGTATAGCTCTTCTCTGTACCTCCTCCAGTATAGCTCTTCTCTGTACCTCCTCCAGTATAGCTCTTCTCTGTACCTCCTCCAGTATAGCTCTTCTCTGTACCTCCTCCAGTATAGCTCTTCTCTGTACTTCCTCCAGTATAGCTCTTCTCTGTACTTCCTCCAGTATAGCTCTTCTCTGTACTTCCTCCAGTATAGCTCTTCCCTCTACTTCCTCCAGTATAGCTCTTCTCTGTACCTCCTCCTGTATAGCTCTTCTCTGTGTTGTTTGAACACCAAAACCAGAGAACATATTAAAGACGTCATCCAACAAACGTAACTGTGTCAGTAAGGTGTCAGGTGTTTTCTGATCCAAGTTTCTGGTTATGAAGTCTTGCTTTCTGTCAGCTCTGCTGCTTGCAGATTGGCAATGCTTGTTACTTTGGAGGTTATTGCTTATGATTATCCCCAAGGTCCTTTTCTTCCTAAGTCTTGGTTTGTTGGCAAACATTTTGTCTCAGAGTGCTGTACCCAATATGCATCCCTCTGTGCACTTGTCTAACTTGAAATTCGTCTTCTTCGCCTCCGATGACGACAGCCTATCTAGATTACATAATCTGGTTTGGATGCTCTACTTTTTCTCAGTTTGGTCAACCACCACGATATTTGGTATCCTAGATGTTAACCCTACTACAAGGAGATTTATGTACATTACAAGGAGAAATAGACCAAGAGCCGATCTCCTGGGAACTCCACTCTTTTCGGAAAGCCACGCAACACTTCTCCGTTGAGCACTACTGTTTGTTTCCTGTCTGTGAACCAGTAGTCACTTATCCTGGAACGAAGTTTGTCCACTATAGCATGTGTTTTTATCGGGGCCATCAATCCTCGATAGAGCACTTCGCTGAATGTATTCTGAAAATCTAGGTATGTTATATCTGGTGGGACATTTTCCTCACAATTTCTATATATATATATAAGTGAAAAATTCTAGCAAGTTAATCAGGAATGCTCCTTTGTTATGAAATCCACGCTGGTTTCCGATCATTAGATCATTTTCAAGAGAATTAACTATATTGTCCTTCACGATAGACTCCATTTGTTTACTAAAACTGGACGTTAAACTGATGGGACGATAGTGAAGCGCATAAGTCTTGTCCCACATAATAAATAGTGGTGCAATTAACATTTGCTAGTTTGCAGTCTGTTAGTTCCTTACCTTTTTCTAGTGGGTAAGCGATTTGGTACCTTGTAATTTTAGCATTTACTCTGGTCACTTGATTTATTGATAGTTTCTACAAGTATATTATGTCACAGCTGCTGATTTCGTCCATACATACTCTGCCAGACCCGGAAAATATATTTTGCTGACCTGGGGATGTCATTGTCAAGCTTAACTGTTGATAATCGACCAAAGACTGACTTGAATATTAACACCATACCCTCGTTGTCGTTATCATCGCTAGGTTAAAAGTGCTATTGTTACTTTTATTTTTTTTCTCCCTGCCGTATCTAAAGAATTCTTTGGAATTACCTTTTGTGTTTTGTGCAATTCGTCTTTTAAATTCTTGTTTGGCATTGCTCTCTGTAACTGCATGTATGTAATTAGTATAATCTAAAAGGTTACCGGTCACTTCAATTTCTTTAATATAAGCATTACGCTTTTCTCCCACGGTATCAACTAGTTGTCTCATAATTTAACCTTTTCTTTCATTTTTTCTCCATTTTACCTTCTCGATATTTAGATTTTGTGTTTTATTTTCCGTCTTCTCCATACGGCCTCTACATAATCTGTATTTATCAATTCGATCCCTTCAACGTTATTATCAAAATCAGCTGCTTTGAAATTTGGAACCATCATAGTGTTAAATTTTGGATCACAAAGTATGTTACTGGGTCCCGGTTTCTCGTACCTCTGATGACTGTGTCAGGTCACAGTTTGTAGGCAGAACAAGATGATCCGAAATAATGTTGTTTCGAGTAGCCGAAATGACAGTTTGAGTTAGAACGTTGATTTTAATGATGGTATCGAATCTGGCGACCTTGTGGTGCACTGATGTTGAAAGAATAAGAATGAATGAGAGAATGGGAATGAATGAGAGAATGTGAATGAATGAGGAAATGGGAATGAATGAGGAAATGGGAATGAATGAGGAAATGGGAATGAATGAGGAAATGGAAATGAATGAGAGAATGAGAATAAACGAGAAAATTGCCTGTCCAAAAAAAAAAACGTTTGTTTGCTTTTTCACTTCTTTTTCAAATTACAAAGAATTACACTAATAACAAAATATATTTGTAATTCATAATATACAAAGGATCAAATTACGTAACAATAATTTTTTTTGCCTCTTTGTAATGTTACTTTTGACACTGGACGCTTCGAATGTTACACATCACATTGATTTACACATTAATTAATTTTGGCCAGTGACAACACCGGTCATAATTCTCACAATAATGGGGATAAAAGAATTTGGATATTATAAATTGAAATAAATACAAATTTTAACTGCCTTCAATTAATGTGGTCGTATATATCGGTAATTTTTCCTTGTTCTAATGTCAGGGTTATTTCCCCAGGGTGTCCCTGTAATTCATTTTGTTAAATGATTAGGTGGGCTCTGGTGGCCTGGTGGTTAACGCTCTCGCTTCACACGGTGAGGGCCTGGGTTCGATTCCCAGCCAGAGTAGAAACATTGGACGTGTTTCTTTCCATCTGTTGTCTATGTTCCCCATCAGTAAAATGGGTACCTGGGTGTTAGTCGACTGGTGTGGGTCGCATCCTGGGACACTGACCTAAGGAGGCCTGGTCACAGACCGGGCCGCGGGGGCGTTGACCCCCGGAACTCTCTCCAGATAAACTCCAGATAAACTCCAGATGGCTGCATGCTGGTGCTGCGTACTCTGACTACCCAAACATAAGTCAGAATTAAGGTTTGGCAATCTTGCTTATTTTTACTGAAATAAGAGACAGTTTTCATGAGCATTTAGATAAGGTTTGTCAGGAAACAGGACAAGTGTTTCCTGACGAGGGTCTTAGTCATGTGATGACCCACAGCTCGGGCTTTCGGTCATTTGACCGAGGCCTTCCGCTGGCTTACCGGTCCACCCCTTTCAAAATTGTTATAATTATAACCATTTGATTTTCCTGAGCATGGTACTTCGACTTCCCCTTGTAAGGGAACCGAGTCTTCATGTTACCTCCCTCAGCTGGTTCTTCAGGTTGTCTGTTATCACTCCTAGTTGGTGCCATCCTCCACTTTCCTTCCCCTCCGCCCTTCGTATCTCACTCTTTCCAATTTGCCATTTTTCTTGCATGAGCGAAGCGTGTGTGTGTTTGCTTGCTCGCTATCGCCTATATGTGGTTCTTAGGGTGTATGTGAGAGTACGTTTGTGTGTGTGTGTGTGTACTCACCTATTTGTGGTTGCAGGGGTCGAGTCCTAGCTCCTGGCCCCGCCTCTTCACCGGTTGCTACTAGGCCCTCTCTCTCCCCGCTCCATGAGCTTTATCAAACCTCGTCTTAAAACTGTGTATGTTTCCTGCCTCCACTACGTCATTTTCTAGGCTATTCCACTGCCTTACAACTCTATGACTGAAGAAATACTTCCTATCTCTCTGACTCATTTGTGTCTTCAACTTCCAATTGTGGCCTCTTGTTTCTGTGTCCCCTCCCTGGAACATCCTGTCTTTGTCCACCTTGTCTATTCCACGCAGTATTTTATATGTCGTTATCATGTCTCCCCTGACCCTCCTGTCCTCCAGTGTCGTCAGGCCGATTTCCCTTAATCTTTCTTCATAGGACATTCCCCTTAGCTCTGGAACTAACCTTGTCGCAAACCTTTGTACTTTCTCTAGTTTCTTGACGTGCTTTATCAAGTGCGGGTTCCAAACAGGTGCTGCATACTCCAGTATGGACCTGACATACACGGTGTACAGTGTCTTGAATGATTCCTTACTAAGGTATCGGAATGCTGTTCTCAGGTTTGCCAGGCGCCCATATGCTGCAGCAGTTATCTGATTGATGTGTGCTTCCGGAGACATGCTCGGTGTTATACTCACCCCAAGATCTTTCTCCTTGAGTGAGGTTTGCAGTCTTTGGCCACCTAGCCTATACTCTGTCTGTGGTCTTCTGTGCCCTTCCCCTATCTTCATGACTTTGCATTTGGCAGGATTAAATTCGAGAAGCCATTTGCTGGACCAGGTGTCCAGTCTGTCCAGGTCTCTTTGAAGTCCTGCCTGGTCCTCATCAGATTTAATTCTCCTCATTAACTTCACATCATCTGCAAACAGGGACACTTCTGAGTCTAACCCTTCCGTCATGTCGTTCACATATACCAAAAATAGCACTGGTCCTAGGACCGACCCCTGTGGGACCCCGCTCGTCACAGGTGCCCACTGTGATACATCATTACGTACCATGACTCGTTGTTGCCTCCCTGTCAGGTATTCTCTGATCCATTGCAGTGCCCTTCCTGTTATATGCGCCTGATGCTCTAGCTTCTGCACTAATCTCTTGTGAGGAACTGTGTCAAAGGCCTTCTTGCAGTCCAAGAAGATGCAATCAACCCACCCCTCTCTCTCTTGTCTTACTTCTGTTATTTTATCATAAAACTCCAGAAGGTTTGTGACACAGGATTTGCCTTCCGTGAATCCGTGCTGGTTGGCATTTATACTCCTGTTCCGTTCCAGGTGCTCCACCACTCTCCTCCTGATAATCTTCTCCATAATTTTGCATACTATACACGTCAATGACACAGGTCTATAGTTTAGTGCCTCTTTTCTGTCTCCTTTTTTAAAAATGGGAACTACATTTGCCGTCTTCCATACCTCAGGTAGTTGCCCAGTTTCCAGGATGTGTTGAAGATTGTGGTAAGTGGCACGCACAACATATCTGCTCCCTCTCTAAGGACCCACGGGGAGATGTTGTCCGGTCCCATTGCCTTTGAGGTATCGATGTCCCTTAGCAGTTTCTTCACCTCCTCCTCATCTGTATGTATGTCGTCCAACACTTGTTGGTGTATTCCTTGCTGGTGTCCCCATCTGGTCTGTTCCCCCAGAGTCCTTCCTGTCTCTACTGTAAATACTTCCTTAAATCTCGTGTTGAGCTCCTCGCATACCTCTTGATCGTTTCTTGTGAGTTCTCCACCTTCTTTCCTCAGCCTTATCACCTGGTCCTTGACTGTTGTCTTCCTCCTAATGTGGCTATACAGCAGTTTCGGGTCAGATTTGACTTTCGATGCTATGTCGTTTTCATACTGTCGCTGGGCCTCCCTCCTTATCTGTGCATACTCGTTTCTGGCTCTTCTACTAATCTCCTTGTTTTCCTGGGTCCTATGCCTCCTGTACCTTTTCCATTCTCTGTTGCACTTAGTTTTTGCCTCCCTACACCTTCGGGTAAACCAAGGACTCGTTTTGGTCTTCCTATTATTTCTGTTTCCCTTGGGAACAAAACTTTCCTCTGCCTCCTTGCACTTTGTTGCCACATATTCCATCATCTCGTTTACTGTTTTTTCCTACCATTTCTCTGCCCACTGAACCTCCTGCGGGGAAGTTTCTCATACCTGTGTAGTCCCCCCTTTTATAGTTTGGCCTGCCCCCCTTCAGTTCCTGTTACCTTCTCCACTTGTAACTCTACTATATAGTCAAAATTCAGAACCCACATGATCGCTGCTCCAAGGGGCCCCTCGTAAGTGATGTCCTCAATGTCTGAACTGCTCAGGTGAACACAAGATCCAGTCTTGCTGGCTCATCCTCCCCTCTCTCTGGTTGTGTCCCGGGACATGTTGATGCATGAGTTTTCAAGTACCACATCCATCATCTTGGCTCTCCATGTTTCGGGACCCCCATGTGGCTCCGGTTTTCCCAGTCGATCTCCCTGTGGTTGAAATCGCCCATTACCAGTAACTTTGCTCTGCTCGAGTGAGTTTCTTCTTGCCACCTCAGCCAGTTGTGTCCACCATCACCCTGTTGTTTTCTTCGTACTCCTCTCTTGGCCTCCTGCAGTTCTGTGGTGGGTTATACATCACTCCAATGACTACTTTATGTTCTCCGGACTGAATTGTACCTACAATGTAGTCTCTTTCTCCAATCATGTCCATGCCTTCCATTTCCTCAAATCCCCATCGGTGTTTTATGAGCAGTGCAACCCCTCCTCCCCCTCTACTCCTTCTATCTTTCCTCAGGATCTGATATCCTGTTGGGAAGATTGTGTCTGTTATTGTCTCAGCGAGTTTTGTTTCTGTGACTGCTATGATGTCTGGGGATTCTTCACTGATTCTTTCATTCCACTCCTCATGTTTATTCGTTATTCCATCCGCAGATACTATAGAATTATTTATCATAACACCAACTTAAAAAAGAAATTAATAGTCTACAAAAATATTATTTTTTTAACCCTTCACCATCTTTTTTCCTTTTTTTTTTTTTTTTGCCTTTCGTTAGATGTAAGATCAAAATTTAACACTGCGTCCTGCGCTGCCAGACGCATCTCACCCTTTTCGTCGATAATATACGATAACTTAAACAAAAATAGGCAAATCGTGAATAATGAATATCGAAATTTTCAACATTTTTCGAGCTGGCAGAAATACACGAACCTGCAGTTCGCCAGGTGTTACCTGGTGACAGGTGTTGCCTGGTGTCAGGTGTTACCTGGTGTCAGGTGTTACTTGGTGACAGGTGTTACCTGGTGACAGGTGTTACCTGGTGACAGGTGTTACCTGATGACAGTTGCATCTCTGGACATGTTTACCATGAACGTCAAACTGGTCCCAGCGAACGTTCCCAGTGACAATAACTCCTTTAACCAACGTTCTCAGCGACTATCATAAATTTCAGCCAAGGTTCCCAGTGACTCCATCAACTGCTTCAACCAACGTTCCCAGTGGCTCCATCAACTGCTTCAACCAACGTTCCCAGTGACTCCATCA
This sequence comes from Cherax quadricarinatus, assembly GCF_026875155.1. Taxonomy (NCBI): domain Eukaryota; kingdom Metazoa; phylum Arthropoda; class Malacostraca; order Decapoda; family Parastacidae; genus Cherax; species Cherax quadricarinatus. The sequence continues at coordinate 24,423,589 of NC_069419.1, forward strand.
ACTGCTTCAACCAACGTTCCCAGTGGCTCCATGAACTGCTTCAACCAACGTTCCCAGTGGCTCCATGAACTGCTTCAACCAACGTTCCCAGTGACTCCATGAACTGCTTCAACCAACGTTCCCAGTGACTCCAACTGCTTCAACCAACGTTCCCAGTGACTCCATCAACTGCGTCAACCAACGTTCCCAGTGACTCCATCAACTGCTTCAACCAACGTTCTCAGTGACTCCATTAACTACTTCGACCAACGTTCCCAGTGACTCCATTAACTACTTCGACCAACGTTCCCAGTGACTCCATTAACTACTTCGACCAACGTTCCCAGTGACTCCATTAACTACTTCGACCAACGTTCCCAGTGACTCCAATAACTGCTTCAACCAACGTTCCCAGTGGCTCCATTTACTGCTTCACCCAACGTTCTCTCAGCTTCATTGCCTCGCACTGCTGTCTGTTCATTACTCAGTTAATGCCGTTATTCATTTCTCATTTCTTTCTAATTTTTATCTACATTTACCCCTTGCTAATTACATAATTAAAATACTCATTTTCCCTATTTCCTCCCCTCTTTCTCCCCTATCTTTCCCCTCTTTCTCCCCTATCTTTCCCCTCTCTCTCCCCTATCTTTCCCCTCTCTCCCCCCCCGTGATAACTACTCAAGGACTTAATTATTTAGTGTTTTTTTTCTCTTTTACTTCCTGCACTGGTGCTAACTTTTCACCCATTCCATTAGCACGGAATTACCCCTCTCTCTCGTGGGATGGAGAAAGGAAGCACGTTGAAACAGCTCTTGATCCAAGTACTCTGAGCTACCCTCTTGTATCAGACCTAATTAGCTCTCACCCCCAGGCTCATTATAACTACTACTGGCTTACTGCTTCTGAGTTGTTAATAATATTAATAATAATATATATGTTTGGGACGCTGCGTGATCCGAGGAAGATATCCCGGTGTTCAATAAGCTCAGCTCCCTCTACCTCAACGCACGCAGGAAGACGATTGCCGGTTGATGAAAACATTTGAATGCAGTAAACTTTGTGTGTGTGTGTGTGTGTGTGTGTGTGTGTGTGTGTGTGTGTGTGTGTGTGTGTGTGTGTGTGTGTGTGTGTGTGTGTGTGTGTGTGTGTACTCGCCTAATTGTACTCACCTAATTGTGGTTGCAGGGGTCGAGACTCAGCCTCCTGGCCCCGCCTCTTCACTAATCGCTGGTAGGTCCTCTCTGCTCCCTGAGCTTTGTCATACCTCGTCTTAAAGCTATGTATGGTTCCTACTTCCTGTGTGTGTAGGACATCTGTGTGTATTTGTACATTTTCTGTTATGTATGCATGTGTGTGCATGTCTGTTGTGTATATGTATGTGTGCATACTTTAATACATGCATATGCATTTATATATACTTTCATGAATATATCTAAATAAGTATTTAGATGTATACATGTGCCTATGCTAGTATGAACTCGTCTATACGAGTTTTAACTCCTGGCCCCTTCTTCCTGTCTGCTGCTTGCCATATTCATTCCTATCCTCGTAGGCCCTGTTGTACCTACTCTTACAACTGTCTGGAGTCTGCCTCCTCCGAAACTTTGTTGAGGTCATTCCACTTCTTGACCATTCCGAGGGAACAACCATACTTCTTGGCAGTTCTGCTCCAGAGATCCTGTTTCTCGCCTCTAAAGACAGCCTATCCTTATCTACTCTTCAAATTATGTTCTGTTAGCATTTCCTGTGACCCCTTAACTTGCTTCTGCAGGTGTGGGCTCCCTTCTGGTGCTGCGGACTCAAAGACGAGCCTGATGTGCGTTGTATAAAGGGCCTGGAATGACTATTGACATTCCTGAACGCAACTTCAGACGAGCATTGGCTGCAGAGATTATTCGTTTGATGTTACTCTTCCCCATTCTGTTATCTCCGTACTCTTATTTTCTCACCTTTATCAGCCGCATTTATTTCCTCACCTTCATCGCTGCTCATCTGGGAGCTATTGTTTTGTCAGGTGTGTGGCGGTGGCGGTGGCACCTTGTGTATGGTGATGGTAGTGGCACCTTGTCAGGTGTGTAGTGGCGGTGGTTGGCACCTTTCAGGTATGTGGTGGTGATAACGGCACCTACCTAGAGGGTACAGTTAATTCCTTACATGTGTAACAGTGTCGGGATAAGTTCCTCTGCGACTTGCCGGAGTGGAGTGCATTCACTGGCAGCAAGTGTGGCACTTACTGAAGTAGAAGCCAATGTCTGTCTGTCTCTGTCTCTCTCTCTCTCTCTCTCTCTCTCTCTCTCTCTCTCTCTCTCTCTCTCTCTCTCTCTCTCTCTCTCTCTCTCTCTCTCTCTCTCTCTCTCTCTCTCTCTCTCTCTCTCTCTCTCTCTCTCTCGTTTTTACACAGGGTTTGACAAGGTTAGGGTAAGGATCCCTAGCTTTATTGACAAGGTATTTACAGGTTAAGGATTCCAAACTTTATTGACAAGCTAAGAGCTGTTACCTACATCAGCTCCTTTAAAAACATTTTTTTTTATTGCTATGAGACATACAAGTAGGGAACAGGATAAAGTTGGAGTCGTCTATGGGCCAGCATTTTTATTTGATCAACTGGCTTTATCTCGTTGACATCATAATGCTGTACGAATGTGTTCCATACTCGAGTCATCCTGGGGATAAATAATCTCAGATGAAGTGATGTTCTGGAGAAGGGCACAGCCAGAGTGAAGTTGCTGCTTTCTGCCCGTCTTGTGCTATAGAAGCTTGCTTCACGCTGTCCTCGAAGTGGATCCAAGTGTGGTACTTTGACAATATTGGCCTTGTACATAACAGTAAGGCCACCCACATCCCCCCCCTCTCTCTCTCTCCTCTCTCTCTCTCTCTCTCTATGTTCATGTCTTTGTCTCTCACTTGCGGGAGTAAAGTCATTTCATCTCAATATGTCTACAAGAATTTTTACATTTACACTGAGAGAATATTTTAATTCTTTAGTAAATTAAATCTCCATGATGTGCCTGGAAGCTGCACATTGACTATAGGTGGACTGAAGCAACCATGATCCACCTTCAGGCGATAGTCGCTAAATTTAGAGCTTTCATTTCAAGGTAATGAACCCTTGTGAAGTGTGTGTACCCCTGTGTTTCAGTGTACCCCTGTGTTTCAGTGTACCCCTGTGTTTCAGTGTACCCCTGTGTTTCAGTGTACCCCTGTGTTTCAGTGTACCTCTGTGTTTCAGTGTACCCCTGTTTTTTTCAGTGTACCCCTGTGTTTCAGTGTACCCCTGTGTTTCAGTGTACCTCTGTGTTTCAGTGTACGTCTGTGTTTCAGTGTACCCCTGTGTTTCAGTGTACCCCTGTGTTTCAGTGTACCCCTGCGTTTCAGTGCACCCCTGTGTTTCAGTGTACACCTGTATCAGTGTACCCTTGTGCTTCTGTGTACACCTGTGTTCCAGTGTATCCCTGTGTAGTTTCAGTGTACACCTGTTGCAGTGTATCCCTATGTAGTTTCAGTGTACCCCTGTGTTTCAGTGTACACCTGTTTGTGTACACCTGTATCAGTGTACCCTGTGTTTCAGTGTACACCTGTGTTTCAGTGTATCCCTGTGTAGTTTGTGTACACCTGTGTTTCAGTTTATACCTGTTTAGGTATACCCCTGTGTTTCAGTGTACACCTGTTTGTGTACACCTGTATCAGTGTACCCTTGTGTTTCAGTGTACACCTGTTTCAGTGTACACCTGTTTGTGTACACCTGTATCAGTGTACCCTTGTGTTTCAGTGTACACCTGTTTCAGTGTACACCTGTTTGTGTACACCTGTATCAGTGTACCCTTGTGTTTCAGTGTACACCTGTGTTTCAGTGTATCCCTGTGTAGTTTGTGTACACCTGTATTTCAGTTTATACCTGTTTAGGTATACCACTGTGTTTTAGTGTACACCTGTGTATTTTAATCATTCTAATGTAATCCTGGAGAAAGTTACTTTTTTTCATTATATCACTCTTAGTTGCAATAAGTATTAACATAAAATAATCGTAGGTTAATTTGATATTACCCAGGAAGTCATGGCAACTCGCTTCAGTATTCCATGGCTTTAGATTAACCAAGTTTTCACCTAACTCGTGGGTGATTGTGTTGTATTTTCAATTAACCCCAAAAAAACTTATTTATTTTAACTTGCCCAAGATTAATTTAAATTTGTTATAGATGTATTTTAGGAGTACCTGGGGTATACGCCAGGAGGAGCTGGGGTGTATCCCAGGAGGAGCTGGGGTGTATCCCAGGAGGAGCTGGGGTGTATCCCAGGAGGAGCTGGGGTGTATCCCAGGAGGAGCTGGGGTGTATCCCAGGAGGAGCTGGGGTGTATCCCAGGAGGAGCTGGGGTGAATCCCAGGAGGAGCTGGGGTACTGCTAGTAACTTATATCGACGCTTCGCTGAGTATTGATAACTTAACCTAGAAACTCTCGGGGAATTACTACCCAGGTTTCAATACACCCAGATTCTATTATACCCTTAATTCCAATGTGTCTTACACATCTGGCTGCTCCACTAGTGAAATATTGCAGAGTTTCACGCTAAGGAACATCGAGGACTGAAAGAGCTACAATAGTTTGAGTAATACTAATTTTATTAATTGTTAAACATGAATTTTATTTTTCGAAGAGAAATTCTGGCTAGAAAACAAATTAAATTCTGTGAAAATTTAAAAGTTGCTGAATGTTATCTGACAACATTTGCCTTCCGGTGTTTTTTTATTACTTTTCTTGGATTTTATATAATTAAACAAGCATTTTTATTTTTAATTGTTATGTAAAGCCCCAAATGATATTCATAATTATATACAATCAGACTAGAGCCGAAAGTAAGGTCGTCATAAGATTCATTCTCCTATGTGAGGGTTATTTATGTGTTGTTCCTGTCACGGTATTCTGCCTTGTTTGTTTTTCTCAGTACTCTTCGTGTCAAATTAATTACACTTGTACATATAACATGATGAAACATTAAGGTGTAGGGAACACTTGTTTATGGCTTGAGGAAACTCTTGTGGAGGGGCGCACACACACACACACACACACACACACACGCACGCACACACACACACACGCACACACGCACACACGCACACACGCACACACGCACACACACACACACACACACACACACACACACACACACACACACACACACACACACACACACACACACACACACACACACACACACACAGTCTAGGGGGCCAGAGACTACAAACCTCACTCAAGGAAAAAGATCTTGGGGTGAGTATAACACCAGGCACATCTCCTGAAGCGCACATCAACCAAATAACTGCTGCAGCATATGGGCGCCTTGCAAACCTCAGAACAGCATTCCGACATCTTAATAAGGAATCGTTCATGACTCTGTACACCGTGTACGGTAGGCCCATATAGGAGTATGCGGCACCAGTCTGAAGCCCACACCTAGCCAAGCACGTAAAGAAACTAGAGAAAGTGCAAAGGTTTACAACAAGACTAGTCCCAGAGCTAAGAGGTATGTCCTACGAGGAGAGGTTAAGGGAAATCAACCTGACGACACTGGAGGACAGGAGAGATAGGGGGGGACATGATAACGACATACAAAATACTGAGAGGAATTGACAAGGTGGACAGACAGAATGTTCCAGAGATTGGACACTGTAACAAGGGGACACAGTTGGAAGTTGAAGACACAGATGAATCACAGGGATGTTAGGAAGTATTTCTTCAGCCACAGAGTAGTCAGGAAGTGGAATAGTTTGGGAAGCGATGTAGTGGAGGCAGGATCCATACATAGCTTTAAGCAGAGATATGATAAAGCTCACGGTTCAGGGAGTGTGACCTAGTAGCGGCCAGTGAAGAGGCGGGGCCAGGAGCTCGGACTCGACCCCTGCAACCTCAACTAGGTGAGTAACTAGGTGAGTGTACACACACACACCTCTGACACCTGCAACACTGCAGGAGAGTAATAGAGTCTGGGTTTATATAGGGGCAAATCTATGGGTCACATGAATGTTGAAGTGGGTAAAGGGGTCTTTCCTCCTCGCCACACCATGCCGCTTCCCCCAGGATGCTGCAGGCATTTCCTCTCTGGACAGCAACACTGAGCCTCTGGAGAAGAGAGTTGGTCACTTTGAAGTCCTTGGTTTCCCCTCCCCTGTTTGTCACCCAATTTCTTCAAACGCTAAAATGCACACTCTCCCCATGCTCCGAGGGGTCTCCTGTTTTATTGGAACGAAGTTATAGCATGGTGTCAGCCCCTTGTATTTGTTGATCTTCTGCATCTTCCTGAAATTTCCTGCACCATTCTGCTTCAGCTTCAGAGTATCATAGGTAGATGCTGGTCATTGTAGACTCGAAGGTTTTACCTTGTACTATCTGCTTGTCATGTTTCCAGGGCAGCATGGCGACCCCTGAGTGCTTCTGGCTGCCATAGTACCCGAGGTTCTTTCAGATGGTCCACAGTCTGTGGCAAGGTTTCGTCTCTCCCGTGTTTTTTCTTTTGACTTATGGCAAATGAGACCATAGAGCTTAAATTTGTCTGCCTCCGCACTGCCGTAGATGCACCTGTGTTCGGTTAGAATGGGAGCAGTTAGGCGAAGAACTACACCAATGTTGAAGGTTGAGGCGAGTCCCCAAAGAGGAATTACGAACAGCCAAGTGGAAATTCCTAGCTTGTGCCTTCACCGCTAGGAGGCGGGCTTTTGACCTTACTCTATATATTGTCTAAGTGTTTGGGTGATATTGTCCACAATGGGTCTGCTGTGGTCTTCTGGAGGAGCTGGTATGTTTGACGAGTCTGCACTGATATTCCATTGAACTGCTGCCTAGTAGAGCCGTTAGTTCCTACAGCATCTTTCAAGCGTTTTGGAATTATCTTCTTCACCAGTTCACCCGATGCATTACAATAACAGAAATGTGAGTAATGTTTGTGTTGCCCCAGTTTAATTTAAAGTACTGATCTCAGAGGTGATTTTCCAGTTACAGATTTAGTGCTCATCCGAATATTGCTCTTAGGACTCCGTCGTAGTCACTTAAATGGCTATCAAAGAAGGACGCAACCTTTGAGAAATAGGTTAAGCTGGGTAGGGTTAGACACCCTATGAGAAAATACGAGGCATTGAAATTTCATATTCTCTCCTCCATCCTCGTGGGGTCAGTCAATTTGTACTTGTGGAATGTGTTGACAGCTGTCCGTCCCAGTGGTGCGCACACCCGGTAAGATATTGTTGGTGGGGGGCTGGAATTTAAGGCCATTGAAGAATTAAGTTTCATCCGAAGAAAATAGAAGGCAGGTCCAAATCCTTGGATCAAGGGAATGTTTCCATTAGACCCTAGACTTTCCGTCTCAAGGAAGAAATCCTACTATTTCGCCTGGCTATGTATGGATTTGGAATTTGGCTTTCTGGAATAATGCAACAGAATATTTGAATAATTCTATGTTAAGGTTGCAGGGTGAGGGTTAACTGGTGTCTGACATGTAGTCTGATGCTTAGAATTTTATAAATGCACCAAGTCACTGGTTGATTGGCTAATGGTGTTCAAAGCCGATCACCTACACGAGGGGGATTAAGGCCCCTTGTCACCTATTAACGACAACTTAGAAAATATTAATCCCTAAAGTACGAATTAAAGTAAGCTCTCAGTATTTATACACGTGATATCACCCGGTGTATCTACCGAGACACTGGGGAAAAAAGTTAACCTTCGTATAAAAACAATATAACGAGACTTAACGGCCATCATGCAAAATTCAGTATTTGAGGTCTTGAAACTAGTACCCAGAGCAGTGACATCAGGACAAAGTCTGCTGCACAACTCGGAGTGTTCTAATTTCTTACGTTTCACGACAAATCGAGTGATGATAAAAAAAAAGGACAATTTGTTGAAGACATAACACATACCGTGTTCTGCAACAATCACAAATAACCCCGTCTGCAAGTTTACGCAGCACGCCGGTGTTCGGAACCTTCAACATGTCAGCTACACTCACACCGGTGGGGTTATATAGGACAAACACTGAAGAGACCGAGTTCTGGAAAGAGCACGTGTTGCCAAAGTATGCGGCACCGTTTTTGTATCAATGCAACACGCAGCATCGGTCCGTCTTGCATTGCACAGGTCAAACTGCAGAGGTATTGAATGCCTAGATTGAATGGACCATAAGGTTCCTCTCCCAAATGGGGTCAGTCAGACCTGATCTCCAACACTGCACTCCGGGGTTTTCTGCAAGTATCCCCCCGGTGTTCTGCCAACACTGAAGCACCCCGGTGTTCTGCCAACACTGCAGCACCCCGGTGTTCTGCCAACACTGCAGCACCACCGGTGTTCTGCCAACACTGCAGCACCCCGGTGTTCTGCCAACACTGAAGCACCCCGGTGTTCTGCCAACACTGCAGCACCCCGGTGTTCTGCCAACACTGCAGCACCCCGGTGTTCTGCCAACACTGCAGCACCCCGGTGTTCTGCCAACACTGCAGCACCCCGGTGTTCTGCCAACACTGCAGCACCCCGGTGTTCTGCCAACACTGCAGCACCCGGTGTTCTGCCAACACTGCAGCACCCCGGTGTTCTGCCAACACTGCAGCACCCCGGTGTTCTGCCAACACTGCAGCACCCGGTGTTCTGCCAACACTGCAGCACCCCGGTGTTCTGCCAACACTGCAGCACCCCGGTGTTCTGCCAACACTGCAGCACCCGGTGTTCTGCCAACACTGCAGCACCCCGGTGTTCTGCCAACACTGCAGCACCCCGGTGTTCTGCCAACACTGCAGCACCCCGGTGTTCTGCCAACACTGCAGCACCCGGTGTTCTGCCAACACTGCAGCACCCGGTGTTCTGCCAACACTGCAGCACCCCGGTGTTCTGCCAACACTGCAGCACCCCGGTGTTCTGCCAACACTGCAGCACCCCGGTGTTCTGCCAACACTGCAGCACCCGGTGTTCTGCCAACACTGCAGCACCCGGTGTTCTGCCAACACTGCAGCACCCCGGTGTTCTGCCAACACTGCAGCACCCGGTGTTCTGCCAACACTGCAGCACCCGGTGTTCTGCCAACACTGCAGCACCCCGGTGTTCTGCCAACACTGCAGCACCCCGGTGTTCTGCCAACACTGCAGCACCCCGGTGTTCTGCCAACACTGCAGCACCCCGGTGTTCTGCCAACATTTGCAGCACCCCGGTGTTCTGCCAACACTGCAGCACCCCGGTGTTCTGCCAACACTGCAGCACCCCGGTGTTCTGCCAACACTGCAGCACCCCGGTGTTCTGCCAACACTGCAGCACCCCGGTGTTCTGCCAACACTGCAGCACCCCGGTGTTCTGCCAACACTGCAGCACCCCGGTGTTCTGCCAACACTGCAGCACCCCGGTGTTCTGCCAACACTGCAGCACCCCGGTGTTCTGCCAACATGCAGCACCCCGGTGTTCTGCCAACACTGCAGCACCCCGGTGTTCTGCCAACACTGCAGCACCCCGGTGTTCTGCCAACACTGCAGCACCCGGTGTTCTGCCAACACTGCAGCACCCCGGTGTTCTGCCAACACTGCAGCACCCGGTGTTCTGCCAACACTGCAGCACCCCGGTGTTCTGCCAACACTGCAGCACCCCGGTGTTCTGCCAAACACTGCAGCACCCCGGTGTTCTGCCAACACTGCAGCACCCCGGTGTTCTGCCAACACTGCAGCACCCCGGTGTTCTGCAACACTGCAGCACCCCGGTGTTCTGCCAACACTGCAGCACCCCGGTGTTCTGCCAACACTGCAGCACCCCGGTGTTCTGCCAACACTGCAGCACCCCGGTGTTCTGCCAACACTGCAGCACCCCGGTGTTCTGCCAACACTGCAGCACCCCGGTGTTCTGCCAACACTGCAGCACCCCGGTGTTCTGCCAACACTGCAGCACCCCGGTGTTCTCCCAAAACACTGCAGCACCCCGGTGTTCTGCCAACACTGCAGCACCCCGGTGTTCTGCCAACACTGCAGCACCCCGGTGTTCTGCCAACACTGCAGCACCCCGGTGTTCTGCCAACACTGCAGCACCCCGGTGTTCTGCCAACACTGCAGCACCCGGTGTTCTGCCAACACTGCAGCACCCCGGTGTTCTGCCAACACTGCAGCACCCCGGTGTTCTGCCAACACTGCAGCACCCCGGTGTTCTGCCAACACTGCAGCACCCCGGTGTTCTGCCAACACTGCAGCACCCCGGTGTTCTGCCAACACTGCAGCACCCCGGTGTTCTGCCAACACTGCAGCACCCCGGTGTTCTGCCAACACTGCAGCACCCCGGTGTTCTGCCAACACTGCAGCACCCCGGTGTTCTGCCAACACTGCAGCACCCCGGTGTTCTGCCAACACTGCAGCACCCCGGTGTTCTGCCAACACTGCAGCACCCCGGTGTTCTGCCAACACTGCAGCACCCCGGTGTTCTGCCAACACTGCAGCACCCCGGTGTTCTGCCAACACTGCAGCACCCCGGTGTTCTGCCAACACTGCAGCACCCCGGTGTTCTGCCAACACTGCAGCACCCCGGTGTTCTGCCAACACTGCAGCACCCCGGTGTTCTGCCAACACTGCAGCACCCCGGTGTTCTGCCAACACTGCAGCACCCCGGTGTTCTGCCAACACTGCAGCACCCCGGTGTTCTGCCAACACTGCAGCAC
>NC_069419.1:24439232-24456732 GCF_026875155.1 Cherax quadricarinatus
GCATTTTCTTTAGCACATAAGCATAGGCATACGTTATTAAATTGTGAGAAGACGTCCAAAAGTCAGAGTGATGTCCGATGAAAACTTGTTAGGTAAGACACATATGCAACAGTTAGGTATCTTTATTTCGAAACGTTTCGCCTACACGGTAGGCTTCTTCAGTCGAGTACAGAAAAGTTGATAGAAGCAGAAGATACTTGAAGACGATGTAATCAGTCCATCACCCTTAAAGTTTTGAGGTGGTCAGTCCCTCAGTCTGGAGAAGAGCATTGTTCCGTTGTCTGAAACAATATGAAGTTGAAGTGACAGGATGGAGCCTTTATATAGTGCCAGGAGGTGAGACGTAGGTTGCTTTGGGAGGGCAGGTCCCTCTCAAACCCAGCCGTTCTCACTAGTAGAGGTCGAAGTTGATGGTCTGTACCAAGAAACACTTCTAACTAGTAATTGAACTAGGAATATCTATCGACGCAATTCACAATATCTATCGTCCCCACTGACCATGTCTATCACTGACATCATTCATTGTGAACATCGCCATTTTTCCCTGCCAAGTATCAACATTTTTTACCAGTAAATATCATCCAATATAAACATTACTTAACAAACATCACACAGCTGAAAATGTTAAAGCTACTCACCAGAAACATTAAAATAACATGTTAAACATCAGAAGCTTCAGCAACATCACACATTTAACTCACACGTTTTGTGCTTTGGCCATCAACAATTGCTATGAATTTTAATATCCTTCGCTGTAATAACATCATTGTCGATTCAGGTCAACATACGCAGTAAATATACGACTGATGCGATTCAGAAATAACATAATTCATTTTAATCAACATTTATTATACAGTGAACATAATTATTTGCTGTAACTTTCAGTGTTCACCGAGAGCAAAACACCATAGCTAGTAAACATCGAAAAACAACAACATCCACATGTTTATCAACATCTCTCCGCCCATTCTCCACATTGTTTACAGTCTAGTCTCCTCCGTGCATTTGCTTCAGTTGAACTCTAGAACATCTGAGTCCGTTGAGGTCTGTCTATAGTTTATCACTGTTCTCTCCTGTTCTTATTCTTCTCATTAGTTTTACATTGTCAACAAACAGCGACACACACAACTCGGTTCTCTCTGGTAGGAACAGCAGTGGTCCTAAAACGGATCCTTGCGGAGTCCAACTGTGTGTGTGTGTACTTACGTAATTGTGGTTGAAGGGGTCGAGACTCGGCTCTTGGCCCCGCCTCTTCACTGATTGCTGCTAGGTCCTCTCTCTCTGCTCCTTGAACTTTGTCATACCTCGTCTTAAAGCTATGTATGGTTCCTACCTCCACTACATCACTTGCTAGACTATTCCATTTCCTGACAACTCTGTGGCTGAAGAAATACTTCCTAACATCCCTGCGAGTCATCTGAGTCTTCAACTTCCAACTGTGACCCCTTGTTGCTGTGTCCCATCTCTGGAACATTCTGTCTCTGTCCACCTTGTCAATTCCTCTCAGTATTTTATATGTCGTTATCATACCCCCTGTGTGTGTGTGTGTGTGTGTGTGTGTGTGTGTGTGTGTGTGTGTGTGTGTGTGTGTGTGTGTGTGTGTGTGTGTGTACTCACCTATTTGTGGTTGCAGGGGTCGAGTCACATCTCCTGGCCCCGCCTCTTCGCTGATTGCTACTAGGTCCTCTCTCTCCCTGCCCCATGAGCTCTATCATACCCCGCCTTAAAACTGTGTATGGTTCCCGCCTCCACTACGTCACCTTCTAGGCTATTCCACGGCCTGACTACTCTATGACTGAAGAAATACTTCCTAACGTCCCTTTGATTCATCTGAGTCTTCAACTTCCAATTGTGACCTCTTGTGTCTGTGTCCCTTCTCTGGAACATCCCGTCTTTTGGAATACAGAGTCTTAAACGAATCTTTACTGAGGTATCGGAACGCTATCCGTAGGTTTGCCAGGCGCCCGTATGCCGCAGCAGTTATCTGATTGATGTGCGCCTCAGGAGATATGCTCGGTGTTATACTCACCCCCAGATCTTTTTCCTTGAGTGAGGTTTGCAGTCTTTGGCCATCTAAACTATATTGTGTCTGCGGTCTTCTTTGCCCTTCCCCAATCTTCATGACTTTGCATTTGGCAGGGTTAAATTCAAGGAGCCAGTTGCTGGACCAGGCTTGTAGCCTGTCCAGGTCTCTTTGTAGTCCTGCCTGATCCTCATCCGATTTGATTCTTCTCATTAACTTCACATCATCTGCAAACAAGGACACTTCTGAGTCTATCCCTTCCGTTATGTCGTTCACATATACCAAGAACAGCACAGGTCCTAGGACTGACCCCTGTGGAACCCCGCTTGTCACAGGCGCCCACTCTGACACCTCGTCACGCACCATGACTCGTTGTTGACTCCATGTCAGGTATTTTCTGATCCATTGCAGTGCCTTTCCTGTATGTGTGTCTGATCCTCTAGCTTTTGCAGTAACCTCTTGTGAGGAACTGTGTCGAAGGCCTTCTTGCAGTCCAAAAATATGCAGTCGATCCACCCCTCTCTCTTGTCTTACTTCTGCCACCTTGTCATAAAACTCTAGTAGGTTTGTGACACAGGATTTTCCTTCCCTGAAACCGTGCTGGTTGTCAATTATACACTTGTTTCTTTCCAGGTGCCCCACCACTCTCCTCCTGATGATTTTCTCCATGACCTTGCATACTATACACGTTAGTGATACAGGTCTGTAGTTTAGTGCCTCATGTCTGTCTCCCTTTTTAAAAATTGGGACTACATTTGCCATTTTCCATACCTCAGGGAGTTGCCCAGTTTCAAATGATGTGTTGAAGATCTTTGTTAATGGCTCACACAATATCTCTGCTCACTCTTTAAGGACCCATGGAGAGATGTCTGGTCCCACCGCCTTTGAGGCGTCAAGTTCGCATAGCAGCTTCTTCACCTCCTCCTTGGTTATATGTACCTCATCCAGCACTTGCTGGTGTGCCCCCCTGTTCTGATTTCCTGGAGTCCTACTGGTTTCCACTGTAAATACCTCTTTAAATCTTGTGTTGAGCTCCTGACATACCTCTTGGTCGTTTCTTGTGAATTCCCCATCACCCTTCCTCAGTCTGATTACCTGGTCCTTGATTGTTGTTTTCCTCCTGATGTGGCTGTGCAACAGCTTCGGGTCAGTCTTTACTTTTGATGCTATGTCATTTTCATATTGTCTCTGAGCCTCCCTTCTTATCTGTGCATATTCGTTTCTGGCTCTTCGGCTGATTTATTTTCCTGAGTTCTCTGTCTTCCGTACCTTTTCCATTCTCTAGTACACCTAGTTTTTGCCTGTCTACACCTTTGGGTGAACCAAGGACTCGTTCTGTTCTTCCCATTATTTCTGTTTCCCTTGGGAACAAACCTCTCCTCTGCCTCCTTGCATTTTGTTGCTACATAGTCCATCATTTCTTGTACTGGTTTTCCTGTCAGTTCCCTCTCCCACTGAATGTCTTGAAGGAAGTTCCTCATGCCTGAGTAGTTCCCCCTTTTGTAGTTTGGTTTTTCCCAGCCTATTCCTGCTACTCTCTCCACTTGGAGCTCAACTATGTAGTCGAAGCACAGAACCACATGATCACTAGCTCCCAGGGGCCTTTCATACATGATACCCCCGATGTCCGAACTACTCATGGTGAATACAAGGTCCAGCCTTGCTGGTTCATCCTCTCCTCTCTCTCTGGTAGTGTGTCTAACATGTTGATGCATGAGGTTTTCCAGTACACATCCATCATCTTGGCTCTCCATGTTTCGGGACCCCCATGGGGCTCCAGGTTTTCCAGTCAATCTCCTTGTGATTGAAATCACCCATAACTAGTAACTTTGCTCCCCCCCCCCCATGTGTGCTCTCCTGGCCACCTCGGCTAGTGTGTCGATCATTGCTCTGTTGCTCTCATCATATTCTTCTCTTGGCCTCCTGCAGTTCTGTGGTGGGTTGGTACATTACTGCAATTATCACCTTATGTCCCTCAGACTGGATTGTTCCTACTAAGTAGTCCCTTTCGCCCGTGCCACCATTCCTTCCATTTTCTCAAAATCCCACTGGTTTTTAATGAGCAGTGCAACTCCTCCTCCCCCTCTCCTCCCTCTGTCTTTCCTGAGGATTTGGTATCTGGATGGAAAGATTGAATCTCTTATTATTCTGGTGAGTTTTTTTTTCTGTGAGTGCTATTATGTCTGGGGATGTCTCTTTGATTCTTTCGTGCCACTCCTCATACTTGTTTGTTATTCCATCTGCATTTGTATACCACACCTTCAAATTCTTTTCTAAGACTGTGGTCTGGGAGGTATATTGGGGTTGGGGAAGTGGGAGACCTGGTAAGGAACTATGGGTTGTTGCTGTGGGGGTGGAGTTTGTAATGTAGTGGGTGGGGGCATTGGATGTGGCATGGGTGTTTTGATTTAGTGTTTGGATGCACTGGGGTTGACCTGGTTGGGAGGCTTCTATAGGAAGTTGAGGGAGGCTGTATTTGCTCTTCTTCCTGGGTCTGGGATCTCCTGTCTGTCTTCTCCATCCCCTCTCTTTCCTCCTTTCGCCTTTGTACCATCTCTCTCAGTTTCTGCCTTTCTTCTTGTGTTCTGTCGCGGTCGAGATACACCTTCCTGTATGCCGGCATGTCCCTTAATCGTGCTTTCTCCTGCAGGATCCTGGTCAGAGTCGCTTCTGCCTTGAAGGTCACTTTCACTGGCCGGGTTCTTTTTTTTACAAACCCCCCTATTCTCCGAAAATTTTCCAGCTGGGTCATGTCATCTTCTCCTATTGCTTTCATGATGCTTTCAATTGCTTTTTTTCCCTTGTTTTCTTGCTTCATATGTTTCCCCTTCAACTTCCTGGAGCCCATACAAAGACTGACCTCACCCTTTCATTCTCCCACTGCGTATCCCTGTGTATCCCCTCATTTAATTTGGTTTCCTGCACTGCAGCTTTCCTTTCTTCTGGTGGCCTGGTGGAAGGGCTCTGGTGGCCTGGTGGTTAACGCTCTCGCTTCACACGGTGAGGGCCTGGGTTCGATTCCCAGCCAGAGTAGAAACATTGGACGTGTTTCTTTCCACCTGTTGTCTATGTTCCCCATCAGTAAAATGGGTACCTGGGTGTTAGTCGACTGGTGTGGGTCGCATCCTGAGACACTGACCTAAGGAGGCCTGGTCAAAGACCGGGCCGCGGGGGCGTTGACCCCCGGAACTCTCTCCAGATAATGTACTTGGACTCAGTGGCCTGTCATTTTCCCTTCTCGGCTTTCCTTGGGCTCTGTTGTTGTCTGTTAGGGCCTCCACATAAAGCTTAGCTCTTTCATTTACTACAGTCTCCTCTGATAGAGCTTCCCCATGCAGTTGTGCCCCTTCTTTCCCTACAGTCCCCTTATTTGTGGCTGAGGTAGCAGTCTCTGTTGTTAATCCCAAAATGTTCTTTAGTTCTTTAGGCTGTTTCAGATTTTTCAGTTCCTCTTCTAAACTCTGTATCCTAGCCTCTGCTGCTTTGACATGCACCTCCGACTTCCTGCTTTCCATATCTATCCTCTCTTCCATTCTCATGCTAAGTTCTTCTAGTTTCTTTTCCCATTCATGATCTCTTTTTATGAGCTCTGCTGCCCAATCTTCCTTTGCAGCTTCCTCCTCCTGTCCCTTGGTTTTTCTTCTTGCTCTCTGACAACCCATTTTTGTTTTATCCTGATTGCCTCAGAGTGGGAAACCTATTAGTTCTGTATGTTAGGTTAGTAGTGTGTATGTCAGAGTGGGGGGGAGGTAGTGGAGGAACTGTGGCTATGTGGGAGAGGAGTGGGGAGGGGTGGCGAGGGGGAGTGAACGGGGGAGGGGAGGGATCAGGGGAAAATGAGATGTCGTGTGAGGGGGGGGAGGTGTTGTGTGTGTGTAATTTTGTGTGGAATTATGTGTGGGTTTATTATGTACTGAAAGGTAGGTGGCTTGTGCGTTGTAATGTAGTCTCAGTGGTCCTTTGCTGCCCACAACTTCTTGTGACCTGACCCCAACCTCCTGGCTTGACCGGCACGTACTTAGTGTGTGTGTGTGTGTGTGTGTGTGTGTGTGTGTGTGTGGTGTGTGTGTTTGCGTTTGTGTGTATATATGTGTGTGTATGTGTGTATGTGTATGTGTGTGTGTGTGTGTGTGTGTGTGTATGTGTGTATGGGGGAAGTATGTGGGGAGATACTGTTAATACATACCAGTAATTCTGGGCGATAATTGCTACTAGGGTCTAAAGCTTCAATAAGTGTCTGCCCTTGTGTGTGTGTGTGTTAGGGAGGGATGGTTACGGGGGGGTAGATCCGTTATACCTCTCTGTTTTGTCTTTCCTAGAAATGCTACACTCTTCGCTTATTGTCCTTTCTGGATTTAAGTATCAATTATTGCTGTTATTATCCTATTCCTTGTTCACGTTTAGAGAGGACTTCCTAGCTTCCTAAGTGTTCTTACTACTAATAACTACTGTAATAGCTTGCAGGAGTGAGTGACCAGTATCTAACAGCGATGCAAGGCCAAGCCAAGCCAAGCCTGCGACATGCAAACCACAATATAGGTGATACTTGCGCTGGCAATGGTCGTGCCAAGTTGCCAGATGCTGATGACGTAGTCGTCGTACGTAGCCTAAATTCTGGTGAGTTTTGTTTCTGTGAGTGCTATTTTGTCTGGGGATGTCTCCTTGATTCTTTCCTGCCACTCCTCATACTTATTTGTTATTCCATCTGCATTTGTATACCACACCTTCAACTTCTTTTCTAAGATTTTGGTCTGGGAGGTGTATTGGGGTTGGGGAAGTGGGAGACCTGATAAGGAACTATGGGTGGTTGCTGTGGGGGTGGAGTTTGTAATGCAGTGGGTGGGGGCATTGAATGTGGCATGGGTGTTTTGGTTTAGAGTGTTTGGTTGCACTGGGGTTGACCTGGTTGAGAGGCTTCCATAGGAAGTTGTGAGGGAGGCTGTATTTGATCTTCCTGTGTCTGTGATCTCCTGTCTGTCTTCTCCATCCCCTCTCTTTCCTCCTTTCGCCTTTGTACCATCTCTGTGTTTCTTCCTTTCTGCTTGTGTTCTGTCGCGGTCGCGATACACCTTCCTGTATGCTGGCATGTCCCTTAATCGTGCTTTCTCCTGCAGGATCCTGTTCCGAGTCGATTCTGCCTTGAAGGTCACTTTCACTGGCCGGGTTCTTTTTTTTACAAACCCCCCTATTCTCCGAAAATTTTCCAGCTGGGTCATGTCGTCTTCTCCTATTGCTTTCATGATGCTTTCAATTGCTTTTTTTCCCTTGTTTTCTTGCTTCATATGTTTCCCCTTCAACTTCCTGGAGCCCATACACAAAGACTGACCTCACCCTTTCATGCTCCCAATGCATATCCCTGTGCATCCCCTCATTCAATTTGATTTCCTCCTTTGCAGCTTTCCTTTCTTCAATTTCACTGGCTAATGTACTTGGGCTCAGTGGCCTGTCATTTTCCCTTCTCGGCTTTCCCTGGGCTCTGCTGTGGTCTGTTAGGGCCTCCACATATAGCTTAGCTCTTTCATTTACTACAGTCTCCACTGATTGAGCTTCTACATGCAGTTTTGCTCCTTCTTTCCCTACAGTCCCCTTATTTGTGGCTGAGGTAGCAGTCTCTGTTGTCAATCCCAAAATGTTCTTTAGTTCTTTAGGCTGTTTCAGATTTTTCAGTTCCTCTTCTAAACTCTGTATCCTAGCCTTTGCTTCTTTGACTTGCACCTCCCACTTCCTGCTTTCCATATCTATCCTCTCTTCCATTCTCATGCTAAGTTCTTCTAGTTTCTTTTCCCATTCATGTTCCCTTTTTTTTGTGTGTGTGTGTATGTCTCTGTCTGTCTGTGTCTGTCTGTCTGTCTACGTGCGCACGCGTCTGTATTTGTCGTACTTACCACAGAGGAAAGATCTAAAAATTTCCTGACATTTCTTAAACAGAACAACAATTTTCCCCTGACAGAATTTCACTTCCTCGCCGCTCATGTCTGCGCGTATCTATATTACGTGAGGTAAACCAGGATAGTCAGTATTCTAACATAGTTATAAAACTTGCAAACTCAAGTTAAAATGGACATTAAACTTTTACATTATTTCATAAGTCACTTTTTGATTATTAACTTGTTAGGTAACTCCATTGTAGTGTCAATACTTTTAGGAATTATAAAAATCTTAAATATTTGAACAGGAAGAAATACCACATTATCACTAATGGTTCACGAGATCGGTGTTCAACCGCAATTAACTCCTTGACGGCACCTGTAACACAACAGTCAAGAGGAAAAATCAATACAATTTCAGCATAATATGATGAATATTACAAGTGTTCAGACGCTCTGAACACTTGTATCACTTTTTAATTTCCTTTTACTACAGTTTGAGTCTCTTTGTTGGCTCTCCCTGGAGGCTCTCTCTCGTCTCCCTGGTTGTGCCACTCTGGAGGCTCTCTCTCGCCTCCCTGGTTGTGCGACTCTGGAGGCTCTCTCTCGTCTCCCTGGTTGTGCCACTCTGGAGGCTCTCTCTCGTCTCCCTGGTTGTGCCACTCTGGAGGCTCTCTCTCGTCTCCCTGGTTGTGCCACTCTGAAGGCTCTCTCTCGTCTCCCTGGTTGTGCCACTCTGCAGGCTCTCTCTCGTCTCCCTGGTTGTGCCACTCTGGAGGCTCTCTCTCGTCTCCCTGGTTGTGCCACTCTGCAGGCTCTCTCTCGTCTCCCTGGTTGTGCCACTCTGGAGGCTCTCTCTCGTCTCCCTGGTTGTGCCACTCTGCAGGCTCTCTCTCGTCTCCCTGGTTGTGCCACTCTGGAGGCTGTCTCTCGTCTCCCTGGTTGTGCCACTCTGGAGGCTGTCTCTCGTCTCCCTGGTTGTGCCACTCTGGAGGCTCTCTCTCGTCTCCCTGGCTGTGCCACTCTGGAGGCTGTCTCTCGTCTCCCTGGTTGTGCCACTCTGGAGGCTCTCTCTCGTCTCCCTGGTTGTGCCACTCTGGAGGCTCTCTCTCGTCTCCCTGGTTGTGCCACTCTGGAGGCTCTCTCTCGTCTCCCTGGTTGTGCCACTCTGGAGGCTCTCTCTCGTCTCCTGGTTGTGCCACTCTGCAGGCTCTCTCTCGTCTCCCTGGTTGTGCCACTCTGGAGGCTCTCTCTCGTCTCCCTGGCTGTGCCACTCTGGAGGCTCTCTCTCGTCTCCCTGGTTGTGCCACTCTGGAGGCTCTCTCTCGTCTCCCTGGTTGTGCCACTCTGGAGGCTCTCTCTCGTCTCCCTGGTTGTGCCACTCTGGAGGCTCTCTCTCGCCTCCCTGGTTGTGCCACTCTGCAGGCTCTCTCTCGTCTCCCTGGTTGTGCCACTCTGGAGGCTCTCTCTCGTCTACCTGGTTGTGCCACTCTGGAGGCTCTCTCTCGTCTCCCTGGTTGTGCCACTCTGGAGGCTCTCTCTCGTCTCCCTGGTTGTGCCACTCTGGAGGCGCTCTCTCGTCTCCCTGGCTGTGCCACTCTGGAGGCTCTCTCTCGTCTCCCTGGCTGTGCCACTTGGAGGCTCTCTCTCGTCTCCGTGGCTGTGCCACTCTGGAGGCTCTCTCTCGTCTCCCTGGTTGTGCCACTCTGGAGGCTCTCTCTCGTCTCCCTGGTTGTGCCACTCTGGAGGCTCTCTCTCGTCTCCATGGCTGTGCCACTCTGGAGGCTCTCTCTCGTCTCCCTGGTTGTGCCACTCTGGAGGCTCTCTCTCGTCTCCCTGGTTGTGCCACTCTGGAGGCTCTCTCTCGTCTCCCTGGTTGTGCCACTCTGGAGGCTCTCTCTCGTCTCCCTGGTTGTGCCACTCTGCAGGCTCTCTCTCGTCTCCCTGGTTGTGCCACTCTGGAGGCTCTCTCTCGTCTCCCTGGTTGTGCGACTCTGGAGGCTCTCTCTCGTCTCCCTGGTTGTGCCACTCTGGAGGCTCTCTCTCGTCTCCCTGGTTGTGCCACTCTGGAGGCGCTCTCTCGTCTCCCTGGCTGTGCCACTCTGGAGGCTCTCTCTCGTCTACCTGGCTGTGCCACTCTGGAGGCTCTCTCTCGTCTCCGTGGCTGTGCCACTCTGGAGGCTCTCTCTCGTCTCCGTGGCTGTGCCACTCTGGAGGCTCTCTCTCGTCTCCCTGGTTGTGCCACTCTGGAGGCTCTCTCTCGTCTCCCTGGTTGTGCCACTCTGAAGGCTCTCTCTCGTCTCCCTGGTTGTGCCACTCTGGAGGCTCTCTCTCGTCTCCCTGGCTATGCCACTCTGGAGGCTCTCTCTCGTCTCCGTGGCTGTGCCACTCTGGAGGCTCTCTCTCGCCTCCCTGGTTGTGCCACTCTGGAGGCTCTCTCTCGCCTCCCTGGTTGTGCCACTCTGGAGGCTCTCTCTCGTCTCCCTGGTTGTGCCACTCTGGAGGCTCTCTCTCGTCTCCCTGGTTGTGCCACTCTGGAGGCTCTCTCTCGTCTCCCTGGTTGTGCCACTCTGGAGGCTCTCTCTCGTCTCCGTGGCTGTGCCACTCTGGAGGCTCTCTCTCGTCTCCCTGGTTGTGCCACTCTGGATGCTCTCTCTCGTCTCCCTGGTTGTGCCACTCTGGAGGCTCTCTCTCGTCTCCCTGGTTGTGCCACTCTGGAGGCTCTCTCTCGCCTCCCTGGTTGTGCCACTCTGGAGGCTCTCTCTCGTCTCCCTGGCTGTGCCACTCTGGAGGCTCTCTCTCGTCTCCCTGGTTGTGCCACTCTGGAGGCTCTCTCTCGTCTCCCTGGCTGTGCCACTCTGGAGGCTCTCTCTCGTCTCCCTGGCTGTGCCACTCTGGAGGCTCTCTCTCGTCTCCCTGGCTGTGCCACTCTGGAGGCTCTCTCTCGTCTCCCTGGCTGTGCCACTCTGGAGGCTCTCTCTCGTCTCCCTGGCTGTGCCACTCTGGAGGCTCTCTCTCGTCCCCTGGCTGTGCCACTCTGGAGGCTCTCTCTCGTCTCCCTGGCTGTGCCACTCTGGAGGCTCTCTCTCGTCTCCCTGGCTGTGCCACTCTGGAGGCTCTCTCTCGCCTCCCTGGTTGTGCCACTCTGGATGCTCTCTCTCGTCTCCCTGGTTGTGCCACTCTGGAGGCTCTCTCTCGTCTCCCTGGTTGTGCCACTCTGGAGGCTCTCTCTCGCCTCCCTGGTTGTGCCACTCTGGAGGCTCTCTCTCGTCTCCCTGGCTGTGCCACTCTGGAGGCTCTCTCTCGTCTCCCTGGTTGTGCCACTCTGGAGGCTCTCTCTCGTCTCCCTGGCTGTGCCACTCTGGAGGCTCTCTCTCGTCTCCCTGGCTGTGCCACTCTGGAGGCTCTCTCTCGTCTCCCTGGCTGTGCCACTCTGGAGGCTCTCTCTCGTCTCCCTGGCTGTGCCACTCTGGAGGCTCTCTCTCGCCTCCCTGGTTGTGCCACTCTGGATGCTCTCTCTCGTCTCCCTGGTTGTGCCACTCTGGAGGCTCTCTCTCGTCTCCCTGGTTGTGCCACTCTGGAGGCTCTCTCTCGCCTCCCTGGTTTGTGCCACTCGGAGGCTCTCTCTCGTCTCCCTGGCTGTGCCACTCTGGAGGCTCTCTCTCGTCTCCCTGGTTGTGCCACTCTGAGGCTCTCTCTCGTCTCCCTGGCTGTGCCACTCTGGAGGCTCTCTCTCGTCTCCCTGGCTGTGCCACTCTGGAGGCTCTCTCTCGTCTCCCTGGCTGTGCTACTCTGGAGGCTCTCTCTCGTCTCCCTGGCTGTGCCACTCTGGAGGCTCTCTCTCGTCTCCCTGGCTGTGCCACTCTGGAGGCTCTCTCTCGTCTCCCTGGCTGTGCCACTCTGGAGGCTCTCTCTCGTCTCCCTGGCTGTGCCACTCTGGATGCTCTCTCTCTCGTCTCCCTGGCTGTGCCACTCTGGATGCTCTCTCTCGTCTCCCTGGCTGTGCCACTCTGGATGCTCTCTCTCGTCTCCCTGGCTGTGCCACTCTCAGCATTTGCCTCCGGTAATAAGATTCTTTTCTACCTGTTCTCACCTCCTTTACTGAGTTTATCGCATTGTATTTTTTTTCCTAGCAACTGGACCACTTCATTTTCTGTTTCTGCGCCTTCATTGTTGTCATAATTCTATTTCTGTCTTCACTGTGATAATTCTGTTTGTGTCTACATTGTTGTGATAACATAATGCAGTAGTCATCATGACGCCCCCCAGAGAGTTTGGACAAGGGCTGGGAACTTTGACAAGAAACATCTTAAGAATCTTAAATAGTCAAATTACCCAATTATGCATCTGGTTGTCTATTTCACACAGATTGGCATCGGTTAGTCAGTTTTCCCTGACACAACTGTTTTTTTCCCTGACAAATTTAAAAAAAAACTTCAAATTCTCTGACAAAATTTCTATTTCCCCTGACAATTCTCTAACTTTGAAAAATGAAGCATACGCCCTGACTCTCCCTGACGCTTGGCAGCCATGTGTACTCAGTTGTACTCGCCTAGTTGTGCTTACAGGGGTCTATTCACATTTCCTGGCCCCCCCTCTTCGCTGACCTCTACTAGGTCACACTTCCCGCTCCATGAGCTTTATCATACCTCTTCTTAAAGCTATGTATGGATCCTACCTCCACTACATCACTTCCCAGACTGTTCAACTTCCTGACAACTCTGTGATTGAAAAAATACTCTCTAACATTCCTGTGATCATCTGAGTCTTCAACTTCCAGCTGTGACCCCTTGTTGCTGTGTCTCATCTCTTGAACATCCTGTCTCTGTCCACCTTGATGATTCCTCTCAGTATTTTGTATGTCGTTATCATATTTTCCCTATCTCCTGTTCTCCAGTATCGTCAGGTCGATTTCCCTTAACCTCTTCTCGTACGACATACCCCATTAGCTCCGGGACCAGTCTAGCTGCAAACCTTTGCACCTTCTTTAGTTTCTTTACGTGCATAGGTAGGTGTGGGTTCCAAAGTTGTGCTGCATACTCCAATATGGGCCTAACGTACATAATGTACAGAGTTCTGAACGATTCCTTATTAAGATGCTGAAATGCTGCTCTTAGGCTTGCTAGGCGCCCGTGTGCTACAACAGTTACTTGGTTGATGTATGCCACAGGAGATGTGTCCGGTGTTATATTCAACCCAGGTCCTTTTCGTTCAGTGAGGTTTGTAGTCTCTTGCCCCCTAGACTGTACTCCGTCTGCGGTCTTTTTTGCCCTTCCTCAATCTTCATAACTTTGCACTTGGTGGGGTTGAACTCCAGGACCAGGCCTGCAGCCTGTCCAGATCCCTTTGTAGTTCTGCCTGGTTCTCGTCCGATTGAATTCTTCTCAACTTCACATCATCTGCAAACAGACACACTTCGGAGTCTATTCCTTCCGTCATATCGTGTGTGTGTGTTTGTCTGGGTAAAGGAATAGTTTTGATATTTTAAAGTCAACTCTGTAACAGATAATGACACAACAAATAGAAGAATGTGGCTAGAAACTAATAGATACAAGGGAAGACTGGCAGGTGAAACAGGACAAAACAGGTAAAATAGGACAAATAAGTAAACAGACAGGTAATGAAACAGAAAAACAAGTCAGACGAGCGGGACACAGTACAGACTGGCAAACAGGCAGAGACGGGAAAATCGATCAGAGGAGAATAACAAGGCCTAGAGTAGAGACCAGAGAGCACTGGACATCAGAGAGCCACTCAGCTGAGCAGACCAACACAGAAATTTTGTACCAGGCATCAGAGAGAGCCACTCAGGTGAGAGGAGAGCAGCACCTCGTTATCTTGGTAGTGCTTCCATCTGGTGAGGAGACGAGCGACCTCGGAGTATTTTATTGCCTGCGTCAGAAGCTCCTCACGCACGCCGCTCGTCTTGTCAACTGTTGCCAGCACTACTAGCAGATCTGTTGTTAGCATGGCAATGAGCTGCCTTGCTCACCTGAGTGGCTCTCTGATGTCCAGTGATCTCTGATCTCCACTCGAGGTCTTGTTATTCTCCGCTGATCGATTTCCGTCTCTGCCTGTCCACCAGCCTGTAGTGAGTCCCGTTCGTCTGTCTGACTTCCTAATTTTTTTTACCCGTTTGTCTACCTGTCTGTTTATATCTGTCTACCTGTTTACATGTTTGTCTACTTGTATCTGTTTTGTTTTATTCTGTTAAGGAAATGACTTTCAAATATAGGTCCAGAAGACCTGGACAAGCTGGAAACTTGGTCCAGCAAGTGGCTCCTCGAATTTAACCCCGCCAGATGCAAAGTCATGAAGATCGGAGAAGGGCAAAGAAGACCCCAGACAGAGTAAAGGCTAGGTGGCCAAAGACTGCAAACCTCACTCATGGAAATGGATCTTGAGGTGAGTATTATACAGAGCACATCTCCTGAAGCGCACATCAACCAGATAACTGCTGCAGCATATGGGCGCCTGGCAAACCTGAGAATAGCGTTCCGATACCTCCGTAAGCAATCGCTCAAGACACTGTACACCGTGTACGTCAGGCCCATACTGGAGTATGCAGCACCAGTTTGGAACCCACACCTGGTCAAACACGTCAAGAAAACAGAGAAAGTGCGAAGGTCTGCAACAAGGTTGGCTCCAGAGCTAAGGGAAATGTCCTACGAAGAAAGGTTAAGGGAAATTGGCCTGACGACACTGGAGGACAGGAGGGTCAGGGAAGACATGATAACGACATACAAAATACTGCGAGGAATTGACAAGGTGGACAGAGACAGGATGTTCCAGAGATGGGACACACAAACAAGGGATCATAATTGGAAGTTGAAGACTCAGATGAGTCAGAGATGTTAGGAAGTATTGCTTTACTCGTAGAATTGTCAGGAAGTGGAATAGTCTGGCAATTGACGTAGTGGAGGCAGGTATCATACATAGTTTTAAGACGAGGTATGATAAAGCTTATGGAGCAGGGAGAGAGGACCTAGTAGCGATCAGTGAAGAGGCGGGGCCAGGAGCTATGTATCGACCCCTGCAACCACAAATAGAGTACACACGCGCGGAGACAAAAGATAGGCATGAGCACACAAAATCAATACCGAAAGTTGAAAGAAATTAAGTGGATGATAAGTAGCGTTGGAATCAATGGGAAGATAAGTTAACAGCAGCAGAAGGGAGAATCCAGAAAGGAACGGAAGCGAGAATGAAGGAAATCAGAATTAACTGAGGAGGCGGCGGGAAGGAGTGAGGACACTGGGAGGAAAGAGACAGCTACTAAGAAGGCAAAGAAGAGGGTGACGAATTTACCAAGAGAAATAACGGAGCTGAGAGAAATGGATAGACAGACAGGAGAGAGAGCAGGAGAATACTCAGACGAGAGAACAGGAGGATAGTCTGAGAGACGAGAGAACAGGAGGATAGTCTGAGAGACGAGATAGCAGGAGGATAGTCTGAGAGACGAGAGAGCAGGAGGACAGTAACATAAAGCTGGTGGTCGTATATAGAACATAATCTAAAAAAAATGGTGTAGTGAAAGTAGCACAAGAGACTAAGGGAGAACTGAATGCAGAAGAGGATATAAAACAAAGTGCACGACAAGAGGAAGAGGATGAGAGGGAAAGAAGCCTGATTGTTTTTCGCTTGAAAAGCAAGAGGGAGAGGCAAGGCATGGCCACAGGATGGAGGAGGAAAGGCTAACTGAGGACCTCCTGAAAGAAATGGAAAATGTAGGAAAGACCACGAGTCGTTCACCAAAAATTCAAAAAGAAGCAAGACACCGGATACTTGAAGGAAATCAAATCTAAGAAGAAAATACATATTCGGTACAGTCTTCACCATGAAGATAAGAAGAACAGACGGAATATATGAGTCGAAGTGAGGGAAAAATGGTGGTGGCAGACGGAAGTCCGTCTCCACAGGAGGAAATATCTTCAGCGGGTGTAGTAGCAGGCAACAATGAACAGATATAACACCTTCACTTAGAAGCTGAAGAATGCTTTACTGAATATGACATTAAAAGGACCAGCGCATGGATGAATACCACAGCATAAGTGGTATCCTTACATTGTTATTAATGTGATGATACTTGTCTGACACAGCAACACCATGGAATTTTGGTACAGAGGATATTTTCTACAACTCTTTTGCTAACCTCTGACTCAACTCTTGGGTATGACCTGCTTCCACTAGTGGGTCCCGCCCACCTGTGAAGATGTCTTCAATTGCTGCACCTCTCTGGCTCCGGTACATAAATAACCTCCTCATGCGCCTGATTAAGATTTAGATGTAACTAGGCTAAGGGACTAAACACCTTCAAGGATGTGGAACTAACGCCTCTAAGTTACCTCTCCAATTCTCTCACTGCCTCCAGTCCGTAACTTCTGTCGTGGATTGAAAAGGTCACTAGTTGAAGCGTCTTAGACACCCAGGTGTTGCACAGGCCTTATTCATGAGCAAGGAGGTTTCAGAGTGGGTAGGGGATGTGTAGATGAAGTGTTTACATTGAAGCATATATGTGAACAGTATTTAGAGAAAGGTAGGGAAGTTTTTATTGCATTTATGGATTTAGAAAAGGCATATGATAGTGGATAGGGGAGCAATGTGGCAGATGTTGCAAGTATATGGAATAGGTGGTAAGTTACTAAATGCTGTAAAGAGTTTTTATGAGGATAGTGAGGCTCAGGTTAGGGTGTGTAGAAGAGAGGGAGACTACTTCCCGGTAAAAGTAGGTCTTAGACAGGGACGTGTAATGTCACCATGGTTGTTTAATATATTTATAGATGGGGTTGTAAAAGAAGCAAATGTTAGGGTGTTCGGGAGAGGGGTGGGATTAAATTATGGGGAATCAAATACAAAATGGGAATTGACACAGTTGCTTTTTGCTGATGATACTGTGCTTATGGGAGATTCTAAAGAAAAATTGCAAAGGTTAGTGGATGAGTTTGGGAGTGTGTGTAAAGGTAGAAAGTTGAAAGTGAACATAGAAAAGAGTAAGGAGATGAGGGTATCAAATGATTTAGATAAAGAAAAATTGGATATCAAATTGGGGAGGAGTAGTATGGAAGAAGTGAATGTTTTCAGATACTTGGGAGTTGATGTGTCGGCGGATGGATTTATGAAGGATGAGGTTAATCATAGAATTGATGAGGGAAAAAAGGCGAGTGGTGCGTTGAGGTATATGTGGAGACAAAAAAACTTTATCTATGGAGGCAAAGAAGGGAATGTATGAAAGTATAGTAGTACCAACACTCTTATATGGGTGTGAAGTTTGGGTTGTGAATGCAGCAGCGAGGAGGCGGCTGGAGGCAGTGATGTCCTGTCTAAGGGCAATGTGTGGTGTAAATATTATGCAGAAAATTCGGAGTGTGGAAAGTAGAAGGCATGGAGTTAATAAAAGTATTAGTCAGAGGGCTGAAGAGGGGTTGTTGAGGTGGTTTCGTCATTTAGAGAGAATGGATCAAAATAGAATGACATGGAGAGCATTTAAATCTGTAGGGGAAGGAAGGCAGGGTAGGGGTCGTCCTCGAAAAGGTTGGAAAGGGTAAGGGAGGTTTTGTGAGCGAAGGGCTTGGACTTCCAGCAGGCGTGCATGAGCGTGTTCGATAGAAGT
>NC_069419.1:24461732-24479232 GCF_026875155.1 Cherax quadricarinatus
GTTATTTTTATTTTGGGGAGGGAGCAGCGACATCTGATGGAGATTATCCCCTCAAGGAAGGTTCCTTGATGTTGGTGAGGGGCTCTTGATTTAGGGAATTGGATCGGTGCTCCAGTTCCCCGAATTAAGCCTGAATGCCTTCCACATCCCCCCCCAGGCGCTGTATAATCCTCCGGGTTTAGCGCTTCCCCCTTGATTATAATAATAATAATAATGATGGAGATTATAAGAGGCTTCAGCCTCCCTTGCTTCTTCCTTGACGCCGCCGCTGAATATAATCAATGTACAGAAATATATATATGGGAAGCTTAAGGGATGACGATGGTAGCATTTAAGACTCTCAATCGAAGGATCCAGAGTTCAAGCATCGAGAATAGAGCAGTATGGGGAAGTCTCATTACTCCTCTTGTATAGCCCCAATCCTTAATGTCACCTAACTAGGTACCTGTGTGTTGCTGGCATCCTGGGGGGGATGTGGAGGCTGTTGATAGTACCAGGCTTTGATATGCGTTCTTTATTCCACTGTGCAAAAAAAAAAGAGAAAGCAAATTAAATAACGGGTTCTTGATCAATGAAATTAAAACTGCCCTTTTCTAATTCCCTACCATTCCCTAGATGCTATATTCCACCTATGGGCTTGGCGCCTCCCTGTGAATATAATAACTTACCCTCAAAGGTACTCGTTTAAATGACTTCCTTACCTATCCTTGAAAGACTTACAGGTTTACTAAATCTTTAAAGTCGATACCCAGAATTACCCTTAATTACTTAACCAGCATCAGCAAAGTAAACGCGAGTGACTAAGATGACCCCCCCCCCCCCCCCCGATGCTACCTGCAGAATCTTTCAAAGGAGGTTCCTCGACACCGCTGAAGAGCTCTTAATCCAAAGGACTGGAGTTTCTCTCACTTGTACTGAATCTGATTGTCTCCTTCCCTCCCTCCTTACTGGGTCAACTTTAACAACCAGTTACTGGGTCAACTTTAACAACCAGAAGACAAAATTTAAATTCTTGTTAGTACTCTTCTTTCTGGTTGATGTACGTACTCCTACTGAAGGTTTGACAGTAAAGTTGATAGTTGATTGCATGCTTAGTTGGTATACTAGTTGTACTATATATGGCTACATATGGTTTGTTCTGAGATGGACCTGCCTAGAATGGGCTTGCTGCTGTTCACTTTAATTCCTCTCAATGAACTTAGTCATGAGGAATCGCCTCTAAAAGTGTTTTCCTTGGTTCTAACGTTTATGAAGATGTGTGTTTAGCTGCTGCAATAGTCACCCATGACGCCGCCCACCACCACCCACTACCCATCACCTACCACCCATTACCACCCAACTCAAACGTTGATGTCTCGTGTATGCGCCATGCATAGGTGTGTGTATATCTCAGCTAGGCTGGTACTTGATCCTGCCCCTGGAGCTATAGCTCCAGGGGCAGGATTAGAGATAAAGCTGGACATTCCATATTGCTCCAACTAAATCAGCTTGTTGGTCCTGGACTGTTAATATCATGATCTTGTGCACACCAGATCCTCTGTGAAGGTTCCTTGATGCCGTTAAGGGGCTCTTGATTCAAGGACCTTGTATCAAACATGACTGCCTACTATTCTGAGTAATGAACAGGCAAATATGGAGTCGAATACACAAATAACCCGCACATAAAAGACAGAAGCTTACGACGACGTTTCGGTCCGACTTGGACCATTGACAAAGTCACACTGTATTTATGGAGTCGAATACTGTTGTTACCAGTTTTTTTCTATAACACTGTTATCCTGCATCTTTGAATATATCCTCTGGCTTAATATGTCCTTTACGATTATAACAATTTACATTCTCTCCAATTTTTTCATGCGATTTCACTGAAACTCTCTTCTTGTTATTTATATAGCAAAGCCTTATTTGATTTAATATTCATAAAACATTATTTTGCCAGACCGTTGGAAGCTTTCTTCCCGTCTCTTATGGTAGGAGGCTTTATATTTTTTATAGAAATTACGTAAACCGTTCAATAGTCTCAAAGTTAAAGTGCTTTTCAGGTCATTAAAATAATCATAAAAGTTGTCTACAAAGTTGTAATTTGTAATATTTCAGGCACGTGTTGTCCTCAGTGGTGGCAGAACTGAACTCTCACTTCACACATGTCCTCAGTGGTGGCAGAACTGAACTCTCACTTCACACATGTCCTCAGTGGTGGCAGAACTGAACTCTCACTTCACACATGTCCTCAGTGGTGGCAGAACTGAACTCACTTCACACATGTTGTCCTCAGCATCATGATAAGGTAAGTAAGTTGCAACGTTTGAGTAAAAGGTTAAGAAAACCGACAAGTTGATAAGTAAGAAAACACTTGTGCAACACTTAGGTATCTTTACTGAGGTGATCCAACGGGTGAGTTACGTGAGCGGCGGTGCAAGGAGATTGACAAGCCGGGCTTGTTTCCTAGCAGGCTTGAAAGCTTACTAGTTTCCTAGTATTGTGTCTGTACTGTTGCATTTTATAGATAACTGGCTCAGCGGATTAAAGTTACACTGGTTTACAAGAGTGTAAAACGTGTGTCTTGTAGCTGTCTCATTGTGTCAGCCAGAGTTACAGCGATCCTTTCTAAGATGTCCTCTTGGTCGATCTATATGTTTCTATTGGAATTCCACACCTTAGCGAATATACCGTGGTTAATTAGACCAAACTGAATCATTACATCGCTCGTGCATCATTGGTCTGATATTTAACTTTAGTTCAATTGTAAACACAACCCCTAATGATGCCAGGCTCGTTGTATAAAGTTTGGCTGCGGGTGATCCCTTGACTCACCCCACCATAACATCTCGTAAAAGATCACAATTGGTTCCAGATGACGGATACTGCGGCGGCGGTGTTTGTCTCCTAGCTACGAGTTATTTGTGAGAGATTAAAAGCAGTGGAGAGGCAATTCTAAGGTGATCAGTCCCTCAGCCTTGATAGGTCGTTGAACAGTTATTAACCATAACCTTGACAAGTGAGCCCTGCTCGCTTGTAAAGGCATCGCTAACTGCTGCACTTTACTTCTAGCTCCCATGAACATGTCTCTAGCCTCATGCCTCTGTTCTAGGCTAAAGGGCTGACCACCTATGAAGGCTGTGTAAATGGAGGTCAGTCAAACCTCGTCGTCATCTGATCAACTGTTGTCAGATCATGCCTCCTCTTCACGATGACGTTGATAAATTAGCCAAAGAAAGTACCTTGAAGGAAATAATATAATATAACTTTGGTATATGTGTGTATATACATTAAAATATTAAGAGAAGTAGATTAATTAGACTGTAACAGGAATGCAGTTAAATCTTGATTAGATCTGTAATTTGCTATGAAAACATTAGCGAATATAAGCACAATTACGGAGCAACTTGCAGTGTGAACAGACTTTTATAGTTGCCAAGCATAGGCATAGTTACAAATATTTCTTACAAACTGGCATACACAAAAACGATGATCAAACTGTATGCAAAGTATACAGCCAGTCTTAAGGTCAATCTCTTGAACACTGTCTGCTTCATTTTTCTACTTACTGAGGAACCGAGATAGTATAAACTGTGTAATATGTTGAAGGCTCTTGTTAATGAAAATAAGATAGCAGACCCTTTAATCAAGTATTCCAAATTTGCTTTCAGCAAAGGATTTATATATCGCAGATATATATATCCAGATGTACAACTGCTTACCCTTATGGAACCTTGTTCTCAGGTCTTTTGTGCATCCATATGCTCCTGTACTACTATCCACAGGATGGATGTAGGGTACACATTAAACTAACCACTTCGGCGGCCAAATCTAAATGAAAAAATAGTGGTGATGTATAACTCGTACCTTCCTCACTCCAGCTAAAGAGGTCGTGTGCTAGGATTGATGCTACTGACTCTTAGGTGGGTTTAATGTGTCATACTGATCAGTGTTTGATATTTGCCATCTTATCGTAGAACTCATTCATGTTTGCCAGGATTTCCTTTCTGAAATCTGTTTTTTTTTTAATAAAAGTTTGTATTTTCCAGGTAGTTTGCACTTTATTATATTCAATATCTTGCATGTATTCTTGTCATCTCAAGAACCAGGCAGTACTCTTAACTCTTACTTAAGGGTACAGTGTATTGCTTGGTTCCTTTGCTGTTTCCCTTCGTGAGGCTCACTGCTGTGCTGTTCTTTACAGTTTTCCAACTTCGACAGTTCTCCTTTCTCTAGATGAACTAGCTACTACCGTCTATAGGATGGACGTGGATTGTACAGTTATCTAGCCACTACCGTCCACAGGATGGATATGAAGTGCATAGTAAATTAGCCGGTTAGGTGGCAAAATCTAAAAATCTAATCTGATGTGGCCAAGCTCTCTACTGCCCTGAGGCTGATGAAATATTTCCTGACGCCCCAAAAGGTCATTCTGTGGTGTGGTCCAGTTCTCTCCATTGCTCTGAGGCGTGTTGCATTCATGACCTCGTCCTACATTTACTTGTCGTGAATTGTAGCTCGTGCACTTTGTCTTGTTAACGTTTGTCCCTTTACTTCTGGCACTAGTCTTGCTGTAAATCTTTAGACCTTCCTCAACTTTTTTTTTCTTTACCTTGACTATGTGTTGCTGATACTGCGTGTTTTAGGGGCGCTTAGATTTTTTTTTTAATATACGGCCGTCCGTCTCCTACCAAGGTAGGGTGAAGCAAAAAGAAACATTTTGAGTCACTCCATCACTGTTTTGCCATAGACATGCCAATACTACAGTTCATATGCTCCTCCAAACTGCAATATCCCCACCCCTTCTTCAGAGCGCAGGCACTGTATTTTCCACCTCCAGGACTTGGGTTCGGCTAACCGATTTCCCCGAATCCCTTCATGTTACCTTGCTCACACTCAAACAGCACGTAAAGTCATAAAAACCACCTGTCTCCACTCCTATCTAACACACTCGTACAAGGCTGTTGGTTGTTGAAGCCACTCTCATACAAAATCTCCTTTACTCCCTCCAGCATTTCCTAGGACAACCCCTTCCCTGCTTTCCCTCCACTACAGATTTATATTCCCTCCACTACAGATTTATATTCCCTCCACTACAGATTTATATACCCTCCAAGTCATCCTATTTTGCTCCATTCTCTCTAAATGTCCAAATCACCTCAATAACCCCTCCTCAGCCCTCTAGAAAATCTCCAAGCTACAAATTCGCATAATATTCACACCACACATTGCTCTTAGACACGACATCTCCAATGCCTCCAGTCTCCTCCTCGCTGCAACATTCACAACCCATGTTTCACACCCATGTAATAATGTTGGTACCACTATATTTCTATTCATTCCCTTAACTTCTTTTACGTATCATTACAAATTCGTCCACCAACCTTTGCAACTTTTCTTCAGAATCTCGCAAAAGCACAGTGTCATAAGCAGAAAGCAATTACGACAACTCCCACTTTATATTAGGTTCTTTATCTTTTAATCCCACACCTCTCCCCAACACCAGAGAATGCACTTCTTTTACAACGCCATCTATAAATATATTAAACAACAATGGTGACATCACAGGTCCCTGTCTAAGGCCTATTTTTACTAGAAAATTATCTCCCTGTCTCCTACACACCCTAACCTTAGCCTCACTATCATAACAAAATTTTAACTGCTGTCAGTAACCTACCACCTATTCCATATATTTGCAACATCTGCCACATTGCTTTCCTATCCACCCTGTCATGTCTTTTCTAAATCCATAAATACAACGAAAATTTCCCTACATTTATCTAAATATTGTTCACTTGTATCCTTCATTGTAAATAAACACTTGTTCTACATTCCCCCTACCCTTCCTAAAACCTCCTTGTTCATCTGTGATCCTCCTCTCTTGCTCTTAATTCTTTCAATAACAACTCTACCACACGCCTTGCCAGGTATACCCAACAGGATTAT
Organism: Cherax quadricarinatus; assembly: GCF_026875155.1. Classification (NCBI taxonomy): domain Eukaryota; kingdom Metazoa; phylum Arthropoda; class Malacostraca; order Decapoda; family Parastacidae; genus Cherax; species Cherax quadricarinatus. The sequence continues at coordinate 24,467,658 of NC_069419.1, forward strand.
TCCCCTCTATTGCTCAATCTATTACCACATTAAGGGTGTCCCGTAGCTCGATTGCTACCTGGAGGTTACCTGGAGGTTATTCCGGGGATCAACGCCCCCGCGGCCCGGTCCATGACCAGGCCTCCCGATGGATCAGGGCCTGATCAACTAGGCTGTTACTGCTGGCCGCACGCAATCCAACGTACGAGCCACAGCCCGGCTGCTCCGGCACTGACTTTAGGTATCTGTCCAGCTCTCTCTTGAAGGCAGCCAGGGGTTTATTGGCAATTCCCCTAATGCTTGATGGGAGGCTGTTGAACAGTTTTGGGCCCCGGACACTTATGGTGTTTTCCCTTAGTGTACCAATGGCGCCCCTACTTTTTATTGGGGGCATTTTGCATCGCCTGCCCAGTCTTTTACTTTCGTAGGGAGTGATTTCTGTGTGCAGATTTGGGACCATTCCTTCCAAGATTTTCCAAGTGTAGACTATGATATATCTCTCCCTCCTGCGTTCCAACGAGTACAAGTCAAGTGCTTCCAAGCGTTCCCAGTAGTTAAGGTGCTTGACAGAACTTATACGTGCAGTAAAGGATCTCTGTACACTCTCTAGATCTGCAATTTCACCTGCTTTGAATGGAGATGTTAATGTACAGCAGTATTCCAGCCTAGAGAGAACAAGTGATTTGAAAAGGATCATCATGGGCTTGGCATCTCTCGTTTTGAAAGTTCTCATTATCCATCCTATCATTTTCTTTGCACGTGCGATCGTGGCACTGTTGTGATCCTTGAAAGTGAGATCCTCAGACATTACTACTCCCAGGTCCCTTACATTATTTTTCCGCTCTATTGTATGGCCGGAGTCAGTAGTATACTCTGTTCTAGTTATTATTTCCTCCAGTTTTCCATAACCGAGTAGTTGGAATTTGTCCTCATTGAACATCATATTGTTTACCGTTGCCCACTGGAAAACTTTGTTTATATCTTCTTGGAGGTTAACCGCGTCCTCAGCAGATGACAGCCTCATTCAGATCCTAGTATCATCCGCAAAGGATGATACGGTGCTGTGGTGTATATCTCTGTTTATGTCTGATATGAGGATAAGGAATAAGATGGGGGCGAGTACTGTGCCTTGTGGAACAGAGCTCTTCACTATGGCAGCCTCCGATTTAACTCTGTTGACCACTACTCTTTGTGTTCGATTTGTTAGGAAGTTGAAGATCCATCTCCCCACTTTCCCAGTTATTCCTTTAGCACGTATTTTATGGGTTATTACGCCATGATCGCATTTGTCAAATGCTTTTGCAAAGTCTGTGTATATTACATCTGCATTCTGATTTTCTTCCAGTGCATCCAAGGCCATGTCATAGTGATCCAGTAGTTGAGAGGCAGGAGCGACCTGCCCTGAACCCATGTTGCCCTGGATTGTGCAGATTTTGGGAATCCAGGTGATTTGCAATCCTGCTTCTTAGCACTCAAAGATTTTTATGATGTGGGACGTCAGAGCTATTGGTCTATAGTTCTTAGCTAATGCTTTGCTGCCACCTTTATGGAGTGGGGCTATATCCGTTGTTTTAAGTGACTGGAATTTCACCCATGTCCAAGCTCCTCCTCCATAGTGTACTTAGGGCACGCGAGAGGGATTTCTTGCAGTTCTTAATGAAAACAGAGTTCCACGAGTCTGGGCCCGGGGCTGAGTGCATAGGCATGTTGTCAATGGCTTTTTCGAAATCTATCGGAGTTACGGTAATGTCGGAAATCTGGCATACATTTATGGAGTTTTGAGGCTCATTCATGAAGAAATCATTTGGGTCGTCGATCCTCAGACCGATTAGTGGTTCACTAAACACAGAGTCGTACTGGGATTTCAATATTTCACTCATTTCCTTGTTGTCATCTGTGTAAGTCCCATCCTGTCTGAGTAAGGGCCCGATACTAGCACACTCATCTCTCACACTGAGGTCTAGGGGTCGATCCCCGGTACGGGTGGAAAACATTAGGATGTGTTTCTTTAAGGCGCATGCTGTCCCTGTTCACTTGGCTATTATACAGGTACCTGGGTAATAGTTGACTGGTGTGGGTCGCATCCTGGAGACAAAATTGACGTAATTTTCCCGAAGTGGTCTTCATAACAAGGAGCTTTCTTTATAGTAGTATGTCATTGATGTCATCTAGGCCTGTATAGCTTGTACACGTACTTGTAAAAATAAAGATTATTATTATTGTTATTATTATGCATGCTCTCTAGCAATCCCTAGGTACCGTCGCCTCTTTCATACATTTTTTGTACAAAAGCTCCAACCAATTCAAATTACATTCCACCTGCTTTTAACATTTCTGTCTTGATCCTATCAATCCCAGCTGCTTTACCCCCTCCTTTCCCCCCTTCATTCTACCCACAGCCTCTCCCACCTCCTCTCACATCTGGTTCAGTATGCTCGTAGGAAGCGATTAATCTGCAAGGGACATACAACGTCTGGAGAGTGAGAGGCAATCAGGTGTGATACAATGCAGGGGAAGATAGCTGTAATTCCTTGAATCAAGAGCCCGTCGCCCGCATGCGGGTAGTCCCGCTCCCATCCTTGAAGCGTCGTGTCAAGATTCTCAGTATTTCAATATTTGATGTTCTGAATGATATTCATGCGCCTGTTGGGTTAGTATATGTGGGTGATGCTATGTGGTGTATGTGGGTGATATGTGGTGTATGTGGGTGATACTATGTGGTGTATGTGGGTGATACTATGTGGTGTATGTGGGTGATGTTATGTAGTGTATGTGGGTGATGCCATATGGTGTATGTGGGGAATGTTATGTGGTGTATGTGGGGGATGTTATGTGGTATATGTGAGGGATGATATGTGGTGTATGTGCGTGATATGTGGGATGTGGCTTATATGGTGTATGTGGGTGATATGTTTATGTGGGTCATGTTATGTCGTGTATGTGAATGTGATGTATACGGGTGATGTTATATGGGGGTATATAGGTGATGTGTGGTGTATTTGTGGAGTATGTATGGTGTATGATGTGCACGTTGCGTGGTGTATGTGGGTGATGTTATGTGGTATGTGCAAGAGGATGTTATGTAGAGTATCATATGCGGCGTATGCTGATGTAATGTGATGCGACGCATGTTATGCTATGTGGTCCATGCTGGTGATGCTATGCGGTGCTGCACGTTTTGCGTCAACAGTTCGCATAGTTAGGTTAAGCTGAGGTCTTTAGCGTTGCCTAATTGGTCTGCTGTGCGTGCGCGCATCAGCGCATTCGTTCGTTCGTTTGTAAAAGGCGAATTAGCTTATTTCCAAATTATAACATCAGAGGCGGTGAGAGGAGGAGGAGGAGGTCACTACCAGGTGCTGCTAGCGCTGTAAATATACATTTTAACCAATACTTACCCATAAATCAGCCGTGTACTGTAGTCCAAGGTTGTAACAGCCGTAACTTTCATGAAATCTTCCACTTAAAGAATCCACCACCACCAAAAAAAAAAATACAAGGTTGACAAAAAAACACCACTATGAAATGTGTTCTCCCAAAAAAATAACACGGATATCTTTATGTAAATACAGCATCACTAACAATTAACGGTAACACTCATCCACTGAGATTGTTGCTGCCAGCCGAGCGTCCACTCGCTACGGCCGCCACCACCACACTGAGATCAACACCCCTGGACACTGGCACTGCCACCACCTGCCGTCTGGCACTGTCTGTCAACTCTTTTTAAATCTCCCTCTCTCTCTCTCCCTGCCTTTCCTGGTGGTACCTTTAACTAACGCATCTCCCGCGTGTTTTGTTACCTCCCGGCATAAATTTTACGCACTGCGACACTTTAATTACCGTGTAATGATGAGGAAATATAACTTCGATTAAATGGAACCGTGAACCTGTATAGCAACTCTTAACTCTTCGCCCGTTTTCTGTTGTCAATGTAAGGCTTCTTCTGTAGAATTCTTACAAATGTGTAATGTCGTTATTTCAGCACGTTTCTCCCCAAGGATCTTGATTTATACATTGCCAGATAATAAGTGAATATAATACACTAGTGTATGGGTATGTTTCTGTGTGACACTGAAGGTTTGTGCAGCACAGTGTTGAGATATTGAAGGTGTGTCACCCAAACAAGGTTGCCTCTGCCAGATAAATGTTAGCTGGTGTAATACCCTGTTAACACTCCCATGATGTGATGTTAAAACTCGCATGATGTGATGTTAAAACTCGTTAAATACCATCTTATAAACATAATATTTTTACGAAGTGTTGTAAACATGGCATAACATGAAAGTAACTTTCTGTATCATCCATACATGCATATACATATACGTATGTATGAGTAATACAAAAGATTACACATATATAAAACATTTGTAGACACACACACACACACACACACACACACACACACACACACACACACACACACACACACACACACACACACTGTAATGTATATTTGTATATGCAGTAAGATACTAAACAGGTGATATCACAATATGCAGAACAACCACTGTGAAAAAATAGTGAAATTCCAAGTGCTTTCGTGATTTCTCACGTTACCAAGAAACTGTGAGAAATGTGAGAAATCACGAAAACTCTTTGAATTTCGCTATTTTTTCACAATGGTTGTTCTGCATATTTGTTTATATTCAGTCATATGTATGATATCGAAGCGTAGTTGACACTTCTTTGAGGAAATTCACATAACAGTGTAAAGAGAAACTGCATAGTTAAATCTCCGTCTTGATTTCTTCAGCGGTAAAGAGTGGAAAATCTTAGTCAGTAAGTGTCGGGGGCCCAAGACTGTTCAACTGCCTCCCAGCATACATAAGGGGGATTACCAATAGACCCCTGGCTGTTTTCAAGGAGGTACTGGACAGGCACCTAAAGTCAACACCTGACCAACCGGGCTGTGGTTCGTACGTCAGTTTGTGTACGGCCAGCAGTAGCAGCCTGGTTGTTCAGACCCTGATCCACCACGAGGCCTGGTCTCAGACCAAGCCGCGGGGGTGCTGACCCCCGAAATCCTCTCCAGATATACTCCAGGCATACAGTGGGCAAGACTAAGGGTCACATGGCGAGGGGAAGGGGCCACTAAACCTAATTTAATGGCGAGTAAAGCGCACAGCATGGACCATTATATATTGACATCATAAAAAACTGACAGTTGAAGGCACAGGTGCAACACCTGGGGATCTTCATGATGGAGACCTCTCGCTTTGTGTGTGTGTACTCACCTATTTGTACTCACCTATTTGTGGTTGCAGGGGTCGATTCATAGCTCCTGGCCCCGCCTCTTCGCTGATTGCTACTAGGTCCTCTCTCTCCCTGACCCATGAGCTTTATCATACCTCGCCTTAAAACTATGCAAGGTTCCCGCCTCCACTACGTCACTTTCTAGGCTATTCCACGGCCTGACTACTCTATGACTGAAGAAATACTTCCTAGCATCCCTTTGATTCATCTGAGTCTTCAACTTCCAATTGTGACCTCTTGTGTCTGTGTCCCTTCTCTGGAACATCCCGTCTTTGTCCACCTTGCCTATTCCGCGCAGTATTTTATATGTCGTTATCATGTCTCCCCTGACCCTCCTGTCCTCCAGTGTCGTCAGGTCGATTTCCCTCAACCTTTCTTCGTAGGACAATCCCCGTAGCTCTGTGACTAGTCTTGTTGCAAACCTTTGCACTTTCTCTAATTTCTTGACGTGCTTGACCATGTGTGGATTCCAAACTGGTGCTGCATACTCCAGTATGGGCCTGACGTAAATAGTATACAGAGTTTTGAACGAATCCTTACTGAGGTATCGGAACGCTATCCGTAGGTTTGCCAGGCGCCCGTATGCTGCAGCAGTTATCTGATTGATGTGCGCCTCAGGAGATATGCTCGGTGTTATGCTCACCCCCAGATCTTTTTCCTTGAGTGAGGTTTGCAGTCTTTGGCCATCTAAACTATATTGTGTCTGCGGTCTTCTTTGCCCTTCCCCAATCTTCATGACTTTGCACTTGGCAGGGTTAAACTCAAGGAGCCAGTTGCTTGACCAGGCTTGTAGCCTGTCCAGGTCACTTTGTAGTCCTGCCTGATCCTCATCCGATTTGATTCTTCTCATTAACTTCACATCATCTGCAAACAAGGACACTTCTGAGTCTATCCCTTCCGTTATGTCGTTCACATATACCAAGAACAGCACAGGTCCTAGGACTGACCCCTGTGGAACCTCGCTTGTCACAGGCGCCCACTCTGACACCTCGTCACGTACTCACGTGTGTGTGTGCGCGCGCGCGCTCACCTAGTTGTACTCGCCTAGTTGAGGTTGCAGGGGTCGAGTCCAAGCTCCTGGCCCCCGCCTCTTCACTGGTCGCTAATAGGTCACTCTCCCTGAACCATGAGCTTTATCGTACCTCTGCTTAAAGCTATGTATGGATCCTGCCTCCACTACATCGCTTCCCAAACTATTCCACTTCCTGACTACTCTGTGGCTGAAGAAATACTTCCTAACATCCCTGTGATTCATCTGAGTCTTCAGCTTCCAACTGTGTCCCCTTGTTGCCGTGTCCAGTCTCTGCAACATCCTGTCTTTGTCCACCTTGTCAATTCCTCTCAGTATTTTGTAAGTCGTTATCATGTCCTCCCTATCTCTCCTGTCCTAGAGTGTCATCAGGTTGATTTCCCTTAACCTCTCCTCGTAGAACATACCTCTTAGCTCTGGAACTAGTCTTGTTGCAAACCTTTGCACTTTCTCTAGTTTCTTTACATGCTTGGCTAAGTGTGGGTTCCAAACTGGTGCCGCATACTCCAATATGGGCCTAACGTACACGGTGTACAGGGTCCTGAACGATTCCTTATTAAGATGTCGGAATGCTGTTTTGAGGTTTGCCAGGCGCCCATATGCTGCAGCAGTTATTTGGTTGATGTGCGCTTCAGGAGATGTGCCTGGTGTTATACTCACCCCAAGATCTTTTTCCTTGAGTGAGGTTTGTAGTCTCTGGCCCCCTAGACTGTACTCCGTCTGCGTTCTTCTTTGCCCTTCCCCAATCTTCATGACTTTGCACTTGGTGGGATTGAACTCCAGGAGCCAATTGCTGGACCAGGTCTGCAGCCTGTCCAGATCCCTTTGTAGTTCTGCCTGGTCTTCGATCGAATGAATTATTCTCATCAACTTCGTCATCTGCAAACAGGGACACCTTGGAGTTTATTCCTTCCGTCATGTCGTTCACAAATACCAGAAACAGCACTGGTCCTAGGACTGACCCCTGTGGGACCCCGCTGGTCACAGGTGCCCACTCTGACACCTCGCCACGTACCATTACTCGCTGCTGTCTTCCTGACAAATATTCCCTGATCCATTGTAGTGCCTTCCCTGTTATCCCTGCTTGGTCCTCCAGTTTTTGCACTAATCTCTTGTGTGGTACTGCGTCAAACGCCTTCTTGCAGTCCAAGAAAATGCAATCCACCCACCCCTCTCTCTCTCTTGTCTTACTGCTGTCACCATGTCATAGAACTCCAGTAGGTTTGCGACACAGGATTTCCCGTCCCTGAAACCATATGTGTGTGTGTGTGTGTGTACTCACCTATTTGTACTCACCTATTTGTGGTTGCAGGGGTCGAGTCTTAGCTCCTGGCCCCGCCTCTTCACCGGTTGCTACTGGGCCCTCTCTCTCCCCGCTCCATGAGCTTTATCAAACCTCGTCTTAAAACTGTGTATGGTTCCTGCCTCCACTACGTCATTTTCTAGGCTATTCCACTGTCTTACAACTCTATGACTGAAGAAATACTTCCTAATATCTCTCTGACTCATTTGTGTCTTCAACTTCCAACTGTGGCCTCTTGTTTCTGTGTCCCCTCCCTGGAACATCCTGTCTTTGTCCACCTTGTCTATTCCACGCAGTATTTTATATGTCGTTATGATGTCTCCCCTGACCCTCCTGTCCTCCAGTGTCGTCAGGCCGATTTCCTTTAATCTTTCTTCATAGGACATTCCCCTTAGCTCTGGAACTAACCTTGTCGCAAACCTTTGTACTTTCTCTAGTTTCTTGACGTGCTTTATCAAGTGCGGGTTCCAAACAGGTGCTGCATACTCCAGTATGGGCCTGACATACACGGTGTACAGTGTCTTGAACGATTCCTTACTAAGGTATCGGAATGCTGTTCTCAGGTTTGCCAGGCGCCCATATGCTGCAGCAGTTATCTGATTGATGTGTGCTTCCGGAGACATGCTCGGTGTTATACTCACCCCAAGATCTTTCTCCTTGAGTGAGGTTTGCAGTCTTTGGCCACCTAGCCTATACTCTGTCTGTGGTCTTCTGTGCCCTTCCCCTATCTTCATGACTTTGCATTTGGCAGGATTAAATTCGAGAAGCCATTTGCTGGACCAGGTGTCCAGTCTGTCCAGGTCTCTTTGAAGTCCTGCCTGGTCCTCATCAGATTTAATTCTCCTCATTAACTTCACATCATCTGCAAACAGGGACACTTCTGAGTCTAACCCTTCCATCATGTCGTTCACATATACCAAAAATAGCACTGGTCCTAGGACCGACCCCTGTGGGACCCCGCTCGTCACAGGTGCCCACTGTGATACATCATTACGTACCATGACTCGTTGTTGCCTCCCTGTCAGGTATTCTGTGTGTGTGTGTGTGTGTGTGTGTGTGTGTGTGGGTGGCTTCATCATTCCAATATCGAGAATAATGCTGGAGACGGTGGAAGACATGAGGTAGTTTTGAGGTGATCAGTCTCTCAGCCTTGGAAGATGTAACATCGTCTCCAGTGTTATTCTCTGTCTTGGATTGATGAAGCATATGGTTAGCAACACGGCTCTACAATAGATAACCAAATGTTGCAGATGTTTTATTCATCTAGTAGCAAGGGCCAGTAGATGTAAAGTGCTCCTTTGTTCTTATGTTCTTGTCTCTGGTTGTGCGAGAAGTATCTTTTTGTGGCACATCTTAAAATTGCAACAGGTTTCCATTAGAGATGAGGGGTCTTCAGGGCGTGTTCTCTGTATTTTTAGCAGGGCATATAATTAAGGTAACATATACATACTTGATACTCTAGAGTCCCAGTATGCCATTGTGTGCCTTAACAACTCCACAGTATCTATTTTTCCTTCGAAGTGTTGAAAGTGTGTTGTTGTTGCACAATGGAATCTTTCATTGCTTTTCATATATATTTGCATCATTTAACAATTTTTACTCTTTCCTTTATTATTATCAGTTATTTATGACGTTCTAAATTTCTTTATCAGATATTGTGATAATATTTGTGTTCTGATTAAAAATGTGTTTAAGCTTTCATGTAGACCATTGTCAGTGTGGTAATTATCAATGATGCTTTACAATAAGCTTTCGACAGCTCCCTCCCGAGCACCTAAAGCTCTTTAAGTTTATTTTTCAATTGGGTCTTGATAATGGTTCAGGGCGGACCGAAAGATCGCCTAAGTCTTCGTCTCCGAATTGTGGGTTAATACTGAATTGTGGGTAAATACGAAATTGTGGGTTAATACTGAACTGTGGGAAGATATTGAATTGTGGGTTAATTTTAAATTACGGGTTATTGGTGAGTTGTTGGTTAATGGTGAATTGTGGGTTAATAATGAATTGTTGCAGCTACAGTCCTCATTTTTATCCTCTCCATGTAGATTCAAATGACCTGGTGCCCAAAACACAAGACACACACATTGGGACAACGACTGACTCTTGCGTAGAGCTCCATCAAGCCATGACTTTACAAAGCTCTACAAGGGGGGGATGAAACATTGTCCCAATAAAAAGCGTGTTGTGAAGCGCGTCACTTAGAGGTCGACACTGTGTCAGGAGCTGTCAAGGAGAGCCGAGACAAGCTATCATAAAATCTAACAAAACTGTACTCTTTCTTACCTGAAATATATTTAATCTCTCCTAAGTTGTTGTTGACTCTTGCATATATCATTACTACTGTTGTCGGGGGGGGGGGGGGGGTATTGTGTTTGTGGTCAGTGTTTTCCCCAGGAGTATCTGGTTACTTGAATGGATCAGAAATTGTCTTAATGGAGTAGGATTGAGTATTGTGAGGTTTTTGTTCTGTGGAGTCTGGCATCAGTGAAGGCTGAGTCCTGGGTTGCCCCTGATCAATAGTGTGTGTGTGTGTGTGTGTTGTGTGTGTGTGTGTGTGTGTGTGTGTGTGTGTGTGTACTAAGGTTTGCATGTAAGTAAAATAATGCTGTGTGCATACGGGATGGTCTGGTGTGTGCGTGCACTATTAGTGTGGGTGTATAGGAAGATGCGAGTATGCGTAGGTTACTATGTTCTTGCACAGTGGCTATTGTATGCGCACAGGAATGTTAATTTGTCCGTACAATGATACTGTCAGCGCGTACATAAACGACAGTGTGCATGTACAGAAATAATGAGGAAGTTTAGTTTGCGTACAGTGATAATGCTTGCTTACACGAAAGTTACTGTACGTTCCGGAAGATTAGTGTGTTTGTACACAAATATTAACAAGTGCGTAGAGAAAGATTAGTGTGTTTGAAGGTTATTCTGTACATGTATATGTGTTGTGTACATAGGGTGCGACGAGTACATTTATGACATTAATGTGTGTGTTTGAAGTCAGTGTGCACATAAAATGAGCAATATGGGAATATCTTAACCGCGATTTACCTGTGACAAAGTATATGGTATTCGCACGCAAGCAGCCCAGCTACCTGGAGGGATTAGACACCTGTGCAACTCTTGGGTATCTTTATTGAGGAAACGTTTCGCCACACAGTGGCTTCATCAGTCCATACAAAGGAGAAACTTGAAGAACAGGAGGAGAATGAGGTAATCAGTCCCTCAGCCTTGAGTCGATGTGGTCAGTCCATTAATCTTGAATAGAATCGTGCCCTTGGGCACGACCTACTTCCACATTGGACAAATGTGACACCACCTACGACTGCTGCACCTCCCCTGTCTACGGTTTATAAGCTGCTTCTCCGCTCATATGCCGTATTCTATTCAAGATTGATGGACTGACCACATCGACTCAAGGCTGAGGGACTGATTACCTCATTCTCCTCCTGTTCTTCAAGTTTCTCCTTTGTATGGACTGATGAAGCCACTGTGTGGCGAAACGTTTCCTCAATAAAGATACCCAAGAGTTGCACATGTGTCTAATTCAACAACATGTCGGTTCTCTGAACCATTCATCTACATACCTGGAGGGAGTTCAGAGGGGTCAGCGCCCCCGCGGCCCTACCTCAAGGCCTGATCAACCAGGCTGTTATTGCTAGCCGCGCACAGTCCAACGAACGAAATGCAAACCAAGAATTGACTTAAACTATTCAGTGCTCTCTTGAAGACAGCAAGGGATCTATCGGTAATCTCCCTCATGTAAGATGGAATGCTCTTGGAAATTCTTGGGCCCCCTTACACTTGTGTTTTTTCACAGCACTCATGGCACCACCACTGGGGTTCAGTGAACCTTCTGCCGAGATTCATACTCTCGTAGGTAGTGATTTCTGTGTGCAGATTTGGAACCAGTTCCTCTAGGATTTTCCAGGTCTAAATTATGATGCATCTTTTTAGTCTGCATTCCAATGAGTACAGGTCAAGGGACTTCAAACGTTCCCATTAATTAAGAT
>NC_069419.1:24484232-24508198 GCF_026875155.1 Cherax quadricarinatus
ACCTGAATAAACTTACTTACTTACTTTCCATGTTTGGAATTCGATATATTTCTTACCTCGTTCCATAGAATATAAAACAGGTGCTTTTACTTGTTAAACCATTGAATTTACAGACTAAGCTGAAAGGCGTTAATCTGCCGCGTCTCAATGCAAAGCCCAGCTCTGAGGTATACTGTCCATCCCTAGGATTGCCATTCACAACAGTCGAGTTACACCCGGGTACTTATTGTACCTAGTTTACATGTAGGTGAGGTACAGCAGGTGCGAGGAGACTTGCCTATACATCTCAACTTCTCGGAAATTAGCCGGGGTCCTTCACTTGTGAGCCAAACATGCTTCCATTTGGGGCGATCGCCATAATTCTGAGGGGGTTTATTGTGATCAAACAAGACACTTACATTTTCCCACTCGGATATTTTATCTGTGCTTGCTGGAGTTGTTTCAGTGCCTACGATTTATGTTTACTGACTTTGTCTTCTGGATCTGTTGTGTGACATCAATATACCTGGAGAGGGTTTCATGGGGGTCAACACCCCCGTGGCCCGGTCTGAAACCAGTGGTAGTAAGCTTGGCTCGAAATACCTATAAACTCTGGCTCAGTTCCGGGGCTGGCCGGGAAGTATGAGAATCTCCTCTTAACTAGCTGCCCGCTGACCTAGCAGCAAATAGATACAAAGGACTGTTGTGGGTCACATCCTCGGGTAAAACTCCATTGCTGGGTTTATCCTCGGTGATTGTCCTAGGCCAAGGTATTGGAAACGTCGTCTCTTAATATCCATGCTGATATGCAAGACTGACTTAGTAACATAATGTAACACATAATGATGCTGTCTGGGTTTATGTTACCCATTTTAACTAGTCACTGGCCTGTGATTTATGATGTTCACCTCCCGTGGGGTAAGCCTCGCCCGTTCTGTGACAGACTACCCTTTTATTTTCAATATCTCGTTTTCTTATATAAAGTCTTACAGAAAACGAAACTTGTTTGGGGTAAACTTAGACCCAATATGCAACTTTCCATGAAACTAACTATGAAACGTTGAATGAATGTACTGTAGAATACTTAGCTCAAGTTTATCGGGAAAAAAATGAATATAAGTCACTCCGACTTTTTCGGGTTATCCTGGGTAATCTACACACATATTGCTATGTATGATAATTAATGTAACTGAGTACCTTAATAATCTTACTTAACAAGGTTAAGCATGTTTCCCTGTGAAGGATAATCTTGAGTGATCTACAATCATTTTTCCTCCTTTTTACCTAACCATCTTCAGAGCGTTTTCTTTATTATAGCAAAGAGTAATTAGTATAATTATTATCCTTAGAATGACCTAAAGGCGCGACCTGTGGTCAAGCTATTCGGAAAGAAAAAACTTAAACTCAAATTAGAACTCAAAAATTTAAAAAAAAAAAAAAAGGTTATTGGTAGAACACGATAAAAAATAAATAGTATCACACGAAGTTAAAATAATCTGCATTAATACAAAAACTCATCGAATGGATTTATTCGATGTAGCGACTTCTGAAAAGAGGACGCCATGATTATTGTATACATTGATTTTTCACCTTATATTGCTGATGTTTGTCGTTAATAGCTTAAAAGAGACTCAGAGGGAGGGGAGAGAAAAGCCATGGGTCCACACGACTGGTGTGGACAAGAGGAGAGGAAGGAGGTGGAATTATAAGAAATAAAATAAGGATGCCAAGAAGAGGACTCGGTATTAGAACGTCCGGAAAGCGCTGGGGTAAAAAGGTTTCCTCCAAGGAAGATGGGCACAGATCAGATGCCTTGAATCAAGAGTCCTCCACTAGCTTTGAGGCAGAGTGTACGTCAGGCGGAAGCCTAGAAGACGTACGACACTGACATCCACGTTTGTTACGGTGCGTGTGAAAATCCACGCTCGAAATTTCGGTGTATACCCCGCCCTACCAGACGCATGCCACTCGTCTTTTTTTATTATTATTATTTAGGCTACCGATAATGTTCCACTGGATTCCCGACACGATGATAAGTAGGAAACAGCTTCATTACAAGAATATGACACAGACTGAGAGAAGTTCGCAGCTGTCAAAAAGTTTAGCAACATTGCTTCGGTATTTCCGGTGTTAGCTCGGCAGACAAGAGAAACAACTGTGGTGATGGACAGCTGTTGAAGTTCCAGTTCATGGAAGATATCACAGTAGACAGTACCACGGCATCCTACTCCACAAACTTGATCACTACGGTATAAGAGGCCATGCGCTTGCTTATTTCAAATCTTACATTACTAATAGGTATCAGTACGTCACCATTAAAGACACAGCATCAGCAACACGGCCACTTGATACTGGAGTTCCACAGGGAAGTGTCCTTGGTCCCCTGCTCTTCCTCATATACATCAATGACCTTCCAAACGTATCCCAACACCTGAAACCCATTCTCTTTGCTGATGACACGACTTATGTCATCTCTCACCCTAATCTTGCCACCCTCAACACCATTGTGAATGAGGAGCTGATTAAAATATCGACTTGGATGACAGCCAATAAACTTACGCTTAACACTGACAAAACCTACTATATTATGTTTGGTAGCAGAGCAGGAGATGCACAAATTAACATTAAGATTGACAACACTCTAATTACCAGAAATAATGGAAAATTCCTAGGCTTATACCTTGACAACCTGAATTTCAGCACCCATATCCAGCATATAGCCAAAAAAGTATCCAAAACGGTTGAGATCCTCTCCAAGATACGATACTACTTGCCGCAAAATGCCCTTCTCACACTATACCACTCACTTATTTATCCATACCTCACCTATGCTATTTGTGCTTGGGGATCAACTGCAGCAACACACCTAAAGCCAATAATAACCCAACAAAAAGCTGCAGTAAGAATAATCACTAAATCCCATCCCTGGCAACACACCCCCCCACTCTTCATAGATCTAAACTTACTCCCAGTTCAGTACATCCACACTTACTACTGTGCAATCTATATCTACAGGGCCTTAAACTCTAATATCAACCTTGACCTAAAACGCTTTCTTGATAGTTGTGACAGAACCACAGGCATAACACCAGACACAAACATCTCTACGACATTCCCCGTGTCCGACTAAACCTTTACAAAAATTCAATGTATGTCAAAGGCCCTAAAATCTGGAATACCCTACCTGAGAACTCTAGAACTGCAGACACATTCATCACCTTCAAAACTACCATTAGAAAACATCTTATCTCCCTGATACACCCCGTCAACTAACTACACGAATACCACCTGGTGGTTCACACTTACACTCACTCACTCATTTGACCATAAACAGAAATATTAATCTCAGTCTTAAAATAATGAATCCTGTGATACTCCAATACTGAAACTATGTACTGTGCCAAAACAAAAGCATTCACATTGCTAAACTCACAAACTAGTATTTAGTCACTTAGCCATAATACCAACTTACCTCATAATTTGTAATATTTTACAATTAAGAATAAAACTAAGTATGCCCGAAATGCCTAGCCATGCTAAGCGTTCTAGTGGTACACTCTGTAATCACAATTTTACTACATGTAAACCAAACAATAACCAAATTTCTGTAAACTCAGTATTGTAATCCTTATAGAGAATAAACTTTGAAGTATGTGTATGATGTATATCAGATGCGCCACGCAGGTCAGTGGACAAGTCGAGGAGGTCATGAGGGGTATCTCAAGTAAAAGTAATGGTGGTGGCGGCGGAGCAAGAGGAATATTACTGAATATTGTAAAGACGACATTTCAGATCGCCGTTGCAAATAGGTAGAAACCGGAGCCATAATAAAGGAGTGTGTACGTAGATAATGAAATCCATAAACAGCACTAAAATACTTAGTTTTCCATATAAGTAAGATTTTCTTCTGTTTTTTAACCCAGGAGGGTTAGCCACCCAGGATAACCCAAGGAAGGCAGTGCAAGGGACTGTCTTATTTTCATTTTGGTCCTCAATCTTGTCCCCCAGAATGCGGCCCACACCGGTCGACTAACACCCAGGTACCTACCTGCTAGGTGAACAGGATAACAGGCGCAAGGAAACGCGTCGAAATGTTTCCACCCCGCCGGGCCCTCAGCGTGTGAAGCGAGAGGTTTGCCAGCCAGACCACGGGGCCCCATACTACGACAATATTACATTTGTATACAGCACCAAACCCTTGTGGGTAATTCAGGCTGTAGCAAACCCTTCTCTCGAAGTCATGGTTTTCTACCAGCCCAGCACGGAGAGAGAGAACACGTATTTCCAATGGATACAAATTAGTAACATGACGTCGTTCTCTGGTTGATAAACTGGAAATGTGCAAGTATAATTATAATCCTGATCTTTGGGAAAAGATGGATAAATTCAACTATTTTTCGGACACCGATCTACAGCTTCTCTTTGAATGAGTGAGAATCTTAGTGCCATCCCCAAGACTATCCGACAAAGGGTTAAAAAGGCAGATTGTAAAAGGGGACTATATGTATATATATAATTTCAAATGTATACACACACCTTAGCAGTAAGATAAATAATGTTCTAATGTCCTTTATATTTTTTATCTCGTACAATAAATAGTCAGTCTTATTGCTATTATTAAATTCGAATCTCTTGCCATTTTAAGCACTTATATATGCTTTTAATTGCTAATAAGCAGGAACAGTCTGGTTGATCAGGTCCTGATCCACCTAAATGCCTGGTCTGGACCACACCGGGGGCCTGAACAGTTTACACAAGGCAGGATGGATCCATGAATTAATGTTATGCCAAATCCTGACCCCCATCATCTGCAAGTCACAGTAGAAATCTTGATTCGTTACACAGGTGACCCTTGGAACACACTCCAAGGTAGACTTTATTACTAACATAACACCAAAGTTTACGCTCCTTCGAATAATTCTTAGCTAATTTTGGCAACATGGATAATGCAAATTTAACTGTATACTACGCTGGCAAAGGCCTCTTGATCTAAAGAAGTGTATCTATTATCCCTTTCAACTGGATGAAATCTGATTATTTCAGGATTCTCCAGGCGTTATACTGCCTTTATGAGCTTAGTCCTTCTACACTGATATAAGAAGAATAAATGCATGTATTAAATCTGACTCGCTACTGTCGTGTGTGTGAAGTTAGAGCCTCTGTAGTGTTCATCTTGGTCTATTGACTTCCGTGGCCAGGGATCAACATCTCATTTGTACATCATGTAGGTGAACTTCAGTAAACAATATCCCGTTAAACCTGACCAGTGTCTCCTGGGACATACTTCACCATTGTGTCTTGGGGAAGAGAGTGGGTTATACACCCACTTGATAGGGAACCGGGGGGGGGGGCAGTTTACAAGATTATTATTATTATAATCAAAAAGAAGCGCTAAGCCACAAGGGCTATACAGCAGTTTACAAGAAAGTTAAAAAAAAAAAAAAAAAAAAAAAAAAAAAAAAAAAAAAAAAAAAAAAAAAAAATAAGCCATTCCAATAGCTACAGTATTTATATACAATGATTACATTAACAATCATTCACAACAGCTTACATCAGTGACTCGCGAAACAGGAAAAAACACAATTGCAAACAAACCATGGAACGGGTGTATAGAAATATACTACTCTAGTTGGATGAATGTTTATAGAGCCAGCTGGCTCAGTGGTTAACGCATTGGCCTGTAAGTTTTAAGACACTTTTCCCATGGGTTCAACCTTAACCCGTTCCCTGGTTTGTTTGCATCAATGATTCGCAATACCTTGCAAAGCAATCATTTTATGGAATGATTCTATGCATAAAAGAATTTTTTTCTTATTAATTCTTCCCTTGTCTAGAGAGAGAGAGAGAATATAGTTAAACTTTTAATCAGTAATGGCGTGACTTGAGCGCCAATATTAAAATATTCTGCGTCGTGTTTGTGGTCACAATACTGTTGCCTGAACAACTAACAACTAGCCCACACTTTAGAATGGACACCTTAGATGACGTTTCGGTCCGTCATGAACCATTATCATAACACAATTAGACATAATGAGCCGAAACGTTTCCTGAATTTTCCTCTTTAGTGAGTTAATTGCCAATCTTTGCTATGTTACTTAATTTAAAAAAAAAAATTGTAAACGTTAGACGCCATATTGTAAAAATCATAAAGCATATTTGAATAAATTAATGATATACTATAAAGAATAATTATTTAATAAATGCTTCTGAAGTTCCTTGGTTAATATGTTATTTATGTTGCTAACGCGGGCACACTTTGACGGCTGATGGTTAGTACTGACAGCTTCAAGTTTGTCCCATATTGTGGCCAGGAGGTGGTCCAGTGACGACCCCAACACGTGCTGCTCCCACGACTCAAATATAACCTGTCGAAAGAGACGACAGATTAGAAGAATGACAGCGAAAGACACCTATTGGGGAAAATTTTTAAGTGGAGGTTTTGATACAGCCTTCAGTGGACACGGTCAAATTGATTTAGAAAAATGTGACTGCTGCTACAGCTCCTAGTAATGTTTTTTTTTTTTTTTAAATAAATTTAACCTATTTAACCTATTCTTAACTAGACGCTTCTAGTTAAGAATACGTTAAATAGAAGCTCTTTATTTACTACCCTCTTCGGATTATAGCCATTTTTCCATAAACGAAAGATTAACATTGTTTCTCAGGACTATAAGACATTGATGGTATCTGAGCAATTTTAGGAGATACCCTCACTGTCAAACACCTGCATATTAACGATGCAGGCAGCTTTATAAAGTCGCGAAAGAGAAACCCTTCTCCCCTCCTTGCCTTCTGCCTCATTCATAGAACCGGTGACCCAGGGCGTCTGCATTTTATATATATATATATTATATATATATATATTATATATATATATATATATATATATATATATATATAAACAAAAACACCTGCTTACATTGCATTCAGTTTGATGGTGAATTACTGAATTCGCTTCAAGCTCCTTTGAGTTAAATGTCGGCTTAGAATTAGTTGTAACTTTAAAGCTGAACGAAACTTTCAGAATTTAGCTAAACTAAGTAACTTATGGATAAAATGCTCGTTTTCAGTCAGGTTAAGTACCACTATATCTGTCCAGTAACCTGATGGATGACCATGTCTGCACAGAATTTTACACATAAAAGTTATGCTTTCTAAGAAAAAACTGGTTTTTAGTTTTACAATATCACTAAATTCACCTGATACTGCATCAAACGAAGGAAGAAACCTAATATGTCGAAATATTTAATTTTTATGCTGAATATTTAATTACAATGACGCACCTGATAACTGATTTAGAAAAAAATTATTATCTCATCGTTTTAACATTTTTTTTTTCATAAAATTCCTGACTAATAACAGTTCTATAAACTGTCGCCACAGCAGTAAAAATCAAATTGTATCCTCCTAGCAATACCAATAAATAACTAACAAATGATATCCCAACTATATTTTTTTTAATTACGTCCAATATAAATCAATTTGAGATACAACATAACAAAAGCTGAAATTTGTTTTGTGTAACTTAGAAAATTATGAATTGTTTACCGCATTTATATGCAAAACATGCACAAAAAATAAGTGATATCAATTGTGCAGGAATGAATGCATAGTCTATTTCAATATAAATGCAACCTTAATTTAAAAGAAAATCACGTCAGATGAAAATATAACTGCTCACTTGTAGTTTCATCTCTGCACCATTGACGAAGGCCATGGCATTGCCATGGAGGATGGAAACTCCATTTGTGGCTGCATGAGGACACATGTTGTAACCTTGCGAGCATTGGAATATCCGATAGTTCCATTCACAGCCCAGCTCGTACACCAGCTCGCCATACTGCGGGACAACGTAGAGTTAGATACCCAAGATAATAAGTAAAAATGTTGATTATCATAACGTACTTTCGGTAATATTAACGCACCTTTACTGTTTTACTGTTCACTTGCCTTTCATAAAAGATGAAATACTGTCTATGTAATAGCTGGTGTATACAGCGAGTTCAGTGAAAGTGACCAGCAAAGGCAGATCTGCCTGACCCAGTTCAGGTGCCTGACCTAGTTCAAGAGCCGCTGTAATGATTCTTTTTAACTGTAAGAGTTTAAACGGGTGATGCCTGACCTGAGTCAAGCACAACACTTGTGACCTGAGATACAGAATTAGGTCACCGTAACCATACACTAAAATAAACCAAAATTAAGTGGTGGTGGCGGCCCCGAGACGAGCCCCTGCAGTGCACCCCTCGCCACCTCCCGGAGTGCAGAAAGCCAACCTGTAAAATCACCAGACAAACTGTACAAATGAATAACCCTGTTGGCTCTCCTTCCTTCGCCAAGGACCCCATCGACGCACTCATTCTTTCTAGCCATTCTTTCCGGGAGAGTGGTATCCTGACAGCAGTGATAAGTGTCATGAGTCCATGGCCTTGTACTGTAATTGAAAACCAGAAGTTGGTTAACCTGGCTGTGACCTTTTATTTTATTTTACCCGGATCTCCACTGACCAGGTCACATCCTCCGCAACTCCATAACTGTAGACCTGAACTTTTCCTCTGTAAGACTTCGTCAGTATTATTGAAATGTCAGACTCAGCCTATTCTCCTTAGTAAACAACCTCTATTGACAGAAGTTCGGAATGGCAATAGGATCACCACTCATTGCTCTCTTGGCTATCATTTATCTGAAACATCTTGAGAAGGATCATTTCAAGGATATCATGCCCTAACACATGTGGCTAAAATGTATAGATATATTGGTTGCAGAAACAAAATATAATTTTCACAGACAAAAGATGCTTCAATCTCACCGAGGACAAATATCGACTGAGTCAAACCTTCCCTCCAGTTCATTGTGGAGATAGAACAGAAAATGGACGATTCCTTACTCTTCCTAGTTATATTGCTCATTAAAGGTGGTGACATTCTGAAGCACAAGGTTTGCAGGAAATGCACTGAGGACTTTTTACCAAATCAAAAATATGATAAGCACAAATTTCTTCCATCGTGACCTCAGGATATGCAGTGACGAGTTTCTACGTGTAGAAACTCGTCACAATCACAATCTTATTTAACTTTCTAAATGACTAAGAGAAAACTAGACAGTAATTACATTGTATCTAGATTTTCTTACCTTATGAAAGAGTATATTAAGAATATCTTGATCAGCTAGTTTGATCTTCTTTTTGTATTTGTCGAACATCTTCATATTTGCAGCAGTCCAGCCTTCAGAAAACTTTCTCATTCTAGTGATATTCATGTGCATGATCCCGGCGTTGAGTCCAGTTTTACCATAGAAAGGCACCTGGGATAAAATTATTATTTTAAATGATTACAAGTTACGTCATTAATATAAACTTTTAATCTCTGCATTATTTGCTAAACAATAAGATCAATAGGATCAAGCAACAATTCCAGTTAGAATGGAAGGAGTAAAAGTAAGACAGCACCGACAGAATTACTTGATTCCTCTGTATTGCATCGAGTGCATTAGTGAAGGGGATACTCCCAGAGCAGCACTTGAGAGGCTCTTTAAAAATTAAGGTTCCAAAACTTATCAAATGTGCAACGCAGTAGTTGACAAAGACCACAAACATTTCTATTGATATTGCCCCGTTGTGGGGAAACTAGTTTCAACGATGCTCAATATTGTCAAAACTCGCCTCGCAGTGATACGGGCGCTACGTACTGGACACTTCCTTTTAGTTACCCCTGAGTCCTCCTTAAGCACTCGCCCTGAAACTCTGGCCATTCACGTTGGTGGAATCTGTCGCTTTGCTGACCATATTCTCACCGAACACCGATGTATCTACAGGAGCGTGACACCAGACCGATATGGACTCAATGGTTATATCTGCTCTAGTCGAGAAGGAAACTATGCAAGATAAAAGAGCTTAATGATATTAAGCGAAGTCTTGCCACAACTAGTTGGCCATCAGAAATGGAACCAGACTTGACGGCAGGCGGAAGTGCCAGGATAGTTACCATGTAATGTACCCTGGAAGGACACTATGCGGTTGGCATGGGGCTACACACGCGAGTTTACAGTAACCGGCACTTTGACACACACACACACACACACACACACACACACACACACACACACACACACACACACACACACACACACACACACACACACACACGCTCACACACACACGCTCACACACACACGCTCACACACACGCTCACACACACGCTCACACACACGCTCACACACACGCTCACACACACGCTCACACACGCTCACACACACGCTCACACACACGCTCACACACACGCTCACACACGCTCACACACGCTCACACACGCTCACACACGCTCACACACGCTCACACACGCCCACACACTGTCAGGTGAAAAAATGCCTTTTCCAGACGCTCACGTCACTGAACTAACTTCTTGGATCATTGTAAATAAGACTAACCTTGTTTTTCCTGGTTCCATAATGGTATAAGCATGGTGCCATGGCTGCTAACTGAACATCATTAAACTTTCGGAACTCCTGCCATAGTTGCTCTGGCGGCCGTAGAAACACCAAGTCGGTATCAATGTATATTGCGGCATCGAGTTTGGGAAACATATCAGGCAGGAAGAGTCTCTCTGTGGCACACACACGGAACATAGATCGCATATCTTCTCTGTCAGCGGGGTACCACACATCACGATATTCAAAGATTACCCGCTTTTTGTACACCTGGGGCCAGGATGAAGTGGTATTTACGAACCGGAGAAAGAACTTCTTAGAGTCTGCCACCACAATAAACCTGACAATGAGAGTTAAACTTTGAAAGTCATATTATTACATCTTATGGTCGGTATCCAAAAATGATTACATAGGCACATCCTGGATAGATCTGTCATTTCAGCAGAGCCTTCAACATAGGAGGGATGTGGGTGGCCTTACTGTTATGTACAAGGTCAATATTGTCAAAGTACCACACTTGGATCCACTTCGAGGACAGCGTGAAACAAGCTTTTATGCCACAAGACGGGCAGAAAGCAGCAACTTCACTCTGGCTGTACCCTTCTCCAGAACATCACTCCATCTGAGATCATATATACCCAGGATGACTCGAGTATGGAACACATTCGTACAGCATAATGATGTCAACGAGATAAAGTCAGTTGAGCACATGAAAATGCTGGCCCACAGATGGCTCCAACTTCATCCTGTTTCCTACTTGTATGTCTCATAATAATAAAAATGCTTTCAATTGAGCTGATGTAGGTAACAGCTCTTAGCTTGCCAATAAAGTTAGGAATCCTTAACCTGAAAATAGCTTGTCAATAAAGCTAGGGATCCTTAACCTTGTCAAACCCTGTGAAAAAAAAAAAGCCCAAGGACTAGGCCTCAACATTTTAGTGCTAAGCACGTTACAGAACTGTTTACAAATTTATTGAGCAGAATCAATAACACTTAGCTCGTCAGTGACTTATTCATGTAGTCTCTGGACATCATCATAAACTATCACCTGGGATAGGGCTGTCGTTCATAGTTTTATTATGCAATAAGAGACTCGGAAATATTTACGATGACTGCTGAAAGCTAACATTAAAAGAGATGTAATTAATAATGAGAAAATTTATACAAGGTGTTTGATATCTGTTATATACTGGCACTTCAATGTATATGCTGTTACGAATAATTATGTAAATTATTTCAATAGAACAGGAAGAACGTATGTATACTACCGTAATTAAATATTATATGGCCTTTTCTAACATCTTTGTTCCACCAATGTATATTTTAAGCTGTGTATGATGCATAATAAATCATAAATATATGTAAATTTAAATATTACTGTGTATTATATATATATATATATATATATATATATATATATATATATATATATATATATATATATATATATATATATATATATATATTGGCCACTTTATTAGGTATATATGTATACCTGCTCGTTAATGCAAATATTTAATCAGCCAATCACGTGGCAGCACCTTAATGCCTAAAAGCATGCAGTCATGGTTCAGTTGTTCAGAACAAACATCAGAATGGGAGAAATGTGAACTAAGTGACTGACCGTGGAATGATTGTTGGTGCCAGACAGATGGGGTGGTTTGAGTATCTCAACCTCCTCATCTCCTGGTATTTTCCACGCAAAACATCCACTGACCGGAATTTGTGACTGAATGGCCAGACTGGTTCAAGCTGACAGGAAGGCAACAGTACTCAACTAACCACACGTTACAACAGTGATATGCAGAAGAGCATATCTGAACGCACAACACGTCGTATCTCGAAGTGGATGGACTACATCAGAAGACCACACAGGAAACTGGGGCTACAGTGGACACTGGTTCACCAAAACTGGACAGTTGAAGATTGGAAAAACGTCTTCTGGTCTGGCTAATCGCAATTTCTGCTGTGATACCTGGAGTTACCTGGAGAGAGTTCCGGGGGTCAACGCCCCCGCGGCCCGGTCTGTGACCAGGCCTCCTGGTGGATCAGATCCTGACCAACCAGGCTCTTACTGCTGGCTGCACGCAATCCAACGTATGAGCCACAGCCCGGCTGGTCAGGTACCGACTTTAGGTGCTTGTCCGGTGCCTGCTTGAAGACAGCCAGGGGTCTATTGGTAATCCCCCTTATGTATGCTGGGAGGCAGTTGAACAGTCTCGGGCCCCTGACACTTATTGTATTGTCTCTTAACGTGCTAGTGACACCCCTGCTTTTCATTGGGGGGATGTTGCATCGTCTGCCGAGTCTTTTGCTTTCATTGTGAGTGATTTTCGTGTGCAAGTTCGGTACTAGTCCCTCTAGGATTTTCCAGGTGTATATAATCATGTATATCTCCCGCCTGCATTCCAGGGAGTACAGGTTCAGGAACTTCAAGCGCTCCCAGTAATTGAGGTGTTTTATCTCCGTATATGCAGCAAGTAGCGTCAGAATGTGGTAGAATAGGAAATTCCCGCAGCATGAATGTGTAGCCGAAAAATGTGCAACTGCTTGATACTACCATATCAACAATGACCAGGATCTCTAAGGAATGTTTCCAGCACCCTCTTGAATCCATACCACGAAGAATTAAACTTCTGTGAAGGCAGAAGGGGGGGGACACCCTACCCGGTACTAAAAGGGTGTACCTAATAAAGTGGCCACTGTGTGTGTGTGTGTGTGTGTGTGTGTGGTGTGTGTGTGTGTGGTGTGTGTGTGTGTGTGTGTGTGTGTGTGTGTGTGTGTGTCCGTAAACAAAAAGATGGACAAGGGGACTGAATTGTGGTTCAATTCAGTTTCCGAATCTTTTCTATTAACTCAGTAGCTCAGTAGTAGAGCGCTGGACGTGCCAATCCCACGACCACAGTTCAATCCCTCCGTCCATCTTTATTCATTTACAGTCGTTTATTGCTATCTAAAGAGTTCATATATTGAGTGTTTACTTTGTTTTAAATATTTACAGTATCCTTCACCGATAGCGTACAGGTGGCACGCGACCTTAATGACCCCTCACGTAGTAGATAGGCTTTAAACCTATAATAAACCAATTAAAACAAATACAAGTTAAAACACTCGTTTCTGAAACTGATTAACAGTTCTCAGTAAGGAAACTTTCAACTCAAACTTTTCTCATGATTAACATATTAATTCTGGAGATGTAGGTTGATCTTTTTTTTATTATTCACCCAGATGGTTCCTTCATGGATAGAAACAGAAGTAACCTAGTTGATGAATGGCTGTTAATATAACAGTTAACTGTCAATCGAGAAATAAATGCTTGCTCATGATGATACTAACAAACTTGTTAAATATAAGGAAAAACACTCCTACACTCTGCTGAGAAGCGTCAAGATTTGCTAAAATGTTCTGGCATTTACATAAAGTGCATTTTCTTAAGATATTTACTACACAAACTGCATTTAGAGAAAGAGCACTAGGTGCTCTCTTCCACCTCTGATACCTGACTGCAAAGTAATTTGGCTTATTTCGTTATAAATTTGGCTGTCGACAAATTTATAACCAAATGTATGTCACCTGTAAAAGCCAAGCTATCCATATTTTAGGTATTAAAATATTACAAAGATCTGAATATACATTGAGAATTATACACCTGTCTGTGTATATGTCCTGTTGGTCACCTGAGAACAGATGTTGAAAGTGCTGCAGCAGACTTCAGCATGACAGCTGCCTGGCGCAGTTGTCTGGCAATATCAGAGGCTGTCTTCCCACCCTGATTGTCATTCGGTTTACCTGAAAAACACGAGTAATTTAAATTACCACTCATTCATCTTGAATGCCAATGAAGACATAAGTTAATTCCTATTTCATTACCTTTCCTTGAATGTTAAGTTATCACACTGCGGCGGCTTTCCTTTTTTTTAGTTTTTAATTGTGTCATTTTTGCAAATGTGTGATGTGCCGTTTAAATTTATAATCTCGGCGTAAAAATAACTCCAGCACTCATAGACTGAAACTTCTACAGCTACTATACCCACATTGGAACACTTATCTAGATCCTCAATGCCCTCATGAAGCCTCTGATTACCTTGTTAGTAAAAACATCGTGTGAGGGAGTATGGCGTGGAAAAAATCGTCCTGTGTGACGGAATATGACAGGAAAAATTGTGTGATGTAACATGACAAGAAAAGTCATTCTATGTGATGGAGTACAACAGGAAAAAAATCTTGTATAATGTGGTATGTCTGAAGGGAAAATTCATTCTGTGACGGCTGGCCACACAATGTGATGTTTCATATAAAACCTTTCAAGTTAAAGCCCCTGTTCTGGTGAAGAGCTTTTGATCCAGGAAACTTGAGTTACCCCTTCCCTTGGCTTTACCCCGATTACACCCACTTTAGACCGCTACATGACCCATAAGGTTTAGAGTTTCCCCATGAATATAATATAAGGTTTAGAGTCCCCATGAATATAATATAAGGTTTAGAGTCTCCCCATGAATATAATCCTAATATAAAAGACGAGGTGTTGATAATCTCAAATGTCTTTTTCTAATCAGTGAAGCTTATCAAAACATCTAACAGAAGAATTCTGCCTGATAACAAAACACAAGTTCTATAAGTTTCTTAAATTACAGAGTGATACAAGTTGATTAACAACTTATTTCTGAACATAAACTATGACATAAATCATCAATTTACCTTCACATAATATGATGAAGAATGTTATTTCTGCTGTGCCTTTATTGTGGAGACCAACACCTGTAATGGGAGTAACACTATGATCAGCTTCCATGGAGTACTTAACACTGCATTGCTGAAAATCTACACTTCCAAGGAGCTTTCAAGAAAAAGAAACTAAATTAATTCAGATGCTACTTGAAACCTCTTTTTCAGAGGTCATTAGCACCAATCTTCGGTTCACTTGGTTACAAGCAAGTATGGATTAAAGCAAACTCTCAGTGCATATACACAAAAGATCGACCCCCACTGTATTTAGACGACCATCCTCGCCACCATGACAGACACTACTCTGAAGCCCCAGCAGTATGCTTACTGAAGACTCTACCAGTTCCATCACCTTAAAAAATATTTCAAGACCACATTTTATGGAGCAAAAGAAAATTAATGTGTAGCATCATCAACAAGCCTTATTTTCTTAAATTTTGGATAAAGGTTTACTTTGATAATTGATTAATAGACCATTTAAAAACTTTGGAACGTTCATTTTGAGCCTCATGATATACACTAAGAGGTATTTATACACAACTTTGACTCCTTAATCTATGGATTAAAGTATTTCTCATATTAACGTCTACGTGGATTAATGGCTTTCGTGTAGTTAAGTGTTAAACTTGCTGAACTAAAACAAATAGTTTTAATATCTGTCAATATTCAGTAAACATCTTATTTGCCACACAAATTAGAATTGTACTGGAAAACGAAGGCTTTTTTTTTTTTTTCAAAATGTATTTGCTAGTTACTGTCGACTCTCAAAGAAAGGAAGCGATAAGTATCTGCCTGCAAAGAAACATTTGTCATTGTCTGGTATATGAAGGGATTAATTCTTATTGCCTGGTATTATCTGACGGGAATACAAACCATACCACGAGCGGGCATAGAACCCGCGGTCAGAGAGTCATAAAACTCCAGACCGACGTGTTAGGGAATACTTACCACTGTCCGGAGCTATGTGAAGGGAACTTCTAAGAAATTCCTCTACATTTTCTTTCCCAGCAAAGTTGTGTCTGACGAAGACTAGAATAATGAC
The DNA here is from genome assembly GCF_026875155.1 of Cherax quadricarinatus. NCBI lineage: Eukaryota > Metazoa > Arthropoda > Malacostraca > Decapoda > Parastacidae > Cherax > Cherax quadricarinatus. Next base: position 24,500,401 of record NC_069419.1, read on the forward strand.
TACGTATAAGATCACAAGATATGGCATCACCTGTCCTCTCGTGCGAATCTGTAATTAAACATCAACAAGCTCATTAGAAAAGGCTAAGCTATGGTACTCATTAACAGAAATGTTCAAGAAGTACTTCAGGCTGTCAGAATAAAATTCCGTCTACATTATTTTCATATCAAAATTAGTGATATTTTCTGACGTCTACAGTTAAGCTAGAAGTTGCATCTCGAACCTCAAGCTTTCACTGCTCACTCAGATACGGCCAGCCTGAGAAAGCTTACTGTAAAACTAAATAATTCACGTTAAGCGCTAAACCCGTGTGGGTCATTCAGCACAAGATGTGGTGGGGGTTTGATCCTCCGTCTGCTGACTGCGAGACAGACGCTCTTCCTCTTTGTACTCACCTGTTTGTTAAAAAGCTTACTGTGAGCCAATTTCTTCTGAGTTATACACTAATCTGATTGAAGTAGGCATAAACTAATTCACATCTCTTAGCCGGACTGCATCTATCATATTTTCTTTAAAAATTGTATTAACTCTGTGACATTGATTCCCCTCAAGGAAGGTTCCTTGATGTTGGTGAGGGGCTCTTGATTTAGGGAATTGGATCTGTGTTCCAGTTTCCCAAATTAAGCCTGAATGCCTTCCACATCCCCCCCCCCTAGGCGCTGTATAATCCTCTGGGTTTAGCGCTTCCCCTTGATTATAATAATAATAATAATGTGACATTGATTGTATGCCCATGCCACAAGTATTTTTAAAATTAAAAAAAAAAAAAACAACGTTCGTGGCGTCTCGCCTTTAATACCTAATTTATCGTGTATAATTTTTCTCACAATAAGTTAGCACCTATCACCTCGTCTTGTATCTTTCTCTACCAGTGCCACTATTGCATTTGTGCTCTAGTGTAAACAACTCTGGGGTGTGTGTGTGTGTGTGTGTATGTATACACTCGCCTATTTGTACCCACCTATTTGTGGTTTCAGGGGTCGATTCATAGCTCCTGGCCCCGCTTCTTCACTGATTAATACTGGATCCTCTCTCTCCCTGCTCCATGAGCTTTATCAAACCTCGTCTTAAAACTATGTATGGTTCCCGCCTCCACTACGTCACTTTCTAGGCAATTCCACTGCCTGACAACTCTATGACTGAAGAAATACTTCCTAACATCCCTTTGACTCATCTGAGTCTTCAGCTTCCAATTGTGACCTCTTGCTTCTGTGTCCCATCTCTGGAACACTCTCTCTTTGTCCACCTTGTCTATTCCGCGCAGTATTTTATATGTCGTTATCATGTCTCCCCTGACCCTCCTGTCCTCCACTGTCGCCAGTATGTGTGCGCGCGCGCGCGCACGCGCTGGTGTAGAAAGCGGAACCATGTTCAGCAAACTGAGTAAAAATAATACTGAAGATTTTTTATCACTTCTCAGTTTGGGTTACCCAGGGGGAAGGTGCATGTATTACTACCCAGAGGTGGGGTGCATGTATTACTACCCAGAGGTGGGGTGCATGTATTACTACCCAGTGGTGGGGTGCATGTATTACTACCCAGTGGTGGGGTGCATATTGCGTAATCCAACAGTGTGATGCATATTCTGCTATCCAGTGATGGGGAGGGATGGGAGAGGTCAGTGGGTGTAACCACCAGATGTGTGATGGGCATGTAGACGTCAGTATCTCTCTCACAGCCCCATTAACATTTGTTGTGAAGGGATTCCTTATGAAAGATAACCCATCCTTTGCTCTCTCCACCTCCAGAAAAAAAATGGTTGGAATTCCTCCCGTAGTGATAATATAGCATTTATTGTGGTGGAGACGGAAAAAAAAATAGAAAAGCTAGATACAGCGATTGATAAACAAGGGTGGAGGTCGACCGTTCGTCATTGTAGGAGTGCCAGCAGTTTACCTGGAGAGAGTTTCGGGGGTCAACGCCCCCGCGGCCCGGTCTGTGACCAGGCCTCCTGGTGGATCAGCCCCTGATCAACCAGGCTGTTGCTGCTGGCTGCACGCAAACCAACGTACGAGCCACAGCCCGGCTGATCAGGAACTGACTTTAGGTGCTTGTCCAGTGCCAGCTTGAAGACTGCCAGGGGTCTGTTGGTAATCCCCCTTATGTGTGCTGGGAGGCAGTTGAACAGTCTCGGGCCCCTGACACTTATTGTATGGTCTCTTAACGTGCTAGTGACACCCCTGCTTTTCATTGGGGGGATGGTGCATCGTCTGCCAAGTCTTTTGCTTTCGTAGTGAGTGATTTTCGTGTGCAAGTTCGGTACTAGTCCCTCTAGGATTTTCCAGGTGTATATAATCATGTATCTCTCCCTCCTGCGTTCCAGGGAATACAGGTTTAGAAACCTCAAGCGCTCCCAGTAATTGAGGTGTTTTATCTCCGTTATGCGCGCCGTGAAAGTTCTCTGTACATTTTCTAGGTCGGCAATTTCACCTGCCTTGAAAGGTGCTGTTAGAGTGCAGCAATATTCCAGCCTAGATAGAACAAGTGACCTGAAGAGTGTCATCATGGGCTTGGCCTCCCTAGTTTTGAAGGTTCTCATTATCCATCCTGTCATTTTTCTAGCAGATGCGATTGATACAATGTTATGGTCCTTGAAGGTGAGATCCTCCGACATAATCACTCCCAGGTCTTTGACGTTGGTGTTTCGCTCTATTTTGTGGCCAGAATTTGTTTTGTACTCTGATGAAGATTTAATTTCCTCATGTTTACCATATCTGAGTAATTGAAATTTCTCATCGTTGAACTTCATATTGTTTTCCGCAGCCCACTGAAAGATTTGGTTGATGTCCGCCTGGAGCCTTGCAGTGTCTGCAATGGAAGACACTGTCATGCAGATTCGGGTGTCATCTGCAAAGGAAGACACGGTGCTGTGGCTGACATCCTTGTCTATGTCGGCTATGAGGATGAGGAACAAGATGGGAGCTAGTACTGTGCCTTGTGGAACAGAGCTTTTCACCGTAGCTGCCTCGGACTTTACTCTGTTGACGACCAGTCACCGGCTCTTCAACACGCAAGTTATACTTTTTTATCAATCAAATCACATATTACTCGGGTAAATAATTTCCAGTAGATCCTTCATGTGTTAGCTCAAATCACCGACCAGTATAGTTTAAATAAGTGACCCACTGATCAGATCAGATAGACTGGTCCGAACCCTTGACTGGTCCGAACCCTTGACTGGTCCGAACCCTTGACTGGTCCGAACCCTTGACTGTTCCGAACCCTGGACTGGTTTCAAACGGTTTCGTTGTGCACTACCTAGCAGGTTATTAATAGAATATTCAAGAGGTTGCTAGTAGAATTGCAGTAAATCAACCATTCAAATCATTATGAAGCTGTGTGTAGTCTGTGGTCAGTCAAACAAACGGGCTTCCACATGCATAAATTGTCATTTTTGTGGAAATTGGTGTCACGCCCCTTGTGCAGATATCCAAGAACTAGCTACAACCAGTATTAAAACAGGGAAGTGTTTTTGGGTATGCCCAAATGAGATAAATCTGTGAACTAAAATCACAAGGGTATTAAAAGAGGTCAACATCAAAGCTGCTTTCATAGAAAACCTGGAAGCTTTCTACAACAGATGGGAACATAAAAAGTCTGGGCTGAATGGTACTGCCCTTGATACTGCCATGTAGTCAGAAACTGTAAGGCTGGAGATGATTTCCTGTAGTCAGTAAATGGGGGGCTGACAGTGCTGTCCTGGGAGACAGTAATGGTGAAGCTGGAGGTGCTGTCCTGGAGACAGTAATGGTGAAGCTGAGGTGCTGTCCTGGGAGACAGTAATGGTGAAGCTGGAGATGCTGTCCTGGGAGACAGTAATGGTGAAGCTGGAGATGCTGTCCTGGGAGACAGTAAAGTGAAGCTGGAGATTTTGTCCAGGTAGTCGGGAATTATACGCAGGAAGAATACATATAAATGACCTCAAAGGGGACAGGAGCCATAGTAGGGAAACAAGTGTAGTCAAAGATAAGATAAAACCAATATTGCAAACTAGAAATACCGCAGGAAATAGCAAACAAGAGGACTCCACTAGCAATAGTGAGGATATAATTACCAAAAACAACTGGTGGGAGCTCCATTGTTGGTGCTAGGGAGGATAGAAGTAAGACAGGGAAACATGCACCAACAGGAATACAGTCACAGAAACCCAAGGCAAACGGAAACCAAGCCTGTGCACATACTATGCACTCGGTATCTGCTGGCATGGGAAATCTGGAAAAACAGATGGGACGTGAAACTATGACCACCCTAGAGAAAATGCCATGCCCATATGACAACAGGAAAATGCAAACTCCCTTCCTGTAAGCTTTTTCACCCTGAACTGTGTACCTCTTCAGTACAGGAAAGACTGTGCTATAACTTAAATTGCCAGGCATACCATCTAAAGGGGACAAAAAGATACAAAACATCCAGGCCATGGGAAAACCTGGGTAGCCACAGCCATTCAAGAGGGAGAGGTTTTTTAGTGCCAGGAAGGAAAAAAAACTGGCAGGAAATGGCAGAAATCGTACACCAAATCCAGTCATTCCTGGAGTGGAACCACAGTCGATGGCCTCCACTCCAAACCAACAGATACAGATACATAATGCCGGAAAAAAATCCCCCCCCAGTACCAACAATACCACCAGTCCGATAACATTCTTCTTGGCAAATATACAGGGTCTAAAGCCAGCAACAAACAACAAAATACCTTTCATCCGTGGACTGCTTGCAGAGGCAAAGGCAATGTTCGCGGCTTTCACTGAGACCCACATAAGGGATCACTTGGACAACGAAACATGGATCCCAGGTTACAACCTATACAGATGTGACAGAGTGAACGGGCAAAAGGGGGGGGTTGGCCTGTACATTGCAGAGTCACTTGTTTGCACAGAACTGCTAAATGCCTCAAATGATGTAGTGGAAGTTTTAGCAGTAAAGGTCGAGAACCAAAACCTAGTCATTGTGGTAGTCTACAAGCCTCCGGATGCAACATCCCAGCAATTCCAGGAACAGCTGTTAAAAATTGACCACTGTCTGGAAAACCTTCCAGCTCCTGCACCCAACATCTTGCTCCTGGGGGATTTCAACTTAAGGCACCTAAAATGGAGGAAATAGCAAATAATATTGTTGCAGTAATAACACCAGGAGGCAGCTCTGATGAAAACACTCACACACGCGAGCTTTAAATCTCTGCACAAAATTCAATTTAAACCAGCAAATAATAGAGCCTACTAGACTGGAGAATACACTAGACCTCATCTTCACTAACAATGATGATCTGATAAGAAATGTCACCATATCAAAAACAATATACTCAGATCACAACATAATTGAGGTTCAGTCATGTATGCGCGGAGCCCCAGACCGACATAATGAGATTAGTCACGAGGGAGCATTCACCAAATTCAACTTCAATAACAAAAACATAAAGTGGGACCAAGTAAACCAAGTCCTAACCGATATAAGCTGGGAAGATATACTAAGCAACACAGACCCCAACTTATGCCTAGAACAGATTAACTCGGTGGCACTCGATGTATGCACAAGGCTTATTCCTCTAAGAAAAAGGAGGAGTAGATGTAAAACAGAAAGAGATAGGCGCTCCCTTTACAGGCGAAGGAAAAGAATAACAGAGCGGCTAAAAGAGGTCAATATATCTGAAATGCGTAGGGAGACACTGGTCAGAGAAATAGCAAGCATCGAACTTAAGCTAAAAGAATCCTTTAGGAGTCAGGAATCGCGGGAAGAACTAAAGCCATAAATGAAATCGAAAGAAACCCAAAGTATTTCTTCTCCTATGCCAAATTAAAATCGAGAACAACGTCCAGTATTGGGCCCCTACTTAACAAGATGGGTCCACACAGATGACAGCAAGGAAATGAGTGAGCTACTCAAGTCCCAATATGACTCAGTTTTTAGCAAGCCGCTAACCAGACTGAGAGTCGAAGATCAAAATGAATTTTTTATGAGAGAGCCACAAAATTTGATTAACACAAGCCTATCCGATGTTATCCTGACGCCAAATGACTTCGAACAGGCGATAAATGACATGCCCATGCACCTCTGCCCCAGGGCCAACTCATGGAACTCTGTGTTCATCAAGAACTGCAAGAAGCCCCTATCACGAGCCTTTTCCATCCTATGGAGAGGGAGCATGGACACGGGGTCGTCCCACAGTTACTAAAAACAACAGACATAGCCCCACTCCACAAGGGGCAGTAAAGCAACAGCAAAGAACTACAGACCAATAGCACTAACATCCCATATCATAAAAATCTTTGAAAGGGTCCTAAGAAGCAAGATCACCACCCATCTAGAAACCCATCAGTTACACAACCCAGGCAACATGGGTTTAGAACAGGTCGCTCCTGTCTGTCTCAACTATTGGATCACTACGACAAGGTCCTAAATGCACTAGAAGACAAAAAGAATGCAGATGTAATATATACAGACTTTGCAAAAGCCTTCGACAAGTGTGACCATGGCGTAATAGCGCACAAAATGCGTGCTAAAGGAATAACAGGAAAAGTCGGTCGATGGATCTATAATTTCCTCACTAACAGAACACAGAGAGTAGTCGTCAACAGAGTAAAGTCCCAGGCAGCTACGGTGAAAAGCTCTTGTTCCACAAGGCACAGTACACGCTCCCATCTTGTTCCTCATCCTCATATCCGACATAGACAAGGATGTCAGCCACAGCACCGTGTCTTCCTTTGCAGATGACACCCGAATCTGCATGACAGTGTCTTCCATTGCAGACACTGCAAAGCTCCAGGCGGACATCAACCAAATCTTTCAGTGGGCTGCAGAAAACAATAGAAGTTCAACGATGAGAAATTTCAATTACTCAGATATGGTAAACATGAGGAAATTAAATCTTCATCAGAGTACAAAACAAATTCTGGCCACAAAATAGAGCGAAACACCAACGTCAAAGACCTGGGAGTGATCATGTCGGAGGATCTCACCTTCAAGGACCATAACATTGTATCAATCGCATCTGCTAGAAAAATGACAGGATGGATAATGAGAATCTTCAAAACTAGGGATGCCAAGCCCATGATGACACTCTTCAGGTCACTTGTTCTATCAAGGCTGGAATATTGCTGCACACTAACAGCACCTTTCAAGGCAGGTGAAATTGCCGACCTAGAAAATGTACAGAGAACTTTCACGGCGCGCATAACGGAGATAAAACACCTCAATTATTGGGAGCGCTTGAGGTTCCTAAACCTGTATTCCCTGGAACGCAGGAGGGAGAGATACATGATTATATACACCTGGAAAATCCTAGAGGGACTAGTACCGAACTTGCACACGAAAATCACTCACTACGAAAGCAAAAGACTTGGCAGACGATGCACCATCCCCCCAATGAAAAGCAGGGGTGTCACTAGCACGTTAAGAGAACATACAATAAGTGTCAGGGGCCCGAGACTGTTCAACTGCCTCCCTGCACACATAAGGGGGATTACCAACAGACCCCTGGCAGTCTTCAAGCTGGCACTGGACAAGCACCTAAAGTCAGTTCCGGATCAGCCTGGCTGTGGCTCGTACGTTGGTTTGCGTGCAGCCAGCAGCAACAGCCTGGTTGATCAGGCTCTGATCCACCAGGAGGCCTGGTCACAGACCGGGCCGCGGGGGCGTTGACCCCCGGAACTCTCTCCAGGTAAACTCCAGGTAGATTCCGTAAATAATCGAGAATTTTGTCCGAAGGTTCCTTTTTTCCCCAGACATACACTACACTGGTAATTAAACCAACTTTTTGCCTTCACTCTTCTGTCAAGTTCCAAATTGTCAAGAAAGCCTTTGGTGA
>NC_069419.1:24508698-24613698 GCF_026875155.1 Cherax quadricarinatus
TATCTTTAAGGGAAACGTTTCGCCTCACAGTGGCTACATCAGTCCATGCAAAGAAGAATGGTGAGGCTGAGGGACTGATTACCTAAAACTCCTCCTGTTCTTCACCATTCTCCTTTGTATGGACTGATGAAGCCACTGTGTGGCGAAACGTTTCCTCATTAAAGATAGCCAAGTGTTGCACATGTGTTTAATTTATTAAGTTGTTGGTTCTGTGAAACGTTCAGTTACATACTTGATTGGATTTGTCATGCCGCCAGAGCACTGCTACCAACAAGAATAATATTCTCAAAGTCTTAAACACATCCCAAGTTCCTGGTCCGCAAGACGACGACTGTTACACCACACGACGGGAAGCCATCACTATTTTCACTCTCTTCCTTTCATAAGGAAAATTTAGAAAGGACTTAATTTTAAATGAGTTCTTACTAAATGACCAATTTTACCTATTCGGCACGACATATATATATAATAATATATATATAATTTTATATTTTATATAAATAATATTATAATAAAATATATATATATAATATATATATATTATAATATATATATGATATTTTATATATATATATATATTTTTATATATAATATATATATATAATATATATATATATATATATATATATATATATTTATATATATAGATGTTATATATATATATGTAACATCTATCCTGAAAATGTAAATGAAAAAACTTGAGACTAACCCATATATAACCTGAGAGAGAGAGAGAGAGAGAGAGAGAGAGAGAGAGGGGAGAGAGAGAGAGAGAGAGAGAGAAGAGAGAGAGAGAAGATGGGATGTTTAATACTCTCAGCCACGAACAAATTTTTATATAAAAAAATACGTTAATCGCTTTTCGAGAGCTTTCATTTATAAAGGTGAATGAACTCTGTGATATTGAACGAGGAGGGAGAGGGAGGGAGGGAGAGGAGGGAGGGAGGGGGAGGGAGGGAGAGGGAGGGAGGGGGGAGGGGAGAGGGAAGAAGGAGAAAGAGAGGAGGAAATGAAGGAGAAAAGGAGATATGAAGGAAGATGATAAGTAATGGAGGGCCGGATGGAAGGGGAAAGAGATAAAAGGGGGAATATTAAAAACCTATTTTATTTTTATTTTTAAATTATTTTTATTATTTTTTTATTATATTATTATTATTATTTTTAAATTATTTTATTAATTTTTTTAATAGCATAGGAATAAAGTAGTAGCAGTTTAAGGGGCAGCGCTAATATAGAAATAGTAGCAAAGTAACACATCGAGCGAGCATATATAATAGTAGTGAAAACATACATAGTATAGTATAGTGGTAAATAGCAGTAGTAGTCTAGTAGCTTAGGGTAATATTGCACTACTGTAGTAGTGGTAATAGACAAAGTATAGTAGACGTATAGGAGCATATGGTAATGAGTAATAGTAGCAAGAGTAATGAGCGTAGTAGTAATAGCTTTACTTAAAAATCCTATAGTAGTATAAAGTAGTAGTAATATAGCATAAAGTAATATACATATAGTAAAGCATTACTGGAAATCCTAGTAGAAAAGTATAATAGAAAGTAAAGTAGCAGTAGAAAATAGTACAGTAGTAGTAATAGCATTACTGTGAAAATCCAGATATTAAAGTAGTAGTATAGTAAAGTACAAAGAATAAGAAGTAGATAATAGCATTACGTAAAAATCCTTTGAGTATATAGTAGAGAGTAATAGTAGCTATATAAAGTAGCAGTAAGTAAAGCTTACTGTGAAAATCAAAGTACGTGCACATCCGCTGGACAAAGGGGAATAATATATAAGAACTTTTAAGTCAAGGGAAAAACTTAGCTAAATATTTTTAAACCACACAAAGATCAAGAGTCCAAACCAGCATCAAGGCTCAAGAGTTTCCAACCAACAAAAAGGAAGGGTTTATTAAGGGAAGAACATCTTGACTTAAATGTAAACAAAATAAAAATACATCAGAGGATAAACTGGGGGGCCTTTTGTTCAAGCACTGGAGAAATATCCCCCTTGGGTTTAAATTTCACCCCCCTGATTCCTCAATTTCCCATATTTCAAACCTGACCTACGCCACAGTGCCCCCCGCCCACAGGGGCCCTTATCTACCATTGCTGCACTCTCCATTTCTTCCCCTCACAGTCTACAAAGAATCTTTTCTTTCTCCTTTGATAAGCCCCCGGGAGGGAGAGCGACACGCCGAGGGCACCTAAGACACCCAGGAGTTATGGGGCTTGTAAATCCCCAGTCAGACCGAAACGTGCTATAAGCTTCTCTCTCCTATGAGGGGGTTAAATTTTGCATACTTTTCGTCAGAAATTATTCATTAACCGTCGGTATACCGGGTGTGATACACATATATACCGTAGAAAGGGAAGAAAACAAAGTCAAGAGAGTACACTGTGGCTCCACAACCTGAACTAAAAATGAAGTGAGGTTTTACCCCGGCTCATTAACCTCGCCCCTTGACGACCTAAATAGTGGCTGAAGAAATATTAAAACTTGCACAGTGCCTAAGAAGTGCTACAAGGAGTTTTTCACATGTCTTAAGGCTATTTAAAGGGGAAAAAATTTTTGGCAGTAAAAACAACCACGGGAAAAGCAAAACCTTTTTCAAACATTTAAAAACCCCAGTGATATGTAGATTATTATTTTTATTAATCGTGTTTTTTGTTTTTATTAAATTAATTATTATTATTTTTATTTTAATTTATTTTTACAAATTTTTTTATTATCATCATCATAATCAACACAGAAAGCGCAAAAACCCAAAGGGGGCTCATACACACGGTAATGGTAAATACTCAGGTTTGATCACGGGAGATGGGTGGGTGGCTTTTTTTCCTGACTAAGAGCGAATCCTCTCGGGCTGCCACTCTGCGCACCTCTCTCTCCTTTTAAAAATTTTTTTTTTCTTGTTTTTCTCGGGCGTCACCAGCAGCCTGACCAGACAAGTCAGGCTACCATCATGGACAGAGGGTCGAGCCTTATTTTTTGACCTTCCAAAAAACTCATATTTAAAAATTTTATTTTTAAGACTTCACATCTTGTAATACTTATCAGTCTTGTAATACTTTACACTAAGAATGTATGTCTTGCAGATACTTAGACAGACGGTGTAAGTCCCTTGTAGATACTCAGTAGAGAGTGGCGCATTGACGAGTAACATTTTGAGCTGTCACAACTGGGTGATAAAACGCATTCGGACTCTGCGTTAAAAACCAAAATTTAGTATAGCTTTTCTTGCATATAAAAAAAAAAGTATTATTTTCAAAATAAAAGACGTTTTTTAAAAAATAAACACCCAAAACATTTAACAAAAAGAAACAGAAATTGTTGATTTTTAGAGGTGCCCAAGGACAACACACACACAAAAAAAAAAAAAACGCAAAGGGGAAAAATTTTAGATTTTTCAATGATCTGCAGCAGCATAACACTACTCCCGGGACAGCTTTCACAGTGCTCAGAAAAATTCAGTTATTTTTTCACAAATCGTTTACGAGAGTGTTTGTGAGCCAGGGGTTTGTAATCCTCTTGTCGTGGGGGGGGAGGTTTTTTTTCGAGGGGGCGCCGCCCCCCCAGATCAAGGGTTCCCCCACCCGGGACACCTGCTTAGTCCCCCCCGGTACACCTACACCTGCCCGTGTCCACGCCACCCCCACCATTTATTATATTTTGGCAAGTGTGTTAGCAAAAAAAAAAATTTTTTCAAATAAAATTTTTTAAAGGGTTTTTACCCATAAAACCGCTCATTCCTAGTCAAGAACTCCTATACCCATTAACTCCTAGGTGAAGAGGGGGCAAAATTTTACGGAGACTTGCCCACAGTCCGCCCCACCTGGGAACAAAAAACCCCGGGGGTTTCAAAAGTTATTTTCATATTTTGTCATCATGTCGGGTATTTGTGTACCAAAATTTTCTGGTTTAAATACCAAGAAAGATACCAAAAAATTTTAATGTTAATTATTTAATAAAATAATTCAGCTACTTAATTCACACAGTATTTTGTGTACCTAAATTTTTTTTGGTCCTGAATTTCACATAAATAACTTTAATACCGCTCGAGTCACATTTGCAAAACCACATGGTCACCACTTTAATCCGAAACTAAGTCAAACCCTCTCTTTAAATTAAAAAGTGCTCAAGCTTGTAATTGTGATCTTGTTCGCGTGTTGGGGAACGTTCTAGGTGTCTTCGTTTTTACGCAAAACCCCAAATTTAGTGATGTTTAATTTTTGACGTTTTTAATTTTTAAAAAGTTTTTATTTTTTTTTTCATTAAATTTTTAAAGAAGTTTTTTAATTTTTTTGACTTTTCTACGTTAGGGAAAGGGTATGTTATGTTAGGTTAGGTTAAGTTAGGGTCAGGGGAAAAAATTAGGTTTGGTTAATTAGGTCAGAATATGTTATTAGGTTGTTAGGTTAGATAGTTAGGTTAGGGTTGCTTAGTTTAGGTTAGCTTCCTGGCTGTTTTGTTTGCAAGATTTACAAAGTGGTTCTTCATAGTCAGCTTGGAGTCAAATTTCACCCCAAAATAACAACTTCATCGCTCTCTCTCTCTCTCTCTCTCCCCTCCTCTCTCTCTCTCTCACCTCTCCTCTCTCTCTCCCCTCTCTCTCTCTCTCTCTCTCTCTCTCTCTCTCTCTCTCCCTCCTTTTCCATCTTCCTCTCCCTCTCGTTACTGTCTCAGTACACATATATCAGCCAGGCTGTGGAACAAAGTGTGGTGTGCTGGGTGATATACAGTGATGCTGGCCTCGCCACTCTCCTCACTACCTCGCCACACTGTGACCCCTACCTCGTTCTCCACTCTTATTAACCCGCTACATGCATATTTAAAACCACCTCATATTGTACACGTAGATAATATTTTTCAGTCCCTTGTAGGAAAAAAAAACGTAGGAAATTTAGTTTTACGTGTTGGTCTATTTATTGGCTTGAGCTGGCGGAGTGTATTGAAGATAGCGATGACATGTGAATACAGTGTAATCAGCCTCTCTTTCCTCCCATTTTCTTTAAAAATATAATTGCAAAAAAATCACTGTGTTCCATGCGTCCATTAAAGATTTAACCACTTTCAGGAGATTCGCCTCTGGTGTGAGAAAGTGGAGGAAGCAAGGGAGCAGTCACTAGTTACTTACTGGCAGGAAACGTCAGAGTAGGCCGTGGGTGACCTCCAAGCCAATATCACAGTGCATCTCGTACACCTTTCTCACGACCGAGAATAGAACACTCATGGCCTGCCAGAGATTGTGTGTGTGTGTGTGTGTGTGTGTGTGTGTGTGTGTGTGTGTGTGTGTGTGTGTGTGTGTGTGTGCACGGGTAAAATCATTAAATGTTTTATAATAGCTTACATTTTTTAAAACAATTATGCAGAGCCGCAGTGTTTGGTTACGTTGTCTTAAATGTTTTGATGGTGAAGGCTCCAATAACTCTATTAACATGACAAGACCCCGAGCTGGAAAACAGCTATTTTCAGCCCGTTTTGAATTTTTTTTTATATACGGCCTTATAGTGAGAAACATCAGGCGAACATATAGTCACGATCGCCGGGTTTGAGTTCCACCGAGGCGTGGAGGACGATGGACCCTCTTCCATCCACAACTCATCCACACATCGAGGATGAAACTAGATGACATTTCTGTACCATTAGCAACTTATGAGTTGGATGGACCTAAACCTCGTTTAATTTTTATATCCCTTTAGTAAGTTAGTTACCAATTGTTTCAGCCATATTGTGACTCGGCTCATGCCTGCTTCTCTCTTTCGTCGTATCATTTTTTGTTTCCAGAGCGTACGACAGCCGAAGAGAGACTCGATAACCCGCAGCTCAAATACAGAAAAGTACGAAAGAATTGGAAAGCTTTTGTGCGTTAATTGAACATTCTGAAGAAAATTAAATATTCATTGCTGCCCAGCATTCCTGAGTACACGCTTCTCCAGCCATCAAAGAGCTACTTAACATTCTACCCGAGAGTCTGTTCAAAATTGCTAAAAATTCCAAGAGTGGGTGAAGTTGAATGCTTTATCTTGGATGCTGGATGCTACAACGATGGATGACGGATGCTGTAGCGGATGACTTATGATGCAAGATGAATGCTGAAATTTGCAGTATGAATATGATGGATGCTACAACATGAATATTGATGAAAAATCAACGAATGATGCTGCAAAGTAAATAACGGATGCTGCAAGATAAATGTCAGATATTACAAGGTGAATGGCGGATGAAGCCAGATGGATGACGGATGCTGCAAGATCGATAATCGATAACGGATGAGAAATTTTCGCGGAGTGAGATGGTTTTGACTCTCCTAAATATCTGTTTATTACTTTGGCAGCTATTAGTATCTTACAGACAGATTATATATATGGCCTGTCTTGCATTGTTAACATCACCTGTCTATATATATAATATATATATATATATATATATATATATATAATATATATATATATATATATATAATATATATATATATAATATATATATATAATATATATATATATATATATAATATATATATATATATGCAAATAATCGCAGACAGGCGATCTTAACAATGCAAGACAAGCCACGGGGGCTGGAAATCTTTATATCAAGTACTTTCCCACTTCTCAGTGCGTCATCAGGAGCTATGCAATGTTGCAAGGTAGCAACTGAAGCATGGGAGGTTTTCTCAGAGTAGTGCAGTGCGGGTCTGTCACCGGCCGCAGGTTCTTCCAGAATGTGGGCCAACGGTCGGTGCCAACCACACATCACCACCGTCCCCTTCCTCCCCATATGAGGTAGGAGGGTTTTTGAGATGTCAAGTATTATGAAATTAGAAGATATAATAGCCAGCCCCAAGCTTTTTCTAGCCGCTTCGAACAGGTCATGTGACCTGAGAAAATACGTTTCTCATTGGATACTACATATATGGATGTGCAACATCTAGATATCGTTATTGTAGACGTTTTGCCCTCCAATGACTTTATCGATACAAATTCAAGGACATGAATGGAAGACAGAAGAAGTATATACAAAAGATGAGGTAATCAGTCCCTCAGCCTTGGAGTTGGTGTGAAGAGCACTGTAGTCACGACTACGCTTCTCTTTACAAAATTAGACATCCCTTATATACCTGGGAAATGAGTACTGGAGGGCACAGTGAAGTTTACGACACGGATGAGTGACACGGGTGTCAAGAATTATTTTTTCAGCCTCAGGATGGCCAGGGTCAAAATGTTCTATAAATATTACAACTACTACTAAGGATGGTAAGAAAGTGGAATGTGTGGGCGAAGTGGTGGAGGCAGGTTCCTTACTTAGTTTAAAAAGTAACATGACGGGGCAGGGTCCAAGAGGCTACAGGAAGTAAGCTCAGCGAGTGCCAAGTTAAGAGGAAGGACCAGACGCTGAGACTCAACCCTTCAAACACAAATAAGTGATCACAAAGTCAACATTCACTCTTCGTCCTCTCAAATAAATAACTTGTTTGCTTTTGCAAAAGCAATCAGTCTTGTGGGAGACTTTAGAAGAGCCACACTGGTACCAGACCTGATGGTGTCACCACCCACCCCTTGCCCCCCCCACACCCACACATTCATACACATAGTGAAGAGGCGGGGCCAGGAGCTGTGAATCGACCCCTGTAACCACAACTACATGAGTACAAGTAGGTGAGTACACACACACAGGTATGATAAAGCTCATGGAGCAGGGGGGAGAGTGGACCTAGTAGTGACCCGTGAAGAGGCGGGGCCAAGAGCTATGACTCGATCCCTGCAACCACAGTTAGGTGAATTAGGTGAGTACACACACACACACACACACACACACACACACACACACACACACACACACACACACAGTTATCTGAGTATGTGGAAATTATTTGATTAGTGAATATAGGTTAAATGAAAACCAGCACGTAAGAGTAAGCATAACTTCTCTTTAAATTATTAAAAAAAAAAAGAAGCCAGAAAAGGAAGTGGAAAACAAATTAAAACAAATACAACAGAACATTAACTGATAACAAGTGAGGCACTATATTCTACCTGTCACATACTTTACGGACCAAAGAGTTCGCTCGCCGCCGTCACGACCTGAGAAAGGTCAACCACTGAGTGCTGCCCGAATTACGACGAAGCCAACAATATTCAGCTTTAACACACAAAGTTGTGCTGTGGGGTAAGTTAGTTTTTCTGGGCTATTTTTTTTTTTTTTTTAGATCGGTAAGTTAGGATAATCAAGTTAAGAAATTTTATCAAAATTTTTACACTAACATTATATTCCACAAATACCATTTCACTATGACTCACGAAATCGTAATGACACGATTGCTAACAAACCATACCACGGGCGGGGATAGAACCCGCGATCAGTCTCAAAACTCCAGACAATGGCTAACGCGACGGTCTGGAGTTTTGAGACTCTCTGATCGCGGGTTCTATCCCCGCCCGCGTTATGGACCATTTCACTATTATTACAGATCACACCTGCTACAGAAGAGCACTGCAGTAGGTGCCCTAATGGCCCATGCAAGCTTGACCTACTCACATCCACCCATTTCTACCCCTATAGCAAATTACAAATTCCCTCCCACATACCTCAGTCCACGTACCCACTTGACCCACACAGCTTTTCTAATCCCCACACACACAGACACAACACCAATCCCAGTCACCCACCTACTTTATCCCTTTCTAGGTCGAAGTACTGCGGCTTGAAGCTCGGGGTCTGCGCCATAGAACAATGTGATGAGTTCACTCATATAAGCAGTGAGCGGTAAATTTGGGCCTAGATATAATAGAATGAGTCTATTTACTCCTTCCCTGTTTCATGTGAGTCGGACAGAGTGGAGGGTGTGAAGTGAACCTTTTGCTTTGCTATCCTGATATAATACGCGACAGTCGTTATTCGAGATAGAAATAGATAACTGAACTCAGCAGATAACCTCGATGTGGACTCCAAGTTCACTGATAACTGTCGTTCCCATGTACTCCCATGTGACTATTCCTCCCTTCCTCACTCTTTCTCTCCCTCCCTCCCTCCTTCCTTCCTTCTCCTCACTCCCTCCCTCCCACCCTCCCTCCCTCGTTCCTCTCCTCCCTCCCCTCCCTCCCTCCTACCTCCCTCCCTTCCTTCCCTCCCTCCCTCCCTCCTCCCTCCCTCCCCTCCCTCCCTCCTTCCCTCCCTCCCTCCCTCCCTCCCCCTTCCCTCCCCCCTCCCTCCCTTCCCTCCCTCCCTCCCTCCCCTCCCCCTCCCTCCTTCCCTCCCCCTCCCTCCCCTCCTCCTCCCTCCCTCCCTCCTCCTCCTCCCTCCCTCCCCTCCTCCTCCTCCCTCCCTCCTCCCCTCCTCCTCCCCTCCTCCCTCCCTCCCTCCCTCCCTCCCTCCCTTCCCTCCCTCCTCCCTCCCTCCCTCCCTCTCCCCCCTCCCTCCTTCCCTCCCTCCCTCCCTCCCTTCCCTCCCTTCCCATCCTTCCCTCCCTCCCTCCCTTCCCTCCCTCCCTCCCTCCCTTCCCTCCCTCCTTCCCTCCCTCCTCCCTCCCTCCCTCCTCCCTCCCCCCTCCCCTCCCTCCCTCCCTCCTCCCTCCCTTCCTCCCTCCCTCCCTCCCTCCCATCCTTCCCTCCCTCCCTCCCTCCCTCCCTTCCCTCCCTCCCTCCTTCCCTCCCTCCCTCCCTCCCCCTCCTCCCTCCTTCCCTCCCTCCCTCCCTCCCTTCCTCCTCCCTCCCTCCCTCCCACTCCTTCCCTCCCTCCCTCCCTCCTTCCCTCCCTCCCTCCCTCCCTCCCTCCCCTCCTTCCCTCCCTCCCTCCCTCCCCTCCCTTCCTCCCTCCTCTCCCTCCCTCCCTCCCTCCCTTCCTTCCTCTTCCCTCCCTCCCTCCCTCTCCCTCCTCCCCCCTCCTTCCCTCCCTTCCCTCCCTCCCTCCCTCCCTCCCCCCTCCTTCCCTCCCTCCCTCCCTCCCTCCCTCCTTCCCTCCTTTCCCTCCCCCTCCCTCCCTTCCCTCCTTCCCTCCCTCCCTCCTTCCCTCCTTCCCTCCCTCCTCCCTCCCTCCCTCCCTCCCTCCCTCCCTCCCTTCCCTCCCCTCCCTTCCTCCCTCCCTCCCTCCCTCCCTCCCTTCCCTCCCTCCCTCCCTCCTTCCCTCCCTCCTCCTTCCCTCCCTCCCTTCCTTCCCTCCTTTCCCTCCCTCCTTCCTCCCTCCCTCCCTCCCTCCCTCTCTCCCTCCTTCCCTCCCTCCTTCCCTCCCTTCCCTCCCTCCTCTCCCTCCCTCCCTCCTCCCTCCCTCCCTCCCCCTCCCTCCTCCCTCCCTCTCTCCCTCCCTCCCTCCCTCCCTCCCTCCTGAGCTAACACACGCGCGGTCTTTGTTGTTGTCAAACACTGAAACAAAAGTTACGACAACTACCTCTCCTCTTCTCTTCTCTCCTCTCCTTTCCTCTCCTCTCTTCTCCTCTCTTCTCTCCTTTCCTTCCTCCCTCCCCTCTCCTAACCTCTCCCTCCTCTCCTCTCCCTCCCTTTCCCTCTCTGCCCCTCCCCTCCCTCCTCCCTACCCCTCCCCTCCCCTCCCTCCCGCCCTACCACACCGGCTCTCCCTCCCGCCCTACCACACCGGCTCTCCCTCCCTCTATGCCTCCATTACACCCTCTCTGCCATCTTTCATCCCTCCAATCTTCTACTTCTCTCTGACTCCCTTCCTCTAATTCTCTCTCCCTCTTCCTCCCTCCCTCAGATGCAGTCTATCCCTTTCCCCTCACTGAAGGCCTCTCTCCCTACCATTCTTTCTCCCTGTCTTTTGCTACTCGTCCCTACTCCCCTCATTCTCTCCCTCGCACTCTCCCTCCCTTCTTCCCTGACTCCCTATCTTCAGTAACGAGTGAGGAATTGAGTAACAACTTTGCAGAGTGAATGAGTGTACTGGAGTATATTGCAAAGACAGCCGAGGATTTGGAAGTCCAGACTATGGCTGTCTACTAACAAGAATGGTCTACGTGTGTCTTCGTTAAGGACTGTCGTTTATTATCTAGGTTTGTGAGCCAAAGATAAAAAAAAGTAGATGGCGCTCTTCCCACCCTCTACTCCCTATGGCCACCACCGGCATTAAATAGGAAAAACGTCGGTATCATATTGAACCTGCTGATTTTACAGGAATGACGGAACTGGATAAAACTGGTGCAACAACCTGTAAACACAACTGTGGTACATGTCGTTTACTCTGACTCTCGCTATTTCCATGGACGTTCACAGCCCTCACCGTCTCCACTCTTACCTATGTATCACTGTTGATCTTGTCAATTGATCGTCAATTACTGTCGCTGACGTACATCCACTATTTGCTGACTTCACACATCGTCCTTCCCTACTGAATAGCAGTACAATATCATATTCCTATGATGGGTGTGTGTGATCTGGCTGGTAGGATATGGTCCATCCCAACATCTCTCTCACCGACTGGTGCGTTGTTCCTATCACAACATCTTCATCACCATATGTGGGTATGATAGATTGACCATCCAACATGCTATCTCGACCATACTTGCGAGATAGGATGAGTGTGAATCACAACATCTCTACTAACAATGATGGTAGGATAGTGTGACCTCGACAATCTCGTTCACATACTGCTGGGTAGGATAGTGGACCATCACAACATCCCTCACCACACTCGGCTAAAGGAATAGTCGTGACCATTACAACCATTCTCTACAGCATACGCTGGTAGAGACGTGTTGCCATCACAACATCTCTCTCACCTGACTGTGGTAGGATAGTGTACCTATCACAGCATCTCTCTCACCATACTTCTGAGGTAGATAGTTGACTCCAGAACTTCCTGAACATACAATTGTGTAGATAGTGTGCACATGAAAACATGTCTCTCACCATAGTGTTGGGGTAGGATAGATGTGACCATCACAACATCTCTCTCACCATACTGTTGGGTAGGATAGTGTGACCATCACAACTCTCTCACCATACTGTTGGGTAGGATAGTGTGACCATCACAACATCTCTCTCACCATACTGTTGGGTAGGATAGTGTGACCATCGCAACATCTCTCTCACCATACTGTGGGTAGGATAGTGTGACCATCACAACATCTCTCTCACCATACTGTTGGGTAGGATAGTGTGACCATCACAACATCTCTCTCACCATACTGTTGGGTAGGATAGTGTGACCATCACAACATCTCTCTCACCATACTGTTGGGTAGGATAGCGTGACCATCACAACATCTCTCTCACCATACTGTTGGGTAGGATAGAGTGACCATCACAACATCTCTCTCACCATACTGCTGGGTAGGATAGTGTGACCATCACAACATCTCTCTCACCATACTGTTGGGTAGGATAGTGTGACCATGACAACATCTCTCTCACCATACTGTTGGGTAGGATAGTGTGACCATACAACATCTCTCACCATACTGCTGGGTAGGATAGTGTGACCATACAACACTCTCTCACCATACTGCTGGGTAGGATAGTGTGACCATGACAATCATTCTCTCACCATACTCTGGGTAGGATAGTGTGACCATGACAAATCTCTCTCACCATACTGCTGGGTAGGATAGTGTGACCATGACAACATCTCTCTCACCATACTGCTGGGTAGGATAGTGTGACCATGACATCTCTCTCACCATACTGCTGGGTAGGATAGTGTGACCATGACAATCTCTCTCACCATACTGCTGGGTAGGATAGTGGACCATGACATCTCTCTCACCATACTGCTGGTGTAGGATAGTGTGACCATGACAATCTCTCTCACCATACTGTTGGGTAGGATAGTGTGTGACCATGACATCTCTCTCACCATACTGTTGGGTAGGATAGTGTGACCATGACATCTCTCTCACCATACTGCTGGGTAGGATAGTGTGATCATGACATCTCTCTCACCATAGCTGCTGGGTAGGAATAGTGTGACCATGACATCTCTTCTCACCATACTGCGGGTAGGATAGTGTGACCATCACATCTCTCTCACCATACTGTTGGGTAGGATAGTGTGACCATCACATCTCTCTCACCATACTGTTGGGTAGAATAGTGTGACCATGATAACATCTCTCTCACCATACGTTGGGTAGATAGTGTGACCATGAACATCTCTCTCACCATACTGCTGGGTAGGATAGTGTGACCATGACATCTTCTCACCATACTGCTGGGTAGGTTAGTGTGACCATGAAACATCTTCTCACCATACTGTGGGTAGGATAGTGTGACCATGACATCTCTCTCACCATACTGCTGGGTAGGATAGTGTGACCATGACATCTCTCTCACCATACTGCTGGGTAGGATAGTGTGACCATGACATCTCTCTCACCATACTGCTGGGTAGGATAGTGTGACCATGACAACATCTCTCTCACCATACTATTGGGTAGGATAGTGTGACCATCACATCTCTCTCACCATACTGCTGGGTAGGATAGTGTGACCATGACAACATCTCTCTCACCATACTGCTGGGTAGGATAGTGTGACCATGACAACATCTCTCTCACCATACTGCTGGGTAGGATAGTGTGACCATGACAACATCTCTCTCACCATACTGCTGGGTAGGATAGTGTGACCATGACATCTCTCTCACCATACTGCTGGGTAGGATAGTGTGACCATGACATCTCTCTCACCATACTGTTGGGTAGGATAGTGTGACCATGACAACATCTCTCTCACTATACTCCTCACCTTACTGCTCACTGCAACTTATTATCGAAGTTTATGTTATGTGCAGTAATCTGGCCACACTCAGTAGTGAGCATATAGGTCTTGAAGGCTCTGAAATTCCTCCCACTACGACACTATCTAGCTAGTTGAATGCTATACATTTGCACTTCAAACATTAGTCAGTAGTTTAGTCCATTCTGTTATAATTCTGATTGCAAAGGAAAAACTTGCATTCGTTCGTATTCCATCTTCAGTCTTACTATCTTATTCCATTGTTTCGAGTTATGGACTCATTCAGCGCTTCAAATAGTTTTTGATGCTCAAGTTTGTCGAAGCCGATCAATATATTAAAGATCTGAATGAGTTTTTCTTCATAAATAACAGTATGAGTTTGCAATCTCCTCTGTCTTCCTTCTCTAATATATCCTCACTCTTCTCTTTATCTAACATGGAGACCAAACCTGGATAACACATTTAAGATGCATCCTACCAAGTGCGTTATGGAAGGTCAGTATGGTAACTGGCATTGTGTACTCTAGCTGCCCTTGCTATTCGCAGTTAGACATCGTGTATGATTACTTCTGTCTTTTTCTTCACTTTTTCAGTAAGTTTGTTGTTTAACCTTTTGTATTTATAATTGATATTACTGTAATCAAAAATACATGACTTTGAAATTGTTTACAATAAAATTTGTCTTCTATGACTCCGACCACACTCCCAATGTGTCCACATCACTTTCAATACTCACTCTTTTCTGAAAGCGGAATTTCCTTTCGGGTTGGAGTCGTATGCAGTTTTGCTGTACAAGATGCTATCGCAACACCGAGATCTTTTTCTATACACTTGTGAAGAGGAAGGAACCAAATATTGATCCTTGAGGAACTCCACTCTTTTCGGGAAGCCTCTGAGACGCCTCTCCATTAAGTGTCACTCTCTGTGAGTCAGTCATTTATCCACGCATGATATTTGCATTCAATCGTCGAGGGAAGCCTTGTCGAAGGTTTTCTTGACAATCTAAGAAGACATTCTCATCCAAGTTATTATACATAAAATTAAAAAATTCCAACAAGTTAGCCATGATCTTTTGCTTCAGGAGTCGATGCTGTTAGAGACGATTGTTAGATTCCAGAAAATTGTTACTATTAATATCATATACTTGTTTTCCCTAAAATTGACGTGAGTTGATGGAAGGATAGTTGTGTACACAAGTGTTGTCGCCCTTTTAACGTAAATATTTACTACTTGCCAAGAAGAAGGCACCTTGCCTTCTTCTTGGCACCTTGCCTTCTTCTTCTTGGCACCTTGCTTTCTTCTTGGCACCTTGCTTTCTTATTGACACTTGCTTTCTTCTTGGCACCTTCCCTTCTTCTTGGTACCTTCCTTCTTCTCGGCACCTTGCCTTCTTTTTGGCACCTCGCCTTCTTATTGGCCCCTTGCCTTCTTCTAGTGTTAATGGGTAAGCGACTTGTTATCTATATTCTGTGATGACTCGGGCAGTTACTTCATCTGGTCCTCTTGTTGTGTTAACATTCAGCATCTCCAAGTGAGGGAGTGAGCTAGAGTAAAGAGGCAAGTGTGAGGGTGTGAGGGTGAATGAGTGAGCTAAAGCTTGAAGAGTCAAGTGAGTTTAGTGAGGGAGTGAGCAAGAGTCTGAAGAGGCAAGTGAGCCACGGGAAAGATCCATCACCTGCGGCCAGAGGATAAAATATGAATATCAAGATGGGTTCCCCCCTCCCAGCACGTCATGGTGATGCCAGGCTCAGGATACATAGTCTCAGGCTGCTGCAGGCTGCTAGCTCTTATACAGGCTCGGGATACATAATCTCAGGCTGGCGCAGGCTGCTAGCTCTTATACAGGCTCGGGATAAATAGTCTCAGGCTGGTGCAGGCTGCTCGCTCTTATTCTCCTCACTAGTCTCTGTCACCGACTTTCTAAAAATTTCCAAAATATTCAAAGTTTCCCCAAACTTAAACCTTCATTGTGGAGTAAAACTTGCACAGCGACGCTTAGAAAAATTCTTAACTCCGGAACGTACCCCAAGATAATGAATGTTAGCCATCTACCACAGCATCACAGGACGTCATATCTACCACAGTGTGGCATGCAAAGAGTACGTAATCTTTATTCGGCGCATGTACACACCCTCATTTACAGGCTATCTCCCCCAACCAGCGAACCAGGTAACTAAGAGTTGACGATGGAGCCCCGTCGTTCAACTAGTGACCAGGTTCCAGCCAATAAGAAGATGGTTTTGGCAATCGCAGAGGTTACGTGGGTACCACTCTCCTGTCTGCCCTTGTCATTCCCATTCTAGAGCTGGTTGAAGCACGGTCTGCTCTCTTGTGGCTTCTATTCTGCCTTGCTTACCGTGGAGTGCACTAATACCTATCACTGTACATAGTGTATATAGTGTACATATTGCTGTTCTAAATTGGTGAAGGATAATATAAGTCAAAACTTTTCTGCTGTGTTTATTTTGCTCCCTTTACACCCAGGATAACAGGCCATTTGGACTCCTGGGTTGTAATATGGGTAGCCTGTCCGAGAGCTGGAGATGGACTTAGAGAAAGGGTTGAGCCTAGGGTGAAGCTGGTAGCAGGAACATTGTGAGGCTTGCTGTCTGGCATTGCATTAGCTGTGCCAACGCTTTGCAAATTTTGCGTGTCAGTTACTTTGCTATGGTCAGCCTTGCTATTGTGTGATCGTTCAACAGCTCGCTGCTGTATAGTCCTTGTGGCTTAGCGCTTCTTTTTGAGTATAATAATAATCAACAGCTCGCTACTAGCTTGTTCGGTGTGCTCGCTTCGCTTCGGTCAATCTTGTAGAACAGTGTGTAGCTTGCTGTCTGGCATTGCTTTACAAAGTTTGCGTGTCAGTTGCTACTAGCCTGTTCGGTGTGAAGAATTTTGCAGTCAGCTTTGCTATTGCGTATTCTGCAATCATACTGTGCATAGCTAAGCGTGTTCTGCAAATTAACGTGTTACATTGGGGTATTCTGCAGTCGTACTGTGCATAGCGAATAACTTGTACATTGTGGTATGCCACCTAGACGAGTCAGAAGTCTGGTGTCGGCATATACTTTGTATAACCTACCTAAAATGTCCCTACACCGTTGTTGGCAAATTGCTCGTTCCATTGGCATTAATTACGAACGTACTCTCACAGCTGCGCAATTGCGTTCACTGATTACTGACAAACTTCGAGAAGAAGAGATGGCACATCAGACTCCTCCCTTTACGGGAGCTAGGGCAAAAACTACTATGTTCTCGCATGAGGAAGATGATTTATCAACGGAGCAGAACAGTCAGTATAGTGCAGCAGGGTTGTCTCAAGGTGAATCAGCGGCGTTGGCACTTGAGCTGGCAAAAATCAATCTTGAGCAGGCTAGGGAACAGAGAGCATTTGGAAAAGAAGAATTTGATAGGGAAAGAGAAAGGAAGCAGTTTTCGCATTCTGTAAATGATTTTAGTTTACAGAAAGCAGTACAGCTTGCTCCCCGCTTCAATGAGGCCGAACCAGAACAATTTTTCGAAAGCTTCAAAAATCAGGCTCGAGCCTTGAGGTGGCCGGAACAGCATTGGGCATCGTTGGTTCACACAACGTTGTTTGGTAAAGCACAGGAATTTACGTCAGTGTTAAATGACGCTGAATTTTCTGATTATCAAGTAGTGAAAACCACAGTTTTGGGAGCATATACATGTATCCCAGCTAAGTACAAGAAATTATTTAAATTAAGCAGGCGACAGCTTGGTCAATCCCTGGTTGATTTTGTGCGACAGCAGACCAAAGCTTTTACCAGCTGGTATAAAGCAAGTGGTGTCGCTACCTTCGATGATCTAGTACAGCTTATTCTGATTGACAACCTGCTGGAGTCTGTGGGACCAGAGGTTCGAGTCTTTCTGCAGGATCGTGACTTAACCACTGCATTGGAGGCAGCCAGCTTGGCTGATACCTTTGAAACTAACCGCTCCTTGTCCGAGCGGTCCCGTGTCTCTTTTCAACAGCCTGGCATGAGCAGAGATCGTCAACCTTGGAGAATGAAGTGCCAGCCGGAGGGAGAACGTCTACGTCAGCCAACTAAGTCACCTGGTGAGCCACGCTTCTCAACTTATGGTCCACCTGCTGAGAGACATGGTGCATCTCGACAACAGTATTCAGAGAGACGCCAGCCAGAACGACACCAGTTGCAACGTCAGCAGGGAGTAAAGGGCAAGCCTGTCGTCTGCTTCCTCTGTAACAAAGTAGGTCACATCCGTCCCAACTGCCCCCACAAACCCCAACCCATTGGGAAAATCTCTAATATTCCTAGTAACATGTCCCCGAGAGAAGTGGAAAAAGGAATGGCCCCTTATTATTGTAAGAGTCTTATTTCCCTTCAGGAAAACTCAGAAACAACTGAAGTCAAAACCTTTAGAGATACTTGAGCATATTGCTCACTTATAAGAGAAGGAATATTACCCTTTTCAAAGAACACTTCCTTGAATTCCTCTGTATTATTGGAAGCATTTGGAGGAGCTATATATTCTGTCCCTTTGCATAAAATTTATGTACAGTGCAAATATTGCACTGGGTGCTTGACTGTGGGTGTATCTGAAGGATTCCCCATGAAATATGCCATGTTATTACTGGGTAATAACATTACTACTGCTAGTGTGTGTCCTGAACCTATAATGATTAATTCTTCTCCGGTGTTGGCCATAACTCGGGCAACATCCCAAGGGTTGTCTGGCGAGAATGTTGACCTATCCTTGGACGACTCCGATCTCGGAATAGCCACGTTGTTTTATGAGGCACACCGGCCGGAACCTCGTAAATCAAGTGAACAGACACTGATCAAGCCTTCCTATTCCCAGGTTGCAGGATTGCCAGATATCTCTGTTTCCATGCCCGAGGGACTGTCCTTCCGGGAGGAACAACGAAAAGACCCTTCGTAAAAAATTCGCTTTTCAGGAAGCCATGGGTAAATCCTCTTTGGATCATCCGGTCAAGTATGAACTTAAAAACTATTATTTGATCTGCACTGAGACTGGTAAGGAGATAGAGGGCCGGCAATTGTCTGACAGGTTAGTGGTTCCAACAAAGTTTAGACCTCAAATATTGAATATAGCTCATAATACTTCATTAGGAGGTCACTTAGGAATCACTAAAACCTTGTATAGAATCACAAAAGAATTTTATTGGGTAAAATTAAAGCAGGATGTGAAGAATCATATCAGGTGTTGACGAGAATGTCAGCAAGTAGGGAAACCTGGACATTCCATTAAACCTGCACCTCTCCAACTTATACCTGCTGATGGAGAACCTTTTGCAGATTTAATTATAGATTGTGTAGGTCCACTACAAAGTCGGGAAATCAGTATTTATTTACAATTATGGATAGAGTAACCAGATATCCTGAAGCAATTCCCATGCGCAATATTAATACTAAAGCTATTCTCAAAGCTTTAACAAAATTTATTTCTTGTTTTGGCATTCCTAAAACTATTCAAAGTGATCAAGGTACTAACTTCACTGCCAAAGCATTTAGGGAAGCATTAACTAGGTTAGGGATAATCCACAACTTATCCACTGCCTATCATCCTCAGTCCCAAGGCGCCTTGGAAAGATTCCATCAGACGTAAAAACCATAATGAGAACTTTTTGCATGCATTTTCCTACAGACCGGGATGAATCACTACCTTTGTTGCTGTTCTCAGTGCGAGAAACGGTGCAAGAGTCTACCGGGTATAGTCCTTTTGAGCTGATCTTTGGGCACAATGTACGAGGTCCTCTTCGGGTGCTCAAAGAAGGATGGATGGGAGAAGACGTTAGCTCAACACTCTACAACCCGTCTTCAAGGTTGCAGGTGGCACGTCAGTTAGCCAAGGCTAACTTAAAGACAGCTCAAAATAAGATGAAACAGAGGTATGACAGAAATGCACAATTCCGCTCCTTCCATCCAGGAGACAAGGTGTTGGTGCAGGAACCTATACCTGGCCACACCTTGAAAGCTAGATTTACGGGACCTATGCAAATTGTAAGTAAATTATCCAATGTAAATTATGTGGTAGCTCCCATTGATAAGACCTTAAAAACTAAAACTTACCACATTAATCAATTAAAATCTTTTCATACACCAGTTAAAGTCCCAGTAATGACTCTGTCCTCTTCTTCTGAGGACCACTCTGATTCTTTGCACTCTATTTCTGAAATTAATGTTAAACTTTCAAATTCTGTCCTCCTCAAGGATCCTAGCCCTTTAATGGAGGGACTATCTGAAACGCAAGCAACAAGTTTAACCGAGCTTCTACAGTCATATGCTAATATTTTTTCGGATGTGCCGAAAAAATGTGCGTAAGGTTATCATGATGTAGATGTGGGACACTCTAAACCTATTAAACTCTCCCCCTACAGAGCTAATCCTGAAAAGCAGAGGCTACTTCAGCAGGAAGTAGAATTTCTGTTAAAGCATGGTTTAGTGGAGGAGTCATCTAGTCCATGGGCTTCACCGTGCATCCTTGTTAAAAAGGCTGATGGAGGGTTTCGTATGTGTACAGACTACCGTAAGGTGAATGAGGTCACAATCACAGATGCTTACCCTCTTCCTCGTCTGGATGATGTAATTGACTTTGTGGGTAAGGCTACTTTTGTGTCCAAGTTAGATCTCCTTAAAGGTTACTATCAGGTACCTTTGACGGATAAGGCGAAGGAAATCTCTGCCTTCGTAATTCCAGGAGGTCATTATCAATACACAGTTACCCCCTTCGGAATGAAAAACTCCCCCTCTTCATTCCAGAAACTTATCCATCAGGCTATTAAAGGACTTGAAGGCACGGCAGCGTACCTGGATGATATTGTTGTGGTGTCTGATACTTGGGATCAACACCTACTTAGACTTAAGGCTCTTTTTGAGACCTTTCAGAGTTCCCATTTAACTGTTAATTTATCTAAATCTTCCTTTGGCCAGGCCACTGTCACTTTTCTAGGCCATGCAGTAGGTAGTGGTAAAGTTGCACCTAAACTTGCTAAAGTTCTTGCTATTAAAGATTATCCAGTTCCTCATGATAGGAAATCTCTTCAACGTTTCCTAGGCATGAAAGGATTTTACAGAAGATTCTGTATGAATTTCTCAGATATTGTAGCCCCTCTTACCTCTCTTACTAGTCACAAAGTTCCCTTTAATTGGACCCCAGACTGTAACACTGCTTTTGACAAAGCAAAAAGATTATTGTGTACTGCACCCATTCTTTTGTCTCCAGACTTCTCCAAATCTTTTTTCATTACAGGTTGATGCTTGTGAGTCTTGGGTTGGGGCAGTACTGTTGTAAAACGGGAACGAGGAGTTGCAGCCTGTAGCCTCTTCTCGGCAAAGTTCCAGCGCTGGTACTGGCTTTGGAGCACTTCGATGTTCATGTGGGCCAGACATCGCAGGTGGTCACCGTCTACAGTGATCACAATCCTCTAGTATATCTCCAAGCCATGAAGAACCACAACACAAGGCTCATGCGTTGGGCTATACGACTGCAACCTTATTGTTTGAAAATTAAACATATTGCCGGCAAAGAAAATATGTTGGCAGACTCTTTATCTAGAGTCTAACTATATTATTTACTTATATATATTAGGTTAGGATGTTAGGTTACTTGTGGTAGCCCCTTCCATGTTATTTTTTTTATCCCCTGGTGCGGGCTAGCGTCCGCCTGTATCTTGGACCTAAGCTAGCCCGACTGTTTGCTGTCTCGCTCTGAGTTTAGGGTTTGGCTTTTTGTCACGAGAAAAGCTGGGCTCTATCTAAGAGTTGGATGGTTGAGAGGAAAGGCGGTCCCATTATTTTGTGCCATGGCGGCACGGGTATCACTGGGAGGTGGCAGCCTAATCCTGAGCCTTCTCGGGGTGGGGGTGTGGCATGCAAAGTGTACGTAACCTTTATTCGGCGCATGTACACACCCTCATTTACAGGCTATCTCCCCCAACCAGCGAACCAGGTAACTAAGAGTTGACGATGGGGCCCCGTCGTTCAACTAGTGACCAGGTTCCAGCCAATAAGAAGATGGTTTTGGCAATCGCAGAGGTTATGTGGGTACCACTCTCCTGTCTGCCCTTGTCATTCCCATTCTAGAGCTGGTTGAAGCACGGTCTGCTCTCTTGTGGCTTCTATTCTGCCTTGCTTACCGTGGAGTGCACTAATACCTATCACTGTACATAGTGTATATAGTGTACATATTGCTGTTCTAAATTGGTGAAGGATAATATAAGTCAAAACTTTTCTGCTGTGTTTATTTTGCTCCCTTTACACCCAGGACAACAGGCCATTTGGACTCCTGGGTTGTAATACACAGCATCACAGGACGTCCTATATACCACAGCATCACAGGACGTCCTATCTACCACAGCATCACAGAACGTCCTATCTACCACAGCATCACAGGACGTCCTATCTACCACAGCATCACAGGACGTCCTATCTACCACAGCATCACAGGACGTCCTATATACCACAGCATCACAGACTCCCTCACACATCACAGAACGTCCTATCTACCAAGCACACAAGTCATCTACCACAGATACAGCGTCCTATCTACCACAGGATCACAGGACGTCCTAGCTACCACAGCATTACAGGACGTCCTATCTACCACAGCATCACAGGACGTCCTATCTATCACAGCATCACAGGGCGTCCTATCTATCACAGCATCATAGGACGTCCTATCTATCACAGCACCAAAGGATGTCCTATCTATCACAGCTTCACAGGACGTCCTATCTATCACAGCATCACTGGACGTCCTATCTATTACAGCTTCATAGGACATCCTGTCTACCACAGCATCACAAGACTTAGTATCTATCACATCATCACAGGACGTCTTATCTATCACAGCACCATAGAGTGTCCTATCTACCACAGTATCACAGGAACCACCATCAATCACAGCATCACAGAATGTCCTATCTATCACAGCATCACAGGGCGTCCTATCTATCACAGCATCACAAGACGTACTGTCTACCACAACATCACAAAAGTCACATCTATCACAGCATCACAGGACATCCCATCTACAACAACATCATTGTGACGTCCCATCTGTCACAGCATTAATTGGACGTCCCATCTGTCACAGTATCACTGTGACGTCCCATCTACCACAGGACGTACCATCTATCATAGCATCACAGAACGCTCCATCTATCACAACATCACAGGACGTACCATCTATAGCGTCACAGGACACGTACCATCTATCACAGCATCACAGGACGTACCATCTATCACAGCGTCACAGGACACGTACCATCTATCACAGCGTCACAGGACGTCCCATCTATCACAGCATCACAGGACGTTCCATCAATCACAGCATCACAGGAGACACCATCTATCACAGCATCACAGGATGTACCATCAATCACAGCATCACAGGACGTACCATCTATCACAGCGTCACAGGACACGTACCATCTATCACAGCATCACAGGACGTACATCTATCGCAGCGTCACAGGATGTGTTATCTATCATAGCATCACAGGACGTTCCATCTATCACAACATCACAGGACGTACCATCAATCAATGTGTCACAGGACACGTACCATCTTTCACAGCATCACAGAACGTACCATCTATCACAGCGTCACAGGACACGTACCATCTATCACAGCGTCACAGGACGTCCCATCTTTCACAGCATCACAGGACGTACCATCTATCATAGCATCACAGGACGTTCCATCTATCACAGCATCACAGGAGACACCATCAATCACAGCATCACAGGATGTATCATCTATCACAGCATCACAGGACACGTACCATCTATCACAGCGTCACAGGACGTACCATCTATCACAGCATCACAGGACGTACCATCTATCACAGCGTCACAGGACGTACCATCTATCACAGCGTCACAGGACGTACCATCTATCACAGCATCACAGAACGTACCATCTTTCACAGCGTCACAGTACACGTACCGTCTATCGCAGCATCACAGGACGTACCATCTATCACAGCGTCACGGGACGTACCATCTATCACAGCGTCACAGGACGTACCATCTATCACAGCATCACAGGACGTACCATCTATCACAGCGTCAAAGGACACTTACCATCTATCACAGCGTCACAGGACGTACCATCTACAGCATCACAGAACGTACCATCTATCACAGCATCACAGGACGTGCCATCTATCACAGCATCACAGGACGTACCATCTATCACAGCGTCAAAGGACGTACCATCTATCACAGCGTCACAAGACGTACCATCTATCACAGCGTCAAAAGACGTACCATCTATCACAGCGTCACAAGACATACCATCTATCACAGCGTCACAAGACGTACCATCTATCACAGCGTGAAAAGACGTACCATCTATCACAGCGTCACAAGACATACCATCTATCACAGCGTCACAAGACGTACCATCTATCACAGCGTCACAAGACGTACCATCTATCACAGCGTCACAGGACGTACCATCTATCACAGCGTCACAAGACGTACCATCTATCACAGCGTCACAGGACATACCATCTATCACAGCGTCACAAGACGTACCATCTATCACAGCGTCACAAGACATACCATCTATCACAGCATCACAGGACGTAGCATCTATCACAGCGTCACAAGACGTACCATCTATCACAGCGTCACAAGACGTACCATCTATCACAGCGTCACAGGACGTACCATCTATCACAGCGTCACAAGACGTACCATCTATCACAGCGTCACAAGACGTACCATCTATCACAGCGTCGCAAGACGTACCATCTATCATAGCGTCACAAGACATACCATCTATCACAGCGTCACAAGAACCGTACCATCTATCACAGCGTCACAAGACCGTACCATCTATCACAGCGTCACAAGACGTACCATCTATCACAGCGTCACAAGACGTACCATCTATCACAGCGTCACAAGACGTACCATCTATCACAGCGTCACGCTTATGTTTGTCAAATGGTTTTCGCTTTTATTCACGCTTGTATTTACTTTTGTTTACTCTAGTGTTTACTCATGTTTACGCTGGTGTTTACACGCGCTCACGCTGTTTTTGCTCGTGTTTAAGCTTGTGTTTACACCTGTTTAATTTTGTGTTTGTTTGCGTTTGTTGGTGTTCACAATTGTTTAAACTTGTGTTTACTCTAGTGTTTATACTTTTGATTATTCTTTTGTTAACGCTTGTGTTTACTCTTGTGTTTGTGTTTACTCTTGCGATTGTGTTTACTCTTGTGTTTACTCTTGTAAACCAATAATTTTTCTGGGTGATATCTGGAGAATGCCTCTTCTGATGGGCTTCAAACTTAGTTCTGGCGAATTTTGCCCCTGGAAAAGTTGGTAAGGTGCGATATGAGTCCCAATTTACATTTTTATCAAACGAAATTGTAGTATCAATTTCGGTGCGATAACTGGAGAATGTCTCTCGTGGTTGGCTTCAAACCTTCGTCGCTAAGAGGAATGAGGCTGTAAAAACGTGGCTGGAAGAAGACATATCGGTCCTCCCTGAACCATTGTCAAGTCATCACCGTGTTGGCTCTGGTCCAAGATGGAGCGAAACATCGTCTTCACTTCCTTATCATATGTGTGTGGTTTTCTGATGAGGATTAATTCATTTATAGAAATAAATTAATGTAACTTAACCTAAATTAAGGAAAACTCAGTTATTTTTTATGTATATAATGGAAGACAAGTTGAGAGAACACTTTCCTCCACTCTCCATCCTCCTCCAGTGTTGTCTCCTCCACTCTCCATCCTCCTCCAGTGTTGTGTCTCCTGCACTCTCCATCCTCCTCCAGTGTTGTCTCCTGCACTCTCCCTCCTCCTCCAGTGTTGTGTCTCCTCCACTCTCACTCCTCTTCCAGTGTTGTGTCTCCTCCACTCTCCATCCTCCTCCAGTGTTGTCTCCTCCACTCTCCATCCTCCTCCAGTGTTGTCTCCTCCACTCTCCATCCTCCTCCAGTGTTGTCTCCTCCACTCTCCATCCTCCTCCAGTGTTGTCTCCTCCACTCTTCATCCTCCTCCAGTGTTGTCTCCTCCACTCTCCATCCTCCTCCAGTGTTGTCTCCTCCACTCTCCATCCTCCTCCAGTGTTGTCTCCTCCACTCTTAAACCTCCTCCAGTGTTGTCTCCTCCACTCTTCATCCTCCTCCAGTGTTGTCTCCTCCACTCTCCATCCTCCTCCAGTGTTGTCTCCTCCACTCTCCATCCTCCTCCAGTGTTGTCTCCTCCACTCTCCATCCTCCTCCAGTGTTGTCTCCTCCACTCTCCATCCTCCTCCAGTGTTGTCTCCTCCACTCTCCATCCTCCTCCAGTGTTGTCTCCTCCACTCTCCATCCTCCTCCAGTGTTGTCTCCTCCACTCTCCATCCTCCTCCAGTGTTGTCTCCTCCACTCTCCATCCTCCTCCAGTGTTGTCTCCTCCACTCTCCATCCTCCTCCAGTGTTGTTCCTCCACTCTCCATCCTCCTCCAGTGTTGTCTCCTCCACTCTCCATCCTCTCCAGTGTTGTCTCCTCCACTCTCCATCCTCCTCCAGTGTTGTCTCCTCCACTCTCCATCCTCCTCCAGTGTTGTCTCCTCCACTCTCCATCCTCCTCCAGTGTTGTCTCCTCCACTCTCCATCCTCCTCCAGTGTTGTGTCTCCTCCACTCTCCATCCTCCTCCAGTGTTGTGTCTCCTCCACTCTTCATCCTCCTCCAGTGTTGTGTTTCCTCCATTCTTCATCCTCCTCCAGTGTTGTGTTTCCTCCACTCTTCATCGTCCTCCAGTGTTGTGTCTCCTGCACTCTTCATCCTCCTCCAGTGTTGTGTTTCCTCCACTCTTCATCCTCCTCCAGTGTTGTGTTTCCTCCACTCTTCATCCTCCTCCAGTGTTGTGTTTCCTCCATTCTTCATCCTCCTCCAGTGTTGTGTTTCCTCCATTCTTCATCCTCCTCCAGTGTTGTGTTTCCTCCACTCTTCATCCTCCTCCAGTGTTGTGTTTCCTCCACTCTTCATCCTCCTCCAGTGTTGTGTTTCCTCCACTCTTCATCCTCCTCCAGTGTTGTCTCCTGCACTCTTCATCCTCCTCCAGTGTTGTGTTTCCTCCACTCTTCATCCTCCTCCAGTGTTGTGTCTCTTCCACTCTCCATCCTCCTCCAGTGTTGTGTCTCCTGCACTCTTCATCCTCCTCCAGTGTTGTGTCTCCTCCACTCTTCATCCTCCTCCAGTGTTGTCTCCTGCACTCTTCATCCTCCTCCAGTGTTGTGTTTCCTCCACTCTTCATCCTCCTCCAGTGTTGTGTCTCTTCCACTCTCCATCCTCCTCCAGTGTTGTGTCTCCTGCACTCTTCATCCTCCTCCAGTGTTGTGTCTCCTCCACTCTTCATCCTCCTCCAGTGTTGTGTCTCCTGCACTCTTCATCCTCCTCCAGTGTTGTGTTTCCTCCACTCTTCATCCTCCTCCAGTGTTGTGTCTCTTCCACTCTCCATCTCCTCCAGTGTTGTGTCTCCTCCACTCTTCATCCTCCTTCAGTGTTGCGTCTCCTCCACTCTTCATCCTCCTCCAGTGTTGTGTCTCCTTCACTCTTCATCCTCCTCCAGTGTTGTGTCTCCTCCACTCTTCATTCTCCTCCAGTGTTGTGTCTCCTGCACTCTTCATCCTCCTCCAGTGTTGTATTTCCTCCACTCTCCATCCTCCTCCAGTGTTGCGTCTCCTCCACTCTTCATCCTCCTCCAGTGTTGTGTCTCCTTCACTCTTCATTCTCCTCCAGTGTTGTGTCTCCTTCACTCTTCATCCTCCTCCAGTGTTGTGTCTCCTTCACTCTTCATTCTCCTCCAGTGTTGTGTCTCCTTCACTCTTCATCCTCCTCCAGTGTTGTGTCTCCTCCACTCTTCATTCTCCTCCAGTGTTGTATTTCCTCCACTCTTCATCCTCCTCCAGTGTTGTGTCTCCTTCACTCTTCATCCTCCTCCAGTGTTGTGTTTCCTCCACTCTTCATCCTCCTCCAGTGTTGTGTTTCCTCCACTCTTCAT
This sequence comes from Cherax quadricarinatus, assembly GCF_026875155.1. NCBI lineage: Eukaryota > Metazoa > Arthropoda > Malacostraca > Decapoda > Parastacidae > Cherax > Cherax quadricarinatus. Next base: position 24,536,388 of record NC_069419.1, read on the forward strand.
CCTCCACCAGTGTTGTGTCTCCTCCACTCTTCATTCTCCTCCAGTGTTGTATTTCCTCCACTCTACATCCTCCTCCAGTGTTGTGTCTCGTGCACTCTTCATTCTCCTCCAGTGTTGTATTTCCTCCACTCTTCATTCTCCTCCAGTGTTGTATTTCCTCCACTCTACATCCTCCTCCAGTGTTGTGTCTCGTGCAGTCTTCATCCTCCTCCAGTGTTGTGTTTCCTCCACTCTTCATCCTCCTCCAGTGTTGTGTTTCCTCCACTCTTCATCCTCCTCCAGTGTTGAGTCTCTTGCACTCTTCATCCTCCTCCAGTGTTGTGTCTCCTCCACTCTTCATCCTCCTCCAGTGTTGTGTCTCCTCCACTCTTCATCTTCCTCCAGTGTTGTGTCTCCTGCACTCTTCATCCTCCTCCAGTGTTGTGTCTCCTCCACTCTTCATCCTCCTCCAGTGTTGTGTCTCCTGCACTCTTCATCCTCTCCAGCGTTGTGTTTCCTCCACTATTCATCCTCCTCCTGTGTTGTGTCTCCTCCACTCTTCATCCTCCTCCAGTGTTGTGTCTCCTCCACTCTTCATCCTCCTCCAGTGTTGTGTCTCCTGCACTCTTCATCCTCCTCCAGTGTTGTGTCTCCTGCACTCTTCATCCTCCTCCAGTGTTGTGTCTCCTCCACTCTTCATCCTCCTCCAGTGTTGTGTCTCCTCCACTCTTCATCCTCCTCCAGTGTTGTGTCTCCTCCACTCTTCATCCTCCTCCAGTGTTGTGTCTCCTCCACTCTTCATCCTCCTCCAGTGTTGTGACTCCTCCACTCTTCATCCTCCTCCAGTGTTGTGTCTCCTCCACTCTCCATTCTCCTCCAGTGTTGTGTCTCCTCCACTCTACATCCTCCTCCAGTGTTGTGTCTCCTGCACTCTTCATCCTCCTCCAGTGTTGTGTTTCCTCCACTCTCCATTCTTCTCCAGTGTTGTGTCTCCTGCACTCTTCATCCTCCTCCAGTGTTGTATTTCCTCCACTCTTCATCCTCCTCTAGTGTTGTGTCTCCTCTTCACTCACCACAGTGTTCTACTTATATCCTCCTCGTCTTATAGCATTACCCAGTTCTCCTCTCCACTCTTCCCTCACCTTTCTCGTCCTCTCTTCACTAACCTTCCCCTTCACTCTTCTACATTCTTCTTCCACTCAAAACCTTCACCCTCCAACATTTCCAAAAAAGCGTTTATTCCCTCATCTCCCCTAGCCACCCTATCCCCTTTTTTTTGGCCCTTTCTCTTTACTCCCTGACTCTCGTTATCCCACCCAATCAACCCTGCATAACTGGTATCAAAACCTCCCACTAATACAAAGCGATTTTACTAGAATCCCCTTTACAGAGGATACAATACGGAGGATCGAGCCTCCGCCAACCCTTATTCGATCTCTGCGAAATCAGAAAACGCAGATATTCTTTCTGAGGGTGAAGCGACGTACTTCAAAAGATGTGTCAAACATTTTTGTAAAATAATCTTATATTTTCATGGTGTGAGGTTTAGCGTTGATAAGTGGCCACGAGAGGTAGACCCTCTGTGTCTACCTGTCTACACCACAGGTGACGGTGGGCTATTTCTGTCTACTTGCTTACACGAGGGATACAGGTGGATCCACTTTGTTTACATGATTGATACACCTGGATCTACTCTGTCGACACGAGAGATACAATTGTATCCCAGTGTGTCTACACGAGGGATGCAGGTGGGTTCCTCTCGCTGTAGACACGAGGGATACAGCTCCAGTCCATAATTATGTCAGACAATTTCTTAATATTAATAACTTCAAAATGAACAGTAACTAACATATTTCGGTCGCTGCATGATCCGAGAAGGGTATCCCCATATTGCATAACCCCAGCCTCCTCTACCTCAGCGCACGCGACTGGAACACCTGATCGTGCGGTATAAATTCGTATTGCTGTTACACTTCGGTTTTCAAGGCTTGAAAACACAGCGCAAATCTAATTCGAAAGCTCCATTAAGAAACTCCAGCTATAAAGCTAAACCGAAGAGGCTTTCTCTTGTTATCCCAGACCATTCTGTTTAAATTTAAAAACGCCCTAAAAACGCTAATTATTTCAGCTTTCTGAAATAAAATTCTCTACAATAATATAGGAAAAATATTTGATTTTCATTTTATTTTTAGAAAATCCAGTTTGACAAAATGGCTTCTTAAAAAAAATTGCAAATTGGCGCGCGTGCGCACGCACACACACACACACACACACACACACACACACACACACACACACACACACACACACACACACACACACACACACACACACACACATCCCAAAATCTAGACAAAAATATATCCTCATCAGGATGCTGGGAATGAGCTTAGAAACTTTACTCACAGCCTGTGTGTACAGCCTGCGTGTACAGCCTGCATGTACAGTCTGTGTGCACAGCCTGCGTGCACAGCCTTCGTGTACAGGGTGTGTGCACAGGATGCGTGCACAGCGTGCGAGCACTTGCCAGTTGTTTCAGAAATCTTTCCATTGTTATCGTGCACCAGCGCTGAAAATTTTAAGCCGGTCAGATGAGACCTTGAGTTATGAGCCAAAGAAAAACTAAAAGTCGTAGGAAGGAAAAAAAAGATTCTGGCAACCGCTTATAGGCCCCCCTAGGTGGGGGGGTGTTCCGGGGGGCAGCGCCCCCGCAGCCCGGCCCATGACCAGGCCTTCGGGGATACTTAATAAATTAATTTATTATTAGCTAATAATAATAATAATAATAATAATAATAATAATAATAATAATAATAATAATAATAATAATAATAATAATAATAATAAAAATAATAAATTTATTTATTATTATTATTATTTTTATTATTATTATTATTTCATCCTTCCAGACGTCTCCCACTCAGGTAGGGTCACTCGAAAAAGAGGAAACACGCTCACCATCACTCACTCAATCACCACCTTGCAAGAAGTATACTGAAACATATTATATTATTATTGCTATCATTATTATCACCGGAAATACTTATTAACATCGGAATTCAGAATGAGGTTTCTTGCAGGCGCTTATCATAAACATGCTTCTATAGATTGCAGTTATGTCCATTAATCTTATATCAAGACCTAAATTGTGTGGCTCTCTCGCGCCAGTATTTCTTCTCAATTCATGGCCACAACTTGAGATTAGTGTGACCACCCTCATCCCTGTCTTTCCCTGGCTGTCGTGAGGCAGAATCTTTACACAACCAAAGAGAACCGAGTTCGATTCCCGGGCGTCCGAAGACGTTTCCCTTAACAGTACCTCTAAATAGGTACCTGTAAGGAAGCAATAATTAGGTACCTAGGGGTCAGTCGGCTGTTGCGGGTCGTATCCTAAAGGAAGACACCATTAGAAATAAGCCCAGATAAGTTTTTGTTGGGTTATCCGTTGTCTGTAACCCTCCTGGGATAAATAATCTAAGAATGCTTTCTATTTCTTAATGTTTATTAATGTTTGAGAATCTGAGAGGATATGAGAGGATCTCAGAGGATGCACTTCAGCTTCATGTGATCTAACCCTATGTGATCTTTAACGAAAACGCTTTATTCTTACCGTCTGGGGGATCGAAGAGAATTCAACCCGGAATCCAATTCCGGCAATTATCATTGTAAACGTCTCTTCTTGGACGCCCTGGAGATTCCAAACCCATTTAATTATCCGGAAATCAATTACTGTGAATTACCCGAGTAAATCCCCGATGATCACCCCGGAAGACAAGAGTGTCAGCTCTGAGGTCAGCTGAAATAACCTTAATTAGCTTAATTGATTCATATGTAATTAAACCCACTGACCATTGTATCTTAATTAGTCATATTTTATAACAGTCAGGATCAGCTTCAGAGTCACATCAAAATAATTAAATCAATTACACAGACACCCAACAAGTGATGGTGACGCTAGTGTTGTTTTCTGCTGCGCTCACCTCACTAACTTGTGTTTACAAAACTCCGGAAGATTGGAACATACTGTTCTGTAGTATTTTGTGCTTAACAGCCCAGGAATCGAGAACATAAAAAAGCTGAAAGATGCACACGTTAATAATAACAATAATAATAATAATAATGATAATAATAATAATAATAATAATAATAATAATAATAATAATAATAATAATAATAATAATAATAATAATAATAAAATTATAGTAATAATAATACTTTTTACCACATCAGAGTAGGGTGACTCATTATCCTTCACGTCAGAAGTACGCAGATATCACACTACAAATGACCATCCGTACTGCAACATTCACCCCTTTCTTCTTCAGAGTGCAGGCACTGTCCTACCCACCTCATACTAGCCGAACTGTCCTAAAATCAGATGTTCTCGAAAGCTTGGTGCTTATATAAATTGTCCTGGAGACCAACCTCGCCTAACTTTTCTAACATTAATGCAATATAATTTAACTTTGTCACACATGTCTTGAACCTGCTTAATTTTAATTAACATTGAAAATATTATATATATATATATATATATATATATATATATATATATATATATATATTATATAAATATATATATATATATATATATATATATATATATATATATATATATATATTATATATATATGATAGAGGCTGAAAAGGAAACTGCAACCTAAGAGGTAGGTGAAGCAGCAAGAGCACCCACAGCTGCACGCGTCCTGGCTGCTGCCTCCTATATTTTACACCATCAGCGGCACCTTGTTGGTCTCCCGGGTCATGAGAGGCTGAGCCAGGTCGTCAGAGATCAGCTCAGGTCTTCCAGGGGTCGTGTCAGGGGGTAAGGGACTGGCCAGGCCTTGAGAGAAGTTGGTTATGACCTCGCACGTCGAGTTAGGCCCCGAGACGAAAAGATGCGTTTTGGGACGTTGAGGTACGTCCTGTGAGATAAAGTTATGCCCTGAGAGATCAAATTACATAGTGCATTTAATGTTTGAATCTGTTTAATCGTGCAGATTTATGTTTATGTGAGTGGTGATAGGTCATCAGACGTGTCAGGTAGACAAGTACCAGGGTCAGACTATGAAACTGACTCAGAAGCAAGAGGCAGAAACACTTAACTCTCAAACCGAAATTAGAAAGCAGACAACATTTCGTCCTGGATTTGATAATGGTCCAGGACGGACCGAAACGTCGTCTGGTTTTCATTGCCTATTTGTAGATTAATTTTGATGGCTTTCTAGCATTTTTAGGAAACTTCAATTTTTCCATTGTAATTAAGATATTTTTGGTTAAAATGCATTTTTTCAGCCATGGTATTGTGAATTGCATTCACTAAGAATCATGTTTGTTTATCTTAATTCACAAAGGGTTTTCGCAGGTTTAGATTGGATCGCTTTCTCGACTGACTGGAGTCACGCAGGTATGATTTCCGGTACTGTATTCGACTGAAGAAACCTGCTGCCCAGGTGTCTTATTTATCAACTTGTGACTATTGTATAACATATAGTATTATTCGAAGACTGCCTGATGGCGATCCCTTGAAAGAACTGCTTCAGTGTTGTGTCGTTCTGAGCACCAAACTCTCACTATATACAGTTTCATTGCTGAAGCCCAGTATAAATTAATATACTGTACAATTCTTATGGATTCTCTGACACGCTGAATTACTTTTACATAGTTGAGTTGATAAATTAAAGAAAATGCCATGGAGAAAAATGTAGAATATAACTTGGGAATATTGCGTGAGGAATAATGTTAAAAGAGAAGTAAATAATAAATATCAGTGCCATAGAAATGCACTCAGAAGCCTTAGTAGATCTATAACTCATTTTGATAAAATGAACATAGAAATGGATATTTAAGTACCAACTCGTTGTTGTTGTGGCCAAGTTTAAGCTCGCTTGTAAGTACTTCTGGCAGATGATCACACGATATGCAAAATATATGATCAGCCTTATGGTCGCTCTCTAAAACAGTGTCTGATTGTCCAACTGCTGAGGAACATAGACATACCATAGTAATGTATGTGATATGTCATGGTATGTTATTAAAGAAAATAAGAAACTAAGCAATTTATCCTAAATTTGCTTACGACAGACGTAACATAATCTATAGATGCATATCCAGATGTATCTACAGATACATCTTATGCGGTCTGGTTCCTAGTCCTTATGTACATCCATGTGCTCTTGTGCTAAGAACATAAGAAGAACATAAGAAAGGAGAAACACTGCAGCAGGCCTGTTGGCCCATACTAGGCAGGTGCTTTACAATTCATCCCACTAACAAACATTTGACCAACCCAATTTTCAATGCTACCCAAGAAATAAGCTCTGATGTGCAAGTCCCACTCAAATCCATCCCCTCCCACTCATGTACTTATCCAACCTAAATTTGAAACTACCCAAAGTCCTAGCCTCAATAACCCAACTAGGTAGACTGTTCCACTCATCAACTACCCTATTTCCAAACCAATACTTTCCTATGTTCTTTCTAAATCTAAACTTATCTAATTTAAATCCATTACTGCTCTTGAGTGGTGACCTGTACTTTGAGTGCTGACCTGTACTTAACTCTGTGAAGAAGTGTCTTGTTTGCTCCCGTGGACTGAACCAAGATGCCCTCCATCGAGCAACTTTACCAGCAACTTAAGGAAGAATTGAGGGCAGCGAAGATGGAGATACGCAATATAAACACAAATGCAGTATAATGTGATCCTTTATTGACTACGTTTCGCCCACACAGTGGGCTTTTTCAAGTCACAAACAGAACTGTTTGTGACTTGAAAAAGCCCACTGTGTGGGCGAAACGTAGTCAATAAAGGATCACATTATACTGCATTTGTGTTTATATTGCCATTGTGTCGGTATTTTATACCATTTGTTTCCAAGATGGAGATACGGCGACTGACCGAAGAAAACAAGAGGATTCGTAGTAGTCCTCTTGTTTCGAGTCCTCAGGTCAAGAAGGGATCGTGGTCAGTGGCTGGACAGCAGGGGACGACGAAGTTGAAGATCAAGAAGACGAATGGAAAGCCAGAAACGATGAAGAAGAAAGAGACTGCTGTGGAAACTCCCGTGGAAACCTCCAACGCATTCTCGGTGCTACCCGACGAATGTGAGTCTACTACTGGGATCGTCACGACGAACGACAACAAGGAAGGTAAGAATATTGTTGTTGTTGGGGATAGCCAGGTTAGATACATGGATAGGGCATTCTGCTTGAAGGACAGGAGTAGGAGACAAAGGGTATGCTTTCCTGGGGCTGGGATGGAGGACATTGTTAGCCGGCTTGACAACATCATGAACGGTAATGGGATCAATCATATTATTTGCCTCAGTGCTGGAGGCAATGATGTTGGCAAGCGTAGAAGTGAGGATTTAGTTAGAAAGTTCAGGACAGCTATAGACATGATTAGGAAGAAGGGGGGACGCCCTGTTATATGTGGCATTTTGCCAAGAAGAGGTGTTGGTAATGAATGGTTGTCCAGAGCAATTGGTATTAATTGTTGGCTGGATAAACACTGTAAGGATAATGCAGTACCATTCATTGACAACTGGGACAACTTCTATGGCCGAAATGACATGTATGCCAGGGATGGGGTTCACTTACCCAGGGCAGGTGTGGGTTTTCTTGCTAACTCAGTTGAGGGGGTTGTTAGGACTTTAAACTAGGATTAGTTAGAGGTATGGGTTTTTGCAGGAAAACTGTGAAGTCGCAGGGTAGTAATATGAGTACTAGGAGAACTAGTAATAGGCAAAATGAGGTGGATATTGGAAAGCCAGTGGCACTAATTGACAAGGACAGTAATAGGTTTAGTGGAATAATAGAAAGGAGCAGGAAGGGTAAAGAGATAGGAGGGTCATTAAATATTTATTACACAAATAGTCGCAGTGCTAGGAATAAGATGGACGAGTTGAGACTAGTTGCTAGTGCAGGTAACATAGATGTATTTGCCATTACTGAGACGTGGTTTAATTCAAAAAGTCGGGACATGCCTTGCAGAATGTCACATACAGGGTTTTTAAATTGTTCCAAGTAATAGAATATCGGGACACGAGAGATAATTGTACCCAGGGTGTCTACACGAGGGATGCAGGTGGGTTCTTTCGCTGTAGACACGTAGGGATACAGATCCAGTCATAATTATGTCAGACAATTTCTTAATATTAATTAACTTCATAAAAATGAACAGTACACTAACCTATTTCGGTCGCTGCATGATCCCGATGGGTATCATCTTGATACACCCCGCTCCTCTACCTCAGCGCACGCGACTGGAAACTGATCGTGCGGTATAAATTTGTATTGCTGTTACACTTCGTTTTCAAGGCTTGAAAAAGACACAGCGCAAATCTAAATTCCAACAGTCATTAAGAAACTCCCAGCTTATCAAGCTAAACGAATCGGCTTTCTCTTGTTTTACAAGACCATTCTGTTAAATTTCAAAAAACGCCCTAATAAACGCTAATTATTTCAGCTTTCTGAAATAAAATTTCTACAATTAATATAGGAAAAATATTTGATTTCATTTTATCTTTAGAAAATCAGTTTGACAAAATGGCTGCTTTTAAAAAAATTCCAAATTGGCGCGCGTGCCCACGCACAATCACACACACACACACAACATCACACACAACACACACCCACCACAACACACAACACACACACACACACACACACACACCTCCCAAACTCTAGACAAAAAATATTCCTCATGCAGGTGCCTGGGAATTGAGATTAGAAACTTTACTCACTGCCTGTGTGTACAGGCCTGGTGTACAGCCTGCATGTACAGTCTGTGTGCACAAAGACTGGTGACAGCCTTTCGTGTACAGGCAGTGTGCACAGGATGCGTGCACAGCGTGCGAGAACTTGCCAGTTGTTTCAGAAATCTTTCATTGTTATTCGTTGCACAGCGCTGAAAATTTTAGCCGGGCAGATGAGACTTGAGTTCTGAGCCAAAGAGTAAAACTAAACGTCGTAGGAGAATAAAAAAGATTTGGTCAACCGCTTATAGGGCCCCCTAGGTGGGGGGTGTGTTCGGGGGGGGGGCAGCGCCCTCCGCTGTCCCGTGCAGACAGGCCTTCTGGGGATATTACTAAATTAATTTATTATTAGCTTAATAATAAGATAATATAATATAATTAATAATAATAATAATAATAATAATAATAATAATATAATAATAATAATAAAAATAATAAATTTAGTGATTATTATTATTATTTTCATTCTTATTCTATTATTTCATCCTTCCAGACGTTCCCATTTCTGGTAGGGAGTCACTCGAAAAAGAGGAAACACGCTACTTCATCACTAAATCACACTTGCCAAAGAAGTATATGAAACATATTATATTATTATAGCTATATTATTATCACGGAAATATTTTATACATCGGAATTCAGAATGTGGTTTCTTGCTGGCGCCTTATCATAATAACATGCTTCTATAGATTGCAGTTATGTCTTGAATTCTTGATATCAAGTCCCTAAATTGAGTGGCTCTCTTCGCGCCATATTTCTTCTCATTCATGGACACGAATTGAGATTAGTAGTGACCACTCCTCATCTGTTTTCCTGGTGTCGGTGAGGCAGATCTTTACACAACCAAGGGACGAGTTCGATTCGGGGGTCAAAAGACGTTTCCCTTAACAGTACCGCTCTAAAATAGGTACCTCTGTAAGAAGAAATAATAGGTACTTGGGGTCTCAGTCGGCTGTTGCGGAGTCGTATCTAAAGGAAGAACATTAGAACTAAGCTCCAGATAAGTTTTGTTGGTTGTTATCGTTGTCTGTACCTCCTGGAATAAATACATTATAATATTTATTTCTTAATTGTTTATTAATGTTTGAGAATCTGAGAGGATATGAGCGGATCTCAGCGGATGCACTTCTGCTTCATGTGATCTAACCTATGTGATCTTTACCGAAACGTTTATTCTTACCGTTGGGGGGATCTGAAGAGAATTCAACTGATCAATTCGGCCACATACATTGTAAAACGCATTTCTTGGCGCCATGGGATTCCAAACCATTTAATCTATCCGGAAGATCAATTACTTGAGAATTACCGCGTAAATTCCCGATGCTCACCGGGATAGACAAGAGTGTCAGCTCTGAGGTTCAGCTGAAATCAACCTTAATTAGCTTAATTGATTCCTTGTAATTAAACTCCATGACCTTGTATCTTAATTAAGGTCATATTTTATACAGTCAGGATAGTTCAGAAGTCACCTCAAAATAATAACAATCAATTTACACAAGACACCAACAAGTGATGGTGAGCTGACGTGTTGTTTTTGCTGCGCTCACCTCATAACTTGAGTTTCCAAAATCCGGAAGAAATAAAATTAATTGGAAACATCTGTTCTGTAGTATTGTGTGCCTTAAAGGCAGGAATCGAAGACAAAAAAGCTGAAGATGACAACACGTTAATAATCACTATAATAATAATAATAATGTTAATAATAATAATATAATATAATCAGAATAATAATAATAATAATAAAATAATAATAATAAATAATAATATAATTATAGTATATTAATACTTGTTATCACTCAGAGTAGGGTGATTATTATCCTTCTACGTCTGAACAGTACGGCTGAATAATAACATACATAATGACATCCTTACTGCAACTTCACCCCTTTTTCTTCAGAGTGCAGGCATGTCCTACACAACTATACTAGCCGCACTGTCCATAAATCAGGATGTTTTCGAATGCTTGGTGCTTATATAAATTGACGTTATTCCACTGGGAGACCAACTGCTAACTTTTTAACTATAAAAGCATATATTTCACTTTGTCACACATGTCTTGGAACCGCTAATTTAATTACCATTGTAAATATATGATATTTTTTAATATATATATTTATATTATATATATTATATATATATATATATATATATTATATATATATCTATATATATATAATATATATATATTATATATATATAAATATAAGTAATAGGAGGCTGAAACGGAAACTGAACTAAGAGGTAGGTGAAAGCAGCAAGAGCACCACACTGCACGCGTCCTGGCTGCTGCTCTTATTTTTACACCCCATCAGCGGACCTTGTTGGTCTCCGGGTCTGCGAGGTGAGCAGGTCGTCAGAGATCCGCTTGGTCTTCAGGGGTGTGTCAGGGGGTTAAGGGACTGGCCAGGCCTTGAGAGAGTGGTTATGACTCGCACGTGAGTTAGGCCCCGAGACGAAAAGATGCGTTTTGGGGACGTTGAGTTCGGTCATGTGATGATAAAGTTGTTGCCTGAGCGATCATTACATAGTGATTTAAATTTTGACATCTGTATATTCGTGCAGATTTAGTTTATGAGAGTGGTGATAGGGTGCATCAGACGTGTCAGGTAGACAAGCGTACCAGGGTCACCGGACTATGAACTGACTCAGTAAGCAGGAGGAAGAAAACACTTACTCTACACCCGAACGAAATTAGAAAAGCAGACAACATTCTCTGGATTTTGATAAATGCGTTCGGTCGGACGAAACGTACGTTGGTTTTATTGTCCTAAATTTGGTTGATTAATTTTGATGGCTCTTCTCAAGCATTTTTAGGAAACTCAATTTTTCATTGTACTTAAGATATTTTTGGTTTTTAAAATGCATTCTTTTCTGCCATTGGTATTGTGACATTGCATTCACTAAGAAATCATGTTTGGTTATTCTTAATCAACAAAAGGGTTTCGCAGGTTAAGATTGGATGCTTTCCTCGATGACTGGAGTCAGCAGATGATTTCGGTACTGTATTCGATTGAAGAAATGCTGCCCAGGTGTCTTATTTTCAATTTGTGACTATTGTTATAACATATAGTATTAGGCGATAGATGCCTGATGGCGATCTTGAAAGAAACCTGTGCAGTGGTTGTGTGTCGTTCAGAGCACCACCTTCACTTTATACAAGTTTCAATTGCTGAGCCCAAGTTTAAAAATAATAATTATAAATTAATCTTAGTTATATTTTTTATATTTAAATTAAATTCCATCTAGATATAATTTTATAAATATATAATTAAATTTTATATATAAAATATTATTATTAGTTTTAGAATTTTTAATTATCATATTTATATTTTATTTATATTTATTTTATATATTTTTAAATTAATAAATTAATATATGTACAATTCTTATGGATCTCTGACACGCTGAATTACTTTTTCATCAGTTGAGTGGATAAATTAAAGAAGTGCCATGTGAGAAAAATGTAGAATATAACCTTGGGAATATTGCGTGAGGAATAATGTTTAAAATGGAAGTAATAATTAAAGTTCAGTGCCATAGAAATGCACTCAGAAGCCGTAGTAGATCTATACCTCATTTTGATAAAATGAAATAGAAATGGATATTTTAAGTACCAACTCGTTGTTGTTGTGGCCAAGTTTATAGCTCTCGCTTGTAAGTATTTGGTCAGATGTATCACCCGATATGAAAACTATTATGATCAGCTTATGGTGCTCTCTAAAACAGTGTTCGGATTTGTCCAACTGCTGCGGATCATAGACATACCATAGTAAGGTATGTGATATGTCCTGGGTCTTTGTTATAAAGCAAACTAAGAACAAGCAAATTATTCCTAAATTTGCTTACGACAGACGTAAAATAATCTATAGATTGCAATCTCCGCTGTATCTACAGATTCCATCTTATGCGGTTCTGGTTCCTAGTCATCTTATGTGCTTCCATGTGCTCCTTGTGCTAAGGAACTTATGAAGAACATAAGAAGGAGGACGAATCACTGCAGCAGGCTTGTTGGCATACTAAGGGGTGCTTTACAATTCATCCACTAACTAACATTTGACCTAAACAATTTTTCAATGCTACCCAGAATACAGATCTGTGTGCAATGTCACCTCAATCCATTCACCCTCCCACTCCTTTTCTTATCCAACCTAAGATGTGAAATAACCTCACGTCCTCTAGTCAATAACAAATAGGTAGATGTTCCACTCATCAACTACCTATTTCCAAACAATACCTTTCCTATGTTCATTCTAAATTAAATTACTCTAATTTCAATCCCCTTTAACTTGTTGAGTGGTGACTGTACTTGAGTGCTGCCCTGTACTAAATTGTGACGAAAGGGTCTGTTTGCTCCGTGGATCTGAACCAAGATGCTCCATCGGAGAACTTTCCAGCAACTTATGGACAGGACTTGGGGCAGCGAAGATGGAGATACGCAATATCGGTAAATCTACGAAAATTGCAGCATAATGTGATCTTTATTGATCTCCGTAGTTGTGGTCCGGGCCTGCCCAAGTGGTGCTAATTGGTGGTCAGCGCAGATAGGTCACAAACAGAATGTTTGTGCCTTGAAAAAAGCCCACTGTGTGGGCGAACGAAACGTCGTCAATAAAGGATCACATTATACTTCAATTTGTGTTTATATTGCCATTGTGTCGGTATTTTATACCATTTGTTTAAGCTGGAGCTACGGCGACTGACCGACACGACAACAAGAGATTTCAGTAGTAAGTCCTCTTGTTCGAGTCTCAGGTCAAGACGGCTCTTGGTCAGTGGCTGGACAGGCAGGGGCCGACGTAAGTTGGCAGCTCCAGAAGACGAATGGAAAGCCAGAAACGATGAACGCACGCCAGAGCCTTGCTGTGGAAATCCGTGGCCCCTCCCCACCCGCATTCTCGGGCTACCCGACCCGAATTGTGCGTTATACTGGATCGTACGACCGCACGCCAAAAAGGAAGGTTAGAATATTGTGGTTGTTGGGGATAGCCAGGTTAGTACATGGATAGGGATTCTGGTGAGAAGGAATAGGAGTAGGAGAACTAAAGGGTATTCTTTCCTGGGGCTGGGATGGAGGAATTGTTAGCCGGTTGACAACATCATGAACGGTAATGGGATCAATCATAATTATTTGCTAAGTGCTGGAGCCCATGATGGTGGCAAGAGTAGATGTGAGGATTTAGTTAGAAAAGTTCTGGACCAGCTATAGACATGATTAGAAGAAGGGGGGATACGCCCTGTTATATGTGGCATTTTGCCAAGAAGAGGCGTTGGTAATGATTGGTTGTCAGCGCAATTGGTATTAATTGGTGGCTGGATAAACACTGTAAGGATAATGCAGTACCATTCATTGATCAACTGGACAACGGTCTTGGCCGGAATGACATGTATGCCAGGGATGGGGTTTCTCTTACCAAGGGGCAGTGTGGTGTTTTTGCACCCTAACTCAGTTGAGGGGGTGTGTTAGGACTTTAAACTAGGATTAGGTTAGAGGTATGGGTGTTTGCAGGACAAACTGTGAGTCGAGGGTAGTAATATGAGTCCTAGGAGAAATAGTAATAGGAAAATGAGTGGATATTGGAAAGCAGTGGCACTAATTGATGAAGGACAGTAATAGGTTTAGGTGGAATAATAGAAAGGGCAGGAAGGGCTAAAGAGATAGGAGGGTCGTTAAATATTTATACACAAATAGCTCGCAGTGCTAGGAATAAGATTGACGAGTTGAGACTAGTTGCTAGTGCAGGTAACCATTGATGTATTTGCCTCATTACTGGACGTGGTTTAATTCAAAAGTCTGGGACATGCCTGCAGAATGTACATACAGGGTTTTAATAATTTGTTCAAGTAGATAGTTAGTATCGGAAGGGGGGTGGGGTGGATTGTATGTCCGAGACTCGTTGAACTGTTGCATAAAAACGGGTATTAAGTCTGGAGTACCACTACAGCGTATGGTTGGAAGCATTTTCAGAGGGGCCATGAAAAATTAATTTTTGTGTGAATACCGTCCCCAAATTAGATAGGGGACCAAGGAGACTCCTAGGGGGAGTGGAGAAATTGTTAGGGCCACAAGGGCACGATAATGTAGTAATTCCTAGGAGACTTTAACTTTAGTTCATATTGATTGGAATTTCTTGACTGGAGCTTTTAGAATCATACGATTTCTTAGAAGTAGTTCGGATTGTTTTTTGAAGATGTTTGTGACAGACCTACAAGGGGAAAATAACCTGCTTGATTCAGTTCTGGCAACCAATGATATCCTTGTTAATAATTGAGAAGTTTCAGAGGGAATGGGTGGCTAGCGACCCAAACTAATTACATTTAGCTTTGAATGGAAGTATGTTAGTAGGGTAATCTCAGTAACAGTCCCAGATTTTCGCTTAGAGATTATGATGGGCTTAGAGAAAATTCTCATCTGTTGAACTGGGGTAACGAGAGAGCTATCAATATGACGTTTTTGAACCAAATACATTTGCTGCACAAAGAACCGTTATCTTATAAGGAAATTAGATCAAATAGAAATTGACCCTAAATGGATGAATAAGAGGCTGAAAATATCTACTAGGGCATAAGAAAGGAATTTACTTGGCGTATCAAAAAGAGGCGAGGGCTCTCATCTTCTATGAACAGCTATTGAAATTAAGAGGGCCCCATTAAAAGGGATAGAAAGCTAAAGGGACTATGAAAATTAAAGTTGTAGGGATTTTAAAAACTAATTCAAAAAGTTTTTTCCAGGTATATAGAAACAAAAGTCAGAGAAAGATCAGGTCCCCTTAAAAAATTAAACTATGGGATCTTACTGACAAAGAGAATGAAATGTGCTCGATTTTACAATAATTTTTCTCTCTCGGTTTTTACACAGGAAAGACACTAATAATACTTCCGGTAAGTATTTTTAGAGTGGATAGAAGAAGATAAATTATGTGGTAAATCACAGTACTAGTGAAATGGTTGTGGAGCAGATAGGCCCGACTGAAGCAAAATAAGTCACCGGTCCTGATGAGGTTTTTTCAAGGGTTCTTAACGGAATGCAAAATGGAAACTCTGTGAACATTATCCTAATCTTTTAATTTCATATTACCCCCCCTAAACAGGTGTAGTGTCTGTATGTGGAAGATGGTAATGTTAATTCACTATTTTTAAAGACAGTGGAAAGTCTGTTACCAGTCAAATTCCGCCCATAAAGACTGACTCAATTGTAGGCAAGTTGCTTCGAGTCCATATAGCTGAAGATTATTAAGAAGCCATCTCGATTAAAGCATTGCTTGGATTAATGATACTCAGCTGGATTCACAGAGGCGGTCTTGCCTAATAATTTATTAACTTTCTTCAGTAAAGCTTTTGAGTGCTGTTGACCACGATAAAGACTTGATATTGTTTACTTAGATTTAGTATGGCATTCTGCATTAGTGTTCCGCACCAGAGACTGTTTGATAGAAAGTTAGCAGCTCATGGAATTGGGGGGAGGGTGCTCTCGTGGATCGCGTCATGGTTCACAGACAGGAAGCAGAGGAGTGTCATAAATGGTGGTTAAATCCGGGTGGGGATCATTACAAGTTAGGCTCGTTCACAGGGATCAGTCTTGGGCCGTTGTTGTTTCATAATATATAATCAAGATCTTGTGACGGACTTGCTAGTGATATGCGAAAATTCGCGAGGACACTGACGATAGGTAGGATAAAATTGATTCAAACGTAGATGTTAGGGAACTTTCGGAGGTTTTTGACAAACTCTATTGGTCAGAAAAGTGCAGATGCAGTTTCAATGGGGATATAAATTGCAGTTCCTGAAGCTCGGGAGTGTCTATAACCCTCGCACTTATAAGTTAAATATGTAGAACTTAGCCATAAGATTGCCCCCCGAAAAGGACTTGGGGGGTATGGTTAAGAGCAACCTTAAACCAAGACAGCAATACCTAAGCGTACGTAATAAGGGCAAATAGGTTAATTCTGGGATTTATATCATGAAGTGTAAGCAACAGAAGTCCAGAGAGTATACTGCAGCTTTATACATCGTTAGTAAGGCCCTCCCCCCTAGATTTATGCAGGCTCAATTCTGGTCTTATATGTAAGAATGGCCATAAATTCGTTAGAAAACGCATTCAGCGTAGGATGACTTAAAATTAATACATAGCATTAGAAATCTTTCCTTATAAAGAAAGATGAAGACTCTTAAGTTATTCATACTTGTTCGAAGAAGAATAGAGGGGAGACCTGATCGAAGTGGTATAAGTGGAAGATAGGTATTAATTAAAAAGGATATTTACAAGGTCCTTGAGGATATCTCTCAGAGAGAACCCGCAGTAATGGATTTAATTAGTAAGTTTAGATTTAGAAAGGACATAGGAAAGTATTGGTTGGGAAATATAGGTAGTTGATGAGTGGAACAGTCTACACTAGTTGGGTTATTGAGGCTAGGACTTTGGGAAGTTTCCAAATTTAGGTTGGTAAGTACATGAGTGGGAGGGGTAGGGGTTGATTTGGTGGCGACTTGCATCGGAGCTTGTTTCTTGGGGTGCATTGAAAATTGGTTGGGCAATGTTTTGTTGTGGATGAATTGTAAAGGACACTGCCTTAGTATGGGCCTAAACAGGCCTGATGCCATGTTCCTTCTTCTTATTGTCTTATGTTCTTATGTGTTCTCTCTTGGAGAGATATCTAAAGACCTTCGTTAATATCCCTTTTATTAGACTCTCTTCCTATTTACACTTCGATCAGGTCTCCCTCATTCTTCGTCTAACAATGTCATGTAACTTAAGAGTTTAAATCTTTCTTCCTACGGAGATTTTCTAATGCTATGTAGTAATTTAGTCATCTACGCTGAATGTTTTCTACCGAATTTATGTCCTTTCTGTAATATGGAGACCAGAACTGAGCTGCAGAATTAGGTGAATGAGGCCTTACTAATGATGCATAAAGCTGCAGTTGACCTCTTGGACTTAGTTTGCTTAACTTCTTGATATAAAATCCCCAGTAATATATTTGCCTTATTACATAGTTAGGCATTGCTGTTTGGTTTAAGGTTGCTGCTTACCATAACCCCCAAGTCCTTTTCGCAATCTGTATAGCTAATTCTACTTATTTAACTTATAAGTGCTAGGGTTATGGGACATCCCGCGTTCAGAACCATTGCATTTATTATCATTGAACTGCATCTGCATTTTTCGCCAAGAGTAGAGTTTGTCTAACTTCCGAAGTTCCTAACATCTACGTTTGAAATCAATTATCCCCTACTATCTTCGTGTCATCGGAATTTGTCAATATCACTAGTTATTCCTTCATCAAGATCATTGATTTATATATTTATAAACAACAACGGGCCAAGAATGATCCCTGTTAGGAACGGCCATTGATACTGATCCCCACTCGGATTTAACCCCATGTATGGACACTCTCTGCTTCATGTCTGTGAGGCCATGATTCGATCCCGAGAGCACCCTTTCCCAATGCCTATGAGCTGTTACCTTTCTTCAACAGTCTTTGGTGAGGAAACTCTATCAATGCTTACTAAATCTAGTAAAATAATATAAATTCGTCTATCGTGGTCAAACAGCTCAAAAGCTTTACGAAGAAATTTAGTTAATTAAATTAGTTAGGACAAAGACCGGCCTTTGTGAATCATGCTGAGTATCATTAATCAAGCTATGTTATCGAGATGGCTTCTTTCAATTTCGCTATAATTGACTTAGTAATTGCCTACCAATTGAGGTCAGGCTTATTGGGCTCGGTTAATTTGCCGGGTAACGATTGTCCCTGTTTTAAAAATAGGAATTACATTAGACATCTTCACATATCAGACACTACACATGTTTGAAGAGTATAATTTAAAATATTAGTTATGGTTCACAGGTTCCATTTTGCATTCCTTAAGAACCTTGTAAAAAAAACATTCATCAGGCCCGGTGACTTATTTTGCTTCAGTCGGTCTATCTGCTTCACAACCATTTCTCACAGTGACTGTGATGTTACATAATTTTTTTTCTTCTGGGCCCACTATTAAAAAATTAATTAACGGATATATTATTAATGGTCATCCCTGTGTAATAAAAAAACGAGAGCAAATAATTATTTAACTTCGAGCAATTTCATTTCTTTTGTCGTAAGATGCCCATAGTTATTTTTAGGGGACCTATTCTTATCTCTGACTTTTGCTTCTATATACCTGAAAAAACTTGTTGGGTTAGTTTTAGAATCCCTAGCAACTTTAATTTCCCTAGTCCTTTTAGCATTTTTATCCCCTTTTTTAATGTCCCTCTTAATGTCGGATGTACTGATTCCATAAGATGACCTAGCTCTTTTGATAGCTATAAATTCTTTCTTATGCCCTAGTAGTTTTGTTATTATCATTTTGGGTCATTTCTATTTGATACTAAATTTTCTTAATAAGGGTTAAAACTGTTCTTTGAGCAAGCATGTATAGTGTTCAGAAAACTGTCATATGATAGCTTCTCTTCGATACCACAGTCAACAGAATGAGAAGTGTTCTCTAAGCCCATCGTAATCTGCTAAGCGAAAATGGGACTGTTACTGAAGTTATCCCTATTTCTGTTTCATACCCCCAGTAAATGTAATTGCATTTGTGGTCGCTAGCACAGTTCCTCTGGAAAATTCTAAATATTAACAAGGAATTCATTGTTGCCAGAACTAAGTCAAGCAGGTTATTACCCCTTGTAGGTTCGTACAAAATGCTTTCAAAAAACAATACTGAATACTTCTAAGAAGTCGTTACGATTCTAAATTCAGTCAAGAAATTCATTATCCAATATGACTAAAGTTAAAGTCTCCTAGAAATTATTACATTATCGTGCCTTGTGCCTAAAATTTTTCACCCCCATAGCAGTCTTCCAATGGTCCCTATCGAAATTTGGGGGTCGGTTTATCACACCTATTAAAATTAATTTTTCATGCCCTCTGAAAAAAACAAAAATTTTCTCTTCCAAGCAGATCTGTCTGTGTTGCTTCACGACTTAATACCCGTTTTTTTTCATGAAACAGTTTCAAGCGAATCTCGGGAACATTACAATGCCACCCACCCTTCCCGGACATTTATCTACTTGAACAATTTAAAACCTGTATGTGACATTCTGCAGGCATGTCCTCGACTTTTGAATTAAAACCACCGTCTCAGTAATGGCAAATACATCAATGTACCTGCACTAGCAACTGTCTAACTCGTCATCTTATTCTTTAGCACTGCGAGCTATTTGTGGAATAAATATTTAAAGACTCCCTCTCTCTCTTACCTTCCTGCTCCTTTCTGTTATTCCACTACACCTATTACTGTCCTTGTCAATTAGTGGCCACTGGCTAGCCAATATCCACCTCATTTTGCCTATTTTAGTTCTCCTCGTACTAATATTTCTACCCTTCGACTTCACAGGTTTGCCCGCCAAAACATACCACTATCTATTCCTAGTTTTATGACATCCAGCTCCTCCATGCGTTGGCCAGTGCTCCCACCCACACCAGATAAGTGAAAACCCATCCCCTGGCATACATGTATTTCTGCCCCCTAGAAGGAGGTCCAGTTGTCAATGAATGTACCGCATTGTCTTACAGTATTTGGTCCAGCCCAGAAATTGACACCATTTGCTCTGGACAAACCATTCCTTTCCAACTTCCTCCTCCTTGGCAACATGCCAATATTGACAGCGTTTCTCCCTTCTCCTATTATCTCTATTGCTGACTTATACTGCCTAATCAGGTCCTCACTTCATACGGCTGCCAACATGTTGCCTCAGCCCTGAGGCCAGCTAATAGGATTGCTCCATTACCTTCATGATGTCATCCTGACGGCTAACAATATCCTTCATCCCAGCCCCAGGAAAACACCACTCTGTGCCTCCTACTCTATCCTTCAAGCAGCTATGCCTATCACTGTAAACCTTAACTTGGCTTTCACCAACAACCACAATGTTTTTAACTTCCTTGCGTCGTCTCCTTCGTGATGCTCCCAGTAGTCGACTCTACATTCGTCAGGTAGCATATACAACTTGTGGGACTCCGTCAAGAGTTCCTCGATGGTCTTCGTTTGTTGGGGTTTTCTAGGGATGTCTCACTCACGTTTGCCAATGCTTCCTTGGTGCTCGTTGTGGCAATTCCAGTAGAAACTCAATTCGTCAGGGTAGCACGAGAATGGCGTTGGAAGTTTCCACGGTAGTCTTTGGTTTTTCGTTGTTTCAGCCTCTCCACCGTTCTCTTGATCCCAGCTTGGTTCCATGTTGCCCGGCCACCTGACCAGCTCCCCTCCTTAAAACCTGGGATCTCACACAGGAGATTACTTCGAATCCTCTTAATTCTACTCGTTAATCGCCGTTCTCCAGCTTAGCAATCCTCTGAGCTCTTCTCTCAGTGCTGGTAAAGATGCTCAAGACGAGGGATCCTGGTTCAGATTCACGGAGAGCCACCACAACCAGGTCTTACAGAGCCAAGTACAAGTTCCCACGAGCTAAGTACACGTCACCACGCTAAGTAACGTCACACGTGTACGTTCACACGGATCATGTTGCTGTACTGCTGTGTTTCTTGTTGCTACATAAATGTTATCAAGGTCCTTGATGTTTTTGGAGTGCTGAAAACCACTAGAACATCAAATGCAGGCAGCACGCGCCTCGTACCCGCACACTGGCGCTGTGAGCGTGTGTAATAACTACATGAGACGTGGTTGCGACCCGGTACGTGAGACCCGGTACGTTGAGGACCGGTAGTGGCTGTCTGTAAAGTCCGTTGCACCTCTTGTGAGGATGTGCCTACGTGCATCCCTTTTATCATCCTTTCTGTCATCCCTTTCTTCCTCTCTGCCACTTTCCTCCTCGTTTCTTCACTTCTGCTAGTTTTCTCACCCCTCTATCATTCTACCGCCTTCCTTACTCATCTTCCTCTCTACATTACTTCATCTTCTTTCTACTTTCATCCTTCCTCCTTTCTCCCTCTATCCCTCCCTCCTTCCTTCCTTCCTTCCTTCCTTCCTTTCCCCACCACTTTCATAAACACTTTTCTCCTCTGTGTTACCCCAAAATTTTCGTTTACCTTTTTCTTCCGTTTGATTTACTTACTTGTCTTAAAATCCTTTATCCCCCCCCGTCCCACCGTTTCCTGGGTTCCCATTTTTCACTCTCTTTTTTTGTCCCCAGTTCTCTCTCCTTATTTACACATTCGTGTTTCCTTACCAAAAAAAAAAAAAGGAGTTTTTCTCGATCCTGATTCGCGTAATGTTTCAGTTTGCTCTGGTGAGAAGTCAACATTCAGAAAACATTTTCGAGGATTGTCAAGGTAGAACAATGGGAGGATCATTAATGCTAATTATTTATTAAACCTATCGTAAGCATCTCATGGGGTGTCTCAATGGGGCAGTGTGCTCCCACC
This sequence comes from Cherax quadricarinatus, assembly GCF_026875155.1. NCBI lineage: Eukaryota > Metazoa > Arthropoda > Malacostraca > Decapoda > Parastacidae > Cherax > Cherax quadricarinatus. The sequence goes on from NC_069419.1 coordinate 24,558,480, forward strand.
CAGGTATGCATTATAATTACACAGTAGGAACCTAAAGCTAAAAAAATTCATAATTTCCTGTATATTCCATGCGCCACGATGGGGTTCATGCAAGGTGTTGATATCTGTATTCATGTTGGTGTTGAAATTTGTCAGCTGGGCTTGAAAGACGTCATTATGGGCAGTGAGGATATTGTCAAGTATTCATTAACGATTCACCGGCTTGAAATGTTACTTTCCAGATCGCTGGAGTCACTATCATACTCAGGAGGCTGCCATCTTTCAGGAGAACCTATCTTCATGCACAGGAAGAAATGCGAATTTTTCTGAATATTTCCATATCCAGGAGCGAGGGCGAGTGAAATTATAAATAGTAAGAGAGAGAAATGAGAGGGAGACATATGTGAATATTACATACTGTATATCTGACTGTTTATAGATAGAGTCGAGTGGAAAGTCGAAGAGACGGTTTGAATGTACTTAATGTATCTAATATATTTATGCATTAGCTAGAAATATATTTAGATGCAAATATTATATGTCATATAATATAAATAAACGCAGTTTACTCTATACGATCGATTAGTTACCATACTGACATAGTTCTTAAGTATTTCAGGGTATATTGCATAATTTACACACGTACATAATTGATCTAAACATGGTAATGAACACGTAGTGATGAGTGAAGGCGGGCGGCTTGTGAGGTAAGGGAGTTTATGGCTCTGGTACTTCTTGAAGATGTCAAAAGTGGGAAGACAACAAATACAAATCAGTCTTATGGTGGTTGGTATATTAAAAAAAAATTGTGTGCACACACACTTCAGCGTTTGATAATACACACCCCATCAGAAGCATATAAAACTCATTATTGTACGTTTGTAAATGATTTCTTTGAAGCGCATCGTTTCACGCTCTAACTGACGTGTCAGTACGTGGTGATAATTAATCTGTGCGTATGTGTGTTTAATCAGTGCAACACTCACTCGCTCATATTGATATTCAGCGTTTATTTTACAAAAATTTTCACTTCTTCCATTGGAAACTTTTAGCGTATGCCTTTTCCCCCTCCCCCAATCACCCACTTCACACTCCCCACCTACCACACGCCTCCCCACTCCCCCCCACTCCCCACCACTCCCCCCCTACTGCCCTTCCCCCCCCCCCACGTTATACAAGTCTTGAAAATTCCTCTCTTGTCCGCTCCATTAAAAGTTTAGAGAACGATAAAAGCAACTTTCCCTCGAGTATCTACAAGTTCCTTACAAGGCAGCTTGGTGAAGATAACTCCTTAATTACTTTAGAACTATTAAAATACATAAAAAAAAAAAAGATTAAGATAACCAAAACAAGACTATATGAAATATGTCTTAACTATTGTTAAATGAGGTCAGTATTGCCCTTCTCGTTAATGTCTTCTTGAAGCTGGATTACTCAAAAACAGTAATTAAATACCACTTGTATGTGTATGTTATCAAGGTCACAGGATATATACACCGACGAGGTGTATTTCTTCAAGGTATATTAGTCAAGATCGCAAATCTTAGTTTATTTTAATCCATATTTCTTGGTATTAAATATTCTTGATATGGTGTTCAAGGTTTACGTCAAGGTTAATATTTTGATGAGCATATCTTGGAGTGTATGCTCTGAGGGCAAGTGTAGTGCACTGAGAGAAGAGTGCCGTGCACCTGAGAGCAAGAGTGCGTGCATACTGAGTGCAAGAGTGCACTACACGTAGACTGGAATATAATTACCTTATATGCACAAGGTTATTACATTAAAATCTTTACATCAATATTTAAATTAATATCTCCAGACTGGTAAAAAGGTGACACAACATTACGATCCATGGGGTAAACATCACCAGTGAAACGCATTGTTGTGCGGACTTTGAACAAAAAATACCACAGTGAAAATAGGAAATAAAATGCTGAGCGCTTTCATGTGCTTACACACACATCTTCGGAGGATTTGTAAGACATGAAAACCCTAAGTATATAATTTCCCTTTTCTCTGTGTCTTTTTTTATTATGATCCACGTGTGTGATAGGCCGATGATCGCCAATTGACAAGGATATATACATCGTTACGTATGTCTTGCAGTGTTATATATACTGAGAGTTTAAATCTCAGTTATATGAATTACAGTATTCCTGAACGGGTTTTGAACAGATATAGTTAGCCTTTATAAAACCTTATATACTCGACATGCTTTAAACCCAATTAACTATTAACAAATCTCATTCAAGGACATATACACCAAGATATATATAAAGTCTCTGAGTGTTTATAATCCCTGATGTTTATTTTTATCTATATTCTAGGTATGACACGAGAGATAATTGTACCCAGGGTGTCTACACGAGGGATGCAGGTGGGTTCTTTCGCTGTAGACACGTAGGGATACAGATCCAGTCATAATTATGTCAGACAATTTCTTAATATTAATTAACTTCATAAAAATGAACAGTACACTAACCTATTTCGGTCGCTGCATGATCCCGATGGGTATCATCTTGATACACCCCGCTCCTCTACCTCAGCGCACGCGACTGGAAACTGATCGTGCGGTATAAATTTGTAAGTACTTCTGGCAGATGATCACACGATATGCAAAATATATGATCAGCCTTATGGTCGCTCTCTAAACAGTGTCTGATTGTCCAACTGCTGAGGAACATAGACATACCATAGTAATGTATGTGATATGTCATGGTATGTTATTAAAGAAAATAAGAAAACTAAGCAATTTATCCTAAATTTGCTTACGACAGACGTAACATAATCTATAGATGCATATCCAGATGTATCTACAGATACATCTTATGCGGTCTGGTTCCTAGTCCTTATGTACATCCATGTGCTCTTGTGCTAAGAACATAAGAAGAACATAGAAAGGAGAAACACTGCAGGCAGGCCTGTTGGCCCATACTAGGCAGGTGCTTTACAATTCATCCCACTAACAAACATTTGACCAACCCAATTTTCAATGCTACCCAAGAAATAAGCTCTGATGTGCAAGTCCCACTCAAATCCATCCCCTCCCACTCATGTACTTATCCAACCTAAATTTGAAACTACCCAAAGTCCTAGCCTCAATAACCCAACTAGGTAGACTGTTCCACTCATCAACTACCCTATTTCCAAACCAATACTTTCCTATGTTCTTTCTAAATCTAAACTTATCTAATTTAAATCCATTACTGCGTGTTCTCTCTTGGAGAGATATCCTCAAGACCTTGTTAATATCCCCTTTATTAATACCTATCTTCCACTTATACACTTCGATCAGGTCTCCCCTCATTCTTCGTCTAACAAGTGAATGTAACTTAAGAGTCTTCAATCTTTCTTCATAAGGAAGATTTCTAATGCTATGTATTAATTTAGTCATCCTACGCTGAATGTTTTCTAACGAATTTATGTCCATTCTGAAATTTATGGAGACCAGAACTGAGCTGCATAATCTAGGTGAGGCCTTACTAATGATGTATAAAGCTGCAGTATGACCTCTTGACTTCTGTTGCTTACACTTCTTGATATAAATCCCAGTAATCTATTTGCCTTATTACATACGCTTAGGCATTGCTGTCTTGGTTTAAGGTCGCTGCTTACCATAACCCCCAAGTCCTTTTCGCAATCTGTATAGCTAAGTTCTACATTATTTAACTTATAAGTGCTAGGGTTATGGACACTCCCGAGCTTCAGAACCTTGCATTTATCTACATTGAACTGCATCTGCCACTTTTCTGACCAAGAGTAGAGTTTGTCTAAATCCTCCTGAAGTTCCCTAACATCTACGTTTGAATCAATTATCCTACCTATCTTCGTGTCATCGGCGAATTTGCTCATATCACTAGCAATTCCTTCATCAAGATCATTGATATATATTATAAACAACAACGGGCCCAAGACTGATCCCTGTGGAACGCCACTTGTTACTGATCCCACTCGGATTTAACCCCATTTATGGACACTCTCTGCTTCCTGTCTGTGAGCCATGATTCGATCCACGAGAGCACCCTTCCCCCAATGCCATGAGCTGTTACTTTCTTCAACAGTCTTTGGTGAGGAACTCTATCAAATGCCTTACTAAAATCTAAGTAAATAATATCAAATTCTTTATCGTGGTCAACAGCCTCAAAAGCTTTACTGAAGAAAGTTAATAAATTAGTTAGACAAGACCGGCCTCTTGTGAATCCATGCTGAGTATCATTAATCAAGCTACGCTTATCGAGATGGCTTCTTACAATTTCAGCTATAATTGACTCTAGTAATTTGCCTACAATTGAGGTCAGGCTTATTGGGCGGTAATTTGACGGTAACGACTTGTCCCCTGTTTTAAAAATAGGAATTACATTAGCCATCTTCCACATATCAGACACTACACCTGTTTGAAGAGATAAATTAAAAATATTAGTTAATGGTTCACAGAGTTCCATTTTGCATTCCTTAAGAACCCTTGAAAAACCTCATCAGGACCCGGTGACTTATTTTGCTTCAGTCGGTCTATCTGCTTCACAACCATTTCACTAGTGACTGTGATGTTACATAATTTATTTTCTTCTGGCCCACTATAAAAATTAATTACCGGAATATTATTAGTGTCTTCCTGTGTAAAAACCGAGAGAAAATAATTATTTAAAATCGAGCACATTTCATTCTCTTTGTCAGTAAGATGCCCATAGTTATTTTTAAGGGGACCTATCTTATCTCTGACTTTTGTTCTATATATACCTGGAAAAAACTTTTTGGGTTAGTTTTAGAATCCCTAGCAACTTTAATTTCATAGTCCCTTTTAGCTTTTCTTATCCCCTTTTTAATGTCCCTCTTAATGTCGATATACTGATTCATAAGATGACCCCTCGCCTCTTTTGATACGCCTATAAATTCCTTTCTTATGCCCTAGTAGATATTATTCATCCATTTTGGGTCATTTCTATTTGATCTAATTTCTTTATAAGGGATAAACGTTCTTTGAGCAGCATGTATAGTGTTCAGAAAACTGTCATATTGATAGCTCTCTTCGTTACCCCAGTCAACAGATGATAAGTGTTCTCTAAGCCCATCGTAATCTGCTAAGCGAAAATCTGGGACTGTTACTGAGTTATCCCTACTATCATACTTCCATTCAATGCTAAATGTAATTGATTTGTGGTCGCTAGCACCCAGTTCCTCTGAAACTTCTAAATTATTAACAAGGAATTCATTGTTTGCCAGAACTAAGTCAAGCAGGTTATTACCCCTTGTAGGTTTTCAGTCACAAACTGCTTCAAAAAACAATCCTGAACTACTTCTAAGAAGTCGTACGATTCTAAATTCCCAGTCAAGAATTCCAATCAATATGACTAAAGTTAAGTCCTCCTAGAATTACTACATTATCGTGCCTTGTGGCCCTAACAATTTCCTCCCATAGCAGTCTCCCCTGGTCCCTATCTAAATTTGGGGGACGGTATATCACACCTAAAATTAATTTTTCATGCCCCTCTGAAAATTCTATCCAAACAGACTCTGTATGTGTTGCTTCAGACTTAATACCCGTTTTTATGCAACAGTTCAAGCGATCTCGGACATACAATGCCACCCCACCCCCCTTCTCGACACTTCTATCTACTTGGAACAATTTAAAACCCTGAATGTGACATTCTGCAGGCATGTCCCGACTTTCTGAATTAAACCACGTCTCAGTAATGGCAAATACATCAATGTTACCTGCACTAGCAACTAGTCTCAACTCGTCCATCTTATTCCTAGCACTGCGACTATTTGTGTAATAAATATTTAAAGACCCCCTCTCTCTTTACCCTTCCTGCTCCTTTCTGTTATTCCACTAAACCTATTACTGTCCTTGTCAATTAGTGCCACTGGCTTTCCAATATCCACCTCATTTTGCCTATTATTAGTTCTCCTAGTACTAATTTTACTACCCTTCGACTTCACAGTTTTCCCCCGCCAAAACCCATACCACTAACTATTCCTAGTTTAAAGACCTAACAGCTCCCTCCACTGCGTTGGCCAGTGCTCCCACCCCACACCTAGATAAGTGAAACCCCATCCCTGGCATACATGTCATTTCTGCCATAGAAGAGGTCCAGTTGTCAATGAATGTTACCGCATTTTCCTTACAGTATTTGCCCAGCCAGCAATTGACACCAATTGCTCTGGACAACCATTCATTTCCAACTCCTCTCCTTGGCAAAATGCCACATATGACAGGTTTCCCACCCTTCCTCCTAATTATCTCTATTGCTGACCTATACCTGCTAATCAGGTCCTCACTCCTACGTCTGCCAACATCGTTGCCTCCAGCACTGAGACAGATAATAGGATTGCTCCCATTACCTCTCATGATGTCATCCAGACGGCTAACAATATCCTTCATCCCAGCCCCAGGAAAACACACTCTGTGCCTCCTACTCCTATCCTTCAAGCAGTAATGCCCTATCCATGTACCTAACTTGGCTATCCCCAACAACAACAATGTTTTTACCTTCCTTGGCGTCGTCCTTCGTGATGCTCCCAGTAGTCGACTCACATTCGTCAGGTAGCATTACACCACTTGTGGAATTCGTAAAGACGTTCTCGATGGTCTTCTTTGGGGGTTTCTAGGGATGTCTCACTCACGTCTGCCAATGCTTCCTTGGTGCTCGTTGTGGCATTCCCAGTAGAACACTCACATTCGTCAGGTAGCACCGAGAATGGGTTGGAAGTTTCCACGGTAGTCTTCTGGTTTTTCGTTGTTTCAGCCTCTCCAACCGTTTTCCTTGATCCTCAGCTTGGTTCCATGTTGCCCGGCCACTGACCAAGCTCCCCTCTTAACCTGGGGACTCACAACAGGAGGATTACTTCGAATCCTCTTGTTCTACTCCGTTAATCGCCGTATCTCCAGCTTAGCAACTCGAGCTCTTCTCTCAGCTGCTGGTAAAGTTGCTCAAGAGAGGGCATCCTGGTTCAGATTCACGGAGAGCACACAAACAGGTCTTCACAGAGCTAAGTACACGTCACCACGAGCTAAGTACACGTCACCACGCTAAGTACACGTCACCACGTGTACGTTCACACGATCATGTTGCTGCTACTGCTGTTGTTCCTGTGTGCTACTTAAATGTATCAAGGTCCCTTGATGTTTTTGGAGTGCTGGTAGAACATCGAATGCAGGCCAGCACGCGCCTCGCTACCCACACACCTGGCGCTCGTGAGCGTGTGTAATAAATACATGAGACGTGGTGAGACCCGGTACGTGAGACCCGGTACGTGAGACCCGGTAGGCTGGTCGTAAAAGTCCGTTGCACCTCCTGTGAGGATGAGCCTACGTGCCATCCTTCTTATCATCCTTTCTGTCCATCCCTTTCTTCTCTCTGCCACTTTCCTCCTCGTTTCCTTCACTTCTGCCTAGTTTCTCCACCCCTCTACTCATCTACCGCCTTCCTTACTCATCCTCCTCTCTACCTTACTCATCTTCCTTTCTACTTTCATCCTCCTACCTTTCCTCCCTCTATCCCCTTCCTTCCTTCCTTCCTTCCTTCCTTCCTTCCCCCACCACTTTCAAAAACACTTTCTCCTCTGTGTTACCCAAAATTTTCGTTTACCTTTTTTCTTCCCGTTTGATTTACTTACTTGTCTTAAAATCCTCTACTCCCCCGCTCACCGTCCTGGTCTCCCATTTTTCACTCTCCTTTTTTTGTCCCCAGTTCTCTCTCCTTATTTAACATTCGTGTTTCCTTACAAAAAAAAAAAAAGGCAGTTTTTCTCGATCCTGAGTTCGTAATGTTTTCAGTTTGCTCTGCGTGATGCAAGTCAACATTCAGAAAACATTTTCCGAGGAATGACAAGGTATGACATGGGTGGATCATTATTGCAATTATTTATTAACCTATCGTAAGCATATCATGGGGTGTCTCAATGGGCAGTGTGCTCCCACCCAGCTATGCATTATAATTACACAGTAGGAACTAAAGCTAATTATATTTCCCTGTTATATTCCATCGCGCACGATGGGGTTCATGCAAGGTGTTGAAATCTGTATTAATGTTGGTGTTGAAATTTGTCAGCCTGGGCTGAAAGACTTCAATATGGCAGTGAGGATATTGTCAAGTATTCCATTAACGATTCACCGGCTTGAAATGTTACTTTCCAGCATCGCTGGAGTCACTATCACTCAGGAGCTGCCATCTCTCAGGAGAACCTATCCCATGCACAGGAGAAATGGAATTTTTATGATGATATTTCCATCATCCAGGAGCGAGGGCGAGTGAAATTATAAATAGAAGAGAGAAGAAAGAGAGGGAGACATATGTGAATATTACAATACTGTATATCTAACTGTAGATAGAGACGAGAGGAAAGTCGAAGAGACGTTTGAATGACTTAATGTATCTAAATATATTTATACATTAGTAGAAATATATTTAGATGCAAATATTATATGTCTAAAATATAAATAAACACCAGTTTACTCTATACGATGATAGTTACATACAGACATAGTTAAATAAGTATTTCAGTGTATATTGCATAATTACACACGTACATACATGTCTACACACTGGTAATGAACACAGTAGTGATGAGTGAAGGCAGCGGCTTGTGAGGTAAAGAGGACGTTATGGCTCCTGGTACTTCTTGAAGATGTCAAAAACTGGGAAGACAACAAAAACAACATCAGCTCTTCATGGTGGTCTGGTATATTAAAAAAAAGAAATTGTGTGACACACAAAAACTTCAGCGTTTGATAATACACACCCCATTCAGAAAGCATAAAAAAATCATTATTGTCCGTTTGTAAATGATTCTTTGAAGCGCATCGTTATCATCGCTCTAACTGACGTGTCCAGTACGTGGTGATAATTTAATCCAGCTGCGTATGTGTGTTTACCTCAGTGCAACACTCACGCTCCAATTGATATTCATCGTTTATTTATGCAAAAATTTTCCACCTTATTTAAATTCGGAAACTTTTAGCGTATGCCTTCCCCCTCCTCCAATCCCCCCACTCCCCTCACTCCCCCACTCCCCCACTCCCCCACTACCCCACACTCCCCCCACTCCCCCCACTCCCCCCACTCCCCCCACTCCCCACACTCCCCCCTATGCCCTTCCCCCCCCCCCCCCCACTTATACAAGTCTTGAACTTCCTCTCTTGTCACGCTCCATTAAAAGTTTAGAGAAAGATAAAAGCAACTTTCTCCTCGAGTATTACAAGTTCCATTACAAGGCAGCTTGGTGAAGATAACTCCTTAATTACTTTAGAACTATTAAAATACATAAATAAAAAAAAAGATTAAGATAACAAAACAAGAAATATATGAAATATTTCTTAACTATTGTAAAGAGGTCAGTACTTGCCTTCTCAGTAATGTCTCTTGAAGACTGGATACTCAAAACAGTAAATTAAATACACTTGTATAGTGTATGTTATCAACGTCACAGGATACATACACCGAGAGGTGTATTTCTCTCAAGGTATACAGTGCATGCTTAGTTTATTTTAATCCTTATTTTAGGTATTAAAATATTCTTGAATGGTGTTCGAAGATTTACGTCAAGGATATATATTTTGATGAGCATATCTTGACGTGTATGCTCTGAGGGCAAGAGTGCGTGCACTGAGAGCAACAGTGCGTGCACTGAGAGCAACAGTGCGTGCACTGAGGGCAAGAGTGCGTGCACTGAGAGCAACAGTGCGTGCACTGAGAGCAACAGTGCGTGCACTGAGAGCAAGAGTGCGTGCACTGAGAGCAAAAAGTGCGTGCAAATGAGAGCAACAGTGCGTGCACTGAGGGCAAGGTGCGTGCACTGAGAGCAAGAGTGCGTGCACTGAGAGCAAAAAGTGCGTGCTCGAGGGCAAGAGTGCGTGCACTGAGAGCAACAGTGCGTGCACTGAGAGCAAGAGTGCGTGCACTGAGAGCAAGAGTGCGTGGGACTGAGAGCAAGAGTGCGTGCACTGAGAGCAACAGTGCGTGCACTGAGAGCAACAGTGCGTGCACTGAGAGCAAGAGTGCGTGCACTGAGAGCAAGAGTGCGTGCACTGAGAGCAAGAGTGCGTGCACTGAGAGCAAGATGCGTGCACTGAGAGCAAGAGGTGCGTGCACTGAGAGCAAGAAATGCGTGCTCTGAGGGCAAGAGCGCGTGCACTGAGAGCAAGAGTGCGTGCACTGAGAGCAAGAGTGCGTGCTCTGAGGGCAAGAGTGCGTGCTCTGAGGGCAAGAGTGCGTGCACTAAGAGCAACAGTGCGTGCACTGAGGGCAAGAGTGCGTGCACTGAGGGCAAGAGTGTGTGCACTGAGAGCAAGAGTGCGTGCACTGAGAGCAAGAGTGCGTGCTCTGAGGGCAAGAGTGCGTGCACTGAGAGCAAGAGTGCGTGCACTGAGAGCAAGAGTGCGTGCTCTGAGGGCAAGAGTGCGTGCACTGAGAGCAAGAGTGCGTGCACTGAAAGCAAGAGTGCGTGCACTGAAAGCAAGAGTGCGTGCACTGAGAGCAAGAGTGCGTGCACTGAGAGCAAGAGTGCGTGCACTGAGGGCAAGAGTGCGTGCACTGAGGGCAAGAGTGCGTGCACTGAGGGCAACAGTGCGTGCACTGTGAGCAAGAGTGCTTGCACTGAAAGCAAGAGTGCGTGCACTGAGAGCAAGAGTGCGTGCACTGAGAGCAAGAGTGCGTGCACTGAGACAAGAGTGCGTGCACTGAGACAAGAGTGCGTGCACTGAGAGCAAGAGTGCATGCACTGAGGGCAACAGTGCGTGCACTGAGAGCAAGAGTGCGTGCACTGAGAGCAAGAGTGCGTGCACTGAGAGCAAGAGTGCGTGCACTGAGACAAGAGTGCGTGCACTGAGACAAGAGTGCGTGCACTGAGAGCGAGAGTGCATGCACTGAGGGCAACAGTGCGTGCACTGAGAGCAAGAGTGCGTGCACTGAGAGCAAGAGTGCGTGCACTGAGACAAGAGTGCGTGCACTGAGACAAGAGTGCGTGCACTGAGAGCGAGAGTGCATGCACTGAGGGCAACAGTGCGTGCACTGAGAGCAAGAGTGCACATACACGTAGACTGGAATATATCTTACCTTATATGCACAAGGTATTAACATTAATCTCTTTACATCAATATTTAGAATTAAATATCTCAGACTGGTAAACAGGTGACAAACAACATTAAGGATCCATGGTAAACATCACAGTGAAACGCATGTTTGCGAATATGAACAAAATACCACAGTGAAAATAGGAAATAAAAGCTGAGCGCTTTCATGTGCTTACACACACATCTTCAGAGGATATGTAAGCACATGAAAACCCTAAGTTTATATTTCCCCTTTTCTCTGTGGTATTTTTTTATTAATGATCCACGTGTGTTGATAGGCGATAATCGCAATTGACCAAGGATATATACATCGTTACGTATGTCTTGCAGTGTATATATACTGAGAGTTAAATCTCAGTTATATTAATTACAGTATTCCTGACGGGTTTTGAACAGATTATATGTAGCCTTAAAAACCCTTCATATACTCGACAGGCTTTAAACCCAATTAACTATTAACAAATCTCATTCAAGGACATATACACCAAGATATATATAATGTCTCTGAGTGTATATAATCCTGATGTTTACTTTTATCTATATTCTAGGTATTGAAGTCTAAATGACCCTCGGGTAGTCGATAAGCTTTAAACCTAATAACGTACAACGAATCATCTCAGTATCAAGGTGTATATATTGTGAATAATATGTATCACGATGTGTATGCACTGGGGACAGCAGTGTATATAAAAAAGTTGGGTAATGTGTATCAGTTTATACAGTATAAACTTACTTTTTAATCTCAACATTTGAGATTAAATTTTCATTTACTGATAAAAATGATAAACCAAATAAGCGAGTTATGTGTAATTCTCTTCGTTTATTAAACAAAAGGTTTAAATATCGAGAGAAAAATGTATAAGTAATTGAGCAGGTTAATGAGTTATGATTATCAGTCATTAACCTGCTTAATTACTGTTTATATTTTAATTATAACGCAGATAGTTTGCAGAATAGTTATTACTTGTTACTGGCTCATTGTTTTGAAAAATTATCACATTTTTTACGCTTCACTTAACAAATTTTGATGCATATTATGTATTTTACACACACTCAACACCACACACACACACCACCACACCCCAAAACACACACACACAACCACAAAACACACACACACGCTGCAGGGGGCCAAGAGAGGAATATAAAGAGAGCAACAGAGCAATGGTGGCCCAACTTGCTGAGGTGGAAAAAAGAGCTACTCCACAGAGCAAAGTTGCGGGTAGGGGGGTTTTAAAAACCACAGGGAATGACGGAAAAAACCTGGACCCAAAATGGGGGTCCCGAAACAGGGAACCGGGATGTTGGATTGCTGGAAAACCTCATGCACCAACAGAAAGGAACTACCAAGGAGGGGGAGGAAAACCAGAAAGATTGGCCCTTGTGTTCCCGGGGCAGCTCAGTATTGAGGACATCAAGTATAGGCCCCCTGGAGCTAGGACCCGTGGTTTTTGTGCTTTGAAACATATAAGCTCAAGTGGAGGAATAAAAGGGTTGAATGGGAAAAGCCTGACTATAAAAGAGGGGACTACTAGGGTTGAAGAACTTCCCGGGAGGTCCAGTGGGACAGTGAAAGGCAGGGGAAACCGTAAATAATGTGGGAAAATTAAAAACAAAATGCAAGGGGGCAGGGAAAGGTTTATTCCCCCAAAGGGGAACAGTAACAACGGGGGACCAAAGGGTAAAGGGGGCAAAAAAAAAAATCAATAGGAATGGAAAAAGTTCGAAGGGGAGAGAAAAAAACCCAAAATAGGGGATCATCGCAGACCAGGAATGAGTAACCCCAGGTAAGGAGGGAAGCCCCCGACAGAGAAAATGAATAGCATCGAGAAAACAAGACTGACCCACCACTCGGAGGAAGACAACGTCAAAAAAACCAGGGATCAATTTGGGCAGAAGGGGGAGAACTCCAAGAAAAGTCAGGGGGTATGTGAGGACTGAACAGGAGATTTAAGGGAAATTTTTACAATAGAACAGGAAAGGGGTGTGGGAAGACAGCACGAAAGGGAAAATCAAGGGGAATATACAACAAGTGTTGGATGACATACAACCATGAGGAGGAGGGGGAAAACTCTTAAGTGACCCTTTAAACCTCAAAAGCGATGGGACCGGGCAACATCTCCCCCTGGGTCCCTTTAAAAAGGGGCAGAGATGCTGTGCGTCCCCTAACCCCAACTTTAAAACTCCCATGAAACGGGCAACACCGAGAAATGGAAGCACTAAAAGTAGTCCCCATATTTTAAAAAAGGAAAAGAAACGAGGCACTAAACTACAACCTTGTCTCTGACATGTATTGTGTGCAAAATCATGGGGAAGATTACAGGAGGAGAGTTGTCGAACACCTGGAAAGGAACAAGATTATAAATGAAAACCAGCATGGGTTTCATGGAAGGCAAATCTTGTATCACAAACCTCCTGGAGTTTTTATGACAAGGTAACAGAAGTAAGACACGAGAGAGAGGGGTGGGTAGATTGCGTTTTCCTAGACTGCAGGAAGGCCTTTGCCACAGTTCCCCACAAGAGATTAGTGCAGAAGCTGGAGGATCAGGCGCACGTAAAAGGGAGGGCACTGCAATGGATAAGGGAATACCTGACAGGGAGGCAGCAACGAGTCATGGTACGTGAAGAGGTATCACAGTGGGCGCCTGTTACGAGCGGGGTCCCACAGGGGTCAGTTCTAGGACCAGTGCTATTTTTGATATATGTGAACGACATGATGGAAGGAATAGACTCTGAAGTGAAGTGAAGATGACGTGAAGTTGATTAGAAGAATTAAATCGAATTCAATCCAGCCAAATGCAAAGTCATGAAGATTGGGGAGGGGCAAAGAAGACCGCAGACAGAGTATAGGCTAGGTGGACAAAGACTACAGACCTCACTCAGGGAGAAAGACCTTGGGGTGACCATAACACCGAGCACATCACCGGAGGCACACATCAACCAAATAACCGCTGCAGCATACAGGCGCCTGGCAAACCTGAGAATAGCGTTCCGATACCTTAATAAGGAATCGTTCAAGACACTGTACACTGTGTATGTTAGGCCCATACTGGAGTATGCAGCACCAGTCTGAAACCCACACCTGGTCAAGCACGTCAAGAAGTTAGAGAAAGTACAAAGGTTTGCAACAAGGCTAATCCCAGAGCTCAAGGGAATGTCGTACGAGGAAAGGTTAAGGGAAATCGGACTGACGACACTGGAGGGCAGAAGGGTCAGGGGAGACATGATAACGACATACAAGATACTGCGGGGAATAGACAAGGTGGACAGAGATAGGATGTTCCAGAGAGGGGACACAGGGACAAGGGGTCACAACTGGAAGCTGAAGACTCAGACGAGTCACAGGACGTTAGGAAGTATTTCTTCAGTCATAGAGTTGTCAGCAAGTGGAATAGCCTAGCAAGTGAAGTAGTGGAGGAAGGAACCATACATAGTTTTAATAAGAGGTATGACAAAGCTCAGGAAGCAGAGAGAGAGAGGATCCAGTAGCGATCAGTGAAGAGGCGGGGCCAGGAGCTGAGTCTCGACCCCTGCAACCACAATTAGGTGAGTACAATTAGGTGAGTACACACACACACACTCACACACACACACTCACACACACACACTCACACACACACACACACACATTCACACACACACACTCACACACACTTTCACACACACACACTCACAAACACACACACATACACACTCACACACACACTCATACACACACACTCACACACACACACACTCACACACACATACTCACACACACACACTCACACACACACCACACACACTCACACACACACACTCACACACACACACACTCACACACACACACTCACACACACACACTCACACACACACACACACATCACACACACACACTCACACACACACACTCACACACACACACTACACACACACACACACACACACACTCACACACACACACACACACACACACACCCCACACGGGGGGTCGGTCTAGGACCAGTGCTATTTTTGGTATATGTGAACGACATGACGGAAGGGTTAGACTCAGAAGTGTCCCTGTTTGCAGATGATGTGAAGTTAATGAGGAGAATTAAATCTGATGAGGACCAGGCAGGGCTTCAAAGAGACCTGGACAGACTGGACACCTGGTCCAGCAAATGCTTCTCGAATTTAATCCTGCCAAATGCAAAGTCATGAAGATAGGGAAGGGCACAGAAGACCACAGACAGAGTATAGGCTAGTGGCCAAAGACTGCAAACCTCACTCAAGGAGAAAGATCTTGGGGTGAGTATAACACCGAGCATGTCTCCGGAAGCACACATCAATCAGATAACTGCTGCAGCATATGGCGCCTGGCAACCTGAGAACAGCATTCCGATACCTTAGTAAGGAATCATTCAAGACACTGTACACCGTGTATGTCAGGCCCATACTGGAGTATGCAGCACCTGTTTGGAACCCGCCACATTGATAAAGCACGTCAAGAAACTAGAGAAAGTACAAATGTTTGCAACAAGGTTAGTTTCCAGAGCTAAGGGAATGTCCTATGAAGAAAGATTAAGGAAATCGGCCTGACGACACTGGAGGACAGGAGGGTCAGGGGAGACATGATAACGACATATAAAATACTGCGTGGAATAGACAAGGTGGACAAGGACAGGATGTTCCAGGGAGGGACACAGAAACAAGAGGCCACAATTGGAAGTTGAAGACACAAATGAGTCAGAGAGATAGTAGGAAGTATTTCTTCAGTCATAGAGTTGTAAGGCAGTGGAATAGCCTAGAAAATGACGTAGTGGAGGCAGGAACCATACACAGTTTTAAGACGAGGTTTGATAAAGCTCATGGAGCGGGGAGAGAGAGGGCCTAGTAGCAACCGGTGAAGAGGCGGGGCCAGGAGCTAGGACTCGACCCCTGCAACCACAAATAGGTGAGTACAAATAGGTGAGTACACACACACACACACACACACACACACTCACACACACACACACACACACACACTCACACACACACACACACACACACACACACACACACACACACACACACACACACACACACACACACACACACACACACACACACACACACACACACACTCGTGGAGGAGTCACGCGGTTTGAGCTCGTGTTTTGGTGGTAATTTCTGACTGCCGTAAGGAATAGTGTGGGATATAGGTGTGTGCACGCATAAGAGTGCATATAATCACTTAAGCCCAGAAAAAAGGAAATATAAGTGATCACAGAAAAGAAAATGAAGAAAATTAGTGGCTAAGTGTTAGTGGGGGCCGTTGGAAGGGTGAACGGTTGTCAGGCCTAAATAGTGTTGCCATAATAACGCAGTGGGGTATTTGATGAATAAGTGCGACTCAAGACCAGGGAGATAAGAGATATGTATAGATGTGTCAGTAAATACAGTGAGTGAGTGAAAAAATTAGAAGAGGTAGAGACTACAGTGCATACAGGAAGTTAGTGGAAAAATTACCGAGAAGCATCAAACTTCTTCAACTTCTGGGACAGGACAGACCCGCAACGTTACTCCACTGCCAGCCGCAAGTAATATTCACCTAGTTTGAGTTGCATGGGGTCAATAGTACCTGTCTCTAGCTGGAATTGGGGGTCACTCTCCTCGAGCTATCAGAATTAGAATAAGCAGCATTTACTGGTATATAATAGAATTTAGAGGTAGCGGCTTGTAGGCGAAGCCTAGTGTATTTATTTTTGAACGTAATTTTAAACGCATAAGAGTACAGTGGGAACCAAGAGATTGGGTACATATACAATACATATGTAGTACATACGTGGGAAATAAGGACTATTTACATAAACATATCCACACACACTTGGTGAGAACAACTCTGCTGTTAGGCAATTGAATAGCTGTAGCACACACACACACACACACACACACACACACACACACACACACACACACACACACACACACACACACACAAACATAAACACATATATACATGATTTCACATCTTCCTGTGAAGTGACACTATAACCCTTCCTTTCCCCCCCCCCATCTCTCCCCTCCCTCTCTCCTCTCTCCTCCTCTCTCTCTCTCTCCCCTCTCTCTCTCTCTCTCCTCTCTCTCCTCTCTCTCTCTCTCTCTCTCTCTCTCTCTCTCTCTCTATCTCTCCTTTCTCTCATCCTCTCTCTCTTCCTCTCTCTCTTCCTCTCACTTTCTCTCTCTTCCTCTCTCTCTCTCCCTCTCCCTCTCCCTCTCTCTCTTCCTCTTCTTTTCTCTCTCTCTCTCCTCCCTTGTCACTCCCCCCCTCTCTCTTACCTTTTCCCTCTCTCACTTTCTCCCCCTTTTTTACCCTTCTTTTCCCCTCCTTCTAGGCTCCCCTTCTCTCTCTCCCTCTCACTCACTCTCTCCCCCTTTTTCTTTTTTTTCTTTCTCTCTCTCTTTCACTAAAAAAAAAAAAAATGGTTGGGACTCGCAGATCAGGATCAGATGACAATGGTACTGGTAGGGGAATGGATGGAGGAACAGTGGAAAAGGATAGAGCAAGAATGGGAGAGAAAATTAGGAGAGCTTTCTGAAAAAATGGAGAAAGAGCTCTCTGTGAAATGGAAAGGGTTGGAGAAGAGACGAAGATTAGGAGGCACAAGTCGAAAACTGCAGTAGCCAGGTAAAGGTTCTAGAATTTGAGGTAAACAGGCTGAAGCAAGTCTCAGGGGTAGTAACCAGAGAAGATACACCATACGAAGCTGAGAGGCTGAACAGGAAGGAAGGAGATTTGAATTATGCTAAGGTCATATCAGCCTGCAAAGAAGGGCCAGGGAGTGAAAGGGAAGAGCAGATGGGTGCAGATGGAGAGGGAGATAGGTTGAATACTGAGGCACAACCATGCTACCAAGAGCCAATGGAAAAATCAAGGGAGAAAATGACCACATACAGACAGGAACCAGAGTCACAGAGGGAGAGGCAATGGGAGGAGGAAAGGCAAAATCATGATTATCCATGGGCTTCGGGAGAGAGAGGAAAGGACACACACTGAAAGACGGCAGGAAGAAAGAAAGGAGATTGAGAAAATCATCACGGAAATAGGGGGAGAAGACATGGACGAGATTGTAAATTGTCAGAGAATAGGGGGGGTACTTGAAGGGGAGAAACCGACCGATCAAGCTGATTCTCAGGACAGAAGCAGTGCGGAACAGGATCCTCCAAGAGAAACCACGGTTGAAAAGCTCGGAAGAGTACAAGGTGTTCCTAGACAGAGACAGAACACAAACAGAGAGACAGCAGCTGAGGGAGAGGACAAAAAAGCGAAAGGAGATAGGAAAGGAGACAAGGATGGAACCAGCAGAGGTCAGTCAGAGCAGAACAGAGCAGCAAGGGCAAGCACACACACAACTATCCTCAGAACCCCACAACCTATCACACCATCCCAACACACAATACAATCCATACCCACAGCTTCCACCCAACCCCCAACCATAGAATCCCACAGTATGCTACCAGGTCTCCCACCCCCACAGGCCCCCCAAACCACAGTGTTGGAAAGGAAACTGAAGGTATGGTACACAAACGCTGATGGAATAACAAACAAGTGGGAGCAGTGGCACAAAAGAGTCAAAGAGGCATCACCAGACATCATAGCTCTCACAGAAACCAAGCTTACAGGTATGATAACAGATGCCATCTTTCCAGCGGGATACCAGATCCTGAGAAAAGACAGAAGGAACAGGGGGGGTGGAGGAGTGGCATTGCTGATCGAACACCGATGGAATTTTGATGAGCTGGAGAGAGGAGACAGCGGAGAAGACAGTGATTACATAGCGGGAACGCTTCACTCTGGTGGTTCCAAGGTGATAATTGCAGTGATGTATAACCCACCAGAGAACAGCAGGAGGCCAAGGCAAGAGTATGACGAGAGCAATAGAGCGATGGTTGACACACTGGCTGCAGTGGCCAGAAGAGCTCATGCATGCAGGGCAAAGCTACTGATCATGGGTGACTTTAACCACAAGGAGATCGACTGGGAGAACTTGGAGCCACATGGGGGACAAGATACATGGAGGGCTAAGATGATGGAGGTGGTATTGGAAAACTTCATGTACCAACACGTAAGGGACACTACACGAGAGAGAGGAGAGGATGAACCAGCAAGACTGGACTTTGTATTCACCTTGAGTAGTGCAGATATTGAGGACATCACATATGAAAGACCCCTTGGGGCCAGCGATCATGTGGTTTTGAGCTTCGAATACACAGTAGAGCTACAAATGGAGGGGGAAGCAGGAAGGCCAGGACAAATGAAACCAAACTACAGGAAAGGGGACTACACAGGAATGAGGAACTTCCTGAATGAGGTTCAGTGGGACAGAGAACTGGCAGGGAAGCCAGTTAATGAGATGATGGAATATGTAGTCACAATGTGCAAGGAGGCTGAGGAAGGTTTATACCCAAGGGTAACAGGAATAATGAAAAGCCAGGATGAGCCCATGGTTCACCCAAAGATGCAAGGAGGCAAAAACCAAGTGTGCTAGGGAATGGAAGAAATATAGAAGGCAAAGGACCCAGGAGAATAAGGAGAGCAGTCGTAGAGCCAGAAACGAATATGCACAGATAAGAAGGGAGGCCCAGCGTCAGTATGAAAACGACATAGCAGCAAAAGCCAAATCTGACCCAAAGCTGTTATAACAGCCACATCAGGAAGAAAACAACCGTCAAGGACCAGGTAATCAGGCTAAGGAAGGAAGGAGGAGAGACAACAAGAAATGACCGTGAAGTATGTGAGGAACTCAACAAGAGATTCAAAGAAGTGTTCACAGAGGAGACAGAAGGGGCTCCAGAAAGACGGAGAGGTGGGGTACACCACCATGTGCTGGACACAGTACACACAACCGAGGAAGAAGTGAAGAGGCTTCTGAGTGAGCTAGATACCTCAAAGGCAATGGGGCCAGATAACATCTCTCCATGGGTCCTGAGAGAGGGAGCAGAGGCACTATACATCTATCGAAACAGGGAGATTGCCTGAGGCATGGAAGACAGCAAATGTGGTCCCAATCCTGGAGACAGACATGAAGCACTAAACTACAGACCAGTGTCACTGACATGTATAGCATGCAAAATCATGGAAAAAATTGTCAGGAGAAGAATGGTGGAACATCTAGAAAGGAATGATCTCATCACCAGCAGACAACATGGTTTCAGAGACGGGAAATCCTGTGTCACAAACCTACTGGAGTTCTATGACATGGTGACAGCAGTAAGACAAGAGAGAGAGGGGTGGGTGGATTGCATTTTCTTGGAGTGCAAGAAGGTGTTTGACACAGTACCACACAAGAGATTAGTGCAAAAACTGGAGGACCAAGCAGGGATAACAGGGAAGGCACTGCAATGGATCAGGGAATACTTGTCAGGAAGACAGCAGCGAGTAATGGTACGTGGCGAGGTGTCAAAGTGGGCACCTGTGACCAGCGGGGTCCCACAGGGGTCAGTCCTAGGACCAGTGCTGTTTCTGGTATTTGTGAAAGACATGACGGAAGGAATAAACTCCGAGGTGTCCCTGTTTGCAGGTGACGTGAAGTTGATGAGAAGAGTTCAGTCGATCGAAGACCAGGCAGAACTACAAAGGGATCTGGATAGGCTGCAGACCTGGTCCAGCAACTGGCTCCTGGAGTTCAATCCCACCAAGTGCAAAGTCATGAGGATTGGGGAAGGGCAAAGAAGACCACAGACGGAGTACAGTCTAGGGGCCAGAGACTACAAACATCACTCATGGAAAAAGATCTTGGGGTGAGTATAACACCAGGCACATCTC
The DNA here is from genome assembly GCF_026875155.1 of Cherax quadricarinatus. Lineage (NCBI taxonomy): Eukaryota > Metazoa > Arthropoda > Malacostraca > Decapoda > Parastacidae > Cherax > Cherax quadricarinatus. The sequence goes on from NC_069419.1 coordinate 24,579,299, forward strand.
CTGAAGCGCACATCAACCAAATAACTGCTGCAGCATATGGGCGCCTGGCAAACCTCAGTACAACATTCCGACATCTTAATAAGAATCGTTCAGGACCCTGTACCACCGTGTACGTTAGGCCCATATTGGAGTATGCGGCACCAGTTTGGAACCCACACCTAGCCAAGCATTTAAAGAAACTAGAGAAAGTGCAAAGGTTTGCAACAAGACTGGTCCCAGAGTTAAGAGGTATGTCCTATGAGGAGAGGTTAAGGGAAATCAACCTGACGACACTGGAGGACAGGAAGAGATTAGGGGGACATGATAACGACTTACAAAATACTGAGAGAAATTGACAAGGTGGACAAAGACAGGATGTTCCAGAGACTGGAGACAGCAACACGGGGACACAGTTGGAAGCTGAAGACACAGATGAATCAAAGGGATGTTAGGAAGTATTTCTTCAGCCACAGAGTAGTCAGGAAGTGGAATAGTTTGGGAAGCGATGTAGTGGAGGCAGGATCCATACATAGCTTTAAGCAGAGGTATGATAAAGCTCATGGTTCAGGAGAGTGACCTAGTAGCGACCAGTGAAGAGGCGGGGCCAGGAGCTGGGACTCGACCCCTGCAACCTCAACTAGGTGAGTACAAACTAGGTGAGTACACACTACAACCACACACAAACACACACACACACCACATACTGGAGGCGCCAGCTTTAATCAAAAGAATCCCACCTCGTCCCCACCCTGCATTACCCGCCCCCTGCCCAACGTAGGTGCCCGCCCGTCATGTACTAGCGCGTTCCTGGCGTGTTACGCACTAACGTTCCCTACAAAACCTGTCCTCACACTCTACCCCGCCTCATGTGTGTGTGTGTGTATTTTGATTCTCCTTCTCTCTCTCTCCCCTCTCTCCTCTCCTTCTCTCTCTCTCTCTCTTCTCTCCCCTCTCTTCTCTTTTCTCTCTTTTCTCCTCCTCTCTCTCTTCTCTCTCTCTTTTCTCTCTCTCTCTCTCTCTCTCCTCTCCCCATATCTCTCTAACACACACACACACACACAAAACACACAATGAGGAAGGTAGAGTGTGAGGACTGTGTACGTCAGGCCCTTCCCGGGGTACGCAGCACCAGTTTTGGGAAACCCACACCGGTCAAAAGCGTCAAGAAATTAGAGAAAGTGTAAGGTTTGCAAAAAGGCTAGTTCCGAAAATAAGACGAATGTCCCACAAGAAGGTTTAAGGGAAAACGGTCTGACGCCTGGCGGAAGGAGGGTCAGGGGGAGACATGATAAAGACATAAAAAAACGCGTGAAATAGAAAGGTGGACAGAGCGGGGTTCCCGGTGGGACAAAAAAAATTTTCATTGGAAGCGGAAAATCGATAAGTCAAAAGGGGGTTAGGAAGTATTAATTCAGCCCCAGAGTTTTTTGGAAGTGGAATAGCTGGAAATGATGTAGTGGAGGCAGGAACTAGGAATTCATGTTTTTGACGAGGTATGATAAAGTCATGGAGCAGTGAGAGGGAGGGTCAGTAGGGGTCAGTGAAGAGGGAGGGCCAGGACCTGAGTCTTTGATCTGCAACCAATTAGGGAGTACAAAAGGTGAGTCACTCACACACAACCTCTCTCATTTCCCTTATATCTTCCCCCACCTCCCGGACCCCCTACATAGCTCCACACCCTGCACCACCCCAAAACCCTCCACACACCCCGCATCACTCACACCCCCCCCCCACCCCGCACCCCTACCCCCCCAACACCCCGCCCCCACACCCCTCCCACACCCCCGCACCACCCCCACCCTCCCACCCTGCACCACTCCACCCCTCCCAAACCCTGCACACTCACACCCTCCCACACACCCGCACCACCTCACTCCCCCAAAACCCCTGACCACCCCACCCCTCCCACACCTGCACCACCTCCACCCCTCCCACACACCCTGCAATACCCCCAACCCCCCCGCCCCACACCCCGCAAAACCCCCACCCTCCCACACACCTGCACACCCCAACCCCCCCCACCACCCCGACCACCTCACACCCCCCCCAAACAGCACCCCCCACCCTCTCCCACAAACCCCCGCACACCCCACATACCCCCCAACACCGCCCACCCCACACTCCCCCCACCAACCTGCACCACCTCACCCCCCCCACAACCCCGCACCCCCATTTCCCCTTTCCCTATCTTGCACACCCACCCCCTCCCACACACCCCCGACCACCCCCACCCCCCCACACCCTGCACCCTCACACCCCTCCCCCAAAACCCTTCACCCCCCACATCCTCCACACACCTGACCACCCCACACCCCCCCCAACCCCGCACCCCCTCACACCTCCCACACACCTGCACCACCCCACACCCCCCCAAAACCCTGCCCCCCCCAAACCCCCCCCACACACATGCCCACCCCCATCCCCCCCACACCCTGAATACCCCACCCCCTGCCACACACCCTGCACCCCCCACCCCTCCCAAAACAATGCACCCCCTCAACCCTCCCCCAAAACCTGCACCACCCCAACCCCCCCCACACCCCTGCACCCCTCACACCCCCCCCACACACCAGCACCACCCCCCACCTCCCCCACACCCACCCCCCTCAAATACCCCCACCACCCGCACCCCCCCCACCTCCCCCACACCGCAACACCCCCCACCCCCCCACACACCCCGCACCACCCCCCTTCCTCCCATACACTGTGCACCCCCCACACCCCTCCATACACCCGCACCACCCCACACCCCCCCCAACCCACCACCCCACACCCCCCCCACCCCCCTGCCCACCCCCCACCCCTCCCACAACCCTGCACCCCCCCACCCTTCCACCACCCTGCACCACCCCCCACTCCCTCCATACACCCTGCACCACCCCCCACCCCCCCACCACTACCCCCTCACATCCTCCCCCACACCCGCCACCCCCACCCCCCCCACACACCTGCCCCCCCCACACCCTCCCACACCTGCCCCCCCCAACCCCTCCCCCAAAACCCCGCACCACCTCACCCTCCCAAAACACCATGCACCCCCCTACAAACCCCCCCCCACCCCTGCACCACCCCCCCAAACCCCCCTTTACCACCCTGCCCCCCACATCCCCCAACCCCTGCCCACTCCACACCCCCCCCCATACACCCCGCCCACCCCCCACCGCTCCCCCACCCCTGCACCACCTCCATCCTAACACACCCCGCACCACCCCCCCCCCTCCCACACCCTGACCACCCCCCACCCCCTTTAACACCTGCACCCCCCACCCCCTCCCAAAAACCCTGCACCACCCCACACCCCTCCCACACCCTGCACCACCCCACCCCTCCCATACACCCCGCACCACCCCCCCCCTCCCCCACACCTGCACCACCCCAACTCCTCCCACACCCCGCACCCCCCCACCCCTCCCCCCCCCTGCCCCCACCCCAAAACCCCCCCCCCCTAACCCTGCCCCCCCCACACCCCTCCCCCAACCTGCACCTCCCTATCCCCCCCTTACCCCTGCACCCCCCACACCCCTCCCACAACCCCGCACCACCCCAACCCCCCCCCCCACACACCCGCACCACCCCCACCCCTCCCACCCCCCTGACCACCCCCACTCCTCCACTCACCCCGCACCACCCCCCCCCCTCCCACACCCTGCACCCCCCTACACCCTCCCCCACACCCCGCACCCAACCCCCCCCCCTCCCACAAACCCTGTACCACCCCACACCCCTCCACACCATGCACCCCCCCACACCCCCCCCTCACACCCCGCACCACCCACCCCCCTCAATACCGCACCCCCCACCCCCTCCACACACCCTGCCCCCCAAACCCTCCTTTTACCCTGCACCCCCTACACCCCTCCCACCACCCTGCACCACCCCAACCCCCCCCCACACACCCTGCACCACCCCCCACCCCCTCCCCCAAAACCCGCACCCCCCCACCCCTCCCCCACCCTGCCCACTCCACCCTCCCCCCACCCTGCACCCCCCACACCCCCCCCACACACCATGCACCAACCCCCCCACCCCTCCCTCACACCCTGACCACCCCCCACCCCCCCCCCCACACCTTGCATACCCCCACTCCTCCCACACCCTGCACCCCCCACACCCCTCCAACACCCCGCACCACCCCACACCCCCCCCCAAACCTGCACCACCCACACTCCTCCAACACCCTGCACCACCCCCACCCCCCCCCACGCCCTGACCCCCACACTCCTCCCCCAAAACCCCCACCCTCACACCCCCCCCAACCATGCACACCCCACACCCCCCCCACACTTCACCACCCTCACCCTCCCAAAAACCCCGCACCCCCCCACACCCCCCCCACCACCCCCTTCACCCCACACCCCTTCATACACCCCGCCCACCCCCCCCCCTCCCATACCCTGCACCACCCCCACCCTCCCATAACCTCAGCCCCCCAAAACCCCTCCCACACCCTGCACCCCACACCCCCCCCATACACCCCGCACCACCCCCACCCCTCCCCTAACCCCGCCACCCCAACCCCCTTCCATACCCCTGCCCCCACCCCCCACCCTCCCCCACACCCCGCACCCCCCCACACCCTCCCCACACCCTGACCCCCCCCACCCCCCCCCACCCCCCCGCCCCCCCCCACCCCTCCCCAACCCCGCACCCCCACATCCCCCCACACACCCTGCACCCCCCACACCCCCCCCCCCACCCCCCCCCCCCCCCCTCCATCACCTGCACCACCCCATCCTCCCCCCACACCCTGCACCCCCCCACACCCCCCCCCCCAAACCCCCGCACCACCCACACCCTTCCCCTACACCCCGCACCACCCCCCCCCCCCCACAAACCCCGCACCACCCCCCAACCCCCCCCCCCAAACCCTGCACCACCTCCCAACCCCCCCCACACACCCCGCACCACCCACACCCCTCCCCAAACCCCCCCACCCCCCCAACCCCTCCCACACACCCCGCACCCCCCCACCCCTCCCACACCCCTGCACACCCCCCCCCCTCCCACACCCGCCCCCCCACCCCCCCCCACACACCCACCACCCCAACTCCTCCCCCACACCCCCACCACCCCACCCTCCCCCCACCTGCACCCCCACCCCCTCCCCCCACCTGCCCCCACCCCCCACCTCTCACACCCCCGCCCCCCCCACACCCCCCCCACCACCCCAAACCACCCCCCACCCCTCCCACACACCCCGCACCACCCACACCCCCCCCCACAAACCCGCACCCCCCCCCCCCACCAAAACCCCGCACACCCCACCCCTCCCACAACCCGCACACCCCACCCCCTCCAAACCCCCTGCACCACCCCAATCCTCCCCCAAAACCCCGCACCACCCCCCCCCTCCACACACCCTGCACCCCCCACCCCCTCCCACACACCCCGACCACCCACACCCCTCCCACCCCCGCACCCCCCCCACCCCTCCCCACACCCCGCACCACCCCCCACCCCCCCACCACCTGCCCACCCCACATCCTCCACACCCTGCCACCCCACACCCCCCCACACACCTGCACCACCCCCAAAACCCCCCCACACACCCTGCACCACCCCCAAATCCCTCCCACCCCACCTGCACCCCCCAACCCCCCCACACCCTGCACCCCCACACCCTCCCACACCCTGCAACCCCAAAACCCCTCCCACCACCCTGCACCACCCCACACCTCCACCACCCTGCACCACCCCACACCCCTCCCACACACCCTGCCCCCACCCCACCCCTCCCCACCACCCTGCACCACCCCACCCCCCTCCCACACAATGGTGTACAACCTCACCGTTGATTAGTTCATTCTTGCTGAGTTTAAATTTTTTGTTGTGAAGCCGAAACTGTCGTGTCCAGTTGGAATTATACTTTTAATCATCGCTTAGTTTTTATCTATTGTCGCTGAGGGAGAGAGGGAGAATGAAGGAGGGAGGGAGGAAGGGAGCGAGAGAAGGAGGGAGGGAGGGAGGAAAAAAAAGGAGGGAGGAAGAATAAAGGGAGGAAACGGGAGAGGGATGTTAAGACAGTAATGGGAGACTGGAAGGAATGAGAGGGTGTGAGAGGGAAGGGAGTTAAACTGTAGGGATTAGAGAACGAAAGGGAGGGTAGGAAAAAGGGGAATGATAGAGTAATTGAATACTATAGGGAAATGAAAAGGAGTGGGAGTGTGTACTGGAGGGAATGAGAGGGAGTGGGAGTGTGTACAGGAGGGAATGAGAGGGAGTGGGAGTGTGTACTGGAGGGAATGAGAGGGAGTGGGAGTGTGTATGGGGGGAATAAAGGAGTGGGAGTGTGTACTGGAGGGAATGTGAGGGAGTGGGAGTGTGTACTGGAGGGAATGGAGGGAGTGGGAGTGTGTACTGGAGGGAATGAGAGGGAGTGGGAGTGTGTACTGGAGGGAATGACAGGGGTGGGAGTGTGTATTGGAGGGAATGAGAGGGAGTGGGAGTGTGTACTGGAGGGAATGAGAGGAGTGGGGGGGGAGTAAGAAGATAACAGAGCACAGCTGTGATCAGTATAATGTATCACACACCACACACACACACCACACACACACAACCACACACCACACACACACACACACACACACACACACACACACACACACACACACACACACACCGAGTGTCTGTCCAGGGAAATAACATTTCAGAAATCAATCTCCGAGACTATCCTTGGATCACTGGTATCTCAGTTCAGGCATTAGTTCAAACACCGCGAATTTCGACGATACATGAGGATAAGTCTCCCTTTGGAATTACCGAGGCGGAAAATGTGTCAAGAGTCGGGGACCGCCCGCGATCTGTTTCCTCTTTTTTTACTTGGAGTTAATGAAAATATCCACAAGGGAACGAAAGCTAAAGAAATACTGTTTTGCTGGAAGGCAAAAGCTGATGAGGACGTTCATTTGGAGGCGGGAAGACGTTCACTAGGAGAAGGGAAGACGTTCACTAGGAGGAGGGAAGACGTTCACTAGGAGGAGGGAAGGGCGTTCTAGGAGGAGGGAAAAACGTTCACTAGGAGGGAAGACGTTCAAATTGGAGGAGGGAAGACGTTCCTAGGAGGAGGGAAGACGTTCACTAGGAGGAGGGAAGACGTTCACTAGGAGGAGGGAGACGTTCACTAGGAGGGGAAGGACGTTCACTAGGAGGAGGGAAGACGTTCACTAGGAGGAGGGAAGACGTTCACTAGGAGGAGGGAAGACGTTCACTAGGAGAAGGGAAGACGTTCACTAGGAGGGAAGACGTTCACTAGGAGGAGGGAAGACGTTCACTAGGAGGAGGGAAGACGTTCACTAGGAGGGAAGACGTTCACTAGGAGGAGGGAAGACGTTCACTAGGAGGGAAGACGTTCATAGGAGGAGGGAAAGACGTTCACTAGGAGGAGGGAAGACGTTCACTAGGAGGAGGGAAGACGTTCACTAGGAGGAGGGAAGCGTTCACTAGGGGAGGGAAGACGTTCACTAGGGGGAAGGAAGACGTTCACTAGGAGGGAAAGACGTTCATAGGAGGAGGGAAGACGTTCCTAGGAGGAGGGAAGACGTTCACTAGGAGGAGGGAAGACGTTCACTAGGAGGGAAGACGTTCACTAGGAGGGGGGGAAGCGTTCACTAGGAGGGAAGGACGTTCACTAGGAGGAGGGAAGACGTTCACTAGGAGGAGGGAAACGGGTTTACTAGGAGGAGGGAAGACGTTCACTAGGAGGGAAGACGTTTCACTAGGAGGGAAGACGTTCACTAGGAGGAGGGAAGACGTTCACTAGGAAAAGGAAAGCGTTCACTAGGAGGAGGGAAGACGTTCACTAGGAGGAGGGAAGACGTTCACTAGGAGGAGGGAAGCGTTCACTAGGAGGAGGGAAGACGTTCACTAGGAGGGGGGGAAGGGCGTTCACTAGGAGGAGGGAAGACGTTCGCTGGAAGCAGAAACTACGGGCAACGTTCACTGGGGTCAGGAGTTACGGAAAACATTTATAGGAATCAAGGGGTTAGGGAAAACATTCACTAGGACTCAGGAGTTACAAAAAAACATTCACTAGGACTCAGGAGTTACGGAAAACATTCACTAGAAAACAGGAGTTCGGAAAAAAATTCACTAGGACTCAGGGTTACGGGGAAAACATTGCTAGGACTCAGGAGTTACGGAAACATTCACTAGAAATCAGGAGTTACGGAAAACATTCACTAGACTCGGAGTTACGGAAAACATTCACTAGAAATCAGGGTTTACGGAAAAAATTCACTAGGACTAAAGGGGTTACGGAGAAAATTCACTAGAAATCAGGAGTTACGGAAAACATTCGCTAGGACTCAGGAGTTACGGAAAACATTCACTAGAAATCAGGAGTTACGGAAAACATTCACTAGAAATCAGGAGTTACGGAAAACATTCGCTAGGACTCAGGAGTTACGGAAAACATTCACTAGAAATCAGGAGTTACGGAAAACATTCGCTAGGACTCAGGAGTTACGGAAAACATTCGCTAGGACTCAGGAGTTACGGAAAAAAATTCGCTAGGACTCAGGAGTTTCGGAAAACATTCGCTAGGATCAGGAGTTACGGAAAAACATTCACTAGAAATCAGGAGTTAGGAAAACATTCACTAGAAATCAGGAGTTACGGAAAACATTCGCTAGGACTCAGGAGTTACGGAAAACAAATTTACTAGAAATCAGGAGTTACGGAAAACATTCGCTAGGACTCAGGAGTTCGGAAAACATTCCACTAGGACTCAGGGTTACGGAAAAATTCGCTGGATCAGGAGTTACGGAAAACATTCACTAGGACTCAGGAGTTACGGAAACATTCATAGAAATCAGGAGTTACGGAAAACATTCGCTAGGACTCAGGAGTTACGGAAAACATTCACTAGGACTCAGGAGTTACGGAAAACATTCACTAGAAATCAGGAGTTAAGGAAACATTCACTAGGACTCAGGAGGTTACGGAAAACCATTCACTAGAAATCAGGAGTTAAGGAAAACATTCACTAGGACTCAGGAGTTACGGAAAACATTCACTAGAAATCAGGAGTTAAGGAAAACATTCGCTAGGACTCAGGAGTTACGGAAAACATTCACTAGGACTCAGGAGTTACGGAAAACCTAGCAGCTGCCTAAGAAAGTGAAGAGAGGCGACTTTTACACCCAAACCCCCCTAAACTAGACGGTTTGACTGTGCTGCCTGACACATTGACTGCCCGTTTAAAGACTGACCCACCCTCTGATTGATGACACACTAAAATTTTAAAATCTGACAACCTCACTTTTTTATCCCGACTCAATCAGACTGACACGTAAAATTCCCGCCCCAATGCCCGGTTAACTGACTCACTGACCCACTGACACCTGTCTGACTTACAGCCGGGGCTTTATCAAAGTGGATTGGCTGCTTTATTCGTTAATGATGAATTAAAAATTGTGAAAACATGGGTATTTTTAGGGGAAATGTTTCACCAACACGTGTTCCCCGGGGTGTTTTCATATTTGTCGGTTTCTGAAAAATTTTTACGATTGAGTTAATAAGACGGACATCAGGGGGGGGACGAGGGAACTGAAGTTTCTCTCTCTGTGTCATGTTTTTTGAAAACGAACGCAACCCATTTATAGGGAAAAGCAAAAAATTGTTTGAATATTTTTCTCCAACATAAATGCAACACTTGACTGAAAACACGAAAAAAAATTTAAAATGCGTTTAAAATAAAACAAATAAAAAGCAGCAAAAAAAACACCAAAATTTAAACGTTCTAAAATCTTGGATATGAGAGTTTTATGGCTGATTATTTATGTATAAAAAATTTGTTTTTCGTTTATTTTTATTGTTGAGGGAAATTTTTTGTCGTGAAAGTTTTTTGTTTATGGAGCGCTTAGACGTGTGGCTCGTTAAGCCCAAGAACAAAGGGGAAAGGGGGTTCGATCTCCAGTACGCTAAATTCTGTAGGTTTTTGGGTTGTGTCGGTTATTGTCGGTAAGTGTGTGCTAGTGATGCTATGTTTACTTTGAAAGTTAAAATGGGGCGTTACTAGCGTATAAAGCTTTAAAAAATAATAATAATAATAAAAATAAAAATAAAAATATAATTATAATAATAATAATAATTATATTATTATTATTATGTGTCTCTCTAAATGGTTGTTGTTCAGATATTTCAACAATGTGTAATACTTAATGCTGTCTCTGTCCACATACTTTATATCTCAAGTGAATGACATCTCCACTCAAATGAACTACAGAGATATATCCCAGCTTCCTCTAACACCAGGTTTTAGTTTATGCATTTCATCGCTATTGGTAATAGATTTGCTAGGTCCTCTCAGTAGTCTTCTTCAAACTCGTTTGCTAAGTCTTTTCTGGAAATGGATTTTAAGCTTGTTTCAAAAACCGAAATTTTTTTTCTACATTATCTTTGTGTATTGCTAGTTCAGCCCAGGTTTTCGGGTCCACCATGATGCTGGAGATTGTGTGAGACCAAATCCGCCACCAAAAGTTTTAATTCATTTCCTTTAGTCAATGATTTGTGCAGATTTGTGTTGGTTTCAGACATAATCATGTTACATTCAGACCTCAGGATAGACAAATTTTCATAATTATATGTCTGTGGTTTCATTTATGTAGGATTAGTTACAACTGTAGTTGTAATTTAAATTTAAATTGCGGGAGGTGCCTTCACGCCAGTGAGGGGTCTCTTGATTCAAGAAAAGGAACTTTCCTTTGGTCCCTTGAAGCAACTCTCTGCATTTCCCAAGCCGCTCGAAGACCCTCAGGGGTTTAGTATTTTCCTGGAATAAATAGGGAAGAAAGTGTGTTCCGGCGCATGGCGGACGGCTAGTGGTAACAGAGCAGACGCGCTACCTGACTGTAGAACCAGAGTCGATTTTTCTTTCGTTTGGAATAGGTTTATAAGTCAGAGAGTTTCTCCCAAAATTAGATTTCGCTTCTTAGGGTCCCCCACTCTGTTATAGTTATGATTTTGCGTGGGATTGGTGCTAGTGGTGAACGTGGTGATTGGTGACAGCCCTGGTGACACCTGGTGATTTTGTGACGCTGGTGACGTGCGAAACTTGATAGAAACTGGGTTTTGTGATAACTTGCAGTGACCTGTGGGACGTTTTTTCCATGCGCACAACTGTAAGCCTGTGTTAACATGACGCACAGTTGGCACCCTCCCTTGCTGCGTTCAGCTTACGCACCCCCTGGCAGCTGTGTTAAATGACGACCCGTGGCAGCCTCTCTCACCCATGCTTAAGGGAAATAAAAACCACGATTAATTTTAGCCAGTAATTGGAAACGTTGGTGGAAAGGAACCGAAGGCAGATTAATGAAATTTTCCGACGGTAAAAAGTGGTTTAGCTGTGATGAATGGTTTGAAAAACCGACAAGTTGAAGATTTAGAACATGCAGATTGGAATCTTTATTAAAGGGAACGTTTCGCACACAGTGGCTTCTCAGTCAATCAAAAAGGAAAGGGTAAAGGGAGGGGAGAAAGAGGTAATCAGTCCTCAACCCGGGTCGATGTGTTCAGTCCTCAATCTTGTAGAAGTCGCTAGGGCCCTAGACGTGGCTTTTATACTTAGTGAGGTGACGGGAAACAGATGAGGGGGGATGGGTCCATCCCTAGTCGAAGTAGGTCTTGTCCAAAAGGGTTTAACAAGTGTTGAAAAAATTTTTTGTAACAAGATCCCCTGTGTGCAGGTCCCACAGTTTTGTGAATGGTTTTAAAAAAAGCAAGTTGAAGTTTTAGCACTTTTGCAGCAATGGAAATCTTTATTCAGGAAAAAGTTTGCCACCAGTGGCTTTATCAGTCCAAAACAAAGAGGAAGGCGTAAGGAGAGGAGGGAATGAGGAATCGTCCTCAACCCGGAGTCGATGTGTTAGTCCATCAATTTTGTAGATGTACAGCATAGGGGCCCTGACGTGGCTTTTTATATGTAGTGAGGTGACGGGAAACAGATGGAGGGGGGGGTCAAGTGGTACCATCCCCAAATCGGAGGTCTTGTCCAAAAAATTTAACAAATGTTTAAGTTCTTTTTAACAAGATCCCCTGAGCTGCGTGTCCGACGTTGTGAGTGGTTTGAAAAAACCAAGTTTTTGGGTTGAGAACTTTGCGCATATGGAAAACTTTATTCGGAAAGTTTTTGCCAACTGGCTTCATCATTCCAATACAAAGAGGAAGGCGTAAGGGAGGAGGAGAATGGGTAATCGTCCCTCAAACTGGGGTCGATGTGTTCGTCCATCAATCTTGTAGAATGTAAGCATAGGGGGTAGACGTGGCTTATATAGTAGTGAGGTGACGGGAAGGGTGGAGGCGGGTCATGTGGTACCATCCCCTGTCGAAGTAGGTCTTCGTCCAAAAAGGGTTTAAAGGTTTAAGAATTTTTTGTAACAAGACCCCTGATGCTGCAGTGTCCGCAGTTGGGTTTTGGTTGAAAAACCGACAAGTTGAAGATTTAGAACTTATGAGCATTGGAATCTTTATTCAGAAAGTTTTCCCCACACTGGTTCATCGTCCCAAAACAAAGAGGAAGGGGTAAGGGAGGAGGAGAATGGGGTAAACAGTCCCCCAACCTGGGTGATGTGTTCAGTCATAATCTTTTGAAAGTAATAGGGCCCTAGACGTGGGGTTATATCGTGGAGGTGAGGGAAGGATGGAGGCGGGGGATAGTGGACATCCCCTAGTCGAAGTAGGGGCTTCGTCCAAGGGAAAAAAGTGTTGAAGAATTTTTGTAAAAGATCCCCTGAGCTGCGTGTCCGACATTTGAAAGGGTTTGAAAAACCGACAAGGAAAATTTTAGACACTTTGGGAGCATAGGAAATCTTTATTTGGAAGTTTCGCCACCGTGGCTTCATAGTCCAAAAAAAGAGGAAGCGTAAAGGGGAGGAGGAGAAAGAGGTAATCAGTCCCTCAACTGGGTCGATTGTTGTCCATCAATCTTTTGAATGTACGATGGGCCCAGACGTGGTTATATATGTAGTGGGGTGACGGGAAGCAGATGGAGGGGGGTCATAGTGTTCCCCCCCCCCAGTCGAAAATAGGGCTTGTCCAAAGGGTTTAAAAAATGTTGAAAAATTCTTTGTAAAAAGATCCCTGATGCGGTGTCCGACAGTTGTGATGAATGGTTTTAAAAACGACAATTGAAGTATATTAAAACCCTTTATCACAAAATGTTTGGCACTGCAGATATGGGATTTGTTTCAAAAAATTTTTCAAAACTTGTTCAACTTTGGCGAAAACTCTTGACTGTGGTGGTACCATATGACCCCCCCTCCCCCTGTTCCCCTCACCTCCTTTCGTATTAAGCCACGTCTACGGCCCTTTTTGCTGTACATTCTCAAGTTTTTGGCTGAACACATCGACCCAGGTTGAGGGACTGATTACCTCTTTCCCCCTCCCTTACGCCCTTCCCCTTTTATTTGGGCTGATGAAGCCACGTGGGCGAAAGTTTCCCAATAAAAGTTTCCTAGCTGATAGTGTCTCAATCTTCAATTGTCGGTTTTTCAACCATTCCCAACTGTCGGACATGCAGCTCATGGGATTTGTTACAAAGAATTCTTCAACACTTGTTCACCCTTTTGGGCGAAAACCCACTTCGAAAATGGGGGTACCCTATGACCCCCCCTCCATCGCTTCCCGTACCCCATACGTATATAAGCCCGTCTAGGCCCTAGCTGTCATTTTACAAGATTGAGGATGAAAAACATGCTCCGGGTTGAGGGATGTTACCTCATTTCCTCCTCTCCTTAGCCTTCCTCTTTGTTTGGATGATGAAACCACGTGTGGGAAACGTTTTCCCGAATAAAGTTTCCATTTTGCTGCATAAGTGTTCAATCTTCAATTGTGGTTTTTCAAAAACCTTCACACAACTGTCGGACACTGCAGCATCATGGGATCTTGTTTCAAAGAATTTTCAACACTTGTTCAACCTTGGGCGAAGCCTACTTTGACTAGTGGATGGTACCACTTGACCCCGCCTCCATTGTTCCCGTCCCCCATCGTTTTAAAAAGCCCGTCACGGGCCCCATCTGTCATTCTACAAGATTGGGGAGAAAAATCGATCCAGGGTTTAGGGATGATTACCTCATTCTCCCCCTTCAGCCCTTTCCCCTTTGTTTTTGGACTGAGAAGCCCTGTTGGGGAAAGTTTCCCGAAAAAAAGATTTCCTATGCTGCATAAGTGTCTCAATCTTCAAATTGTCGGTTTTTCAAACCATTTTTCACAAATTCGGACACTGCACTTTGGGATCTTGTTACAAGAATTTTTAAAAAACTTGTTCAAACCTTTTGGGCGAAGACCTACTTCGACTGTGGATGGTACCCCTTGACCCCCCTCCATCTGCTTCCCCTCACCCCATACGTATATAAGCCAGTCTACGGCCCCATGCTGTACATCTACAGATTTTGGACTGAACACATCGTCCGGTTGAGGGATGTTTCATTCTCCCCCTCTCCTTCGCCTTTCCCTTTTTATTGGACTGATGAAACCACTGTGTGGCGAAACGTTTCCCGAATAAAGATTTCCATATGTGCATGTGTTCAATCTTCATTGTCGGGGTTTTTTAAACCCTTCATCAAACTGTCGGGCCTGCAGCATATGGGGTTTGTTACAAAGAATTCTTCAACACTTGTTCAACCTTTGGACGAAGACCTCTCGACTGTGGTGGGCCCCTAGACCCGCCCCATCTGCTTCCCGTACCCCTCGTTTAAGCCCCGTCTACGGCCCCATGCGTCATTTTACAAAATTGATGGAGAACACATGATCAGGTTTAGGGGTGATTACCCATTTTCCCCCCTTCTTTCGCCCCTTCCCCTTTGTATTGGATGATGAAGCCCTGTGTGGGGAAGTTTCCTGAATAAAGATTTCCTATGCTGTAAGTGTCTAATCTTCAACTTGTGGTTTTTTAAACCATTCTCACAAATGTGGGGCACTGCAGCATTGGGATTTGTTCAAAGAATTCTTCAACACTTTTTCAACTTTGGACGAAGCCTATTCGACTGTGGATGGTCCACTATCCCGCCTCCCTCTGCTTCCCGTCACCTCACTACAGTTTAAAGCCACGTTACGGCCCTATGCTGTACTTTACAAGATTTATGGTGAAAATCGATCCAGGGTTTAGGGGCTGATTACCTTTTCTTCTCCTTACGCCCTTTTCTTTTTATTTGGCTGATGAAGCCCCTGTGTGGCGAAACGTTTTGAATAAAAAAATTTCCCTATGCTGCATAAGTGTCTCAATCTTCAACTTGTGGTTTTTCAAACCATTCATCAAACTGTCGGACACTGAGCATCATGGGACTTGTTTCAAAAATTCTTCAACATTGTTAACCTTTGGACGAAGCCACTTCGCTAGTGGTGGTACCACTATGACCCCGCCTCCCTCTGCTTCCCTCACCTACTACAGTATATAAACCACGTCTGGCCTTTGCTGTACTTCTACAAAATTGAGGGGTGAACACATCGATCCGGTTGAGGGACTGTTACTTTCTCCCCCTCTCCTTACGCCTTCCTCTTTGTATTGGATGTGAAGCCACTGTGTGGCGAAAGTTTCTGAATAAAAATTTCCTATGCTGCTAAGGTTCAATCTTTAATTGTCGGTTTTTTTAAACCATTCTCACAATGTCGGACACTGCAGATCATGGGATCTTGTTACAAAGAATTCTTCAACATTGTTAAACCCTTTTTGGGCGATGCCTACTTGACTAGGGTGGTACCTATGCCCGCCTCCATCTGCTTCCCCTCATCCTAAATTATAAGCCCCCGTCTACGGCCTTGCTGTCATTCTAAAGATTTATGGACTGAACACATGATCCAGGTTTTAGGGATGATTACCCATTCTCCTTCCCCCCTTACGCCTTTCCCCTTTGTATTGGGGATGAAACCCCGTGTGGGGAAACGTTTCCTGAATAAGATTTTCCCTATGCTGCTAAGTGTCTCAATTTCAATTGTCGGTTTTTTAAACCTTATCAAACTGTCGGACATGCAGCACATGGGATTTGTTAAAAGAATTCTTCAAAATTGTTCAACTTTGGACAAGACCTACCGACTGTGGAGGTACCCCTATGACCCCGCCCCCCTTGTTCCCGTACCCCAAACCGATATAAGCCACGTTACGGCCCTTTCGTAATTCTACAAGATTGATGGATGAACACTCGACTCCCGGTTTAGGGGCTGATTACCTCATTCTCCTCCCCTCCCCTTTGCCTTTTTTTTTTGGATGTGAACCCTGTGTGGGGAAAAATTTCCGAATAAAGATTTCCCTATGCTGCATAAAGGGTTTAATCTTCAACTTGTCGGTTTTTCAAACCATTCCACAAGTCGGACACTCAGCATATGGGTCTTGTTTCAAAAAATTCTTCAACATTTTCAACCTTTTGGGCGAAGACCTACTTTGACTAGGGTGGTCCACTATGACCCCCTCCCCTTTCTTCCGTCACCTCACACAGTTATAAGCCAGTTACGGCCCCCTTTTTTTTTTTTTTTTTTTTTTTTTTTTTTTTTTTTGCTGTAAGCCACGTGTGGGAAAATTTCCTGAAAAAGTTTATTCCTAATTCTCATCTTCCCTTTCGGTTTTTCCCTTTAAAATTGGCATGGCATTTGGGACTTTTACAAAGAATTTTCCATTGTTCCCCTTTTAAAATCTTCACTGTGGTTCCCCCAAACCCCCCTCCACTGTTCCCCCCACCCCATCAGATTCCCGTTACGGATCTTAATTTTCAAATTTGGCGAAACATACTCCGGTGAGGGTGTTTCCTATTCCCCTCTCCTTACGCCCCTCTTTGTATATAAGCCCCGTCAAAAACCTTTGTTTCCCTTTCTAAAGGAAATTTATTTGGTTTTTAAAAAAACATTCGGAAATCAGTAGGGACTTTTTACAAAAATTTTTCCCTTTTTCCCTTTACGGGCCTCTTTGTATGGATGGGAAAAGAGCCCCCCTGTTCCCCTACCTCCTGATAAAGATTTCCCCCTTTCTGCATTTAAAAAAAAATTTTCTAAAACTCAATTTTGGGGTTTTCACCCTTCTCACCTTTCGGTTTACTTTAAACCCCTTTGGGAAATTTTTTGTTTCAAAAGGATTTCCCTTTCCAAAATTTTCAACCCCTTTTTGGACGAAAAAGACCTTTAAAAATTCGACTAGTGGATGGTACCCCTATGACCCCGCCTCCATTGTTCCGTCACCTCAACAGTATTAAGCCCCCGTCTACGGCCCTATGTGTAATTCTAAAGTTTTGGATGAAACCCTCGACTCCCGGTTGGGGGTGATTCCTTTCTCCCTTCCCCTTTCGCCTTCTTTTGTATTTTGGGCTGAGGGGGCCACTGTTTTGGCGAAAGTTTCCTGAAAAAGATTTCATAGGCATAAATGTCTCAAACTTCAACTTGTGGTTTTTTAAACCATTCATCACAACTGTGGACCGCAGATCATGGGATTTGTTACAAGTTTTCAACATTGTTCAAACCCTTTTGGGCGAGACCTATTCGACTAGTGGATGGTACCCCTATGACCCGCCTCCATCGTTCCCCTCACTCACTACAATTAAGCCCCGTCTCGGCCCTATGCTGTAAAATTTACAAGATTGATGGGCTGAACACATCGACTCCGGGTTTAGGGACTGATTACCTCATTCTCCTCCTCTCCTTACGCCTTCCTCTTTGTATTGGACTGATGAAGCCACTGTGTGGCGAAACGTTTCCTGAATAAAGATTTCCATATGCTGCATAAGTGTCTCAATCTTCAAGTGCTTTTAGCTGTTGCATTGAATCCAGTGTTATTACAAGCTTTTCCTCATCTCCAGGGAGGTAGGCACCTTGGTACTGGTAAAGGGATCTATATCCAAGGAATCCCGATTTGAATCCTCTAGGATCAATCAAGCTTTGACTTCTCTGGGATTAATCCAGATTTCATCCCATTTCCTCTGGACTTATATTAGTTCCTATATCTTTTAACACATCCTCATCAGGTTCGTGAAAAGCTGATCTGAAAGCTCTTAACCCTTCAAAGCGAGGAAGGGCTCTTAATCCAAGGGCTCTTAATCCCTCTTCCTTGGGTCGCATGTGATCACCTACCATGCCACCTGGTGTTGTGTAATCATGACGAGGTAGTTATTTTTCAGTACATGCAGTAAAAATGAATTGTCTAAGAGGACTGCTAATCTTGTCTCATAAATACCTAAGATAACATTAATCTTATAATTACTATCACTAATAGAACTACTGCTAATGATAATAATAATAATAATAATATTACTACTACTCCTACTATCACTGTTATTAATACTACTTCTTAAATTCAGTATGTACTACATATATGTGAATATATATACACTTATTTGAATTTGCTTCTATTTTTTTTAATTTCTGATCTTTCAAATTCAATGAGGAAGCGGGTTAGAATCCTTCATCCGTAAACAATGCTCGACCACAATGCCGGGATCACAGAGCTAATAACCCCATCTACATCAATTACAATAAAAAAAAGGCATGAAAAAGGAGAATTTTTGAAGATGAGTTGTTTGCAATTGTTTGCAAATGTTTGCAACTGCGTGAATGTGATGCAGACGAGAAGAAATAATTGATTGTTAATGTTAAGAGTTTAATGAAGTTGCATATTCTAACACTAAACGAAACAAAGCTGAAACGTAGGGTGAGAGACGTTTATCAGGGGATGAGTAAACGCGGTTAAGTTGGATGTGTCTGAGATAACCAGCGGCAGAGAAGAGATAGTCGTAATGTTAAGTAATCAATTATGGAAAGAAATGAAGGACTGTAAGTTTTTAAATTTAAGAATCATGTGGATTAGAATTAAAGTGGGATGCGAGAACGGTATTATGTTAAGTGTTATGTACTTATAGAGAGAGAGAGAGAGAGAGAGTGAGAGAGGAAGGGAGGGATTTTCGCTCAGGTTAGGTCATGTAGCAGAGATGGAGACGATTTTTCCAGTTAAAGACGTCTTAAGAGATGCTTCATGTCACCATGGTTATTTAATATATTTAAAGACGGAGTTGTGAAAGTCGAATACTAGAGTATTAAATTATGGGATTACAAGATAATGAGTGATATTTGAAATGGGAATTGACACAATAACAGACAAAGAAAAAGAGATAGAGTGTTAAGATACGCGAGGAAGATAGAGCTTTGTCTGTGTAGGCAAAAAATGGCAAAGTGCTCTAGATTATAGTGATGCTGACACTTATGTAAGGGAGTGAGACACTGACTTTAAATGTTGCAGCAGAGAAGAGGCTGGAGGCGGCGGAAACATCATACTTAAAAACAATGTGTAATGTATTATGGAAGAATTAGCAGCACAGAAGCTAGAAGAGTGTGCATTTAGGAAGGATGGAGTAAGTGGAAGAGTGAAAGAATAGACGGAGGCAGAGGACGTTCCAGGGAAGGTTGGAAGGAACGGGTAAAGGAGGTTTTGGTTGCTAGAGGCTTGAACCTCCAGCAGGCTTGTGTCAGAGTGTTACATCGGAATGAATAAAGAAAAGTGGTCTATATGGCTTGTTGTGCTGTTGAAGTGTAAACAAGGAAGCATTTATTAAGATAAACCTGTTAGCAGGACTTGAGAAAGTAGTGTTGTTTGTTTGTTGTGAGTCATTTGAGCTGCGAGGTCTGTGTGCTTCTGACATCACAACTGTAAACTATAGCATGGCGAATGTGTTTAATTTTATTTGGGTCTTCCTTCCTTCTCTCCTCTCACCTCACAGTCACCGTATAACCCACACGGGTTTACTGATACCCTATAAACATAATAAAAGTGTTTTCCGAGTGTTTCCCGTATTACCACCTATTGATTCCCGTATTACTATCTATTATTGTTTCCCGTATTGCCATTTTACTGTTTCCCGTATTACAACTGTTCATACATGTTCAGGAAGGTCTGGTGGATGATCTTCAACATTCTGTCTTGTCTCTAACTTCTTGTTGATCTCCGTTATAATTAACTTATTAAAGGGGATTACTTTTGCATTAGTGTTATTAAATATCGATTACTAAATTAACGAGCATCAAGCAACAATAATTACTGAACCAGCGAGGTCATAAAGGCTTTAATGTCGTACTTAATTATAGGTAATGAGCCTTTACCTGCATTTTATTTCGCCTTTTCTGGTTGCTCATTACAAATCTTTTTTTTGTCATGAGTATTAAATTATATATATATATATATATATATATATATATATATAATATATATATATATATATATATATATATATATATAATATATTATATATATACATGTATAGGGAAAAAATAAAAAAATAAATTATACTGCTACCACCTGGCACTTCTGGTACCATTATACCACCTGCCACCTCTGGCACCACTATACCACCTGACACTTCTGGTACCATTATACCACCTGCCACCTCTGGCACCACTATACCACCTGACACTTCTGGTACCATTATACCACCTGCCACCTCTGGCACCACTATACCACCTGACACTTCTGGTACCATTATACCACCTGCCACCTCTGGCACCACTATACCACCTGACACTTCTGGTACCATTATACCACCTGCCACCTCTGGCACCACTATACCACCTGACACTTCTGGTACCATTATACCACCTGCCACCTCTGGCACCACTATACCACCTGGCACTTCTGGTACCATTATACCACCTGCCACCTCTGGCACCACTATACCACCTGGCACATCTGGTACCACTATACCTCCTGCCATTTCTGGCACTACTATATCTCCTGGCACCTCTGGCACCTCTAGCATCTTTGGCATCTCTGGCACCTTTGGCAGCACTGTTACACAGGAAGCTTCAATGAGATATTTAATACTACAATATCTGTACATTAGTCTCAATACATCTTTGACAGCATAACTTTAAGCTTAAATACTTTACCAAACTTTTTCCTCATGTAAATGAACTTGAGACTCCAGTCAAACTTTGCACATTCAACTTTGCAACTTAGACAGTCAATCACTTAGCTTTTTCTCGGACTTTAAACTTAGACTTAAATCTTACCAAAGGAAAAGTCCGCCGCCCATCTGAGTAGTATTACACTCGTGGGGAAGCGCTAAATCCGTTGGGGTTATACATAGCCTCGACAGCGGGAGATAATTAGGTTTGATCCAAGGGATCCGCAGTCGATGCTGCAACCGCAGAAGGCGTAGAAACCTGCAGTGGATGTTGGAGCAATGTTGAATATTGCAGAAGTGTCAAAGCAGTGTGCAATGTTGAATCTGAGTGTTACGACAGTGGTGAAGCTTCCGGTAATTATAGTACACAGAAAGTTGCAAACAGCGGTGCCAATTGTTGTAGCTATTACAACCTGCACTTATGCACTTAATTTTGCAACCTGAAGTCAACATTACAACCTGCATTCAACATTACTTCCTGCACTTAATACAATGGTTCGAGAAAATGTCATAATGTTTATTATACTGTATGCATGTTTGTGCACCTTGATGGTTGGAAAATGGTAGTAGATGGAAATGGTAGCAGCTGGTAGTGGTAGCAGCTAGTAATGGTAGCAGCTGGTAATGGTAGCAGCTAGTAATGGTAGCAGCTGGTAATGGTAGCAGCTAGTAATGGTAGCAGCTAGTAATGGTAGCAGCTGGTAATGGTAGCAGCTAGTAATGGTAGCAGCTAGTAATGGTAGCAACTAGTAATGGTAGCAGCTGGTAATGGTAGCAACTGGTAATGGTAGCAGCTGGTAATGGTAGCAGCTGGAAATGTTACCAACCAGAAATGGTAGCGTTGGGAAGCGGGAGTAAGAGAAATAATGTTGTGTTAATGTGTGGTACGCAGATTTAAATAAAAAAAAACATTTTTATGTTTGCTTAAACTTTTGGAGTTAGCAAATTGTTGCAGAGATCAAAAGTGTTGCTGTGAAATGTTGAGAGAGCGGGCAAGTGTTCTTGAGAGTTAATGTTTACATTTTCTCTTACAGCAAACAAGTAGGTAAATAAGCGGCAGTGTTTTGTGAACCGAAGAAACAAACAGGTCAGGAACGTGTGTGTATGTACTCACCTAGTTGTGGTTGCAGGGGTCGAGTCATAACTCCTGGCCCCGCCTCTTCACTGGCCGCTACCGGATCACTCTCCCCGCACCATGACCTTTATCATACCTGACAAGCCGAACTTGCCGAATAGGCTGAACTCCCTTAAAAATTGGACTTCCCCCCTCCCACCCCCCAAAATGCTTCATTTTGGACCAGACCTAATTTAGAAATCTCACCTAATCTAACTTAAACTATGATATTTTTTGGGCTAAATTCTGCTACGTATAGCATAGATCTATTTAAATTTATTTAACATTGATTAAAATAAATGACATATATATATATATATATATATATATATATATATATATATATATATATATATATTATATATATATATATATATATATATATATATATTATTACCGTTATGCTCAGATTTATTACTGCTGATTTATGACCAAAAAAATTCATTCTGCTAATTCGGCAGAGGACACTCCTTGCCGAATAGGCCAATTCTGCCTATGTGTGTATGTGTGTGTGTGTGTGTGTGGTGTGTGTGTGTGTGTGTGTGTGTGTGTGTGTGTGTGTGTGTGTGTGTGTGTGTACTCACCTAGTTGTACTCACCTAGTTGAGGTTGCAGGGGTCGAGTCCAGGCTCCTGGCCCCGCCTCTTCATTGGTCGCTACTAGGTCACTCTCCCTGAACCGTGAGCTTTATCATACCTCTGCTTAAAGCTATGTATGTGTGTGTGTGTGTATGTGTGTGTGTGTGTGTGTGTGTGTGTGTGTGTGTGTGTGTGTGTGTGTGTGTGTGTGTGTGTGGTGTGTGTGTGTGTGTGTGTGTGTGTTTGTAAAATACAGAATACCACTAGTTAACTAAGACACAGGTGCAGTATAAGTATCAGCTGGGATAAGTAAGACAAGAGTTAGGTTTCGTCACGATCAGGTATTACTTAAATAAGTAACACCTGACCTTGACTGAATCGTCCGTGAAGAGTTTCACATCTCTTATTATCGCTTTTTACAACTCCATTGACAAGACTTCTATTAAAATTAACATTAACCTCGGAGCAGATTGCCCTTCAGGTAAATTAAAGTCTGGAACTGATCCATTAAGCTTTGATTCAACGTCTTTATAAGTAGCGGATTTGCAAATCAATTTACAAGGTCTAATATCTATATAACCTCATGAACAACGAAGAACACATCACAAATCGAGTTCACAGTTCTAACACTGTTTCTGTTTTCACAAACATATGAGTGCTCGAATTTCTTCCTGTTTCTCCCACATATACTTTTCTCGGACAGTGCTTCGTGGAATCGAACGCATACCCTTGTTACTATTAGGTTTAGTTTTAACTAGTAACTTATTGCTAGCGTTATTGTCTCTCTATGTTTTCTTATTTGAAGTTATTGCCCGCTCGATTAAATAATTATTTTTCATTAATTTTCAGCACTAAGCATTTACAACAAGCTTTATATATATTCAATTATTAACTTTGACCACAATTCTTCTCAGCATAAACACACTGCGAAATAAACCCAAATGAATAATGTAAATCCCTGAAAATATTATACATTTCAAATATTTTATTATCAACGAGCAGATACATAATATCTAATGACCAATAAGTTAAAAAAATCGGTAATATCGACGATGTTGGAAAGAGAATATCGAGTGTGTCATCCTAGTTACACAGAATACTGATATTTGAAGGGATCTAAGAGTACAATATTAATTCAAAGTGAAGAGATCGTAACATAATAGAGACACACACACACGATTGTATTTACTATCATGGAAACACATTTTCTTCTCTGCTATTCAGGGAGAACTTTGATCCCCTGCAACGTACAATGTCAAAGGTCCTCTTTTCTCCTCCCTCTCCGCCTTAGTGTTCAATGGAAGCCGAGAGCCTGCGAGCAAAAAGTTCACGCTAGGGGATTAACATCGGCAGCGAGGCGGAAAGAGAAGAAAAAAGAAAGGGGCTTTTCCAAGGAGCTCCTTCCCCCCCTCTGTCTTTAAATAATGGATGAAGCCTGGTTCATCCACACGACCGAGGCATGATACGTCTGGCCACGAAGCCTGGTTCACTCACACGACCGAGGCATGACAGGTCTGACCACGAAGCCTGGTTCACTCACGCACGACCGAGCATGATAGGTCTGGCCACGAAGCCTGGTTCACCACACGACCGAGGCATGATAAGGTCTGGCCGACGAAGCCAGGTTCACCCACACACCGCGGCATGATAGGTCAGGTGGGCCAACGAAGCCTGGTTTCACCCACTCCACACTACCGAGCATGATAGGTCAAGGCCACGAAGCCTGGCTCACCCACGACGACCGAGGCATGAATAGGTAAGCCACGAAGCCTAGTTCCCCACACGACCGAGGAATGATAGGTCTGGGCCACGAAGCCTGGTCACCACACACCGGAGGCAGAATAGTTTTCTGGCCCACGAAGCTTGGTTCACACCACACGACGATGCATGATAGGTCTGGCCGCGAAGCCTGGTTTACCACACGACCTAGGCATGATAGGTCTGGCCACGAAGCCTGGTTCACCACACGACCGAGGCATGATAGGTCTGGCCACGAAGCCTGGTTCACCACACGACACGAGGCATGGAAAGGTCTGGCCACGAAGCCAGATTCACCACACGACCGAGGTATGATAGGTCTGGCCACGAAGCCTGGTTCACTCACACGACCGGGGCATGATAGGTCTGGCCACGAAGCATGGTTCACTCAGTCGACCGATGCATAATAGGTCTGGCCACGAAGCCTGGTTCACCACACGACCGAGTATGAAGGTCTGCCACGAAGCCTGGTTATCACTTCACACGACCAGGAAGATAGGTCTGGCCACGAAGCCAGTTCACTCACACGACCGAGCATGATAGGTCCTGGCCACGAAGCCTGGTTTCACCCACCGCGACCAGAGGCAATGATAGGATCTGGCCACGGCGAAGCCTGGTTCACCCCACGACCGAGGCACGGATAGGTCTGGCCACGAAGCCTGGTTCACCCACTACGACCGGGCATGATAGTCCTGGTCCACGAAGCCCTGGTTCACCACACGAAAAGAAATAGAAACCTACCTGAGCCTCATAGGTCTGGCCCACGGAAGCCTGGTTCACCCACAACGGCAAGGCATGATAGGTCGGGCCACGAAGCCTGGTTCACCACACGACCGAAGCATGATAGGAGTCTGTCCACGAAGCCTTGATCCACCCACAAGACCCGAGGCATATAGGTTCTGGCCCTAAGCCTTGATCACTCACACGAACCGAGGCATGATAGGTCTGGCCACGAAGCCTAGTTCACCCACACGACCGAGGCATTATAGGTCTGGCGACGAAGCCTGGTTCACCACACGACCGAGGCATGATAGGTCTGGCCACGAAGCCTGGTTCACCCACGCGAACCGAGGCATGAAATGTCTTGGCCACGAACCTGGTTCACCACACGGCAAAGCAAGAATAGGTCTGGCGCACGAACCTGGTTCACCCCACACGACCGAGGTAATGATAGTCTGGCCTCGAAGCCGTGGTCACCCCACACGACCGAGGCATAATAGGTCTGGCGACGAAGCCTGGTTCACCCCACGACCGAGGCATGATAGGTCTGGCGACGAAGCCTGGTTCACCACACGACAGAGGCATGATAGGTCTGGCCACGAAGCCTGGTTCACCCACACGACCGAGGCATGATAGGTCTGGCCACGAAGCCTGGTTCACCCACACGACCGAGGCATGATAGGTCTGGCCACGAAGCCTGGTTCACCACACGACCGAGGCATGACAAGTTCTGGCCACAAGCCTGGGTTTCACCAACCACGACGAACCGAGGCATGATAGGTCTGGCCACGAAGCCTGGTTCACCCACACGACCGAGGCATGATAGGTCTGGTAACGAAGCCTGGTTCACCCACACAACCGAGGCATGATAGGTCTGGCAACGAAGCCTGGTTCACCACACGACCGAGGCAGATAGGTCTGGCCACTGAAGCCTGGTTCACCACAAGACCGAGCATGATAGTCTGGCCACGAAGCCTTGGTTCACGCGACAGGAACGACCGCGGCATGGCAAAGGCCTGGGCCACGACGCCTGGTTTCACCCACACAACCGAGGCATGATAGGTCTGGCCACGAAGCCTGGTTCACCCACACGACCGAGGCATGATAGGTCTGGCCACGAAGCCTGGTTCACCACACGACCGAGGCATGATAGGTCTGGCCACGAAGCCTGGTTCACCCACACGACCGAGGCATGATAGGTCTGGCGACGAAGCCTGGTTCACCACACGACCGATTCATAATAGGTCTGGCCACGAAGCCTGGTTCACCCACACGACCGAGGCATGATAGGTCTGGCCACGAAGCCTGGTTCACCCACACGGTCCAAGCATATAGGTCTGCCACGAAGCCTGGTTCACCCACACGACCGAGGCATGATAGGTCTGGCCACGAAGCCTGGTTCACCACACAACCGAGGCATGATAGGTCTGGCCACGAAGCCTGGTTCACCACACGACCGAGGCATGATAGATCCAGTCCGCAAAGCTGGTTTAACCACACGACCGAGGCAATGAATAGTCTGGCCCACGAAGCCTGGTTCACCACACGACCGAGGCATGATAGGTCTGGCCACGAAGCCTGGTTCACCAAACGACTAAGGCATGATAGGTCTGGCCACGAAGCCTGGTTCACCCACACGACCGAGGCATGATAGGTCTGGTGACGAAGCCTGGTTCACCACACGACCGATTCATGATAGGTCTGGCCACGAAGCCTGTTCACCCAACTACCGAGGCATGCTAGTCTGTCAACGAAGGCCTGGTTCACCCCCACACAACCGAGGCATGATAGGTCTGGCCACGAAGCCTGGTTCACCCACACGACCGAGGCATGATAGGTCTGGCCACGAAGCCTGGTTCACCACACAACCGAGGCATGATAGGTCTGGCCACGAAGCCTGGTTCACCACACGACCAAGGCATGATAGGTACTGGAGCCAAGAAGCCTGTTCACCACAACACGACCGAGGCAATGATAGGTTCTGGCCACGAAGCCTGTTACCACACGGACCGAGGCATGAAGGTCTGGCCACGAAGCCAGGTTCAAAAAACCCCACACAACCGAGCATGAGATAGGTCGGCCACGAAGCCTGTTTCACACACACGACCTAGGCAATGATAGGTCCTGGCCACGAAGCCTGGTTTCACCACACGACCGAGCATGATAGGTCTGGCCACGAAGCTGATTCAACCCCACACGACCGAGCATGATAGGTCTGGCGACAAGCCTGGGTTTCACTCACCACACGACCGATTCATAATAGGTCTGGCCACGAAGCCTGGTTCACCCACACGACCGAGGCATGATAGGTCTGGCCACGAAGCCTGGTTCACGGCCACACACCGAGGCAATGAGATAGGTCTGGCCACGAAGCCTGGTTCACCCACACGACCGAGGCATGATAGGTCTGGCCACGAAGCCTGGTTCACCCACACGACCGAGGCATGATAGGTCTGGCCACGAAGCCTGGTTCACCACACGACCGAGGCATGATAGGTCTGGCCGCAAAGCCTGGTTTACCACACGACCGAGGCATGATAGGTCTGGCCACGAAGCCTGGTTCACACCGACACGACCGAGGCATGATAGGTTCCTGGCCACGAAGCTGGTGTCACCAAACGACTAAGGCATGATAGGTCTGGCCACGAAGCCTGGTTCACCCACACGACCGAGGCATGATAGGTCTGGTGACGAAGCCTGGTTCACCACACGACCGATTCATGATAGGTCTGGCCACGAAGCCTGGTTCACCCACACGACCGAGGCATGATAGGTCTGGCCACGAAGCCTGGTTCACCCACACGACCGAGGCATGATAGGTCTGGCCACGAAGCCTGGTTCACCAACACGACCGAGGCATGATAGGTCTGGCCACGAAGCCTGGTTCACCACACAACCGAGGCATGATAGGTCTGGCCACGAAGCCTGGTTCACCACACGACCGAGGCATGATAGGTCTGGCCACGAAGCCTGGTTCACCCACATCAATACGACCGAGGCATGATAGGTCTGGCCACGAAGCCTGGTTCCCACACGACCGAGGCATGATAGGTCTGGCCACGAAGCCTGGTTCACCCACACAACCGAGGCATGATAGGTCTGGCAACGAAGCCTGGTTCACCCCACGTCCGAGGCCATGATAGGTCTGGCCACGATCATTGATCCACACACACGACCGAGGCATGATAGGTCTGGCCACGAAGCCTGGTTCAACCACACGACCGAGGCATGATAGGTCTGGCCACGAAGCCTGGTTCACCCCACGCGACGAGGCATGATAGGTCTGGCGACGAAGCCTGGTTCACACCACACACGAACCGATTCATAATAGGTCTGTCCACGAAGCCCTGGTTCACCCACACGACGCGAGCATGATAGGTCAGGCCACGAAGGCCTGGTTCACACCACGACGACGA
Organism: Cherax quadricarinatus; assembly: GCF_026875155.1. Classification (NCBI taxonomy): domain Eukaryota; kingdom Metazoa; phylum Arthropoda; class Malacostraca; order Decapoda; family Parastacidae; genus Cherax; species Cherax quadricarinatus. The sequence continues at coordinate 24,607,727 of NC_069419.1, forward strand.
GGCCATGATAGGTTTTGCACGAATCCTGGTCACCCACACGACCAGGCATGATAGGTGTGGGCCACGAAGCCTGTTCACCCACACAACCGAGCATGAATAGGTCTGCCACTAAGCCTGGTTCACCACACGACCGAGGCATATAGGTCTGGCCGCGAAGCCTGATTACCACACTACCCGAGGCATGATTAGGTCTGGCCAGGAATGCCTGTTCACCACACGACCGAGGCATGATAGGTCTGGCCACGAAGCCTGGTTCACCAAACGACTAAGGCATGATAGGGGTCTGGCCACGAAGCCTGGTTCACCCACACGACCGAGGCATGACAGGTCTGGTGACGAAGCCTGGTTCACCACACGACCGATTCATGATAGGTCTGGCCACGGAATCCTGTGTTCACCCGCCACCCGACCGAGGCATGATAGGTCCTAGCCACGAAGCCTGGTTCACCCACACGACCGAGGCATGATAGGTCTGGCCACGAAGCCTGGTTCACGACCACAAGACCGAGGCATGATAGGTCTGGCCACGAAGCCTGTTCACCACACAACCGGGCATTGATAGTCTGTCCACGACGCCTGGTTCACCACACGACCGAGGCAGATAAGGTCTGGCCACGAAGCCTGGTCACCACACGACTAGGACATGAAAGTCTGGCCAAGCGAAGCCTGTTCACCCACACTACCGAGGCATATAGGTTCTGGCCACGAAGCCTTTTTTCACAACCACACGACCGAGCAAAAGTATAGGTCTGCCACTAAGCTGGATCACACCACGACCGAGGCTTGTGATAGGTCTGGCCACGAAGCCTGTTCACTCACTACGACCGAGCAAGATAGGTCTAGGCCACGAAGCTGGTTCCCCACACGAACCGAGGCATGATCGGTCTGGCCACGAAGCCTGGTTCACTCACACGACCGAGGCATGATAGGTCTGGCCACGAAGCCTGGTTCACCCACACGACCGAGGCATGATAGGTCTGGCCACGAAGCCTGGTTCACCACCACGACCGAGGCATGATAGGTCTGGCCACGAAGCCTGGTTCACCCCACGACCGAGGCATGATAGGTCTGGCCACGAAGCCTGGTTCCCCTCACGACCGAGGCATGATAGGTCTGGCCACGAAGCCTGTTCATCCAAACGACCCGAGGCATGATAGGTCTGGCACGAAGCCTGGCTCACTCCCACTGAACTGAGGCATGATAGGTCTGCCACGAAGCCCTGGTTTCATACCACACGACCGAGGCATGATAGGTCCTGGCCACGAAGCCTGGTTCACATCCACGACGAGCATGATAGGTCTGGCCACGAAGCCTGGTTCACCCACACGACCGAGGCATGATAGGTCTGGCCACGAAGCCTGGTTCACCCACACGACCGAGGCATGATAGGTCTGGCCACGAAGCCTGGTTCACCCACACGACCGAGGCATGACAGATCTGGCCACGAAGCCTGGTTCACCCACACGACCGAGGCATGATAGATCTGGCACGAAGCCTGGTTCACCCACACGACCGAGTCATAGGTAGGTCTGGCCACGAAGCCTGGTTCACCCACAACGACCGAAGGCATGACAGGTCGGCCACGAAGCCAGGTTCACACACCCACGACCGAGGCATGATAGGTTCTGGCCACGAAGCCTGGTACACGCACGACGACCGAGCATGATAGTCTGGCCACGAAGCCTGGTTCACTCCGACACGACCGAGGCATGATAGTCTGGCCACGAAGCCTGGTCACCACACGGCCGCGGCATGATAGGTCTGGCCCACGGAAGCCTGGTTCACCCCACCGACCGAGGCATGATAGGTCTGCCACGAAGCCTGGTTTCACTCACACGACCGAGGCATATAGGTCTGGCCACTAAAGCCTGGTTCACCCACCACGACCGAGGCATGATAGGGTCGGCCACGATAGCCTGTTCACCACAACACTACTCGAGGCATGATAGGTCTGGCCACGAACCTGGTTCACTCACACACGACCGAGGCATGATAGGTCTGGCCACGAAGCTGGTTCCACCCCACCGACCGAGGGCATGATAGGTGACTGGCCACGTAAGCATGTTCACCCCAACGACCGAGGATGATAGTCTGGCCACGAAGCCTGGTTCACTACCACACGACCGAGGCATGATAGGTCTGGCCACGAAGCCTGGTTCACCCCCACGACCGAGGCATGATAGGTCTGGCCACGAAGCCTGGTTCACCACACGACCGAGGCATGATAGGTCTGGCCACGAAGCCTGGTTCACCACACGACCGAGGCATGATAGGTCTGGCCACGAAGCCTGGTTCACCACACGACCGAGGCATGATAGGTCTGGCCACGAAGCCTGGTTCACCCACACGACCGAGGCATGATAGGTCTGGCCACGAAGCCTGGTTCACCCACACGACCGAGGCATGATAGGTCTGGCCACGAAGCCTGGTTCACCCACACGACCGAGGCATGATAGGTCTGGCCACGAAGCCTGGTTCACCCACACGACCGAGGCATGATAGGTCTGGCCACGAAGCCTGGTTCACCACACGACCGAGTGCAAGATAGGTCTGTCCACGAAGCCGGTCACCCCCACGACGTCGAGGCATGATAGGTCTGGCCACGAAGCCTGGTTCACCCCACGACCGAGGCATGTAGGTCTGGCTCCCCACGAACCTGTGTTCACCCACACGACCGAGGCATGATAGTTTGGCCATCGAAGCCTGGGTTTCACCCCACGACCGAGCATGAAATAGGTCTGGCCACGAAGCCTGGTTCACCACACGACCGAGGCATGATAGGTCTGGCCACGAAGCCTGGTTCACCACACGACCGAGGCATGATAGGTCTGGCCACGAAGCCTGGTTCACTCACTAACTATGACTGTTTAAATCAGTTTATTGCAACAATGTAAGAATTTATTGCTATGTGTACTAATCACTTAAAATAAATTTTTTGATGCTACACAGAACTAAACGTTACACACTCTGGTGCACACAGCAGTGCACACTCCGCAGCACACGTACATCAGCTCACAGCAGCACACGTACATCAGCACACAGCAGCACACGTACATCAGCTCACAGCAGCACACGTACAACAGTTCACAGCAGCACACGTACATCAGCCCACAGCAGTACACGTACATCAGCTCAACAGCAGCACACGTACAACAGCTCAAAGCAGCACCAGGGGGGGGGGGGGGGGGGGGGCGACATCGCACACAGCAGCACACGTACATCAGCTCACAGCATCACACGTACAACAGGTCACAGCAGCACCGTAACAGCAGCACACCAGCACACGTTACATCAGCTCAACAGAGCATCAACACGTACAGCAGCCACAGAGCACACGTACAGCACACACAGCCAACACGTACATCAGCTCTAGCCGCACAAACGTACAACAGTTTCACAGTCAGCACACGTACAACATTCACATGCAGCAAACGTACAGCAGTGCATACACATCCGCAGCACACGTACAAGCAGCTCACAGCAGCACACGTACAGCAGCTCACAGCAGCAAGCACTTCAGCAGCTCACAGCAGCACACGTAAAGCCAGCTCACAGCAGCACACATATGAAGTACAGCAGTTTCACACCAGCAACACGTACATCAAGTTCACAGCAGCACACGTATATCAGTTCACAGCAGCCAACGTACAGCATTCATAGCAGCACACGTACAGCAGCTCACACCAGCACACGTATAGCAGCTCACAGCAGCACACGTACAGCAGCTCACAGCAGCACACATACAGCAGTTCACAGCAGCACACGAACAGCATTCACAGCAGCACACGTACAGCAGTTCACAACAGCACACGTACAGCAGTTCACACAGCGACACTTATAGCAGATAACAGCAGGCACATGTACAGCTGCTCACAGCAGCACACATACAGCAGTTTCACAAGCAGCACACGTAACAGCAGTCACAGCAGCACACTTTACAGCAGTTCACATCAGCACACGTACAGCAAGTTCACAACAGCACACACGTACAACAGTTCAAAGCAGCACACGTACAGCAGTTTCCACAGCAGCACCACTTAACAGCAGTCACATCAGCACACATACACAGTTCACAGCAGCACACGTACAGCAGTTCACATCACCACCATTAAGCAGCTCACAGCACACAAGGTACAGGCAGCTCACAGCAGCACCACATACGCATTCACAGCAGCACACGTACAGCAGTTCACAGCAGCACACGTACAGCAGTTTACAGCAGCACACGTACAGCAGCTCACAGCAACACACGTACAGCAGTTCACAGCAACACACGTACAGTAGCCCACAGCAGCACAAGTACAACAGTTCACAGCCGCACACGTACAGCAGTTCACAGCAGCACACGTACAGCAGTTCAACAGCAGCACACGTACAGCAGTTTCCCATCACACACGTACAGCAGTTCACAAGCAACACACGTACAGCTAGTTCACAGCAGCACACGTATCACCGTTTTACAGCAGCACACGCACAGCAGGTTTCACATCAGCACACGTACACATTTCATGCAGCAGCCACACGTACAGCAGTTCACAGCAGCACACGTACATCAGTTCACAGCAGCACACGTACAGCAGTTCACAGCAGCACACGTACAGCAGTTCACAACAGCACACGTACAGCAGTTCACAGCAGCACACGTACAGCAGTTCACAGCAGCACACGTACAGCAGTTCACAGCAGCACACGTAACTTCAGTTCACTGCAGCACAACGTACAGCAGTTCACAGCAGCACACGAACAGCAGTTCACAGCAGCACACGACCTGCAGTTCACAGCCATCACACGTACAGCAGATCACCGCATGCACACTAACAGCATTTCACACAGCACACGTACAGCAGTTCACAGCAGCACACGTACAGCAGTTCACAGCAGCACACGTACAGCAGTTCACAGCAGCACACGTACAGCAGTTCACAGCAGCACACGTACAGCAGTTTTCACAACAGCACAACGTACAGCATTCATCCACAGCAGCAGAGCGTATAGCATTCACAGCAGCGCACGGTACAGCATCTCACAAGCAGCACACGTTACACATTCACAGCATCACACATACAGCTTTTCACGCAGCACATGTACCGCAGTTCACAGCATACAACGTACAGCAGTACAAGTACATCAACACACGTACAACAGCACACGTACAGCAGCTCACAGCAGTACACGTACAGCAGTTCACATCAGCACAAGTACAGTAGCATGCGTACAGCAATACACGTACAGCAACACACGTACAGCAACACACGTACAGCAGCACACAGCAGCACAGTATAGCAGCTCACACAGCACACTACAGCAGTTTCACAGCAGCCAAAAATCACACGTACAGCATTCACCGCACGCACGTACAGCAGCTTACAGCAGCACACTTACAGCAGTTCATCAGCAACACACGTACAGCAGCTCCAGCAGCACACGACAGCAGCTCACAGCAGCACACTTACAGTCACTCACGCAGCACACAACAGCAGTTCACACAGCAGCACACGTAGCAGCAGTTCATCAGCAGCAACACGTAACAGCAGTTCACAGCAGCACATCTACCAGCAGTTCACAGCAGCCACGTATAGCAGCTCACAGCAGCAACATGTACAGCAGCTCACAGAGCACACTAACAGCATTTCACAGCAGCACACGTAACAGCAGTTCAACAGCAGCACACTACAGCAGTTTTCACTTCGCTACACGATTATAACAGCAGTTCACAACAGCACACGTACAACAGTTTCACAGCAGCACACGTAAAGCAGTTCACAGCAGCACACGTCAGCATTCTCATCAGCACCACATACAGCAGTTCACAGCAGCACACGTACATCAGTTCACAGCAGCACACGTATAGCACTCCCAGCAGAAACACGACAGCAGGCTCAAAGCACACACAACAGCAGTTCACAGGACAGCACACGTACAGCAGTTCACAGCAGCAACACGTACACAGTTTACAGCAGCACACAGTACAG
>NC_069419.1:24618698-24643698 GCF_026875155.1 Cherax quadricarinatus
AGAGGAATTCGTGTGGTGAAGCGAATAGTTCGGTGGTGGTGAAAGGCGAGGAGTTCGGCGTGGTGAAGACAAGGAGTTCGGTGTGGTGAAGGCAGAAGTTCGGGTGAAAGGCGCAGAGTTCGGCGTGTGAAGGCGAGAGTTACGGGTGGTGAATGCGAGATTCGTTGTGTGAAGGGGAGAGTTCGGCGTGGTGAAGGCGAGAGTTCGGTGTAGGTGAAGGCGAGAGTTCGGTGGGGGAAAGGCGAAAGTTCGGCGTGTGAAGGTGGTGGTTCGAGGGTAAGGTTAAAGTGAGTTCGCAGTATGTGAAGGCAGAAGTCCGGCGTGGTGAGGCGAGAAGTTTGGGTGTGGTAAAGGCGAGAGTTCGAGGGAGCGGGGGGAGAGTGGGTGGGGCGAGAGTTGTGTGGAAGGGCGAAGAGTTCGGTGTGGTGAAGGCGAGAGTTCGGTGTGGTGAAGGCGAGAGTTCGGCGTGGTGAAGGCGAGAGTTCGGTGTGGTGAAGGCGAGAGTTCGGCGTGGTAAAGGTGAAAGTTCGGTGTGGTGAAGGCGAGAGTTCATTGTGGTGAAGGCGAGAGTTCGGCGTGGTGAAGGCGAGAGTTCGGCGTGGTGAAGGCGAGAGTTCGGCGTGGCGAAGGCGAGAGTTCGGCGTGGTGAAGGCGAGAGTTCGGCGTGGTGAAGACGTTAAAGGAGAATTTCAGAAAACATGGAGCTGTAACTGTTACAAAAAAAAAAAACGTGAAAATAAAACTCGCTTATTTCTTTGAAAACCTCAAATGACAAGGAAATGAAAATCTTAAATGAAAAATCCTTAAAAGAAATCCGAAGCCTCAAAGAAAGAGGTGGTGTTTTCCCTCACTTGTTTTCGGCTGAGCGAAGCTCAAGAACACCGGAATAACGAAAACCTAAATTTGGAAATCTTGAGACCCCCCAAAAAGTATTATTACCTTTCCAATTTTAAACAAATAGCGAAGAAAAACACGGAGCAAAGAAACAATTTGCAGGTGTTGTTTCTACTTACCTCAAATTTAACACGAGAAAATTATATTTTGATTACTTGGCTCCAAGTTTTCAACGAATAAAAAATTTGGGTGGATATTTATCTGCAAAATTATGTAATGTTAATAAAATATATATATAATATATTTATATATATATATATATATATAATAATAGATATAATAATTAATAAAATTAATATAAAATTATAGTTATAAATAAAATATATATTTCATATATATTATATATATATATATATAATAACATAATATATAATATATATAATTATAAATATATATATAATTTTAATATTATAATATATAATATATATAAAATAGTAATATATTATGATATATATATTATATAATATAATATATAATATATATATATCTATATATATATAATAATATAAATATATATTATATAAAATTATTATACAAGAGGCTTTAAGAAAGGTTAGGGGTTTGTGGACCAGGTGTTTACAGTGAAACATATAGTGAACATATTTTGATAAGGCTAAAGAGGTCTTTGTGGCATTTATGGATTTGGAAAGGGCGAATGGTAAAGGTGGATAGGGGGGCAACGTGGCAGATGTTGCGGGTGTATGGTGTAGGAGGTAGGTTACTGAAAGCAGTGAAGAGTTTTTACGAGGATAGTGAGGCTCAAGTTAGAGTACATAGGAAAGAGGGAAATTATTCCCAGTAAAAGTAGGCCTTAGACAAGAATGTGTGATGTCACCGTGGTTGTTTAATATATTTATAGATTGGGTTGTAAGAGAAGTAAATAACGAGGGTCTTAACAAGAGGCGTGGAGTTAAAAGATAAAGAATCACACATAAAGTGGGAGTTGTCACAGTTGCTCTTTGCTGATGACACTGTGCTCTGGGAGATTCTGAAGAGAAGTTGCAGAGATTGGTGGATGAATTTGGTAGGGTGTGCAAAAGAAGAAAATTAAAAGTGAATACAGGAAAGAGTAAGGTTATGAGGATAACAAAAATATTAGGTGATGAAAGATTGGATATCAGATTGGAGGGAGAGAGTATGGAGGAAGTGAATGTATTCAGATATTTGGGAGTGGACGTGTCAGCGGATGGGTCTATGAAGGATGAGGTGAATCATAGAATTGATGAGGGGAAAAGGGTGAGTGGTGCACTTAGGAGTCTGTGGAGACAAAGAACTTTGTCCTTGGAGGCAAAGAGGGGAATGTATGAGAGTATAGTTTTACCAACACTCTTAGATGGGTGTGAAGCATGGTGATGAATGTTGCAGCGAGGGAAGGCTGGAGGCAGTGGAGATGTCATGTCTGAGGGCAATGGTGTGGTGTGAATATAATGCAGAGAATTCGTAGTTTGGAAGTTAGGAGGAGGTGCGGGATTACCAACTGTTGTCCAGAGGGCTGAGGAAGGGTGTTGAGGTGGTTCGGACATGTAGAGAGAATGGAGCGAAACAGAATGACTTCAAGAGTGTATCAGTCTGTAGTGGAAGGAAGGCGGGTAGGGGTCGGCCTAGGAAAGGTTGGAGGGAGGGGGTAAAGGAGGTTTTGTGTGCGAGGGGCTTGGACTTCCAGCAGGCGTGCGTGAGCGTGTTTGATAGGAGTGAATGGAGCGAATGGTTTTTAATACTTGACGTGCTGTTGGAGTGTGAGCAAAGTAACATTTATGAATGGTTCAGGGAAAACCGGCAGGCCGGACTTGAGTCCTGGAGATGGGAAGTACAGTGCCTGCACTCTGAAGGAGGGGTATAATGTTGCAGTTTAAAAACTGTAGTGTAAAGCACCCTTCTGGCAAGACAGTGATGGAGTGAATGATGGTGAAAGTTTTCTTTTTCGGGCCACCCTGCCTTGGTGGGAATCGGCCAGTGTGATAAAATAATATATAAAATAATATATATATATATATATATATAATATATATAAATATAATATATAATATATAATATATATAATATATATATTATATATATAATATATATATATATTTTAATATATATATATAATATATATATAATATATATATAGTAATATACGGAAAGACAAGTCCATCATAGTAAAAATATATGTTGACGTGATGATAATACTATGATATGTAGGTAATACCATGGCACATAGGTAATACCATGACTGGTAGGTAATACCATGGCACATTGGTAATACCATGACTGGTAGGTAATACCATGGCACATAGGTAATACCATGACTGGTAAGTAATGCCATGGCACATAGGTAATACCATGACTGGTAAGTAATGCCATGGCACATAGGTAATACCATGACTGGTAAGTAATACCATGGCACATAGGTAATACCATGACTGGTAAGTAATACCATGGCACATAGGTAATACCATGATTGTAAAGTATACCATGGCACATAGGTAATACCATGACTGGTAAGTAATACCATGGCACATAGGTAATACCATGACTGGTAAGTAATGCCATGGAACATAGGTAATACCATGACTGGTAAGTAATGCCATGGAACATAGGTAATACCATGACTGGTAAGTAATACCATGGCACATAGGTAATACCATGACTGGTAAGTAATACCATGGCACATAGGTAATACCATGACTGGTAAGTTATACCATGGCACATAGGTAATACCATGACTGGTAAGTAATGCCATGGCACATAGGTAATACCATGACTGGTAAGTAATCCATGGCTAACATAGTAATACCATGACTGGTAGGTAATACCATGGCACATTGGTAATACCATGACTGGTAGGTAATACCATGGCACATTGGTAATACCATGACTGGTAGGTAATACCATGGCACATTGGTAATACCATGACTGGTAGGGAATACCATGGCACATTGGTAATTTCCATGACTGTAGTAATACCATGGCACATAGGTAATACCATGACTGGTAAGTAATACCATGGCACATTAGGTAATACTATGACTGGTAGTAATACCATGGCACTAAATTTGTACTTAGCCAATGAAGTTCCTGCCACAGGTAATAATATTTAGATTACACTCAACATTACTTTTGATACAACTTTAGTAAATTTCTCTCATTTGCGTGAAACAATTTCCTCAGAATTTTAAAAACCATATGATAGTTAAACCTGGCTTACATGGGTAAATAAAATACTAAGTTCCTTGCTGGACATAGGGTCATATATTGTCTTACTAATGAATGTCTTCGCTCGTCCCTAAAATATTAAAAACACAAGGACATTTTTTTTATTCCAATTACATATTGGTAGTTCTCTTGTTTGCGTTATTTACCAGAGAGTAATTCCAAGATTTTTAGACGTCAGAACTCGATCTGAGGTATCTAACAGCGCTTCCTTCAGCTTAACTCTCAATGTAGAGGTCTTGGTAGAACAACCATCACATATTTTTTAATTTCTATTTCAGAATGTTTTTCTGCTCTGTCTTTATATGAATTATTGAAATTTTGTAACGTTCGAAGTGTCTTTTTTTCTTGATATAGTATGTCAACATATTTTGGTTAGTATTTTTTAGTTTATCATCATATTTTCGATAAATAGCTGAAGAATGTTATTATCATAGGTTCTCACCATCCTGTCTGGGAAACAACATACTACTCTCAGAACATGTAAAGAACACGGCACGTGCCATGTAGTAACATCTTTATATGTTATTATCCTAATGCGGGACAGAGAAACGACAGAAAAAAGACCCATCATTCTGCGTGGCAATTCCCTCATTTCACAGTCCACAATAACATCGACCCTACTATCCATGTGGGGTGAACCTGCGTGTGTGGGAGCTACCTATTCCAGATTAACTATTTCTGATTACATGGGCGTGGTTACCTGCTATGTGTGGTTCTCTATTTGTGATTATCAAGTTACAAAAACCTGCATGCGATTAATGGTAGTTACATGCAGTAGGTTGGTAAACAGCATCTTTCCAGGGAAGTAAGTAATACAGTCCTTCCATAAGTGTCCGAATAAGATACATATTAACGTTTTAAACTGGTTACTGGTCTTCCCAGACTCATTAACACGTAGGATGGCAGGTTGACCTTGCAGCCACTGCTTATATCCAATATACACTACAAACATGTGAATGTATACACACGTGTGAATTTCTTAATAGCTCTTGCCTGTGCAGTGTTTCATTTCACTCCGCGTGAAGTGGGTTCGAATCCTTCTTCAGCTATTACTGCATGTCACAAAATGCTATTAAAATGTCGCGACCAAAGGAGCTAGTAACACTTCTGTGTTAAGGAAATGTTAAAGTTGAGATGACTGTGCGTGGATATAGTTTGAATGATGAGAATCTATTGCTAATGTTATGTAAAGAAGCTGGATTCCATGGCACTGAGCGAAACAAAACTAAAATGGGTGGGAGAACTTCAGGGGAGAGGAATAAATGGTGTTAAATTGGGTCTATTTGAGAAACCTAGAGTAAAGGACGAACAGCGGTAATATTAAATGATCAGCCAGCAGTATGTAGCGCCTGCAGACATCACCTGAATAAGACATGCTGACTTCCTCCAACTGTAACCAACATGACTCAGTGGGTTAAAGCTAAATCCGCTTAACATTCAAATTAACCAGTGAACGGTAGCTAAATTACAAGCGCTTTCATTTCTCAATCACATTCTCAAAGAATTGCCAAGCTAATTAAGCAGTAAGAATCTTATATATTAAAGAGGATCATCGAACACGTTCTCAACATGAGAATAATGGATGAACTTGAGATGTACCTCACACGATAACATTAATGAATCTCTCCTTGAATTTAGTGTTTCCTGTCCGTCTTCAGTTTTAAATACTGGCATAATATTTGCTGTTATCCTGCTGTCCAATACACATCACCCGGCGGTGAATGAGATTAATTCACAATACAACGACCAGCGGGAATGGATGTTTATGAAAGAGGAATTATCTAGTATGGGCCAGTAGTCCTTCTGCAGTGTTCCTCCATTCTTGTGTTCTTATGTAAAAACAACAGCTTACAAATGCCCACTTGGTAGCAACGTAACCAGTGATCACAAACAGGTCGCAACACAACGACCAGCGAGCACAGGTCGCATCACAAAAACCAGTGAACACAGGCCACAACACAACGACCAGTGAACACAGGCCACAACACAACGACCAGTGAACACAGGCCACAACTCAACGACCAGTGAACACAGGCCACAACACAACGACCAGTGAACACAGGCCACAACACAACGACCAGTGAACACAGGCCACAACACAACGACCAGTGAACACAGGCCACAACTCAACGACCAGTGAACAGAAGCCACAACACAACGACCAGTGAACACAAGCCAAGCACAACGACCAGTGAACACAGGCCACAACACAACGACCAGTGAACACAGGCCACAACACAACGTCCAGTGAACACAGGCCACAACACAACGTCCAGTGAACACAGGCCACAACACAACGACCAGTGAACACAAGCCACAACACAATGACCAGTGAACAGAAGCCACAACACAACGACCAGTGAACACAAGCCAAGTACAACGACCAGTGAACACAGGCCACAGCAACTGTTGAACCCAGCGGCAACCGAACAAAAAATAAACGGCTCAAAACACAACAAAAACAGTCAACACATCACGCGTAACTAATTCCCCTTCCAGTGCCGTCACACGTTATGATTAATTGACTGGATAAGCACACTAATAACCAGCACCGCCGGGGAGGGAGCTAGGCCAGGAAGAATAATTTTTGATAGACTATGATTAAAGACGAGTTCGAATCTCTTAAAGTTCATTCAGAGGCACTGGTTCGTGAGGCACTGGTTCGTGGGGCACTGGTTCGTGAGGCACTGGTTCGTGAGGTACAGGTTCGTGAGGCACTGAGTCTGTCTCAAGAATATATTGCATGCAAAATGAGGATTAATCACATGTAATGCAAAGGTACATTATGGATCACTATATTAACCACAAGTATCTCCGGGATGTGTCTCTAAGGTGAATCATGAATCGAATCAATAGCAGGAAATTTTAAAAAATCGAGCAAATATTATAGACTGCATGCATAATGTGTAAATAATTACTCATTAAAGCTTAATAAAAATGAGCGAATGTTGAAGAAAATTTTTTAAAAATATTACACCCAAGGGAAACGTAAGGTTCAGATAAACGCAGTTTTAACAAGAAGAAAAATCACAAATCATACTCATCACGACCTTTAAGGTCAGGTTATACCACTGCCATATATACTACTAGTAATTCGGATCAGAATATGCCATTGTCACAGATAATATCAATCTGAACGGTCAGAATATACCATAGTTCCAGCTCTGATATCTCTCCTGCTCTAAATGGATACATCAACACCAAACAATACTGTAAACGCTCGAGAAAAAATATTTTGATCAGTGTAACATTGTCACTATTTCTTTTATTTTGAAAATTGTTATTATCCACCCCATAATTTTCTTGCCTTTCGTGATATTACACCCATTTCACCAGGTTCTTTGCATGGTCCTTTCGTTCTATTTGGTGTTCTTTTTTATGTGTCCCATTTGCGTTCCTCTTTCGTCTCGTATATAAGCAGTTGAACCTGGACCTTGTCACCAATGAACGTCAGGTTATTCTCCACTGCCCACTGAAAGACATTGCTTATATGTTCTTGCAATTCTTCCATGTCTTATACCAAGATGATTTTCATGCTTATTTTAGTATTATCTGTAAATAGTGATACGAACATTTTTATCTATGTCTGCTATGAGGATAAGAAGACGCCTGGATCATGCTTGGGGTACTAAGCTTTAATTTTTCTAATAATGGATTTTATTCTGTTTACTACTGCTCTTTGCTTTCTATTTGTCAGAAAGTTGAATACCCATTCGTTAACTTTCACTGTAATACCTATCGTTCTCATGTTATGTGCACTCACCTCATGACGGTGCACAAAATGAGCGTTTTTTTTTTCCAGTGACTCCCGCTCTAAAGCCATGCTGATTAGAGTAGTGCAGTATGTGTTGTTCCTCAAAATTCATAATTTTTTTTCTCATCACCCTTTTGAAAACTTTTATGAGTAATGTTAGAGATACTGGTTAGTAAGTTTTGGCTAACACTCTACTACTGGAACTTTGTTAGCACTCTTTAAGTCCTCTGGAATTTCACCTACATATAGGCTCTTTCTCCAGAGGATACTAAGTGCTCGTGCCCGTGGTATTATCCTATTGCTTATAAACAGCGAATTCCACGAATCCGCTCCAGATGCTGCATGAGTGGGTATGTTTTCTGTTTTTTTTTTCTGATTGTTACAGGATTAGTGTATGTCAGTTGTACGACTTTTGTGACTTTCAGAGGTAATGAAAAAATTTCTGCATTCTCCACCCTGCTTACGTTTAGTGGATTGTTGAACCTGGATTTATACCAGCCTATTAAAACTTCGCTTAATTCTTTTTCATTCTCAGCGTACGAACCTTCTCTGATTTATGATAGTTCTTAGCTTGGATGTTGATGTTTTGAAATATTTGAGGTTTCTTGCAATGTACTAGACGGGTTTTGTTCTTTTTTTGTGCTTATATTGTCTGGTATGAAAGTTTAAGGTTTTGTTTTATGTCGGTAATCCCTCGGTTATGATTATCTTTCTTTCATTGTGGCATTCACGTTTTTTTCAGCAGTTTGTTAACTCCTTTTTTCTTTTAGGTTTCCTCAGAGAAAAATATTTAATATAGACCGATTATACTTCTCTGTTCAGTTTTACCAAGCACTGGTGAGAGTTTAGGGTGCTCGTGACTGCTTTCAAGAGCTGAAACTACCTTCCCCTTCTTTAAATTAAACCTGATTACCTCTCATTCCAAAGGTGTTTTATGATCCGGAAGGGGTGTAGCGCCCCTTCGTGGATATTACTTCCCAAACGAGAGAAATTGAAGCGGGAGAGAAAAGTGTTTTATCAATTTATTGCTGTGGTATCTAATGTAGGTATGATGTATGCTCTGCAATACACGATATTAGACGATATCTGCGTAAGAGTTATGGTATGCGATACAAAATATGTGAAGACAATCTGGAAAAATACAACGTATACTCAATGATACAAGATATTTAGTGATAATTTTATCTAAAGAGGCTTCAAACATTTTCTGATATGGTTATCAAGGAGGAGATACTAGGACAGGGAAATGTGATCCTATTCCTTTTTAAATGGGGTTGAAAACTCAGCTCCGGTACACCAGTGGATGCTTAATTTTGGGTACACAGCACCGTAAAGACAGTTGTATTGGAACGCTATTCCTCTATAAGGCTTCTTAACATTAATTTTAATTTACTTGCAGAAAAAAGCAGCCCTTCACAGAATGAAATAATAGTTTCAAAGTAACGATTGTGAATATACGGATTTATTGAACAGCTGCTAAGAGCTGAATATTACTAACTGTAGAGTACGATTTAATTATCTTAAAATTTAGTGCAATATCTTGAACTGTGATGAATGGTTTGAAAAACCGACAAGTTGAAGATTGAGACACTTATGCAACATATGGGAATCTTTATTCAGGAAACGTTTCGCCACACAGTGGCTTCATCAGTCCAATACAAAGTAGAAAGGCGTAAGGAGAGGAGGAGTATGAGGTAATCAGTCCCTCAGCCTGGAGTCGATGTGTTCAGTCCATCAATCTTGTATAATGTACAGCATAGGGCCGTAGACGTGGCTTATATACTGATTACCTGATACTCCTCCTCTCCTTACGCCTTTCTACTTTGTATTGGACTGATGAAGCCACTGTGTGGCGAAACGTTTCCTGAATAAAGATTCCCATATGTTGCATAAGTGTCTCAATCTTCAACTTGTCGGTTTTTCAAACCATTCATCACAACTGTCAGACACTGCAGCATCATGGGATCTTGTTACCAAGAATTCTTCAACACTTGTTCAACCTTTGGACGAAGACCTACTTCGACTAGTGGATGATACCACTATGACCCCACCTCCGCCTGCTTCACCTCACCTCACTACAGTATATAAGCCACGTCTACGGCCCTATGCTGTACATTATACAAGATTGATGGACTGAACACATCGACTTCAGGCTGAGGGACTGATTACCTCATACTCCTCATCTCCTTACGCCTTTCTACTTTGTATTGGACTGATGAAGCCACTGTGTGGCAAAACGTTTCCTGAATAAAGATTCCCATATGTTGCGTAAGTGTCTCAATCTTCAATATCTTGAACTAAACAATTTATTACTCAATAGCAATAACTACGATCCTTGGCCCAGGGACGTAAATAACTCAGTGATGGACCACACTTTTGTAAACAGCGATATTCTCAGCAGAGTGGAGTGTAAGACCCAACTTACTCTGAAATGGAATAGGAGTGTCAATAGAGTTTATGTACATTATTTGTAGAAGACTATTAGAGTTTTAACATTTGAATTCCCACGAGGAGATATGACGCACTTAGTATGGTGTTTAACAGCTCTGTGTATGTGTATATTCATTCATTACTTTGCCTAAAATATTCAGACTATAAATATTTCAGATTAACAGAATAAATGTATAAACGTATGTATATAAAGTAATACTACACAAAATAAATCTAAATGGAATAGGAACATATGCACGGTTTATGTCAAAATGGTTAATTAATTAGCGATAGCCATCACCGGTACGTCATTGGTTGTTTAATCAATGATAGCCAGTACTGGTACAACAGCGATTGCTTAATCAATGAGTGGGTCACATGACAAAGACCCGCTTCAGGAGGCACTTGCCCTGTTTCCTGACCACCACCACTGAGGGAGAAAGTGAAACACGAAGTGAGGAAAGAGTTTAAGACACACACACACACACACACACACACACACACACACACACACAACAGTAGCAGTAGCAAAAGTCACAGAAGTAGAAGCTGCTGCTACTGTTACAGCTGCTATGTTGCTGCTACTGCTGCTGCTGCTGTGTTGTTGTTATTGTTTCTGGAGCTGGAGTGACCCTGGACGCTGCTTTCCATAAAGATTAGTCTTTATTTTCCATAATTATACAATTTTTCTCCCTAGGTCTTAAGGTGCTGCAATAATTCTAAGGTGACACAAAGGTGCTTCAGACGTACGCTGCTTCCTCCTGGGAAGAGTTTCCTGACTATCCAGCTGAGGAAAAATATTTAATGAAGTCTCTCTCTTGAAACTTACGTCAACAAGCTGCAAGTTTTAGGGAAAATGAAGGTACTTTTTGACGTTTTTTCCAGGAAATGTGTGTAAAATAAAATGTTCAGGGTTTAAGCTATTTACAAAAACAAAAATACGTTTATGAGGAAAAAAATGTTTAGATAACGTTTCCGTCCATCCTGGACTATTGTCCGTCAGGAGCGAAACATCGGCCATACTTTCTATTCATAAGTTTAATATATTCCCCATATGCATGAAACTCATGTCCGAACGTCATTATATAAAAAAAATTGAATTTGTCCTCAGTGGAATGGAAAATATTTATATGAAGAAGAAGTCGGTCTCTGAAATTCCCAATTCTCAACAATACGTCTTGTGGAAAATGGGAGTTGTCGAGAGCGCCAGTAAAATTTTGGGCGTTCCAGTGATGGAGCAGCAACGACCCAGCGATGAAATATTGAGCAGTGCCACGCCCACCCGCCCGCCCACCCGCCTGCCCAGTAGCCCACCCACGCGCCCAGTAGCCCACCCAATAAGCTCACCGCCCAGTAGGCAGCCCGCCTACCCTGTAACCCGTTCATTCAGCACCCCACCCACACAGTAGCCAATCCATCCTCCCTGAAGGCCGCCCAGCCAGTATCACACTCAACCAGTAGCCCACCCATCCAGTAGTCCGGCTATCCGGTAGCTATCTCACTCACTGGCATCCAGTAGAAAACCAGTCCAGTTGCCCGACCACCCAGTAACCCGCCCATCCAGTAGAAAATCCGCCCAGTAGGTCGCCCACCAACACATTCTTCCGTCCTCACGCTCAACCCGCAAGGACAGCCACCCACCACCCACCAAGCACAGCCACCCACCACCCACCAAGCACAGCCACCCACCACCCATCAAGGACAGCCACCCACCACCCATCAAGGACAGCCGCCCACCAGGCTCTGCTGAAATGATAGATCTATTCAGGTTGGGTCCAGGCGAGAGATGAGCCGTCATTCTCTGTTCTCGATTCTCTCAAGAAGTCGCAGATGAGATGGAGGACAGGTAAGCCACGAAAGTGGAGCATACTCAAGGTGTGAACATATTTGTGCCTCGTACAGACTCTCGTCACCTCTACTGTCGATCAGATGAGAGATACGTCGAGAAATTGTAAGCTTCCCGTCCTCTTTGCTTGCAATATTTACACGTGGTTATTCATGGTCAGTTTGGAGTCAGATTTTACCCCAAGGATATCAACTTCATCTCAGTGTACCAACACTCTCCCATTCTTATCACTGCTCCATTATGGTACCTAGAGACCATCTTCATTTGTGTCTTCTCTTGGATAAGTAAATGTCAGAGTACAGTCGTCTGCATACGCATCAGATTCTAGGATGAGTTAAAGATCACTGAAGTAGACATTCCAAAACAAAGCCCCAAACGCACTTTCTCGTGAAACAATTGCACCAATAGTGTTTTGTTGACTCTGTCTCGTTGAGAACTACTCTTAAAGATCTACGCTGAAGGTAATCACTTAGAAGGCTGAGTGCAGTGCCGGCGACTCCTAGTGCTTGCGCTTTTGCCAAGAGTCCCTGGTGACATTCTCGGATGAAAGCACCAGCAGTGTCCAGTGCTGACCTTGGATTCATCCAGTGTCTGGTGCCACTTAGTAGAGAGGTTTAACAGTAGATCAGCAGCAGAGTGACCTTTTCTGAAGCCATATTGACGGTCACAAACCAGCGAGTGGTAGTCGAAAAACGCTGTCATCTGCCGTGCTAGGCAGTGCGAGTTAGAGGTGCTTCTAGCTGGTCTGCATATCTACTCAGCAATCTTGGGCTCAACTTATCTGGGCCCAAAGCCTTCTCTCTCTCTCTCTCTCTCTCTATATATATATATATATATATATATTATATATATATATATATATATATATATATATATATATATATATATATATATATATATATATATATATATATATATATATATATATAATTAACCTCCGTGTCTCTAATGAAAATAGATAAGAATAAGTACTGACAGCGTTAAAAACTCTCAGAGTCAAATACATTTACAAAGTAAATTGACTTACTGGAGCGGCGGCTTCCAAGCACCGTCCAGCCCGACGCTCTCTGAATCTGGGGGTTTGATGTTTATCAAGGACTCTTGATCCGAGGAATTGGAGTTGGTTGGCCTCTTCCTCGCCTTGAACCTGATTAGTCGCCATTTTCCAGGCGCTGTGTAACCCCTATGGGCCTAGCTCTTCCCCAATAATAATAATAATATAATAATAATAATAATAATAATAATAATAATAATAATAATAATAATAATAATAATAAAAATAATAATAATAATAATAATAATAATAATAATAATAATAATAATAATAATAATAATAATAATAATAACGATAATGATAATCTTTCATGTCAACTTTATTTTGCCATTTTGTTTTCGTAAAATGGGAATATCTTCTGTGTAAACGAGAGATGCACACCTAGCAGTGTGTACACACTGAGTAATATACAACACTTTTCATATACACTACGAGATATACACCTCTCTGTGTATATACACTGAAACAGATACAACTCTCACTGTATATTCAATGAGAGTTCGCCTACCCAAACTAAATTTCATATAATCTTCAAACTGGGCGTTCTGGCTCGAGGCTAAGATGTCAGCTTCGATGAGACGATGTTGGCAATGTTGGCACTTCCTTTAATATGTTGGCTTTCTTCCCAACGTTCTCTGGATATGTTGGTTCTCTACCCAGAGCGTCTTCCCCAGTAACACAAACACGCACAAGGACCCATACACATCCAGGGATCCTTCCCCACACTAGTTCAATTCCCCCTTCTCCCCTACTACACAAAATCAGGGAGTCAATTCGGTGATTGCATCCCACTACCACTCGTGCAATACCATAATCTGAGCCTCCCATCCCATCCCTCCATGCCCCAGTCCTCCCTTCCAACGCAGCCAGAGGCCCATTGATTGCCACTGCTGCTGCAACACCACAGACAGTGGCCACACATAGTCACTCTCTCTCTCTCTCTCTCTCTCTCTCTCTCTCTCTCTCTCTCTCTCTCTCTCTCTCTCTCTCTCTCTCTCTCTCTCTCTCTCTCTCTCTCTCTTTCTCTCTCTCTCCTCTCTCTCTTCTCTCTCTCTCTCTCTCGCTCTTTCTTGCTCCTTCTCTCTGTTTCGTTCCATCCTATAATCAGCCAGGGGACCTAAAGAAAGTTTGTACGTAAATTCATATAAATTACAAAATATATCAATGTCATGTATGTAGCTGTTGTTGCAGATCTTTTGTATTACTAGTGTTGTTGTTATTTTTTATTTAGTTGTTATTAGTGCAATCGTCGCTATTGTTGGCTTAGCTGTTATTATTGTCGGTGGTGCTGCTTATAGCGCTGAAACACCAGCATAAACTGACCATAGCAAAATTCCGTAATCTACAATAAACTTTTAAAAATATTTTAATACTCACAAATAACCCAAACAGAGGAAACACCTTCCTTAATCTTTCCTCCTTGAACACTCGGCAGCTTCCCTGGAGGAACATGACTTTACTGGGACAACCTTTCTCTCCTCCTTATGGTATGTGTGTGTTTGTTTTAATTCCTGTCAAAATTACGACCTTCTATCAGCTTCCTTCGTTGCTTGATATTTTTCCCCCTCTCATGATAAGATTTCCCGTGGTCTTGATTACGATTTTGTTGCTCTGGTAGCTTTCATGGCTTCCCATTAGTTTTTACGAGTCTCTGAAAGCATGAAAGAGTCGCTCAGAGATATCCGATGTCTGTAATAGCTCTCCTGATGTTGGCGTAACTCTTTTTTATGTTCAACATCTTCGCTGGGCCCGTGGAAGAAGCAGTCCTGGTTCTCTGGTGTCTTCCTTGACTCTCTAGTACGCTAGATTTCTAACAATGTCTTTGAGACCTCATTGCTGACAACTTCGAACCCTCAGCCCAGGTTACTTCATCGAGTTCTGATCCATGACAACATCTTCGAGTTCTGATCCATGACAACATCTTCGAGTTCTAATCCATGACAACATCTTCGAGATTTGATCGCTGACAACTTCGTGTCCTGATCCCTAACACCTTCGAGTCTTAAATAGATTTCATGGGTTCATTAGAGAGTTGCAAGATCCGTAGTAGATTGGTGTCACATGGATTCTTCAGTTCTCCAGGAGTTTTCTTGTTCTTGTGGAACTTCCCAAGAATCAGGATCGGGATGTGTGTATGACAACTTCCCCTCCCCCACCCATCCTGTGTTCTCGACAACTTCCAAGATTCCCTGACAACTTAGTTCCTGTCTCTGTGTACCACTTAGCCCAGACTATGACAATTCTGTGTTAAAAGCTCATATTCTACATGACAAAAATTTAACGCTAAAAATGTAATAGTTTGAAAAAATGAAAGTGAATAACACATTTTCCATTTCTCAGAACTGTGATCAACATCCAGAAAACAAATTAATTACAGATTATCCATATAAAAAAATTGTTGCATTTACTTGTCACTTTAATTAAAAACGAAAGCTAAATATAAAAAAAAAAATATTTAAAGTTTATTCGAAATCATCTAAAAATAAAATACTACAACCAGACTGTGTTACAAACCTTTTATAAACAACACAGAAACACCTTCCTAATAAAACACGTGAACCCTTATAGTAAAACACCTACACACGCACTTTTCTTATAAAATACAAATTCCTTTCTAATTAAACGCATAAACCTTCCTCATAAAAAAAACACAAACTTTTTTACAAAACGTACACAAGCCTTAATTAAACAGAAAATCCTTTCCAATAAAAGATACACAACCCTTGCTGATAAAACACAAAAAAACCTTTGTGATAATGTCACTCTTGGTGCCCCAGGCTACGACACCCTCATTCCTCGTAGCCATAAATTGAACCATATTATAAAACATATGAAAGAACGAACACTGCTGCAGGCCTACTGGCCCATGCGGGGCAGGTCCATGTCAACCCCCGGCTTAGACCAATGGCTCACCCAGTCAGGTCACCTCCCTACCCACTCATGTATTTATCTAACTTATTTTTAGAACTGCACAACGTCTTAGCTTCTGTAACGGTACTCGGGAGTTTGTTCCACTCATCCACAACCAAACCAGTGCTTTCCTATATCCTTCCTGAATCTGAATTTTCCAGCTTAAAACCATTGCTGCGAGTTCTGCCTAAGCTAGATATTTTTAGCACGCTATTTACATCCCCTTTATTTATTCCTGTTTTCTATTTATACACCTCCATCATATCCCCCCTAATTCTACTCCTTTCTAGAGAGTGCAGATTCAGGGCCCTCAGTCTATCCTCATAGGGAGGATTTCTGATACTTGGGATCAACTTTGTCATCCTCCTCTGTACGTTTTCCAATGCATTTATGTCCATTCTGTAATACGGTGACCAGAACTGTATAGCATAATCTAAATGAGGCCTAACCAAGGATATACAGAGTTAAAGAACAACCTGAGGATTTCTATTATTTATGCTTCTTGATATGAAGCCAAGAATTCTGTTAGCTTTATTGCGAACACTTATGCACTGTGATCAAGAAAATATTTATTTAGACAGTAAAAATTGAAAGAATAAATCTGTGACTTTATGCGTGTTTGTTACAGAGCTTTGTATCTAAGAGCCGAAGTTTGTTAAAGTCCTTGCTGTTTATAAGCTATTTACACGTGAACGAAATTGGATGAGATATTCCCATGTCAGTAAAACAGATAAGACGAAGTTGTTTACGAAGATAACTGGCAAAAGGAAGAAATAGTCAGAACACTCTTTACGTGAAGATGATTCAGAAGAGGCCGAAATGTCGTCCGGTGCATCCTCTCAAACCTGTGAGGTCAGGAGGTGGGTGTTGGGGGGGCTCACGTCCCTGAAACAGCCTTGTCAGAAAGTGAGTTTTCAGGACTCATGCCAACACACCTTATCAGAAGGCAGATGCATGCATCTTAATTTTTTATTTAAGGACACAATAGGCTCACTTTCAACTGGGCTGATTTTTTTGTTAAAAGTAATCAGGTTAGACTGAAAATGCTCTGTTTTTAAAAATTAAATTAAAAATTTGTAAGTCTGTATATTTTATTGAACTAATTACCGGAAACATTTGAAAATGATATGCTACTCAAATTAAAATTTTGATATGGTACCCACATTAAAATTTTGAAAAGCCTGGTAGGCTGAAACCTGGTCCTGGGTCTGAGGATCTCGTGACGGAGTGTCGGATCTGAGTCATAAATCCAAACAAGCGAACCAACACTCGAAGTATATAAAAAATGATACATATAAATGATGTGAATGTTTAGGGAAGCGATTGTTTTCCTTTGTTGGTTCTGTTTCATACTGACGAATTTTGGAAAGTTTACAACAGTAAATTTTGTTTAAAATCACTCGTGAATTATGTTTACAAACTTGTCGCTTTTATTGTTAAATTACATTTCAATAAAGTTCTCTTGGTAGATATTTAAAAATTTCTACATAAAATTATTTATGAATTGTTGTAGCCAGAGAGCTGTGATTTTTATTCGTCTTTATTGGAGAGTTATTGTAGGCATTCCTGCTACAACAGTCATAATTGATTTGTGTGTAGAGAATTATGAATTCACATTTGGGAAAAAAAATATTCATGCAAAAAATTAAATATTTTGATGGCAAAACTCCTGCCACCAGTATTGGCTAATTTGCACGTCATTGTTTTTTTAATATTTTGGATATGCTATTGGGCTAAATTTAAAAATAAAAATCTAATTGTGATCAATGTTCTAGATACACTGACGATAACTAGAGTTTGTGGTCTAGTAATTTAGATATGAGTGTATCGTAACAATCTTAATTATCGAGCTTCTTCCATTACATCCTTTCATAGTCAAAAACTATAACATTTTAATGTTTTTTTCTGTAAATGGTGAGACTAAGTGGCTCGTGATCTAAGGTATGGGAGCGCATTTTCGATTCCTTGAATCGAGCCTCATTGCCCTCCATTTCTACCCTTCCCCGTTCCAGGCTATCTATGACCCCTACGGGTTCAACGACCCTCCCATAAATGGAAGAGAGACTGTGAATGCAAGAAGGTGGAATTATCAGATCATCTGTTCTGTGTTGTAAAATATATATATATAATAAAACCCACCACCGTGCATTCATGTGGTAAAAAAAAGAGCGATACCAGACAAGAAAATAAAAATAAAACAAGAAACAGAAATCCTTTGTGTTTCGGCCACAACAGAGACCATCAGCAATCTGCTGAAAGAGGGACTCAATAATAGATCGAAATACGCACTACACTCCTGTTATATTTTCTCCTAGTAAGATTATTTTTGTTACCTATTCGTATTTACTACGAATAGGTAACAGAGAGTGCTGGCGAGGAGACTATCGCTGAGATGCAATCATGAGAAGCTTCAGCAGTGTGGTTATAAATATCTGTGGTTCCAGGGGTCATGGCCCCCGCAGCTCGGTCTCAGGCCACGACGCCTGTACACACGTGTAAGCATAAACTTGCAAGTAGAAGCTTGTAGGTAGAAGCTTGTAAACAGAGCATTAATGTTAGATGATTTTCCTGCTGAACGTCAACAATCCTGCCAGAGTGTGGAACATTTAATACACTTCATTTTATCACTCGCATGAGCTCGCGGAAGTATTTCCCGTGGACATCACCGCCACGGACATCACCGCCACGGACATCACCGCCACGGACATCACCGCCACGGACATCACCGCCACGAACATCACCGCCACGGACATCACCGCCACAGACATCACTGCCACGGACATCACTGCTACGGACATCACCGCCACGGACATCACCGCCATTGACATCACCGCCACGGACATCACCGCCACTGACATCACCGCCACGGACATCACCGCCACGGACATCACCGCCACGGACATCACCGCCACGGACATCACCTCTGTGGCATGCAAAGAGAATGTTACAATTTACTCGGCTTATGTCACACTCCCAAATAGGCTGCCTCCCAAGCAGCGAACTGAGTGCTAAGGGTTTGATAATCAGTAGGGTACCAGTCTTTAAATCAGTACCTTCATTCATTGACCAATCACAGGCAAGCCCGCCAAAGCTGAAGCAACGTGGTTCACGTGTGGTAAGCACTGGTAGACTTACCTACCTGCTGGTTGAGTACGGTGCACTCTCTCTGGCTTCTGTTTTGCCATCTATCACCGTCGTGTATACTTATTATTATTTTGTCTGTATATAGTGTACATATCTGTGTATAGTGGGTGAAGGTACAATATACATAATAGTTTACTGCTGAGTTTCTTTGCTCCAATTCCCATTACGATCGGGTCTTACAGGCCATTCATTACCTGTGTTCGTAAGAACCGCCACGGACATCACCGCCACGGACATCACCGCCACGGACATCACCGCCACGGACATCACCGCCACGGACATCACCGCCACGGACATCACCGCCACGGATATCACTGCTACGGACATCATCGCCAAATGACAAATTCCTCACTCTACGATTTTCCAACTGAAATGAGCGCGCTGGAATTGATGACCATCTTGCAGGATATCCACCACCGCCACACCACTAACACCGCCACCACCACTACACCGCCACACCACTAACACCGCCACCACCACTAACACCGACACCACCACTAACACCGCCACCACGCACTAACACCGCCACCACCTACTAACACGACCACCACTAACACCGACACCTAAATATCACCGCCACCACCACTACCGCCACCACCATCTACACCACCGCCACCACCACTAACACCGCACCACCACTAACACTGCCACCACCACTAACAACCGCCACCACCACTAACACCGCCACCACCACTAACACCGCCACCACCACTAACACTGCCACACCACTAACCCGCCACCACCACTAACACCGCCACCACCACTAACACCGCCACCACCACTAACACCGCCACCACCACTAACACTGCCACCACCACTACCACCGCCACCACCACTAACACCGCCACCACCACTAACACGCCACCACACACTAACACCGCCACCACCACTAACACCGCCACCACCACTACCACCGCCACACCACTACACTCCACCAACCACTAACACTGCCACCACCAATAACACCCACCACACACTAACACCGCCACCTACCACTAACAGCACCACCAACACTAACACCGCACACCGCTAACAGCACCACCACTATCACACCCACTACCTCAATCACAACCACTACCACCACCACCACTATCACAACCACCACACATCACAACCATCATCACTATCACCACCACCACTATCACCACCACACACCACCACCAATATCACCGCCACCACTACACCACTACCACTATACCACCACCACCATGATCATACCCCCCCCTACCACCACCACCATTATCAGCACCACCATCGCCACCATCACGTCATCATCACCACCACACTACACAACACAACACTAATACACACCACCATCGCCACCACATCGTCATCATCACCCCACACACCAACACCAACACTAATATCGCACCTACACTACCAGCACACACTAATACCAGCAACACTACTACCGCCGCCCCACCACCACCACACTTAACACCACCACCACTACTAACACCACCACCACTACTACCAGCAGCAGCATTACCACCACACCGCCTAACCACCACCACAACCACCACAACCACCACCACCACCACCACCACCGCCACCACCACCACCACCACCACCACCACCACCACCACCACCACCACAACCACCACACCACCACCACCACCACCACCACCACCACCACCACCGCCACCACCACAACCACCACCACCACCACCACCACTACCACCACCACACCACAACCACCACCACCACCACCACCACCACACACAAACCACCACACCACTACCATCTCCTCACCACCACCTCTTACCACCATCATCACCACCACCACCACACAACCACCAACCAGCACGGCACCACCACCACCACCACGCTCCACACCTCACCACCACCACACCACTACCAACACCACCACCACCACCCTCACACCACCGACCACGCCACCACCACAACACCACCACCACCACAACCACAACCACGCACCCCACCGAAATTATCCACCACGCACCACCACCACCCCACACTCGACCACCACCACACCCAGACAACCACCACGTACCACCACCACACCACCACCACCACCACAGCCACCACCACACCAACACACATCACCACCACACACCCGCACACCCCCCAACCACCACAACACCACTCGCACCACCACACCACCACAACCACCTGATTCCGCCTTCCGACAACCACCTCCTACCACCACCACCACCACAACCACCTACCACCACCACATATACACTACTACTACAACGCACCTATCATAGCAAACACTAATGCAGAAAAACAACCCATTCTACATCTATCCTCAACCTACCTTTCCTTAAGCGTTCTATCGTTCCTACGAACGAGCACGAAAGGGAACATAAATCCCTATTTTCGTTCTAATCAAAGTCGTGAACTGACATCCGCCCTCCCTTCAGTGAACGGGATTCTGCACACAGTGAAAATCGACAATCAAAGAGTACATTTCGGTAATTTTATTCCACAGGAAGCAAATAGTGGACTTCTGTATTGATTCTGAGGACGGGAGAGGCAACGGTAAAGCAAAGTTGAGACGCAAGTGAGACGCAGGGGAAACAATGATTACAGGTTTAGTCACGGCGCGAGATCCTCCCTCAACACTGTCACACAGTGTGACTCACACATACAATAAACTATCTTGGATTTCTGGGGTTTGTTGTGGAGGAAGACTGCGTTAACGCTCGAGAAATATATCAACAATAAGGGCATAATAAAATCTTAAACACAATGAAACAACTATAGTCCCTCTTTAGTTCCGTTCATCAATCTAATCATCAATCTTTTCACTCATAATTGATACCGAGATAGAGAACACTGATTGTTAATAATGTAGTGATGACTCAACGAAGTATAGCCTTCCCTACAGCTTCAAAAAAAAGTGCAAGTTGTCTACTTCTAGCCACAAAATAAATATCCACTTAATTTACTTGAATCCTATCATAGATATCAGCTTGCACACCAATAGCACGTCAAATCCCAATTATTACTCGTCTCCTCTCACTCACATGAAAAACTTTTACTCTTTGGTTTTCATTCCCCTGCCTCTCAACCTTTCTTAAGACGTATTTAGTTCATCAGCATCAATTCATCCCACATATATACGCCCTCTTAACCTAACTTACGACCTTGTTCCACCTGTTAGAATTGTGTTTCACGTCACCACACCATCTTCCCATTTCTCCAGTCCTTATTCTGGACATGTTTTGAACAAGTGAGCTCAGACACCACACTTGTCTGCCTCGAAGCATCTTCGGGGAACCGGGAGGGACGTAATGGGATAAGGCACTGGGGAATGATACGGATGAATGAGGTAGAGAGATGGGGAGAGGGGTATGGAAATGGAGTAAAGGGTTGAGGAAAGGGTAGGAGAAATACGGTAAGGGGATGGGGAAAGGGAAAGGTATTTTATAACAGATGTTCTTTGTTCTCCAGTTTTTTCCATCACTTCACATGTTGAGCATGTTAAACACTAATATTATTTAGGCAAAAGCTCAACTGGGAGCACACGCAGCTCACATATTGTGTGTCCGTGGTTCGACTGCAGGCACGGGTAGATACGTTGGGCATGTTTCCTTACACTTGCTGCCTCTGTTCACCTAGTAGTAAGTAGGTACCTGGGTGTTACTTCACTGTTATAGGTGGTATCCCCGTGGGTGGTAGTATACTTTAAATAGGGCTTAGGATCTGTGTAAAAGAAAAAAAAAACATAATTTCTGATGTTTATCATTGCAAAACAAATGTAAAAAATTAGGAATGTAAACATTCCAACACACACGCACACACACACACACACACACACACACACACACACCACACACACACTCAACACAAACAACACACACACACACACACACACATACACACTACAAAACACATACACACACACACACACACACCACACACACACACCACACACACACACACACAACACACACCACACACACACCACACATACACATACACACACACACACACACACACACACACACACACACAACACATACACACACACACACACACACACACATACACACACACACACACACACACACACACACACACATACACACACACACACACACACACACACACACACACACACACACACACACACACAACACACACACACACACACACACACATACCACACACACACACACACAACACACACACCACCACACACACACACACACACAAAACACTCACACACACACACACACACACACACACATACATACACTACACATACACATACACATACACATACACACACACACGTCATTTTTCTTACTAAGAGTTTAAAATGGGAAAGATATGATGGGCTTTCATGAACAAATACGGAAAGTGTCGAAGCTTAATTATGCAGAAATGTGACGAAGTTAGTGTGAAACTAAGAATTACAAGAATAGAATGATCAAGACTGTGACCAGAAGGAAAAGTGTAGAAAATCTCTTAGAATGTGGAGCCGCCAGCCTTGTGTTTACCCTCGTGTGTGAGCAGATCGATAATTACTACGCAGCGACTTCAAAATTCACAACCAACCCTCATATTGGAGAAATAAATTCGGAATCTGTGTTTTACTGCGTTTCGGACCATCCTGAAACATCAAGTTTTGTGGGATGTGAATTGTTCCAGCCACAATATTATGAATTATTTGTGAAGGTATTTATTGATATTGACTTGTTTTCACACAGCTGGAAGTATTTCTGTTTCAAGAGACTTGTTTAATGTGACGAAAAATCACTCTTGAAATCTACCCGAAGTGGTCAGGCTACTTAATATTTTTTCCAGTCTACCCACAAATTTTATTCCTCATCTATCCCTTGATCCTTCCTCTCCTAATTCTTACCATCAATTTTATCGTCTAAAGAGCAACGTTCGTCCAAGTGTATGGTCAAGGGTTTCACTGCTGACTTATTTCCTTTAATGCTGAAGCCATTTTTAGAAGTAAAGTATAGATCAAATAGGTAGTATCAGGAGTGGCATAAAGCACGAAAATCTTGCGACAAAAGAAAATCATACCAAAGCTTTACAAGCAAAACAGTTACTCTAGCTGAAAAGGAAAATGAGTTTAAATATCTAAACAAGATTGAAAACACTAGACAAGCAACACGATAATGAACACTGAGTGAAGTGGATTCCGGCACAACAATAAAAATTAAACAATCCCAAGAGCACACACTCGGCTAAATTTTATTATCCGAGGAAGTTTGGTATAGCTGAGACCTCTAGTATTGATTCTGAGGACGAGAGAGAGAGGCAGAGTTGAGAGGCAGAGGTGAGAGGCAGAGTTGAGAGGCAGAGGTGAGAGGCAGAGGTGAGAGGCAGAGGTGAGAGGCAGAGGTGAGAGGCAGAGTTGAGAGGCAGAGGTGCGAGGCAGAGTTGAGAGGCAGAGGTGAGAGGCAGAGTGTGAGAGGCAGAGGTGAGAGGCAGAGGTGAGAGGCAGAGGTGAGAGGCAGAGTGAGAGGCAGAGGGTTGAGAGGCAGAGGTGAGAGGCAGAGTTGAGAGGCAGAGGTGCGAGGCAGAGTTGAGAGGCAGAGGTGAGAGGCAGAGGTGAGAGGCAGAGGTGAGAGGCAGAGATGGAGAGGACAAGTTGAGAGCAGCACCTGAGTACAGTGGTAGAGTTGCCAGACGTAGACAAGTGTGAGAGGCAAGGCAATAAGATATGGGGAGGAAAAATGACGGAACATTGCCACAGTGTAGAAATCTTCGCATCAAAAACTTTAAAAGTTTTGACTACACAGGAAACTAATCTGGGGTTTGTTGTAAAGCGGTAATTGCT
>NC_069419.1:24658698-24668698 GCF_026875155.1 Cherax quadricarinatus
ATATACAGAGAACAATGACCGAGTTGATTCCATGTATTAGACACTTTTTCTACTCAGTCTTAAAGAACTGAACCTGTACTCTCTGGAAAGGCGCAGAATTAGGTAGGATATGACTGAAGTATACAAATGGAAAGCAGAAATAAATGAACATTAGATACAGAGCACATTAAAAATATCTAACCAAGACGAGCCTCGCAACAATGGATTCAAGTTGGAGAAATTTGGATTTAGAAAAGATATCGGGAGGTGCTGGTTTAGCAATAGAATTGTAGAGGAGTGAAACAAACTCCTTAGTAGCGTCATTCAGGCCAGAACTTTGGGAAGCTTTAAATATAGTTTGAACGGGTGTATGAGTGTATGTGGGTGGGTGGAGTTGGACCCGACTAGCACGGGCCAACAGGCCGGCCCGCTTCAGTATTCATTCTTGTGAATCGTACTAGGCCGGCAAGAGTGGACAACGCACTGGCCTGTTAGTTTTAGGAGGTTTATGGTTGCAGGAAGAGAGAGAGGAATGATGAGTGGAAAGAATAAAGTGTAAAGTAAGCCAATACTAGGACCAAGG
Organism: Cherax quadricarinatus; assembly: GCF_026875155.1. Lineage (NCBI taxonomy): Eukaryota > Metazoa > Arthropoda > Malacostraca > Decapoda > Parastacidae > Cherax > Cherax quadricarinatus. The sequence goes on from NC_069419.1 coordinate 24,659,261, forward strand.
GTTTCAATGTGTCCAAGTAGGATAAAAGTAGCAACTGTGAGGTTAACTCCTGCTAAACAAATAAGGAGAGAAGAAGAAAATGAGGTGAGAGTAAGAAAATGTACACTGAGACTTACGGTTGCTGTCAAATATTTGACGGTCGTAGTTAAAAAAACAACAAAAAGGGAGAGTATATATATATAAAATATATATATATATATATATATATATAATATATATATATATTATATTTTATATATATATATATATATATTATATATATATATATAAAATGTGTGTGTGTGTGTGTGTGTGTGTGTGTGTGTGTGTGTGTGTGTGTGTGTGTTTACGTATATATATATACCACCTCTGTCCATGTAAAATTGTGATAAAGACGTGAATTTAACAAGCTGAATATAGCGAGTCATTTTTAATAAGGTATTCGTTTTTACTACTACTTTTTCAATAGGTAATTAAATTAATCTCTGGCTGTCTGTCTGTCTGTCTGTCTCTCTCTCTCTCTCTCTCTCTCTCTCTTTCACACAGGGTTTGACAAGGTTAGGTTAAGGATCTCTAGCTTAATTGACAAGCTAAGAGCTGTTACCTATCAGCTTTTCTTTCTCTCTCTCTCTCTCTCTCTCTCTCTCTCTCTCTCTCTCTCTCTCTCTCTCTCTCTCTCTCTCTCTCTCTCTTTTCTCTCTCTCTCTCTCTCTCTCGTCCTCTATCTCAAAATAGCACACCATTTGGGTAAGCCAGGGAGGCAGTAAAACCGGCAAGTGTCCTAAATCTTCAGCTTGAGTCATCACATGTTGCAAACAAAAGCCAGTTAACAACAATGCACAACCATAATACAAGCTTCACTTACAAGCAACAAACACAAAACTACAAAAACAAGGGTTCACTTACAAGCAAAAAAACACAAAACTACATACAAGCTTCACTTACAAGCAACAAACAAAAAACTACAATACAAGCTTCACTTACAAGCAACAAACACAAAACTACAATACAAGCTTCACTTACAAGCAACAAACACAAAACTACAATACAAGCTTCACTTACAAGCAACAAACACAAAACTACAATACAAGCCTCACTTACAAGCACAAACCCACAATGCCTGCCTGAATTATGAGCACAAACCCAAACTCTAAACCCACTTATGCAGATTAAACCATAACATAAGCCTCGGTTATAAACACAAAATCATCTATACTTAAGACTGCCATTTCAGAACAATTCATTCAATATTATTTATCTTTTCTCTTCTCTCTTTTCTCCCATTTTTCTCTCAATTTCTTTTTATCAGTTTCTTTCTCTACTATCCCTACTTTTCCTTCTTTTCTTTGTCTTCCTTTCCTTCTTGATCTTCTCATTTCCTTATCTCTCTTCCTTTTCCATCTTCTATTCTGTTCTTTCTCTCTCTCTTCTCGTTTCTGTCTTCCATTCTCACAACTTCACACAGACAAACCCACAAATCTAAGGTTGAACCTCAGAGAGAAAATTAAATCACGCCAAGAAAGAGGAAACAGCTGTCATCTGTGCAGGCTTTGTATTGGCTGAGATTATCAGAGAGCCGGGAACGAGAGGGTGGGTGAGTGGGTGTTTGGGTGGAAAGAGGGCGCTATGTAAGTGGGTGTGCAAATACACAAATACACACATACACACACACACACACGCACACATGGGTGACACCTCTAATGACGCAAAAGTAGGGAGAAGAAATAAAAACAGAAGACGACAGTAAACTCTAAAGTCTAGAGAGACCTCAACAGAGTGCAGATATGGTCACGCAAGTGACTCCTCCAGTTTAGGACAAACAAACGCGAGGTCCTTCGTTCTAGAGACAGACATTGACACGGACTATAAAATGACGGTGAAGAAGTTACAAGCTGGAAGCAAATATAACGCCAAGCATACAACCAGAAATACATATAAACCGTATAACGTCAGATGATAATGCAATATTAGCAAACATCTCAGAATAGCATTCAGGATCTTGAATAACGAATCCTTCAGAACCTTAAACACGACAAAAGTTAAGCCAATAATTATGTAAGCGGCCCTTGCATGAGCAGGGAAAGCCTGTAAATATCAACGCGAAAAGACCTGGGATAGATACAATACCAAGGATATCGCCAGAAATATATGCAAGCGGCGTAAGCAAGATTATCAAATCTCAAAGACGTATTCCGGAAGTTGAATAATGAATCCTTCAGAACCTTATATGCATCACACGTTATCCCCAAGCATAGAGCCCACACCTGGTACAGCATGTGGAGACATGATAACGACATACAAAATCCCAAGACTGACAGAGAGGGCAAAAAGAGACAGACTGCTTGAGTTAAAAGGTCCAGATCAAGGGAACACAGCTGGAAGCTGAACACAGGTGAGCCACAGGGATGTAAGGAAGTATTTCTACAGTCTCGGGGTGGATGAGGCAGAAGGTAAATGCAAATATAATTTAAGAGCAAGTCTAATAAGACCCATCAGAATAAAAGTCAGTCTTGTCTATCAAAGTAGTTTACAAATCGGTGAATACAGCTCGGCGAGGAAACGCACACACAGGAGCTGTGACTCGACCCTGCAACCACAAATAGATGAGTACAAATAGGTGATTACACACACACACACACACAATACTGAAGTGAGGACCAGGAATTATCCTGTGATATCAATATCCAGTGTTATTAGCAATACTCTATAACATCCGGCTCTATAAGCCTATGTAACATCCAGCTCTATCACATCCAGCTCTATAATATCCAGCTCTATAAACCTCTATAACCACCAAATATGATATTAACGTATTGTTGTGTGCAATATTAACTTATTGCTGTGTGTGTAACATTAACTTAATTCTGTGTGTAATTTTAACGAATTACTTTGTGTAATATTAGTGTTTTGCTCTGTGGAATTTTTAACTTTTTTTTTTATTAGCAAACTTGAGCTTCGTAAACCTTAGTTTAGCGGAGTTATCCCTGAGACTCGTAAAAAAATGGTGCGTGATAACATTTAGTGAGAGATTAACAGAACAGTTAAATACCTTACTAAAGTGAGACACTGTCTTGTCGAGTCGGCTCAGCCGAGAGGCCTACAACATAGGCCTTTCCGATAATATGGGAGTCGAATTTATTTTGCATACTGTTGTTGTATGAGCCAAACTGGTTTAGCACTTGTTTACAAATAATGAATGATAATAAATGCGTGGAAAAGAGTTTGTGGAATGAGGGATAATTAGGTATGATGCGAGGAAGGTGAGGTTGGCTCCACTTGTTCGTATCAAGAACGTCAGGCAATGTGTGACCCACAGAGTTTTAACGCTTGCTCAAAAAAATAGCAAAATAATGACCACACGCGCTGTTTACACCTTCCAGATATAAACAACTTACAATTCACACATCCACGAAAGCAATATTCCATGGCTGACAAACCCCCCAATTTACATAGCCTAGAAAACCATCAATTTACTCATCCAGGAAAGCTCACAGTTTACATTGCCATGAAAATAAACAGTTTACAAATCCATGACACATCAGAATTTACACATTCAAGAAAATTCCCAATTTACTTATTCAAGAAACTCCCCACAAATTACATATCCGAGAAGCCTTACAAATTTACATATTCAAGAAAATTCCCAATTTACATATTCAAGACACCCCACAATTTACATAACGAAGGGATTCAGCGTCTTAATGACCTCGAATCCTACAAAGTAATTAACTCAGAATGTTTCAAGAGACTGACGTGTCACTTACACTTTAACTTCACAGACGAATATGTAGAGGAAAAATGTCTTGAAAAATAACACATTATAATATTTATGATAATTTTAAAGAGCCGATTCGGCCCTTCCAGGCCCGCATTTATGTTGATATAAACTTGTAAGACGCCGCGTAAACTCTGTTAGCGGCTTTAACGTTACCTAAGGATAGGATTTTTAAAGTCGACAGTTTTATTAGTTCGATTTGGGTGATTTGTGGTCTTTCGAAGTGATCTGTGGTCGTCTTAGGGCAGTATCGGGAACTGTGTTGTCGGGACGGATGCACTAATAAGCGGATGGAGAGGCGGAAGGATAGACGGGGTGTATACATGGATGGAAGACAGACGGAAGTTTACCTGGCCAGAGAGGTGAAAAGGTGGGTATGTGGACAGGCGGACGGATGTTTGCATGGACGGACAAGACAAGGGATATTCAGGAGAGACTGGCGGATGGACAGGCGGACGGATGCTTAGATGTAGGGACAGGTGAATGGATATTTAGGAAGGACGGGTGGATGAATGGATGAACAGGTGGACGGATGTTAAGATAAACTGACAGGCAAGAGTCAGACAGATTGACAGAATGCTTCAGATAGACAGATGATAGTATGAACACTGGGCGTAAACAAGTGACTGTCTGGCGTAGAGACACTGAAATATATACTCACACACACACACACACACACACACACACACACACACACACACACACACACACACACACACAACACACACGTACACACACAACTGGAGGCAGGAACCATACATAGCTTTAAGACGAGGTATGATAAAGCTCATGGAGCAGGAAGAGAGAGGACCTAGTAGCGATCAGTGACAAGGCGGGTCCAGGAGCTGAGTCTCGACCCCTGCAATCGCAAATAGATGAGTACAAATAGGTGAGTACATACACACAACCGTAAATTGTACCACTGAACTACAACTAACATTTTTTCGGTACGAGACCAATTATTGGTCAGCTAAACTGCCGTAACTCCAGCAAAGCACCAAACATTGATCAGCTAAATGCTGCTATCAAATTATCTCACTGTTTGAGAGAGAGAGAGAGAAGAGATTACCTTTGTTCCAACACCTCCCTCTCTACATGGGTATGTGGTGACTGCTGCCTGCAGGAAGTGTATGAGGTTACCACCTACTGCAGAGTGAGAATGAGGGGACTACCACCCACTGGATGGGCGTCATAACTAAATCATACAACACAATGGAATGTCACGTTAAAACAGTAGACTCAAAACTTATGATATTATCATATATATGACAGCATAGGAACAAAACGCATTTAAACAATCCTGAAGCTAATGAATGACAAACTCGCAACGAATATCTACTAAGAGAAGAGCAGTGCAATTACCTAAAGCAAGCGACAAACAAGGTGTTGTTTGCCTTTGGCGAGGCAGTTCCGTGGCTATAAATAGGATGCCAGTAGGAGAAACTCACACACCACTGTCAAGACACATTCTCTTCTCCAATTAGCCATCAAGGGAGGTTCCCTGTCGCTGGTTAGGGGCTCTTGATCTAGGGAATTGGATCTGTACTACAGTTCCTCGAATTGAGCCTGAATGCCTTCCATCTTTATCCCCCCACAGGCGCTGTATAATCCTACGGGTTTAGCGCTCCCCATGGTTATAATGATAATTATAATCTCCAATTAAAGTGTACAATTACCACCAAATTACAGTTCACTCATTTCTGCCCGGTCTGACGTGCTTCAGAAATTTAATATTTGTTAAACTCGGTTAGGATGTGTTGGTTAGGTTAGGCTACATTAATAAATACTAACCTATATTTAAGTATTAACTTACAGTAACGATAAAAACAACCGGATTGCATATGATAGAGTTGAGTGCATGTTAATACCCAAAGGCGTTCTTTTTCCCCCGAATACTGGAAATAATGCTGGATGATGGGTTGCGATAAGAGAGCTTTTTCTGGAATATTGTTGGTAGCGTCGACATGCGTGTGGTTGCACAATAAAGGCTTACCCTCCTCCGAGAGCCTCACTACGCCATTCATTCTCTCTATTCTGATGTGGAGTTTCCCTCTGCCATGCAGATCTGTTATACCGTAATCTTTTTCATTTGCTTTCCCTATTTTATTTTCTAGCATCATCTGAATATCCCTGACTCAAAAACAATTTCATCCTCCTCACAGAATTCAGGTGAGGCTAGTCTCTACCTAAATAACGTCACTCCATCCCTTCGTGATGCTCTGCCTCTTACTCTCCTCTGTCTTTCTCCCTAACTCTCTCTCTTCATCTCTCTCTCTACAACTCCCTGCATCAGTTTTGCCCACCCACTACATTTGGTCTACAAAACTCCCTTATATTCTCTTCACGTATCTAATTTTATCACCTGATGAACACTGCCTCACACGTCACTGGAATATATCTCCACTAGGCTTGCAAATCCCTCTATAATTACATGCTGCCAGCACAACTCTGGGAAGGCCCAGATACCCACCCACCAGTACCCCCTTCCGGTGCCTGTGTTCTCCTTGGGGCGACCACCCTCATAATCCCACTAAGCTTCCCATACACTTAGCTCTTATACTCACCTGCCGCTAGAGTCAGCACCGCTAGAGTCTCCAGCATGGAACATCATTTCCCATACTAAACTGATTTCGCCACTCACAGCATACACCCATTCACTTTCCCCTCAAAATCCCAACTGATTTCAGGCACAAACTCCTAATCCCTTGCTCGAATACAGTACCATCCATTTTACCCTCTGCCTCTCCTCCTTCCCCCTCCAGGAACTGTATCTCATGGTTCAGCCTTAAGAGACGCGTGGCATGACCCAGTACTGGAGTGCCACAGTAACCAGCGCACGGCTGCCAATCGATACTACTCCCTCTCCCCCTCCCACCCAACCGGGCATATCACGCTCTGTTGAACCTGCAATCTCTAGAGTGTTTGGCGGTCACGTTACGCACGTTCACACATCGTGAGTGATCGGCGGATTGTAGTTGATGTGTGACTGTCTCTTCTTCAGCACACAAATTAAAATGTTACGTGGAAATCACATTTATATGTTGTTTGGTTCGATTCAGTGTGCTCTCGCAGCCTGGTCCGAAGTGTTACACCCACCAGACTGATCTGAGGTGTCACACCCACCAGACTGATCTGAGGTGTTACACCGCGACCCCACCAGATGATTGAGGTTTTCAACAATTTGGTTTTAGGTGTCACATTGTAGCCTGATCTAAAGGGTCACATAGTTATCACATGATAAGACAGAGAATGAAGTAAAGATAAGATAGAACAAAAAATAAAGATGAAGGAGAATAAGGAGTAAAGATGATGAAGAACACGTAGTAATGATGAAGCAGAACACAGAGCAAAGATGATGAAAAAGAAGTAGTAAAGTTGATAATTATTCCTACAAAATAACGCCCAAAGTCTTTAATTTCAGTTAGCGTCGTTATTTCCGATATTTTACTGCGAGAACACTTCTGAATGCATCGTGAGTCTAAGCATAATAGTGTACGTAAATCTGGGATTCTTCCCACAATTAACTCAGAAAATCTCAAAAATAATGAAACTATCATTGTATTCTAAGAATTTTTTGTTTTTGGATTAGCTGAAGGAAATTTACAACGAAAGAATATGTTATATTCCCCCGTGCGCACGCCATAAGTAATTCACTTTCTATATTTTACCAGTATCTACTCTTCAAAATGCTCTTCTAAAGTCATTGTACATCAAGACGGCTTGTAGTCGTCACTGTGAACGTCAAGACGGCTTGTAGTTGTCACTGTGAACGTCAAGACGGCTTGTAGTCGTCACTGTGAACGCCAAGACTACTTGTAGTTGTCACTGGGTAGAGAGGGTTTATAGTAGTCACATAGTACGTCGTCATAATGTGCGTCAAGAGGGTTTGTCGTGGTCACAGGGTGCGTCAAGAGTGTTTGTAGTCGCTGCCGAGTGTGGGAGTAGTTTGCAGTCCTAAGATTGTTCGACATGAGGTTTGTCTTAATAGCATTTTAATTACAGCTGTGTATGAATACTTTGTGATTGTAAACTTGTACCTCAGAATAACTTCTTGTTGTAAAAGTGAACGCCAGAACATTTGTTGTCTTATAAGTGTATGCAGGATTTTTGGGTCTTTAAAAATGAATCGCAGGCAGATCGTTTTTAAAAAAAATAAACTAGGATTTAGTGGTTTTCAAAGCTTAAACAGCAAAAACACCTGGTTGATGGGGCCTACCACCGCGAGGCCGGGTCACAGACCGGCCGCGGGGGCTTTAAACCCAAAAAAACCTCTCCAGGAATACTCCGGGTATACTCAAGACTCAATTTTATTTCCTCAAACACGATCGATCTTTTTACCTTAAGATAGCTACCTACCTCAAGATACGTATTCCTACATCAAGACACGACCTGTTACCTTAAATTAGCAATCATTCCCTTTCAATTACAATCGGTTCTTCCATAAGCAGGCATTTCTGTGCTGTTTACCTTAAGTTCCTATCAAAGCGGAAAAAGGAGTAAAAATTTACTTGATTGCAACAATAAAGTTGTTAGCCAAACTTCGGTTTTGCAATTTGCTGAGTGAAGAATTTTGTTAAGATGCAACTTTGTTAATATATTATCGTCTATTTTTAGTACAAAAAAATGTGGAAAAAAATGGCGTTGAATGTAACTTATTTGGAAGAGAGAATATAGTAATTCAAGAACATAATGAAGTAATTATTTCGTGAGAAAATGTTTCTCTCTCTCTCTCTCTCTCTCTCTCTCTCTCTCTCTCTCTCTCTCTCTCTCTCTCTCTCTCTCTCCTCTCTCTCTCTCTCCCGCACACACACACGACGTCCTCACACTTGGTTAAAAACGAATCAGACTGTTTACACACCAAACGAGACTCAGTGAGCTGTTCAGTTCGTTTACTTCACATGCAAATCCTCCTCCCTCTCCTATAAAAGATTTTTTTGCAGAGTTTTTAGCAAACTTTATCTTCATTTTTTTTGTACACGAGAATCTTTACGAGAAGCGATATTAGATTAAAGGAAAACTGAAGGCAAGGAGCTGCCACTGATACTTCGTCTACAATGAGGAAATTCGTCCATTCAGTGTCAGGGGGTTCACTATCAGGAGGTTCACTGCCAGGGGCTTCATTATCAGGGGGTTCACTATCAGGGGTTTCATTTTCAGGGGGTTCACTGTCATGGGGTTCACTGTCAGGGGTTCACTGTCAGGGGTTTCACTTTCAGGGGGTTCACTGTCAGAGAATTCAATATCAGGGGGTTCACAGTCAGGAGGTTCACTGTCAGGGGATTCACTGTCAGGGAATTCACTGTCAGGGAGTTCACTGTTAAGGGGTTCACTGTCAGGTAGTTTACTATCAGGGGGTTCACTATCAGGGGGTTCACTGTCGGGGGGTTCACTGTCAGGGGACTCACTATCAGGGGGTTCACTGTCAGGGGGTTCACTGTCAGGGGGTTCACTGTCAGGGGGTTCACTGCCCAGGGGGTTCACTGTCAGGGGGTTCACTGTCAGGGAGTTCACTGTCAGGGGGTTCACTGTCAGGGGGTTCACGGTCAGGGGGTTCACTGCCCAGGGGGTTCACTGTCAAGGGGTTCACTGTCAGGAGGTTAACTGTCAGGGGGTTCACTGCAGGGGGGTTCACTGTCGGGGGGTTCACTGTCAGGGGATCACTGTCAGGGGTTCACGGTTAGGGG
>NC_069419.1:24673698-24736198 GCF_026875155.1 Cherax quadricarinatus
GTATATCAAAAATAGCACTGGCCCTAGAACTGACCCCTGTGGGACCCCGCTCGTAACAGGCGCCCACTGTGATACCTCTCCACGCACCATGACTCGTTGTTGCCTCCCTGTCAGGTATTCCCTGATCCATTGCAGTGCCCTCCCTGTTATATGCGCCTAATCCTCCAGCTTCTGCACTAATCTCTTGTGAGGAACTGTGTCAAAGGCCTTCCTGCAGTCCAGGAAAATGCAATCAACCCACCCCTCTATCTCGTGTCTTACCTAGTCATAAAACACAAGAAGGTTTGTGACACAGGATTTGCCTTCCATGAACCCATGCTGGTTTTCATTTACAATCTTGTTCCGTTCCAGGTGTTCCACCACTCTCCTCCTGATAATCTTCTCCATGACTTTGCATACTATATATGTCAGAGACACAGGTCTGTAGTTTAGTGCCTCGTTTCTGTTTCCTTTCTTAAATATGGAGACTACATTTGCTGTCTTCCATTTCTCAGGTAGTTGCCCAGTTTCAAGGGATGTGTTGAAGATTATGGTTAGGGGCACACACAGCATATCTGCTTCTTCTCTAAGGATCCAAGGGGAGATGTTGTCCGGCCCTATCGCCTTTCAAGTATCAAGGTCACTTAGCAGCTTCTGCACCTCCTCCTCGGTTGTTCGTATATCATCCAACACCTGTTGGTATATTCCCTCTTGATGTTCCCTTCTGTACTGTCTTCCCAGAGAGCTTCCTGTCTCTACTGTAAAAACTTCCTTAAATCTTCTGTTTAGCTCCTCACATACCTCCTGATCATTTCTTGTGAGTTCCCCACCTTCTGTCCTCAATCTGATCACCTGGTCTTTGACTGTTGTCTTCCTCCTGATGTGGCTATACAACAGTTTCGGGTCAGTCTTGACTTTCGATGCTATGTTGTTTTCATACGCGCTGGGCCCCCCCTCCTTCCCTGTGCATACTTTTTTCCGGGCCTGCGACTAATCCCCTATTTTCTTGTGTTCTTCCCTTCTGTGTTTTTTCCCTTTTTTAATTGCACTTTGTTTTTCCCCCCTTACACCGGGGGTAACCAGGGTTTGTTTGGTCTTCCCTTTGTTTTTGTTGCCCTTTTTGGGAATAACCTTTCCACTGCCTCCTTGCATTTTTTGTTACATTTTCCATCATTTTTTTTACAGGCTTTCCTGCCAGTTTTGTCCCACGGGACCTCCGCAGAATTTTCAACCTTTTGTAGCCCCCTTTTTTAATAGTCAGGTTTTTTCCCATTCAACCCCTGTTTTTCTCCATTTGCACTTACTATGCATTCAAAGCTCCTGGGGGACTCCAACTTGTGTCCTCAATGTCTGAGCCCCCCGGGTGAACACGGGGTCCAATCTTGCTGGTTCCCCCTTCCCCTCCACTCTGGTACGCCCCTTAACATGTTGGTGATGGGTTTTCCGCCCCAGCCCAAACACCCTGACTCTCCATGTTTGGGGACCCCCATGTGGCTCCGGTTTTGCATCAATCCCCCCTTGGGGTTTGAAATCCCCCATAAACAGAACTTTATTTGGGCGGGATGAGCTCTTTTTTGGCCCCAGCAAGTGTGCCACCATTCCTTTTGCCTCCTTCATATTCCACTTTTGGGCCCTCCTCTGTTCTGTGGGGATTATACATCACTGCAAGCCCCTTTTTTGTTTCCCAGCTGAAGTGAAACCAATATGTAGTCTCTTTTCTCCCGTCTCATTATGCCTCCATTTTTTGAATTTCCCTCGGGTTTTTTTTCGAGGGGAGCAACTCCACCTCCCTCCCTGCCCCTTCTTTCCCTTCCCTGATCTGGTATCCCGGTGGGGAAAATTGCATCTGTTATTGTCTCCGTGAGTTTTTATTTTTCTGTAATGCTATGAGTCTGGGACTTCTCATTGATTCTTTTTTGCCATTCCTCAGTTTATTCGTTAATCCAACTGCATGGTGTGTGTGTGTTTTGTGTGTGTGTTTGGTTGGGGTGTTGTGTGTGTGTGTGTGTTGTGTGGTGTGGTGTGTGTGTGTGTGTGTTTGTGGTGTGTGAGGTGGGTTTTGGTGAAAAGTGGTTGTGGTTTGGATGTGGTTGTGGGGGTCGCTGTGAGTGCGATTGTGGGTTTGGTTGTGGTGTGGGTGTCTTTTGGTTTTTTGGGTGGGGTGTGGTTTTGGTGTGGTTGTGGGTGTGGTTGTGGTTGTGGTTTTTGTTGGTTGTGGTTGTGGGTGTGGTTGTGAGGGGGTTTTGGGTGTGGTTGTGGTTTTGTGTGTGGTTGTGGGTGGGTTTGATTGTGGGTGGGGTGGTTGTGGGTTTGGGGGGTGGGTTTTTGGGGTGGTTGTGGGTTGGTTTTGGGGTTTGGTGGGGGTGGTTTTTGGTTGTGGTTTGGTGTGGTTGTGGGGGTGGTTTGGGCGGGGGTTTTGGTTGTGAGTGTGGTTTGGTTGGGTGTGGTTGTGGGTGTGGGTTTTGAATGTGGTGGGGGGTGTGGGGTTTTGGGTTTTGAGTGTGGGGTGGTTATGGGTGTGGTTGTGGGTGTGATTGTAGGTGTGGTTGTGGGTGTGAGGGGGTTCGGGTGGGTTGGGGGTGTGGTTGTGGTTGGTTGTTGGTGTGGTTTTGGGTGTGGGTTTTGGGTGTGGGTGTGGGTGTGGTTGTGGTGGGGTGTGGTTTTGGTTGTGGGGGTGGGTGGGTTTTTGGGTGGTTGTGGGTGTGGTTGTGGTTGGGTTGTGGGTGTGGTTGTGGTTGTGGGTGTGGTTGTGAGTGTGGTTTGGTGTGTTGTGGTTGTGTGTGGGGTTGTGGGTGTGGTTGTGATTGTGGGTGTGGGTGTGGTTGGGTGTGGGTGTGGTTTGGGGTGGTTGTGGGTGTGGTTGTGGTTTTGGGTTTTGGGTGTGGGTGTGGTTGTGGGTGTGGTTTTGTGAGTGTGTTGTTGTATGTGGTTTTGAGTGTGTATGTGTGTGTGGTTGTGGATGTGTGTGTGTTGTGGAAGAGGTTGTGGATGTGGCTGTGTGTGGTTGTGGGTGTGGGTGTGATTGTTGTGTGGTTGTGGAGGGTGGTTGTGGGTGTGGGTGTGGCTGTGGGTGTGGTTGTTGAGTGTGGGTGTGGTTGCTGTATGTTGTGGAGGGGTTTGGTGTGGATTTGGTGTGGTTGTGGTTGTTAGTGTGGTAGTGGGTGTGGGAGTGAATGTGGTTGTGGTGTGTTGTGAGTTTGGTGTGGTTGTGGTTATGATGTGGTTGAGGGTTTTTGGGTGTGGTGGGTGTGGTTTGTGGTTGTGATGTGGTTGTGGGTGTGGCTGTGGTTAGTGGTTGTGGTTGTGTGTGGGTGTGGTTGGGGTTTGGTTGTGTTGTGTTGTGGTTGTGGGTCGGGTTGTGAGTGTGGCTGTGGGTGTGGTTGTTGTTGTGGGTGTGGCGTGGGGTGGTTGTGAGTTGTGGGTTGTAGGTGTGGAGTGGGTGTGGTTGTGGGTGTGGTTGTGGGTGTGGTTGTGGGAGTGGTGTGGGGAGGGTTGTTTGAGGGTAAGGAAATTTCGTGTCACCTCCCCAGGGGAAAAAGTTTGGTGTCACCTCCCAGGGAGAGGAGAAATTAGGCTTGTATCTTTCCAGCTTCTCCGAATTTAAAGACTCAAAAAATGACGAAAGAAAAATATAAAACAAGAGCCCAGTGAAAGAAAAAGTATGAGGAGGAGGAGGGGAGGGAAGTTGTAAATGGAAATGCTTAAAGATCAGAGAAGAAGAGTGCGGAGGCACAGTATCCCTAGAAAAATATATATATAATATTATATATATATATATATATATATATATATATATATTATATATATATATATATAATATAATATAACTATATATAGTATATATATATATATATATATTATATATATAAGTATGCAAGAAGATACACAGTAAACAGGTTGATTTTCAAAATTGCAAAACAACGCAATCTGAAGAATAGAGAAATTCCAAGCGCTTCGTGACTACTCACATTATCAAGGAACTATGAAAGTGAAGCATCCAAGGAGCTATATAAGGGTTCCGGCCAGCACCTCACTATCAGAACCCACAACGGTTAAACCCACGTGACGGCGGGGCGAGCCAAAACTTGATAGGTCCCTTATTGCACAACTCACCCCCAAGCTATTCTACAAGAAAATTTAAAATTATATGGTCCAGGTGGGTATTATAAATGCTTCCCAAATTCTATTAATTATAATGGATCTAATTTAAATAAACCAAAGGAAATATTCATATGATTGTCAAAACTGCTTTTTGATGAAACAAGATTCAATTATATTCCTGTCGACCATGTACTTGCTGATACTACTATCTCAACTTTTATTGAAAATCAATTGATGGTTAAATCTCTTACATGAATAAATAGAGCATTGAATCTTGTCCAGTTCTAATGCTATATATATGAGGTTGTTTATTTATCTTAGTTCTCGAGATTTTTACCATTTGAACCGTAATAAACTTTATTCGCAAATTTACAAGGAATCTTAAGACACATCCATCCATATTTTGGGGGAATTCTCTATCAAAGTTTTTTTACTGTATCAAGATTTTTGATACAACTTTAATAATAAAAGTCTTAAGAAGAGAAGGATATCGGCACCAAGTTTTCATGTAAGGAGAACCAACATATTTTTAGTTGAATAAGGCCTGGTTGCCCCTTTTTGATTATAAAAAGTGTTTCTAGCACTTTAAAAAGATTTATCATAACATTTCTTGGGTTTTAATCAATACCTATTCATAACATTTTACAGCTCATATTTCCTCATCTATGAACTAAGGACACAAATTCGTAAAGCTCTCAAAAACATTGAAAAAAACAGACACTTTGACTCTATCTTATGCGAGGAATAATAGTGGACATAGGAACGGTATTTGTAGGTTTTCTGTAAATTTTAATTAATTCATTATACCCTTAATAATTACCACATCTAGAAAAGGCAATGAGTTATTTTCTTCAAACCAACAGTAAAGTTATAGAATGGGCTAATCTATTTAATTGCCAAGAAAAAATGTGTATATCTACATTTTTAAGGCATAAGACAACAAATATCAACAACATATCTGAACCCATTAGCTCATTAGGGAGGATTTGTGTTAAGCAACCTTGTTTCAAAAAATTCCATGTATACAGGTACTAAGAACAGGTAAAGAGGATTTCCCATTGCCATACCAAACTTCTGAGTGTAAAAACTATCATTAAATACAAATTTTGCATCAACAATGCAAAGTTTAATGATAGTAGGAACTGGCAATGGTAAATCATAGTTAACGAGTTCTTCAGATAAGAAACTTAATAAATCTCAACGGAACTTTCGTAAACAAGGAAGTAACATCAAAACAACCAAGTTAAATAAATTTAAGTCAGTCAAGGAGCTTAATTTATAAAACCAAGTCTATGTTGTTTTTAACATTAAAGTTAGAAATTTTGCCAACAATGGGCTCAAAATTATCAACAAGCCATTTGGATAATTTATATGAAACTGATCCTATGGAGCTAATAATTTGGTCTGACTGGATTCCCTGGTTTGTGTGTTTTTATTAGTCCATACATGTAAGGTAAAGATGGATTAGTGGAAGTAAATTGTTTGACTAATTCATCTTTGCCTTTCAGTAGAAGTTTTATTGTTTTATTGAAATTGCTGTTAACGGTTTCTAGGGGATTTTTCCAAAGTTTAGAATAGGTTCAGTATCATCTAAGAGATTATTCATTTTTCTTGGTAATCTTTTTTCTTTCATAATTACTATTGCATTTTTTTGTCTGCTTTGTAAGACGCAATTTTATTGTTATTAAGTGTATCATAAACTTAAAGAATCTTAGAGGGCAATTGGGAATGTTTGGTTTTAACATAGAGCTATATACCATTCCTTTACTAATATATATATATATATATATATTAAAATAATTTTTAATATTTATATATATATTATATATTATATTGAAATCCCCTGTTTTATATATATATATATATTATATATTTTGAAATCACCTGTTTACTGTGATCTTATTGCATTAATGGATACCACACGACTCTTCAGAATGTTCTCGATAAGCTTTCCAAAATAAATATTTTTTGTTTCACAGTTTTCTTCTGCACTGATCAAGTCCCACAAGTTAAAAATTCGACTTAAATTTTTAAAAATTTTTTTAAATGAACAAGTTTCCCCCAAGTCTCTTTTACCCAATAGACCCTTGACATGAGAGATCGTCCTTTTGATGATTTTATGAGAATTATTCTTCAGAAACATATTGAAATAACTAAAATACAGGAAAGGAAGCATTCAAAATATTGAAAAACAAAAAATACTCTTTTAATCAGGCCATTCCATCAGAATGAAACACAGTATTTTGGGATCATTGCTATAAAAAAACTCAAAAAATTTTGTAATGAACTCAAGAGCAAACTACAAAGAAAATTAGACTTTTTAAATTTGAAAATAGTGATTGGACAAAGCATGCTAATAACAATTTGTAATTAACTTATCAGATGAAATTTTAGACAACATACAACTGCTCCCTCTGGGTTTTGGCCAAAGTTTTGCAACTTCAAAAAAACTTAATAATGTTGAAATTGCAAAGCCTTTTGTAACTTTGGGGAAATTTCTGATTTATCCTCTGATGAAATTAATATTAGAAAAGGGAAGGGTTTATATAGCTCTATGTTTAAAACCAAACATTCCCAAATTCCCCTCTAAGATTCTTTTAAGTCTTATGATACACTTAATAACAATAAAAATTTGCGCCTTACTAAGCAGAAAAAATAAATGAAATTTAGAAAATTATGAAAGAAATGATTACCAAGAAAAATGAATAATCTCTTAGATGATACTGAAACCTATTCTAAACTTAGGAAAATCCCCTAAAAACCGTTAACAGCAATTTCAATAAAACAAAAAAACTTCTACTAAAGGCAAAGATGAATTAGTCAAACAATTTACTTCCACTAATCCATTTTTAAACCTTACATGTATGGACTAAATAAAAACACACAAACCAGGAATTCCAGTCAGCCCAAATTATTGCTCCATAGGATCAGTTTAAATTATAATTATCCAAATGGCTTGTTGATATTTTGAGCCCTATTGTTGGCAAAATTTCTAACTTTAATGTTAAAAACAACATAGACTTGGTTGGGATAAATTAAGCTCCTTGACTGACTTAAATGATTTTAACATGGTTAGTTTTGATGTTACTTTCCTTGTTTACGAAAGTTCCTTTTGATGATTTATTAAGTTTCTTATCTGAAAACTCGTTAACTATGATTTACCATTGCCAGTTCCTACTATCATTAAACTTATTAAACTTTGCATTGTTGATGCAAAATTTGTATTTAATGATAAGTTTCACTCAGAAAGTTTGGTATGGCAATGGGAAATTCTCTTTCACTGTTCTTATTAACCTATACATGGAATTTTTTGAAACAAGGTTGCTTAACACAATCCTCCCTAATAGAGCTAAAGGTTCAGATATGTTGATGATATTTGTGTCTTATGCCCAAAAATGTAGATATACACCATTTTCTTGGAAAATTAAATAGCTTAGCCCATTCTATAAACTTTACTGTTGAGTTTGAAGAAAATAACTCATTGCCTTTTCTAGATGTTTTATTATTAAGGGTATTAATAAATTCAAATTTAAAATTTACAGAAAACCTACAAATAACTGTTCCTATGTCCACTATTATTCCTCGCATCAAGATAGAGTCAAACTGTCTGTTTTCTCATCAATGTTTTTGAGAGCTTTACAATTTGTAGTCCTGAGTTTATAGATGAGGAAATATCCAAAATTTTAAAATAGGTAATGATTTAAAAACCCAAGAAATGTAATTGATAAATTTTTTAAAAGTTGCTAGAAAACTTTTTATAACCCAAAAAAGGGCAACCAGCCTTATTCAACAAAAAATATGTTGGTTCTCCCTTACCATGAAAACTTGGTTGATATGCCTTCTCTTCTTAAGATTTTAATATTAAAGTTGTATTCAAAATCTTGATACAGTAAAAAAACTTTTGATAAAGAATTCCCCCCAAAATGCTGATGGATGTGTCTATAAGATTCCTTGAAAAATTTGCGATAAAGTTTATTACGGTCAAACTGGTAAAAATCTCGAACTAAGATTAAAACAACATAAATATAGCATTAGAACTGGACAAGATTCCAATGCTCTATTTATTCATGAAGAGATTTTAACCATCCAATTGATTTTCAAAAGTTGAGAAAGTAGTATCAAGCAAGTCCATGGTCGACAGGAATATAATTGAACTTGTTTCTTTAAAAAGCAGTTTTTGACAATAAATATGAATTTTTCCCTTTTGGTTTATATAAATTAGATCCTTTTTATAATTAATAGAATTTGGAAGAATTTAATAATACACTGGACAAATATTTTTTAAATTTTTCTTGGGTAGAATAGTTTTGGGGGGTGAGTTGTGCAAAGGACCTATCCAAGTTGGCTCGCCGCGCGTTACGTGTTTTAACCGTTGTGGGATCTGATAGTGAGGTGCTGGCCGGACCCCTTATATAGCTTCCTTGGATGCTTCACTTTCATAGTTCCTTGATAATGTGAGTAGTTACGAAAGCGTTTGGGAATTTCTCTATTTTTTCAGAGTGGTTGTTTTGCATATATATATAATATATATTTTTATATATATATATAATATTTTATATATATATATAAAAATATATATATATATATATTTTTATTTTAAAATTATATATATATATATATATATATATATTTTTATATATATATATATATTTTATATATATATAACACATAGGGTCTGAAATATAGTGTGTAAATGTTTAGATAAATTAAGAATGTTGATTGCATTATATGTATTTTACTCAAAGCCACTGACAATTACTCACTAATAACAAACACGAGACATAATGTCACATCATATTCCAGGCAAAGGTTGCATTCACCACAACCGTGAGGTACAAGGAGCTCACATGTCCCTCCCGGGTTATGTTCTCAGCCAAAGGCTCTTACCACACCACAACTTACGCCAAAAAACTAAACCCAAAAGTTACCACACAGTAACGCTGCAGTGAATTGCCAGTGACCTTCAGCAGACCACAGTGCCTTCTTCAGGACCTAAAAAACTACAGTGACTAGTAAGGCATAGGGCGTGTTCAGGGAGGACAGGAGCGAGATGTTGCCCTGGACGTTTGCTACCTCGCTTAGTGACTCGCTAAACCTATACTAAACCCCCCAAGGACCCTCATATACATACAGCAGATAGAGCAGTCTAAATTCAACGAATTTCTGATGTTTGAATAAACAGCTGACAGAGACGCAACCGAATCATTAATAGCAGTAGCAAAAGAAGTAGAGAGGGTTGTGACAGCCATAGCAGATCTGGTAAGCAGAGGTAGAACCTCTGGTACACTCAGCACTGTAAGTTGCTCTGGAGTAAAGGCAAGTAAGGCATAAACAGTACTAATTTGGTAGAGGTGGTTGCAGCTAACATCTTGCATCCATTTAACCCTTTTCTATAAATTACGTGTTATTTTTTTCAGTATGGCTCGGTATTTTTCCAGGTTTTTCGCGCCAGCATTGGGGGGAAGGAGCCTTCTGATTTTCTATCTTTGACTCACACAGAAAAGTAAAAGCATAAGTTCTTAAGCTAGATAAAAGTAGTTAGTTATTTGCAGATCCCTTCCAAGAAGCTCATCACTAGTAATCCTTTCCTTAAATCACTTGTAAAAGCAACTGCTCAAGAAGAAATTTCTCGCTTAACTATTAGTAATAAGTTATATACACTGTTGGATCTAAGCAAGATTCTACTAGCAGAGCTGCATCTGCTCTCGCAGCCACTTTGTTGAAAATTTGTTGAGTTAGGCATAAGTAACAACTGGGTGTCTACAATGCAAACTGAATTGTTTCCTATTTTAATGGCGATGAAGCTAAATTATGACACTGAGCTTGACTCTCTGATTATTACTGATTCTATGACATCATTGAAGGCTCTTGACTCAAATACTCGCTCTAACAAGATGCTCATTGAAGAAGACAAATATAGATACCCAAAAATCTGGGAAAAAGGAAATTAATGTATATGAATTCCATCACAAGCAAACAGATTAATACGAAAATCTCCAAAACATAATATGTACAGATATCTCGGTGCAAAATAGGTTCAGTTTCTATTTTAAATATACTGACTATTATATTCATAATCACCTCTCAGTGGAGACACAGTCATACTCTCTTCCTTGATGAACTATACTGCTAATCTCTCTTCCTTGATGAACTATACTGTTACTCTCTCTTCCTTGATGAACTATACTGCTTATCTCTCTTCCTTGATGAACTACACTGTTACTCTCTCTTCCTTGATGAACTACACTGTTACTCTCTCTTCCTTGATGAACTATACTGTTACTCTCTCTTCCTTGATGAACTATACTGTTACTCTCTCTTCCTTGATGAACTACACTGTTACTTCTCTCTCTCCTTGATGAACTACACTGTTACTCTCTCTTCTTGATGAACTATACTGTTACTCTCTCTTCCTTATGAACTAACTGTTACTCTCTCTTCCTTGATGAAAATCACCCGTTACTCTCTCTTCCTTGATGAACTATACTGTTACTCTCTCTTCCTTGATGAACTATACTGTTACTCTCTCTTCCTTGACGAACTATACTGCTGATCTCTCTTCCTTGATGAACTATACTGTTACTCTCTTCCTTGATGAACTATACTGTTACTCTCTTCCTTGATGAACTATACTGTTACTCTCTTCCTTGATGAACTATACTGTTACTCTCTTCCTTATGAACTATACTGTTACCCCTTTCCTTGATGAACTATACTGTTACTCTCTTCCTTGATGAACTATACTGTTACTCTCTTCCTTGATGAACTATACTGTTACTCTCTTCCTTGATGAACTATACTGTTACTCTCTTCCTTGATGAACTATACTGCTTATCTCTCTTCCTTGATGAACTACACTGTTACTCTCTCTTCCTTGATGAACTATACTGTTACTCTCTCTTCCTTGATGAACTATACTTTACTCTCTCTTCCTTGATGAACTACACTGTTACTCTCTCTTCCTTGATGAACTACACTGTTACTCTCTCTTCCTTGATGAACTATACTGTTACTCTCTCTTCCTTGTGAACTATACTGTTACTCTCTCTTCCTTGATGAACTTCTGTTACTTCTCTTCTTGATGAACTTTATGCTAATTCTCTTTCCTTTGAACTATACTGTTTACTCTCTTTCCTTTATGAACTATACTGCTAATCTCTCTTCCTTTATGACTATACTGTTACTTCTCTTCCTTGATGATTTTACTGTAATCTTCTTTCCTTGATGAATATACTTTATTCTTTCCTTGTAACTATATCTAATTCTCTTCCTTGATAACTTACTGTTACTCTTTTCTTCCTTGTGAACTATATGTTACTCTCTCTTCTGATGAACTATATGTTTCTTCTTTCCCTTTATGAACTATACTGCTAATCTCTTTCTTGATGATTTACTGTTACTTTTCTCTTCCTTTATTGAACTATACTGTTTTTTCTTTATTGTGAACTTACTGTTACTCTCTTTCCTTGATGAACTATACTGTTAACTCTCTCTTCCTTGAGAACTATACTGTTTCTCTCTTTCCTTGATGAACTATACTGTTACTCTCTCTTCCTTGATGAACTATACTGTTACTCTCTCTTCCTTGATGAACTATACTGTTACTCTCTCTTCCTTGATGAACTATACTGTTACTCTCTCTTCCTTGATGAACTATACTGTTACTCTCTCTTCCTTGATGAACTATACTGCTAATCTCTCTTCCTTGATGAACTATACTGCTAATCTCTCTTCCTTGATGAACTATACTGTTACTCTCTCTTCCTTGATGAACTATACTGTTACTCTCTCTTCCTTGATGAACAATACTGTTACTCTCTCTTCCTTGATGAACTATACTGTTACTCTCTCTTCCTTGATGAACTATACTGTAATCTCTTTCCTTGATGAAAAATATACTGCTAATCTCTTTTCCCTTTAGAACTATACTGTTATCTCTCTTCCTTGACGAACTATACTGTTACTCTCTCTTCCTTGATGAACTATACTGTTACTCTCTCTTCCTTGATGAACTATACTGTTACTCTCTCTTCCTTGATGAACTATACTGTTACTCTCTCTTCCTTGATGAACTATACTGTTACTCTCTCTTCCTTGATGAACTATACTGTTACTCTCTCTTTCCTTGATGAAATATACTGTTACTCTCTCTTCCTTGATGAACTATTACTGTTACTCCTCTTCCTTGATGAACATACTGTTACTCTCTCTTTCCCTTGATAACATACTGTTACTCTCTCTTCCTTGATGAACAAAACTGTTACCTCTCTTCCTTGATGAAATATACTGTTACTCTCTCTTCCTTGATGAACTATACTGTTACTCTCTCTTCCTTGATGAAAAATACTGTTACTCTCTCTTCCTTGAGAACTATACTGTTACTCTCTTTTTCCTTGATGAACTATACTGTATCCTACCTGTGAACTAACTTTCTCTCCTCCTTGATGAACTATACTGTAATCTCTCTTCCTTGAGACTATACTGTTTTCTCTCTTCCTTGACGAACCTATACTGTTACTCTCTCTTCCTTGAGAACTATACTTTACTCTCTCCCTTCCCTTTATGAACATACTGTTACTCTCTCTTCCTTTATGAAAATATACTGTTACTCTCTCTTCCTTGATGAATATACTGTACTCTCTCTTCCTTGATGAACTATACTGTTACTCTCTTTCCTTGATGAACTATAAATGTTTTCTTCTCTTCCTTGATGAACTATACTGTTACTCTCTCTTCCTTGATGAACTATACTGTTACTCTCTCTTCCTTGATGAACTATTTCTGTTACTCTCTCTTCCTTGATGAAATATACTGTTATCTCTCTTCCTTGAGAAAATATACTGTTTTCTCTCTTCCTTGACGAACTATACTGTTAATCTCTCTTCCTTGACGAACTATACTGTTTTAAACTCTCTTCCTTGACGAACTATACTGTTAATCTCTCTTCCTTGACGAACTATACTGTTAATCTCTCTTCCTTGACGAACTATACTGTTAATCTCTCTTCCTTGACGAACTATACTGTTTAAACTCTCTTCTTGAGAACTATACTGTTAATCTCTCTTCCTTGATGAATAACTGTTACTCTCTCTTCCTTGATGAAACTTTACCCCCGCTTAACTTCTTTCTTTTCCCTTTCCCTTTATGAACTATACTGTTTTCTCTCTTCCTTGATGAACTATAAATGTTACTCTCTCTTCTTTATGAACTATACTGTTACTCTTCTTCCTTGATGACTATACTGCTAATCTCTTTCCTTGACGAACTATACTGTTAAACTCTCTTCCTTGACGAAACTATACTGTTAATCTCTCTTCCTTGAGAACTATACTGTACTCTCTCTTCCTTGATGAACTATACTGTTTTCTCTCTTCCTTGATGAACTATACTGTATCTTCTCTTCCTTGATGAACTATACTGTTACTCTCTCTTCCTTGATGAACTATACTGTTATCTCTCTTCTTGAACTACTGCTAATCTCTCTTCCTTGATGAACTATACTGTTACTTTTCTTTTCCTTGATGAACTATACTGTTACTCTCTTTTCCTTGATGAACTATACTGTTACTCTCTCTTTCTTGATGAACTATACTGTTACTCTCTCTTCCTTGATGAACTATACTGTTGCTCTCTCTTCCTTGATGAACTATACTGTTGCTCTCTCTTCCTTGATGAACTATACTGTT
This sequence comes from Cherax quadricarinatus, assembly GCF_026875155.1. NCBI lineage: Eukaryota > Metazoa > Arthropoda > Malacostraca > Decapoda > Parastacidae > Cherax > Cherax quadricarinatus. The sequence continues at coordinate 24,687,465 of NC_069419.1, forward strand.
ACTCTCTCTTTCTTGATGAACTATACTGTTACTCTCTCTTTCTTGATGAACTATACTGTTACTCTCTCTTCCTTGATGAACTATACTGTTACTCTCTCTTTCTTGATGAACTATACTGTTTTCTCTCTTCCTTGATGAACTATACTGTTACTCTCTCTTTCTTGATGAACTATACTGTTACTCTCTCTTTCTTGATGAACTATACTGCTAATCTCTCTTCCTTGATGAACTATACGTTAACTCTCTTCTTGATGAACTATTTCGTTACTCTCTTTTCTTGATGAACTATTCTGTTACTCTCTCTTTCTTGATGAACTATACTGCTAATCTCTCTTTCTTGATGAACTATACCGCTAAACTCTCTTCTGATGAACTATACGTTCTCTCTTTTGATGAACTATACCGTAATCCTCTTTCTTGAGTATAAACAATAGGGTTTAAAACCCAATATCTCTGAAATGAATATAAACCGTGATAACAAAACGTATCCACTACACAACACTGTCTCTCAGCAAACCGTTCCCCTACACAGTACCATACTCAGCAACCTCCACACTACACAGTACCCCATACTCAGCACCCGTCCACACTACACAGCACCAACATGCTACTCAGCACCGTCACACTACACAGTACCGCCATACTCAGCACCGTCACACTACACAGTACCGCCATACTCAGCACCGTCACACTACACAGTACCGCCATACACAGCACCGTCACACTACACAACACTGTCACGTTACACAGCACCGTCACACTACACACCACCATACTACACGGCAACATCACACTACACAGTACCACCATACTCAGCACCGTCACACTACACAGTACCGTCATACTCAGCACCGTCACACTACACAGAACCGCCATACTCAGCACCGTCACACTACACAGCACCGTAACGCTACGCAGCACCGTCAAAATAAGCCATTCATCCCGCAGTCATCACCGGTAATGACAGCTTCACATGTGACTGATCTATATTATGTCGTTATCATGCCGTCATCCTGTTGTTATCATGTCGTTATCATGTTATGTTGTTATAATGTTATCACGTTATCATGTTATGTTGTTATCGTGTTATCACGTTATCATGTTATGTCGTTATCATGTCTTTATCATGTTATGTTAGCATGCTGTTATTATGTTATGTTATCATGTTATTATCATGTTATGTTATCATGTTGTTATCATGTCATATGTGACTTGTCACATATGACATGAGGTCCAGTGACTAGTCACATGTGGCGGGAACTGGTGTGCCTTGTTAAGGGAGTGATACACTTGTGCGAATAATATAATGCTGGAATCTCTCTCTCTCTCTCTCTCTCTCTCTCTCTCTCTCTCTCTCTCTCTCTCTCTCTCTCTCTCTCTCTCTCTCTCTCTCTCTCTCTCTCTCTCTCTCTCTCTCTCTTTTACACAGGGTTTTACAAGGTTAGGTTTAGGGTTCCTAATTTTATTTACAAGCTAAGAGCTGTTACCCACATCAGCTCATTTGAAAACTTTATTGTTGTGAGATATACAGATACGGAACAGGATGAAGTTGGAACTATCTATTGGCCAGCTGACTTTATTTCGTTGATGTCATTATACTGTAGGATACTGTTCCAGTCACAAGTCTTCCTAGGAATAAATGAGCTCCGATGAAATGATGTTCTGGAGAAGGACACAGTCAGAGTATAGTTGCTGTTTGCTGCCCGTCTTGTGGTGTTGGAGCTCAATTCTCGCTCTCCTAGAAGTGAAGCCTAGTGTGGTACTTTGACAATATTAGCCATGCACATAACTATAAGGCCACCCACATCCCTCCTACGTTGAAGGCTCTGTTAAAATAACAGATCTGCCCAGGCTGGGTCAAGGCGAGAGATGAGTCGTCTTTCTTTGTTCTCTGTTCTGTCAAAAAGTCGCAGATGAGACGGAGAGCAGGCAGTCCAAGAAAGTGGAGCATACTCAAGGTATGAGAGTGCTTATGCCTCGTACATATTCACGCAACCTTTACTGTCGATCAGATGTGAGTATTTGTAGGTGCTGTAAGTTTCCTTGCCGTGTTGTTCGCAAGATTTACAATGTGGTTCTTCATAGTCAGTTTGGAGTCAAATTTCACCCTAAGGATATTAACTTCATCCCCGGGTTCCAGCATTTTTCCATTCATTCTTACCACTGCTACATTACCATCATGGTGCCTAGAGACCATCTTCATATGTGCTTTCTCAGGAGCAAATATGACCTGCTATCGTTTTCGCCAGACTGATATAGTAGTTGTAAGCTGGCAATTGATGTGACTTAGAGTAACTGACATTTCCTCTCGTGAATTCTAGGATGAGTTGTAGAAGGTCATTGAAGTACACATTACATAACAATGGCCCAAATACGCTTTCTTGTGGAATACTTATACCAATAGAGTGTCTTGTTGATTCTCGTTGAGAACTACTCTTAGAGATCTACCATGAACGCAATCACTTAGGAGGCTGAGTTCGGAGCCGGCGACTCCTAGTGCTTGCAGCTTTACCAAGAGTTCTGGTGCCACAATACTAGGTTGAAAGCACCAGCAGCGTCCAGTACCACTACACAGCTGACCTTGGATTCATCCAGTGTCTGATGCCACATAGTAGAGAGGTTTAACAGCAGATCAGCAGCAGAGTGTCCTTTTCTAAAGCCATATTGGCGGTCAGAAGTAAGTCGAAAAACGCTGTAATTTGCTGTGAGATTGTTTCAAGAATTTTGCCAGTGATTCACAGGAGTGACAGTGGTCTGCAGTTGCTGATTTCCTATCTGTTCTTTTTGTGTACAGGGACTACATTTGCCTCTTTCCACAGAGAAGGCCATTTACACTGTGCTAGGCAGTACTGATAGATGCAAGTTGGAGGTGCTGCTAGCTGGTCTCCATATCTACTCAGCTATCTTGGGCTCACCTTATCTGTGCCCACAGCCTTTTATTGTTTCAGTGATTAAAGATACACTTTATCCTGCCTTATTGTCACCAATGACAACTTTCCAGGATCAGGAACTTGCACCTTGGCAGCAAAGTGTTCGGCAAAGAGGTCAGCTTTCTCCTGATTACTGGTACAGGTGGTCCCATTCTGCCGATTAAAAAGTGGAATAATTTCATCAGGTGAATAACGTTGTCGGTCCTTGACCAAAGACCACTAGACCACTACCTGATTGCACCTTTCTTTTTTTATGTCAACATCCCATCTAGAGATGGCCCACTTTTTAACTTCTCCATTTGCCAATTGGCCTGTCTATGCAGGATCCTGTTATAGATAGTTGGATGCCTCTTATACCTTCTCCCCAAGCCTTGTAGTTAGGAGTCTCTCTACAACGAAAGCCAAACTAAGGCTGATCTGCAGGCTTCATCACATGCTGCAGGTGAGGGATGTGCTTTTGTTGGAGATTACGGATGTCTTCAGTGAAGACATTCACTCTTCTCTCTCTCTCTCCTCTCTCTCTCTCTCTCTCTCTCTCTCTCTCTCTCTCTGGTCATGCCTTATCGCTCGTAAAACTGAAGAAAATCATCAAGACACACTGCCAGGCCATCTTCTTTCTTCCCTCTTTCTACCTACTTTACCCTCCCTCCCCTCCTTCCCCCTCCCCCCCACCTCCCTCCCCTCCTTCCCCCTCCCCCCACCTCCCTCCCCTCCTTCCCCCTCCCCCCACCTCCCCCCCTCCTTCCCCCTCCCTACCTTCAATACACTTCAAGACTCTATGAAATTCAAGTTTCTTCATAACCTTTTATTATGATACCAAAATAGAAGTCATGTCAAGTAAGATGAGGAACACGTCAGCACGATGCAAGGAAGATGGGGAGAGATAGGGGCGAGAGAGGGACAGACAGGCAGGGAGGGAGGAAGCGAAGAAAGGGGGAGGAAGGGAAGAAAGGGAAAATGAAAAGGGTGAGGATGGAGAAAGGGAGAGCGGAGACAAGAAGAGAAGGGGAAGACACAGGCAGAGGAGGGAGGTATGAGAAAGGGAAAGAAGAAATAAAGCGAGGAAAAGGGGAGATAAGGTAGGGAACAAAAGGATAAATAAACAGAAGAAAGATGATAGATAGGGAAGGGAGGAAAGAGAAGATCAAATAACCCCCATATCTTTTTTCCTCTGGGAAAAAATTATTAAGATAAAGGGAAGAGATTAAGGGAGGAGGAAAGAGGTTAAGGAAAGACAGAATAGGGTTAAAGACTTTAAGAGGGGGTTAAAATAGAGGAAGGGGCTAAGAAAAAGGGATGGGATTAATGGAGGGGAGGAGTTAAGGGAGGGAAGGAGTTAAGGGAGGGGAAGAGGGGGTTAAAGAAAGGGAAGGCCCAACAGGGAAATTGGTGAGCCGCAATTTCATCTAGAGATTTGTTGTGTCCGTCAGCTGAGAAATGACTCAAGGTAATGATTAGAATGTTTGTGTCGTGTGACACCTGAGAATGATTAGAATGCTAATGTCGTGTGACACCTGAGAATGATTAGAATGGTAATGTCGTGTGACACCTGAGAAGGCTTCAGATATTAATAAGTGTCGTGTGATTATAATGTTAGTGTTGCTGCATGAGGGGTGACAGCCAGTCTTTCATTACATCTGAGAATGATCACAATATAAGTGTTGTATGGTGTTGAGGCTAAAACAGGCACAAGTCAAGGGTAAAATGATCTATTTTATCAGGTGACAAGTTGATGGATACTCATCCACAAGCCGTGCGGTGGACGTCGCGAATAATCCAGACATGATCCACCTCCTGGAGGAGAGAGTAAAGGGGGAGTGATGTATCCAGGAGGCAAGGGAGTGCCCAGTGCCCATTGCAAGTGCCAGGGCATTCCCAACACTTTCCACATACACAAATACATAATTATATATTGCCTGTGCCCCTTTGTACTAGTCGCTGGGCTTTCTAGATTTCAAGCAGGCTTAGTAACACAATTATACAATTCACTTCACTTTTAAAAAGGGGAGTCAGTTGGCTCTCAAAGCCTTGCCCCCACTCCACCCCCCCCCTGTCTTGCCCCAGGGGTGGGGGCAAGACTGACCCATTCTCAAAACAAACTGCACGAGATCTTTTCTCGGCATCTTAAAAAAAATATTTAGGCTACGGCTACCAGGTTAGCAGAGGCACGCCACTTGCCTTTCCGCTTCCAGAAATTTGAGTTTGGTTCTGTAAAACACCGCCGGGCACTAATAATTGAGCGGAGAGGGTGGCACTGGTGCCTGGCCGGGGTGGTCGAGGCTACTGATCCCTGCGGTGGGCGCGCCAACACTGGTATGCGAATGTTCCTCCCCAGTGCACATGTGCGGCCCCATCCAAAATTCATCGTAGATTTCTCTCGTTTGAGCTGTCCTCGGCGCCTCCCTCAATATCTCTTTGGCTGTTTTTTGAGATTTATTTCACTGCGAGGTTAACTGAAGGGGGAGGCAACATGCTCGGGGAAAAATAGTCACTACTACGATTGAGGGAAGTTCTGTTGTCAACCAAGTACAGGACGTAACCTGCGGATCTGCACGCCCGTATTTCACTTACTCTCTCCGTGGAATTTAACATTAAACTGGTGCTTCTTTTGTTAAATTACTCTATATTGATATCCTGAAGAGGTTTTCTATCGAGGAAATATAATAGTTTATGCTTTTAACGAGTGAAACTTAACAAGAAACTAAGGGAAAAACGATGTCTCTACTCACGCTGGCTCCTACGTCAAAGAAAACGGAAATATTAAAGAGGTTTGACATGAATGGTTCAGACGAAGCGCTAGAGAAAACGGATCAGAAAGTTTGGAAAAGGGTTAACTTTTATAGTGTTTCCTTTATGCTTACAGCCACCTTCACGACAATGTATTAGCTTTTATAATAGTTACCAGTTATCCGTTATTTATTTGTGCATGTTAAGGAGTGCTAAAAAAATATTGCAAAATATTTAGATCAGCTGGCCTAATTCCTTGTCTGTAATGAGGTAAGCAATTACAAAAGGTAATTAAACCAATGTCCAATGGGATTTCTAAATACGTTAGCGTATTTAGAAAAACCCATTGGACAAAAAAACCATATGCCAAAATGCATTGAATTTTTTCCCCTTGACCTTAAATTAGTCATAATTTTCCTAGACGATGATAAAGCAAGGAACTACCCTGACCACTCTGTCATTATAATAATCAGATTTTGTTTTACGACTAAATTTACGTTACCTCGCTCATAATAAACTTTTACATCGAACGTAAATACGGTTTGCGTTTTCAGTCGGCTGTGAAGATCAGCCGATTGTTTTCTCTTACTGGTACCACCGGTGTTAAACTTTCTAAAATTCTGGGATAGCCATTGTCACATTTTCAACGGTTAGGAAATATTCAGGTGTAAAGATTTCTGAAACGCTACTCTGGCGTGTGTGTGGTCACTCTAATTGTATTTCCATGGTTGAGCTCTCTTACTACTTTGTCATTAGCTCTCTAACCCAAGTTAGGAATTGACAGAGCTCTGTTACCACTGTCTCTGCCTCTTTAATCCAAGTTAGGATCTGACAGAGTTCTGTTACCACTGTCACTGGCTCTCTAACCCAAGTTAGGAATTGACAGAGCTCTGTTGCAACTGTCACTGGCTCTTTAACCCAAGTTAGGACCTGACTGATGTCACTAGCTCTCTGACCCAAGTTAAGACCTGACAGAGCTCTGTTACCGTTGTTACTGGCTCCCTATCCCAAGTTAGGAATTGACAGACCTCTGTTACAACTGTTACTGTCTCTTTAACCCAAGTTAGGACCTGACAGAGCTCTGTTACCGCTGTCACTGGCTCTCTTACCCAAATTAGAAATTGACAGAGCTCTGTTGCAACTGTCACTGGCTCTTTAACTCAAGTTAGGATCTGAAAGAGTTCTGTTACCGCTGTCACTGGCTCTTTAACCCAAGTTAGGACCTGACAAAGCTCTGTTACCAATATCACTGCCTCTTTAACCCAAGCGTAGGATATAACAGAGCTCTCTGACCACTCTCACTGGCTCTCTAATCCGAACTAAGGACCTGGCAACTGATTTTTCCTTTACCTTGAAAACCTGTCGGGAAAATCTCCGCTCCAGTCAGCCCAACAAATCGAGACCATTTATCCGCCTCTCACCGCCCTAAGACAACTTTATTGCACAATGGGATACTTTTCATAATGGGTGAGGGCAGACAGATTATTTTTATTCGTGGTATATAAGGTTTTGATCAGATTTATGACCAACTATAACTCACATAGGTATTCCTTCACCACTGAGATTACCTAAAGAAGGCTCAATTGGTTTCGCAATTTATTTTTTTCCTGAGTCTTCCAACCTTGTCACGACCTGTGTGTGTTAGTCAGCACAAGAACACAGGAGTAGAGAGACTGGAAATGCGCTACAAGTCCCATCATTCTGGCCCATGTGTCCGATTTTCTTATTAAGTTCAATTCTTGTGTACATCACCTTGCTCTTCGTGTCTGGTTACCGGGAGATTGTGTTGGCTCACCTATATCCTCATTACACATCTTCACCTTTACACTGATCAGCATCGTCGCCCCTCACAGCCTTTCCATCAAGCGTTTTGCCTCCTCAAACCTCATCTATTATGCTCTGTACGTCGCCGGGCGATGACGTGTAGAGACATTGGCAAAAAAGTACCTCATTCTCTTCATCAAAGTGACCAAACTGATTGATATGATGTGATGTGATGTGATGTTTGTATTCATATGTTTCTCGTATGGATATTTTTTAAGTGCTAAACCTTAGTTGGTCAGTCATCACAATGAGCGTTGCAGGCTCGTTCCTCCGTGCTTGAATAGCGTTAGACAGAAACTTTCGCAGTAAGGCTTTCTAATAAGAGGTATGACAGGACTGCAGAGTAAAGGAGTACCGGGAAAAGATTTTTTTGCATTTTTGCTAGTCGCTAAACCCGCTAGGGTCATTCACTAGCGAGGAAAGATAAGACGGTTGAGGAGGCAGGTCCGTAAAACAGCTAAATGACCCTTGCGGCTTTAGCGCCTCACACAACAAAACTAAAATAAATTAGCTCATACACTAAAATAACTCTTTTAAAAATAAGTCCTTGAACAAGCGGCGGGTAAACAAGAGTGAAAACAACGGTCTCCAGCGCCGAACAATGTAAACAGGAGACATAGAGGGAATCTTGCTTGTGAAGGCTGACACTAGGCTTGAGGGAAGTCGAACTCGGTTTCAAGACAAGTTTTCTTGCAGACATGAAGAAGAGGGAAAGACATCGATAGTCACTTTCACTCATTGTGAAGAAGTCACTTCATTCATGGTAGCTGTTTGCTAGTGGTATCGTACGTCATTTTTTTTCACTCATTGTTACAATCATTTTCACTCACAGTAGTGACTCACACATGGTGTTAGGTTAGAGAGGATGAGAAATGCTCTACAAGTCCGTGAAAGTAATTTAAAAAGTTTCGTGAGAGTTTGAATGAGTAGTGCGAGTTTCGTATAGCTGAGAAAAAGAAGAGTAAAGGACTAAAAGATATGCTGAATATATAATTCAAAGAGGCTTCACATATGTTTGAATTCAAGAAATATGTTGCCTAGAATGAAAGTATGACGTTAAAAAGTGGGCAAAACTAAATGTCCAAGGAGCTGCAAGTTATAAAAGTTAAGAAGAGATGGATTATGAGAAGTGTTGCGTGAATGTTCAGGCACTTTCGAAGTAAATAAAATAATAATTCTTTTATGATACCTTGATACTGAAGTGTGCAACACTAATGCCGAGAGCATATTAGGAACATTTAGAAAATAAGTTGTAAGTATTATAAGACCTGTAGTAAAATTATTTATATAAAGTTTATAATAGCCAATACATGGTTCATAAAGATAATAAATTAATGCAATAACTTCCTTTCCTGCCACACCCATGTTGCATCAAAAAAAAAAAAAAGCCAATTCGAGAACCAATCTCTCTCTTAGAATTATACTGCTCGTGGAAACAGAATGTCTTCTCTTATCTTCACTCATTATTTGCATAAGATTCACAATACACATTGTTCTCAGACATTTTTACTACCTCCCGCTTCCTATCAGCCGCAATATTGAAACACAATGCTACATCCCTATACAAAAGCTTTGGTACACTTATAAACTGACAAACTTTCTTTCATAGATCAATTCTTCAACATTTCTGCCGCTGTCTTTTCCTAGCCTTTTCTGTGATTCACTTCATCTTCCGTGAACTCATCTTCCGATACATCAACTTTCTCCATCCTCCTTTCAAACATTATTCAATGATTCTTTCTCTAGATTTTTAATTACTTTCTTTACCTTGCTCCTCTCTATATACATTTCAACGTCCTTCTTTTCACACTGCCTGTTAAACTTCTCTACCAAGTTCAGCAACTTCTGTATCAGTCGAAGCACTGTATAAAAATCAAAGAGAAAATTTAACGGCTTCAACTTTATATTAGATTCATTGTTTTGCGAGACCACGTCTCTCTTAAACACTCCAATATTCACTTTTTTAACAACCTCATCTATAAGAACATTAAACAAGAAAATCTTACCCTATTTCCTTATTCACATCCCTCTTTTAATAACTTTTAACAAGACGAAACAATCTCATACATCTTCACGGCAATCATGTCGTTCGTTTATTCTAAATCCAGAATTGTAACAAAATATATCTTCCTCACTTAAGTACTGCTTAGTTTCATATTTCAAAGTAAAACTTGAGCCAGCGATCCCCTTTTCTGTATATATTCTTCCTCTTCGTCAGCAATCCTGCTTTGTATCTTTTTTCGTCAGTTCTAGAAGAACAAAAACTCACAATAAGGTGACTGAAACAACCTGCACATAGGAGAAAGAAGCTTATGACGCCGTTTCGGTCCAAGTCGGACCGAAACGTCGTCTTAAGCTTTTCTCTCTCCTATGTGCAGTTATTTGTGTATCGTCAGTTTTTTCATAAATTTCTTATACCATTTGCCTGGAATACTCATTAAACTTATTTCCTCATAATTCATGCAACCTCTGTCTTGTCGTCTTGTCGTTCACACAAACCTTGTGACCCTCTGTCAGTCCTCAGAAACCTGTCCATTTTTCACACACATGATAAACAAATACCCCAGCAGTTTCAACACTTTATCTCCACCTGCTCTCTGCAGGCGACAGTAAGTAAGCCCCTGATAAACACTAATCCTCTTGAGGCTGAGGGGAAGTAGAGTTAATTCGGACATTCAGTATAAACTTCCCACTATGGTGTCATAAAGATATGCAAATTAAGTTTAAACTTATGGTGTAAACTCTCCCAATATTAATACCATAAAAAAACACCGCTATTCGCGGCAGGGCTGTAAGCTAGGTAAACTCACTGTAGGTTACTGGGTTTACTGGTAGTACACTGTAACAAGGCAATGCGAGAATACTGATCTTCGTATACTGCATTCAAATCTATTGTTATTTTGTTTATGGTGAAGCAGTCTTATCAGCGGAAGTGGATGTTGTGGTATCTGCTGTCATGATGGTGACGGTGATGTGAGAAGTTACAGCGACAATGACAGTGGTGGTGACAACGCTGGGGACGGTGACAAAGCCAGGAATGTTGACAGCGCCGGGGAAGGTGATATCGCCGGGGAGTATGACAGTGCTGGGGAGGGTAACATCGCAAGGAAGGGTGACAGTGCCGGGGACGGTGTCTGAAAACATCCATAAAAGCGAGAGTTCTTATCATGATTTACTGCAGCACTTTATCTTCTGCTTCATTTTTTTTTTTTGCTTAAAGTGTCACGGTGTCGGCAATGCTTTGTCCGGGAGTAAACATTGCTCTGCCCGCAAGAGTATTACGACCGTCTCATTAATTAACGTATGGAAAATCAAACCTTCTCATTCCTTGTGTTGAATAAGATAATTACAACATTGAAGACCACTGGTGGTCTTTAGGGATACTCATCTTAAGTTGACAGCTTAAGACTTCTAGGAGCCACAACCTAGTAGTCTTTCTTGCATTGTCGGCTCTTTTCTGTCCCACGGGGCTGTAATAGAGCTAGATATCAATAATTGCCATCCCATCCTGACATATATGTGCTCCATTATGACAGATATAAGTAACTGAAGAAAGCACATGTCTTACCTGGGCTGGGCGAAACTCCCTCCCATGACGACATCGATGTGGTTTGCTTTATTACTCTAACATCTGACAACATCCACTGAAGTGTTTGTGGGCTGATGTGCGAGGAGGGGAGATCAGACTTACCTGACTTTATGTAACTAGTCAAAGAATGTGAATTCCTAGACTCCGAGGTGTTGGTTGCTGAGATAAATGCTATTAGCTATGTCATTTTAAGATGTTTTAAATCAAAGTATTTCTCGGACAAACAGATGAATGAAATATTTCGCTGGTTCTCCTTGGTAGGAGGGATAGTATCTTGGAGCCGACGACCAGTCTGGTATGTACAACCTGTCTACATAAAATCCAAATCCAATTTAGTTCCAATCTAGATCCAATCTAAATCTGCCGTGTTAGGGGCTACATTGCAAGATATATGATCTCCCTCCATCTCGAGTGCTGAGGGAAAAGGGAAGTCATGATTCTCATGGTCATGCACCTGCATCTTGCCCACTGTTGGAGGCAAATTTCCTAACATAATAGTAATAATAACAACACCATACAAATATAAACAACCGGAAAAAATATATAGAACTGAGGCCAGTCAACACTAAGAATATTCACAAGGCTCACTGAAAATAGCCTGTCACTTGCATATTTAGTTGACCCACCCGGTCGGATACCACCGGTACAATCTTTTATCATAATTAAAATAATAATAGTTATTATTATTATTTCATTCTTGGGGAGGTGCTAAACTCGTGAAAATAATTCAGTTCTTATGGAGGAAGGAGATAATCAAACCTAGTTTCCTCCTTTTCCATAAGAGTTGTAGTTCCATGGATTAAAAAAAATGCTTAAACCAGTATCACCGCTCAGACCCTAAAAGAGGAATAACCGCAAATAACAATGCAGAAATCCTACTAACCCATGCTAGGCAGGTCTTACTCAAGTCCATCCGTTTACACTCACATATTTCATTTACCTAAGAGTTTTAAAGTTAGCTAAAACAGCTTCAGTAATAATGCGTCTCTAAAAGTGAAATTAAATATGCTTCAAGAGGCTAGTTAAAGTCGTGATAAATGACTGATAATGAATAAGCAGCAAAATGGATGGGAGGAGAGAACCGTGACCCTGGTGCCTGTCTTCGTCAGCAGCACCTTCTGTGATCCTACTGTCTTTTTCCCACAGCCCAGCAGCTTCCACATTAAACCCCCAACCACCAGGACCACAGTTCGAGCCTCTCGTCCGTCTTTCTGCTTATTCATTCAGAGTCATTTATTATGACTTATACTGGTTCAAAGACTATAAGACTTTGAGGGAGGTGGAATATATTATTGCGAAAACTACTTGGAAGTTCGATTTCCTATTAGAAGCCTCGTAGTTCAACGGTAGAGCGGCAGACCTACCACCACCAGCACCACGGTTCGATCCTCCCGTCCATCATTCTGTTTAATCATCATGTTTCAAGTGACAGTACGCACCGTCCGTGTGTATTCAGGTGCAGATACATATGATTTAGTCGAAACTGTGTTCAACATTAAGAAATGTATAATTTATGTTTCTGACATAAAAACGTATATTGTGATACATGGATTATGAAATGCTTTACGTATACATGAACATTAACGTCTCTTGATAATAAATAGTTAAACTTTCTTAGATTTCCTGTCCTAGTTAATGACCTAAACAATATAGCAGATTGAAAACTATCCCATAAACTGCAAACGGGAACTAGAAAACGTTTCTCGTTCATCCTTAACAAGTATAATTACTGAGCCACGGTAGAGTGACAGGCAGCGCTCACGCACACCTAGTCAAATAATCTCCAGGCAGAGACAAGCAAGTATTTAAAGCACCGAGAAGGAACAATAAATCCCGAGGGAGGCCAAATAGTTGGGCAGAGGTCGAGCAAGCCAGCAAACATCCGCTTACAGAACAAAATCGCCAATCCTCCTGCCACAAAACCGGAGAGAAAACACAAGAACCAGACAGACGAAATTCAAGCCTAGACAAACAAGTCATTGAGCTGCAAGTTAGATTTACAGGTGCATGTAAAAGATTAAGAAACCCAGAAAGTGAAAGAGTCTCGTCTGTAGGCGGCAGTGGTGCAATGCGACAGCATTAAACTGTTGACATTAATATGGACTGCTATCCCAAGCAGCAGCGGAAGCAGCAACAACAGCTGCAAAAACACTAACAGACACCGCAGCAGCAGCAGCATGACGTTGAGGGCGCAGAGGATGAGGGCAGTTGGAAGCATCAGACCAGAAAGGCTGGCGCCGGCCACTGTCTGCTCTAGGATGAGACACCTCCGCGTCCCAACAACACTCTTAATTAAGCTTGTCACTTTGATCGATATTAATTGGCTTGTGTTTTGCTGAAATTATTCGTATTGGAAATATTTTTTTCCAGTTTTTTTTTTTAAATTTTTATGTATACGACTTAAAGTATTATTTTGTTTTTAAGGAATGTCAATGATTGTCACTACCATGAAGAGGCAACTTAATATGGAATGTAAACAAATAAAATTACTATATTTACCCTAAACTCGTGTTGGAAAAAAACCGGAATGCAACATTATAATCTTATGAAATTTATATCGCCAATTACTAGTAAATGTCCATGTTTTCTAACTTTAATTCATTTAGGAATTTTAGGAACAGAAACTATATTAATCACAGTCCTCGTACATTTATCATAGCGCGAGATGATCAAGTTATGTCCATTAGTCATGATCACCATCGGTCACTATTTACTGCATGACTTTGATATATGACTCACATTTGCACACTGTTAGCTTCAGCAAACACACTGAATCTTTCCTATTCATCATTACACGTTACTGATACGTTTCAAATATTAGTAGTTACTTCTAACAATATAATCTTTCACTTTGGTATATTGGGTAAATTTTTCAAAAAAAAAATGTTAAATTTTTCCATTGTTGACTATTACCATGGGTTGAGGATAAAGTAATTAATTTCAACACAGCAGTAATCACATTTCACGTATGCTAGCGATATATTCTACGGTCGATACTACGCACGTTACACTTACTCTGCTAATAAATTCTACGTTTGTCACCACCCACGTTACACTTACACCACAAATAAATTCTACAGTCGTTACCACCTTTTTTTCACTTACTCTGCCAATAAATTCTACGGTCGGCACCACCCATATTTCACTTACTCCATTTCTAAACTTTACGATCTTCACCACCCATGAATAACTGGCTTTTACTACTAAACTTTACTCTCATCCCCATGGTTCATATCTTCAGGTAGTGCATTCATCACCCACTGCATTCACTGAGTATCTCTAACTATTACACACACTCTATTCACTCGAATTCCTCACTCACCAACTACTTCACCCACTGAATGTCTTCACTAAACACACTGCACTGTACGTTCTCATTCACCACACACTGCATTGCACGTCATCACCCAACACATGCTGCATCCATTCATTCGCCTACACAACGCGGCTCCCCTAAATGACAGTGCCACACATTAAATATATTGTTGCTGTATATTGTACGCAGTGCTGAATGACCCCTCGCGGCCTTAGTGCTTTTTCATGGATATAATAAAGACAGTGTTACTCAACGAAATTATTCCACTTGCTGTCACCAGAAATGTTGATAGTGCAGACCCAGCTGGTATATTATAAGAGAGATGATTTAATTACACATAGGGTCTGCCTTCATTTGTTTCATGACATGAGCATCGCTATGATTTCGAACGGTGCATTAGGCGAAAAATCAAGACAAGTTACAGCTGGAGATTCTCCCTAAGGATAATGTTTCTCTCTTACATACACTCTCCAGCCCTCTCTCTCTCTCTCTCTCTCTCTCTCTCTCTCTCTCTCTCTCTCTCTCTCTCTCTCTCTCTCTCTCTCTCTCTCTCTCTCTCTCTCCTCTCTCTCTCTCTCTCTCTCTCTCTCTCTCTCTCTCTCTCTCACTCAACGCTCGTTCCTAGTTTCACCTTCACATATGATGAAAAATGAAGACAAGTGATATCAATAAATTCATTATCAAGCATATGAATAAATTATATCAATTTCTCATTAGATTATATTTTGCTGTAAATACTATTATTTTCATGTATCAGATAAATGTTATTTTATATATTTCTCATTATTATTATTATCGTTATTATTATTATTATTATCATTATTATTATCATCATCATCATCATCACATTTAATTCTATGCAAGAAAAAACTTAAATCAAAAGCCAAGTCTGGCTACACGTGTATAATGTAAATACTATGTAAGACGTCTAGCCTGGGCGGCGCCACCCAGAGCGTCGCACCTAACGGCTTGTGTGAGCAGCACTCCTTACAGTGTCGTCTGCCGTAGTTTGTATGGACGGCACCACCCACAGTGTCATCTCCAGCGGCTTGTGTGGGCGTCACGACCCGTAGTGATGTCCCCAGCGGCTTGTGCGGGCGGCACAACCCATGCTGATGTCCCCAGCGGCTTGTGTGGATGGCATCACTCAGAGCGCCGCACCTAGCAGCTTGTGTGGGTGGCACCACCCACAGTGGCGTCCCCAGCGGCTTATATGGGTGTCCGCCACCCGGAGTGTCGCATCCAGCAGCTGGTGTGGGCGGCACTACCCACACGAACAAAGAGTAGTAAAGGGAAAACAAACACCAATTGTATAGTCTTCACTGCTACCCGAATATTTCCACCACCAATATTCCAAATAGGTCAAGAGTACAATAAATTTAACATACGTACACAGAGAGTATTGCAGATGCAGTGTATACATATAACACACACATGAGAGAGTGAAGATAGTTCGCTTAGTCCTCTAGGCTCATAAAACTGAAGCAAGTGCGTGTACTCAGTCGTAGCATTTGAGACTGACGCATCGTGTATGGGTGGTACCGCCCAAAACAGTGCATCCAGTAGCTAATAAGGAGTGACACTACTCAAAGCATTACACCATTCAACATATGTTGGTCTCTAGGGAGACCAACATATGTTGGACCACAGAGATATTCTTCAGGAGTTGAATGAGCATTCAACACCTGTTGAATGAATACACTACACCTGCTAAATGAGTACACTACGCCTGTTGATTAAGCGCTCTAAACCTGTTGAATGAGCATTCTACACCTGTTGAATAGGTTCTGTTCACTCGATGAACCAGGTTTCTGAACCTAAGATAGCATATTCTTATCTAAAATAGTAGGCTCCTGAACCAAAAGATAGCAGGTTCCTGATCCAAAGATATCACATTCCTAATCCAAAGACAGCAGGTACTTTATCAGGATATAGCAGGAGGTTCCTGACCTAAAGAAATTCGTACCTGAAGTAAGGACAGCAGGTACCTGATTTAAATGTAGCAGGTGATTAATCCAACGATAGCAGCATCTTATCCAAAGACAGCAGGTTCCTGGCTCGAAGATAGCAGGTAACTGCTAAAAAGGCAACAGTATAACAGTATCCTATCTAAACATAGCAATACCTGATCCAAAGAGAGCAGGTTTCTGATCCAAAGAGAGCAGGTTTCTGGTTCAAAGACAGCAGGTTTCTGACACAAAGATAGCTTGATCTGGATCCAAAGATAGCGGTAACTGAACCGAGGATAGCAGGTAATTTATCCAAAAAAACAGATTTCTATTCTAAAGATAGCAGGTTACTGATCCAAAGACAACAGGCTACTGATCCAAATATAACATTTTATTGATCCAAAGAATAAGTATGTTTCTGCAAATGAACTCCAGTTGAAGAATGGAAGACAATCGAGTTTGATCCGAGGAAGGTCAAGGTAGCTCCGTTTCCTTGGATTAAGAATCCTTCAAGGTACAGTGGAAAACATTCTTGGGGACTGAAAATGGAGGGAGATAGAAGCCGAAATACCTCAAGTAACGCCTTCAGTAATATCTCAAGTAACGCCTCCAGTAACATCTCAAGTAACACTTCTAGCAATACATCAACACCATCAGTAACTCCTCGAGTTATACCTTCAGTAACACTTAAAGTAACACCTACAATAACATTGCACGTATCACCTACACAGTAACACCTTGAGTAACACCCAAAGTAACACTTGGTGTAACACCTCCAGTTTCACTTAACGTAATATTTGAGGATGTTAACATTTAACATTTTTATCACTTCTAACACATAGTGTCAGGTGGAAATTTAAAAATTAACAGCTGATGTTTGCGTGACTCCTCCCACACCAGCTGTTGTAGGCAGCGTAACACCAGCTGATGTAGTAACTTCACAACCCAACACCAGTCGCCAGCCACGGCATCTCTCCCTAAAAAAAAAGTCGTACACGGGAGGCGTGCACAGGACACCTCGCCACAATAGTCAGTTGTTTACATCCTGCGCTGAGTGATCCTCTTATTGTACCACCATCCACTCCGTTATTTACACATTAAAACACACTATATTATACCGAGACATTTATATGTATTTACTACACAGAAAGATTATTAAAAACAACATGTTTATAATAAATAAAAAGATGCTTGAGCTTAAAGAAATCTAACTAACAGCAGGCAGGATGAACATATATTGATGTACAATCAACATTTCGGTGACTGTTGATGGTCACCGATTTCTCACCGAAACTAACTGTACTTAAATATCGAAAGAAGTTTGAAAGTTTTTTCCCACCTGCTGTGACTTCCAGAAACAGGTCCTTTTATGCAGTATATATTATTAGGTAACAATTACTATTGTCGCTATTATGGAGATTAAACGTATCAGAAAAGAGGTTTTATTTATGAAACTAATGTTTAGCAAACTTGTTGCAGCAGTGCACTTAACATTATGACATGCCGGATGCAGACATGGAGGAAATGTATACCAACCGTAGAATATACCATAAGGTTCGTTATTAAAACACAATATACGTTTTTTTGGCGTTTTATTTAGAAGGAATTTCGTCAACTAGTGACTTTATTAACGAAATCTCCGGGTGACTATACGTCTTCTAAACAAAATGCCGTAAACCACGTTTTGTGTCTTATTAATATTGGAGGGGGGTAGAGGGTTTATTTACATGGGTAATGATCACTCGGTAACTGGAGACCATTCATCACTACTGATGCCATGGACGGAACTAATGGTACTAGAAGTTAACTGTTATGCTAGTCCAGTAGTGGGCGCCGGGTAGTCTCAAGGGGAGAGGAGGGGATGCAGTGACGGAGGGAGGTAGACTAGGGAAGCAAGGGGAGTTTGTTATGGTAGCGGGAGAGGTTGTTATGGTAGCGAGAGAAAGCTGTTATGGTAACAGAAAGAGGTTGTTATGGTAGCGAGGGGAAGTGGAGTGAATGATTGTGAAAGTTTTTTATTTTCGGGCACCCTACCTTTGTGGGAAACGGCTGATGTTATGGTAGCGAGGGAGGTTGTAATGGTAGCGGGGGTAAGTTGCTATGGTAGAAATAGGAGGTTGTTATGGTAGCGGGGAAGGTTGATATGGTAGCGAGGGAGGTTGATATGGTAGCGAGGGAGGTTGTTATGGTAACGGGGAGGTTGTTATGGTAGCAGGAGGGTATGGTGAGGTTGATATGGTAGCGAGGGAGGTTGTTATGGTAACGGGGGGGAGTTGTTTTGGTAGCAGGAGGTTATGGTAGCGGGTGAGGTTGTTATGGTAGCGAGAAGGTTGTTATGGTAGCAAAGGGAGGTTGTTATGGTAGCGGAGGAGGTTGATATAGCAGCAAGGGAGGTTGTTATGGTAATGGGGGGAAGTTGTTATGATAACAGGAGGTTGTTATGGTAGCGGGTGAGGTTGTTATGGTAGCGAGAAGGTTGTTATGGTAGTGAAGGGAGGTTGTTATGGTAGCGGAGGAGGTTCTTATGGTAACGGGGGAGGTTGTTATTGTAGCGGGCGAGGTTGTTATGGTAGCAGGATGAGGTTGTTATGGTAGTGGGGGAGGTTGTTAAGGTAGCGAGGGAGGTTGTTATGGTAGCCAGGGAAGTTGTTATGGTAGCAGAAGGTTGCTGTGGTAGCGAGGGGAGATTGTTATGGTAGCGAGGGAGGTTGTTATGTTACCGAGGGAGGCTGTTATGATAGTGAATGGAGGTTGTTATGGTAGCTTGAGAGGATGATATGGTAGCGGAAGGAGGTTGTTCTGGTAGCGGGGGATGTTATGGTAGCAGGAGGAGGTTGTTATGAAAGCGAGGGAGGTTGTTGTGGTAGCGTGGGGAGGTTGTTATGGTACCAGGGGAGGTTATGGTAGAAGGAGATAATGTTATGGTAGCGGGGAAGGCTGTTATGGCAGCGGGGAGAAGTTGTTATGGTAGCGAGGGGAGGTTCTTATGGTAGCAGGGGAGGCTGTTATTGTAGCGAGAGAGATTGCTATGGTAGCAGGGGGAGGTTGTTATGGTAGCGGGCGGAGGTTGTTATGGTAGCGGGGAGGTTGTTATTGTAGAGAGAAAGGTTCTTATTGCAGCGGGAGAGGTTACTATGGTAGCGGAGGGAGGTTATTATAGTAGCGGGGGAGGTTGCTATGGTAGGGGAGGGAGTTGTATAGTAGCGGGGGAGGTTGTTATGGGAGCGGGTAAAGACTGTGAGAAGTGAGGTAAGGTGGTGCTAAATTAAGAACTTAGAAGAGGGGATGTGATTAGCTGAAGGTGAAGAAATTGTCAGGTTGTAGATTTACATCTCCCTGGGGTGTGAAGGAGAGGGGTTATATATACCTGAGACGTGAAGTTGAGGAGGGGAGTATTAAGGTGAAGGGTTATAATAGCTGGGTTGTGATGGTGAGGAGTTATGCTTAACTGGGGTATGAAACCGAGGTTATATATAACTGGGGTATGAAACCGAGGAGTTATATATAGCTGGGGTATGAAGGTAAGATTTTATTTACACAAATAGCTCGCTTACGACGACGTTTCGCTCCTCTCTTCTCTGTACGGGTTATTTGTGTATTGCTCCAGTCACGGTATTGTGCCTTTTTTTGTTATTTATGAGGTTCTATTTAGCTGGGTTGTAAAGGTGAGGAGGTTATACCTAGCTGGAATGTGAAGTTGACGGGTTATGTTTAGCTGGAGTGTGAAGGTGAGGGTTGTATCTACTTTGGCATGAAGGTTTAGCTGGAGTGTGAAGATGAGGGTTGTATCTACCTGGGGTGTGAAGGTGAAGGGTGGCTGGAGTGTGTGAAGATAGGAGGAACGAGGTGTGGTATGCATATGTAAATAGATGGGCGGAACGGGGTGTGGCATGAAGATGTAAACAGATGGGAGGAACGGGGTGTGGCATGCAGGTGTAAAGGGACAGAAGAGAGGGGGGGGCGTGGCTCGCTCGGAGATGTAAACAGGGAGGAGAAAAGGGGGTGTATGGCAAGCAGTGGCATATTAGAAGGGAGGAGGAGGGGGGTGTGGCATATAAGGAGAGTAAATAGGGAGGTGGGTGTGGCACACAGGGATGGGTATCATTATAAGACAGGGGGTGGATGTCGAGTGGGCTAGGACACATTGACTGGCGACGTCCACGGGATAACTACAGAAAACGGGTCTCTTCCAAACCCACGGAAGTATGTCGCAAGCTCTAGCTTTCTCTGTCAATCTCTTTCTCTACTGTGGTCTAGCATAAAAGGGTCTACAGCCCACGGTATCTACGGGTTTGCCCTCTACTGTCTCTCACCTTGCCTTTCGGGTTGACAACCACCAAACTTGCACAAGGCAACGGCTTGTTGCCCGGAATGCTCAACTTCTTAAGCTTGAAAAAGAAAACGGTAGAGTTCAGGTTAGTATTAGAATGGGACGGAAAACTATTGACTAAAAGATTGGTACATTAATGTATACATAGTTCTACCTATGACAGTTAAATAAACAAACAGTATCTTATGCACTGATAGATACACTGAATCAATTAGTATTGTAAGAAGATTTTATCATTTTTATCGAAATTAACTTACCAATCTAACCTAGCACTGTTAACTTACGTGTTGTAACACAACTCGATCTTGCACATCTTATAGAAGATCAGCCTAAATATTTTAAATATATTAAATTTATTATTGCGATACTAACATTAAAAGGGATAAAAAAAACCGAGATGTGTATATCTCTCAGTGTATACACACTCAGAGTTGACTTTCATCTCTATTTTATGCATCAGAATACTCATGACTGGTGGTGAACAGGTTACATGCAGCCTTAATAACCCTTTGTGTAATTGATTTAAAACACATTTTTTCAACTATTAACACGGACCATGGCACAATTATATTAAAATTAAATTTGCGCATAACTATTTAATGAAGACGATTCTTACAATGTACTTCACATATATTATCCAAAGTTATTACTTAAAGGAATACAAGACTAAGATTCAAGGCACTTTCACACATTAAATCTTAGAAAATGCAATAAACCAGATCACTTGGGGGATTTCATTGTTCAATTTTCTAAGTGGATTGTAAGATAAAAGTTCCATTAAAGAAAGTTATCTTGATTCAAACTTGGGAAAACCAAACACTATTAAACAGGAAAAATATTGAACGACGAGGTTAAGACAGATATTACTGAATATATAAATAACTTTTAGTGATAAATAAATAGCAGTTTGTCTATATTATGATGAATCTATATTTTTCGATGATCAAGATTATATACGCCAAGAGTTCTATGTCTTCTAGTGTATATGTTTTTAGAATTTGCGTTAATATCTATTTTAGGGATTAAAGAATCATTGACCAATAGTGAACACGTTACAGACAACGTTAATTACTCATTATATACCAGCCAAGTCACTCATAAATAAATTGTTCTACGATAAAATTAACGTATTTCTATATATATTCGACATACATTTTAAAATTAAAGAATAAATTAAGCAGGTATTAATGTAACTTAAATGCAGATATGAAATAATTATTTTTATATAACTTCTGGTCTGATCAATGTCCGGCCTAGCAAAAAATAAACATGGTTACCCAATACGACCATTAATATAATCAGTTAGAAATATATTAATATTCTTGTCAGATTCGTACTACATTATTGGCACCATTCATCTCTCGTTAGATAAATCTGTAAAAAGTTAAGTAATCAATATGGAGATAAATAAGAAGATAGCTAAAGTGCTTTAAAAATAATAATGTTTATTTGTAGATAAATTAGGTTGCGTAAGCTTATGTATTGATGAAATAATTGCAAATATATCTTTATTCTCATAAATAAATATAGACCATTATCTTCTTGCTTGAAAACCCATATGTTAATAGACGTTTCTTTCGAAGTCTTTCTACATTTGTTTAAACGCATCGGTCATCTCCCTCAGAGGTAGGGCGACCTGAAAGAGTAAAAACACTTTAACCGTCATTCATTCAGTCAATATCTTGCCAAAATCGTGCTCACATTACTACTCAGATAACCCTTTGAACTTCTACATCTCCACCTCTCCTTCAGAGTGAAGGCGCCGTACCACTCCCCTCCAGGAATCAAGTCCGGCTAGCCCGTGTCGCTGAAGCCCTTCTCACACTCCAACGGCAGGTCATATTATAAAAATAACTTGCGTAGGCTCTTGTCTAACACGCTCACGCAAGCTTGTTGGATATTCAAGCTCCCTAATAATTTCCTTTTTACATAACCTCTGAAATTCGTCTACCAGCCTTAGCAGCTTTTCTGCAGACTCCCCCAACACAACCATGTCTTAGGCAAAAAGCAACTTTGACAACTCCCTTTGCATTATTTTCGTTATAGTTTAATCCCACTTCTCTTGCCAACACCCTAGTGTTCATTCCTTTTATAACCCCATTTATAAATATCTTAAACAACCAAGGTGACATCACACGTCTCTACCTAAGGGCTACTAAATTCACCAATGCAACAAAGAGTTCCTTACCTCTGTCTAAGAACGGTTCACGTTCCGTGTATGTTTCAATGTAACTACTTGGTCTACGCATCCCATACAATCCCACTCTTTGTCATACCCTTAATTCTTTCAACAATAACTCTGCCATACACTTTTCCCAGTATATTATATAGGTTTTTTTCCCCTATAATTCTTACTTTCTCTTTTATTCTCACTGCCTCACATACTTTCCCTACACTTACATCTGGTTCTTCCTCCCTCCAAGAGGTATACCTCCTTGCAGAATACATGAAATCACTGTCTCCCTTTCTTCTCCAACATTTAGCAACTTCTCAAAATATTCCCTCCATTTTCACAGTACTTCCACCTCTATATTTAACACTTCTTGCGTTTTCAACTATTAGTTCCATTTGATCCCTAGGCTTTCTGAACTTCTTAATCTCACACCAAAACTTTTTCGTATTCTCAGCAAAGTTTCTTGATAAAACCTCTCCCACTCTCTCATTAACTCTTTTTTTAGCAGTCCCTCACCACTCTTTTTTTTCCTATTACCCTCCTCATGTTCGCCCTCCTTATATCACTTCTACATTCCATAAACTTATTCGCCCTTACTGTCATCTTCACTCTTTCATTCCATTAGTCGATCCTTTTTTTCCTCCCGTACAAACCCTCCTGTACCCATAAATTTCTGTTACACACTAACACTGCATTCTTAAATCTACCCATACATCTTCTAAAACTCATTTCCTGTGCTCTCTATAACACATCTTTCAATATTTACTTATATTTTACCCTTATTCTCTCCTCGTATAATTTAATAACTTTCACTTCCCTTTTACTGATGCCATTTTCCCATTATCTCTTCGATCTCTTACTCTCGCTTTCACTATTACCAAATACTGATCTGTTACATCTGTTGCCTCTCCAAACACATGCACATTCCGAATTCTTTCAAATAAACTGCTGTCATTACGTCAGTACTTGGCCAGCCGGGCTGTGGTTCGTACGTTGGTTTGCGTGCGGCCAGCAGTAATAGCCTGGTTGATCAGGCTTTGATCCACCGCAAGACCAGGTCAAGGACCGGGTCTCGGGGGCGTTAATTCTCAAAACTCCCTCTGGGTATATTCCAGGTATACACCCTAAATCGTATCTCGGAAACGTAGTCTCTTTTTCTTAAAATACATATCACCAATTACCAAACCCCTTTCTATGCATAGCTCAGTTTGAGAGACTTTACGTCTGGCACTCCACACTTACCTACTACGCCCTCTACAAGACTTTCTCTCATTTTAACATTCAGGTCCTCAACAACAATTATTTTCATATTTGGTTCAACATTCTCTAAACACTAATAATCTCCCAAACTGTCTAGTCTCTGCACACATCACTTTCCCTGGCGTATAGTCCCTTATTATAATCCACTTCTTACATACCACCCTTATTCTAATCATTTAACATCACCACAACAATTTTAAGCTTGGTTCTCTGAGATACACTCGTTTTAATTCCATTTAATTTTTACTGAAAATCTGCTACCTGTATTTGTTTCGCTTAGAGTTACAACATACAGCTTTTCATTAATAATATTCACAATCACTACCTTCTTCTCATCCGTACTACACTCGCGACCAATGAAGAGGAGGGACCAGGAGCTAGTTTGTGGCTAGTTTGTGGTTTTACTAACATTTCAAAGTCTAGAGTATATGACATGCTAGATGATCTCATGACTGGGGAGCCTCAGTGTGCAGTGACTACTCTGCTGCCTCGTATTTTGACTTGCCGGGGACACACACACACACTCACACACACACACACACACACACACACACATACACACGCAAAGGAGTTGTGACTCGATCCCTGCAACCACAAATAGGTAAGTACACACACACACGCATCACCTTTCGTGGACATTTTTCAGTCTATCTTTACCATGACATTTAAAACACAATAGTGACCTTCAGGTGTGTGCTCAGTCACAGACGAGTTTAGACTCTCGCAGTCATCATTCACATAAATGACCCGAAGTATTTTAAAATTCCAATGAAAACCAAGATAATCAGGGCCACTGGAACAAAAAAAATTATATTACACATACAAACGTTTGTCCTAAACAATCAATTTCTATTACGAAAAAAAGAGTTTGTTTTAAATAACAACATAATGATAACACAGTTTAAAAAATGTAATTAGAAATGGAGTTAATTACTTTTGTTAATTAACAATCTGTAATATATAAATATGAGTATAATATCGACGTGATGTGTATTTACTGAGTATATAAACAAGTCATGTTACTAGTTCGAAAGAATATATTTCCTGATTTCAGGTTTTCTTTATTTAATGATTAGTCAAGATGAGATACACTATTAGGAACTATATATTAATAATAAAATTAGAAAATTTCTTATAAGATCACTTAGGAAATATTTTCTAAGCTCAAAGATTTTGATCAGTATTAACATAATGCTAGACATGGTTAGTTTAAAAGATATGCCAGAGTTTATATTAACTGATGCCACCAACGCCTGTTGAGGAGGTATACTTCAGAGTTGGTTTATCTCTCTGTCACGAGCCTCAAACGGAAAAATATACTTCAGAGACTATTAACAACTTCTTCAGAAACTATCAACACGTTCCTCAGAGACTATCAACACCTACTTCGGAGACTATCAACCACCCGCATCACAGAATACCTTCATATGAATCTATTTCAGATATCTCTCAGACAATATCTACTTAATACTTTCTTTTCTCCACTGAACTTTCCCTTTTATCCACCATCCCATCCTCCCTTCCATCCACCATATCTACCCACCATCCCTCCCTTCCTTCCCACCTTCCCTCCCTCCATCCATACTCATCACCCCAATCCCTATCCCAAGTCCACCCCCACCATCCTCTCCTACCAGCAGCCATATTCTCACTCTCAGAGCATGAGAGTGAAAGTGTCATGGCCGTCACTGATAGTGATGTTGCTGGACCAGAAGTTATATATATATATATATATATAGACAACACGTTGCTTCAGTCGTTTCGCTCACCCCATAGTACCATTGCTTCATGCACCTCATTATACCATTGTTTCGCTCACCCCATAGTTCCATTATGCGTTATCCGCATAATGTACTCAGTAAAAAGGCATTATCTCTATCATGTACTCAGTGCAAAAGGCCTTATTTCCATCATGTACTCAGTAAAAAAAAGGCCTTATCTCCATCATGTACTTAGCCTATTCTCTGTAATGAACCGAGTAAATGCACTTGACTGAACTTATGACAGTCATCTAAAAAAAATTATGTCTTGTGTGAGGATCTTTTGATGCAAAGAATTTGAGGTTGTCTCTTCACCAGTCCTCGGATCAAGCATGCTAACACCACCTTCTCAAAACCCTGAGTGACCCTTGCGGATACTACTCTTTCCTGTATCATTGAAATAGTAATCAAAGATGGAAAATGAGAGACAGAGGAGGAAACAGGGAGGTAGGAAAGAAGGGAGAACCTGGGTACAAAAGATATGATAAAAGAGCAATAAACACGGAGCTAATAAATCAAAGAGAAGCAGTAATATTAGAGAGGGAAGGAGGGGAGATAAATAGAGGAAGCAATATTATTAGAGGAGGATGAAAAAAGAGAGAGAGAGAGAGAGAGAGAGAGAGAGAGAGAGAGAGAGAGAGAGAGAGAGAAGAGAGAGAGAGAGAGAGAGAGAGAGAGAGAGAGAGAGAGAGAGAGAGAGAGAGAGAGAGAAATAATACATTGATATATTAGACATTCATGCAACTCTTTGGTATCTTTATTTTGGAAGCGTTTCGAAAACCACTGGCTTCCTCAGTCCAGTACAGAGAAGAATGGTTGAAGATCAGGAGTTCGAGATAATCAGTCCCTCAGTCTGGAGTCGATGTTGCACAAGTGTCTAATTTATAAACTTGTCGGTTCTCTGAATCTTTTACCAACAGATAACACATTAGATAAGAGTACAGAGTGCAGAATAGGGGCTGTGCGGCCCCTTCTGGTTTATAGCTTCCTATGAAGGTTACAGCTGTTCTCTAGACAGTCGAGGTCAAGACAGGGAAGCAGAAAGCTGTCTCCCCACCCTCCACTCTCTTCCCACAGGATAGGAGTCAAAATTATCTTACAATAAAAATGATTAGGAAAATGTAAAGGGAAAACATAAACAAAAGCTTAAGATAATAACTTTTAGCGACATTATTTCTCCTTTTACTAAAACTATAGCGACCACAGTTACTATTTACTTACTAGAATTTAATGAAAATCGCTTCACAACTATAATAGTGTGCGGTGATATGTACAGTTATCCAATACGACTAATGGAAAAAATTACAGAGTGGCATGTGTTGTAAACTCGTATGACACTTACTGAGTCGTATATTCGCTTTATAATATTTATGGAGGCAAAGTTGTGGGACAAGTTTCTGTTGGGGTAACGCTTCTATCTATCTGTGTAGAGCTTTATCATGTTACGTGTTCCTAGTGAAACCTTGTTAAGTATCTTGTGTTGCTGTCTTCAAGCTGATCGGCAGCCCGCCAGTCATGTCGTCCAGCTTGTTCAGATTCCAGGGTAGTTTCTGACAGTGATCCTTTCTTAACCAGATCTCTAGAATGATTTTCTGATTGGTAGATTCTTACAGTTATTCTCCGTTAGTCGGCTCCTTGAAGTGAACCTCTATCCTTTGGTTCGGTCCACACTTGTCGCCTACTAACTTCCTCTTAACGATGAGCAACATCTTATTGTACTTATATATATATATATATTATATATATATATATATATATATATTATATATATATATATATATATATATATATATATATATATATATATGTAGGTAGTAGGTTGGTAGACAGCAACCACCCAAGGAAGTACTACCATCCTGCCAGATGACTGTGAAACAGAAACCTGTAACTGTTTTGCATGATGGAAGGATTGCTGGTTTCTTTTTTCTGTCTCATAAACACGCTAGATAACAGGGATATCTTGCTACTCCTACTTACACTTTGGTCACACTTCACAGACACGGACATGCATATATATATACATACATCTAGGTTTTTCTCCTTTTTCTAAATAGCTCTTGTTCCTCTTTATTTCTTCTATTGTCCATGGGGAAGTGGAAAAGAATCTTTCCTCCGTAAGCCATGCGTGTCGTATGAGGCGACTAAAATGCCGGGAGAAATGGGCTAGTAACCCCTTCTCCTGTAGACATTTACTAAAAAAGAGAAGAAGAAAAACTTTATAAAACTGGGATGCTTAAATGTGCGTGGATGTAGTGCGGATGACAAGAAACAGATGATTGCTGATGTTATGAATGAAAAGAAGTTGGATGTCCTGGCCCTAAGCGAAACAAAGCTGAAGGGGGTAGGGGAGTTTCGGTGGGGGGAAATAAATGGGATTAAATCTGGAGTATCTGAGAGAGTTAGAGCAAAGGAAGGGGTAACAGTAATGTTGAATGATCAGTTATGGAAGGAGAAAAGAGAATATGAATGTGTAAATTCGAGAATTATGTGGATTAAAGTAAAGGTTGGATGCGAGAAGTGGGTCATAATAAGCGTGTATGCACCTGGAGAAGAGAGGAATGCAGAGGAGAGAGAGAGATTTTGGGAGATGTTAAGTGAATGTATAGGAGCCTTTGAACCAAGTGAGAGAGTAATTGTGGTAGGGGATCTGAATGCTAAAGTAGGAGAAACTTTTAGAGAGGGTGTGGTAGGTAAGTTTGGGGTGCCAGGTGTAAATGATAATGGGAGCCCTTTGCTTGAACTTTGTATAGAAAGGGGTTTAGTTATAGGTAATACATATTTTAAGAAAAAGAGGATAAATAAGTATACAAGATATGATGTAGGACGAAATGATAGTAGTTTGTTGGATTATGTATTGGTAGATAAAAGACTGTTCAGTAGACTTCAGGATGTACATGTTTATAGAGGGGCCACAGATATATCAGATCACTTTCTAGTTGTAGCTACACTGAGAGTAAAAGGTAGATGGGATACAAGGAGAATAGAAGCATCAGGGAAGAGAGAGGTGAAGTTTTATAAACTAAAAGAGGAGGCAGTTAGAGTAAGATATAAACAGCTATTGGAGGATAGATGGGCTAATGAGAGCATAGGCAATGGGGTCGAAGAGGTATGGGGTAGGTTTAAAAATGTAGTGTTAGAGTGTTCAGCAGAAATTTGTGGTTACAGGAAAGTGGGTGCGGGAGGGAAGAGGAGCGATTGGTGGAATGATGATGTGAAGAGAGTAGTAAGGGAGAAAAAGTTAGCATATAAGAAGTTTTTACAAAGTGGAAGTGATGAAAGGAGGGAAGAGTATATGGAGAAAAAGAGAGAGGTTAAGAGAGTGGTGAAGCAATGTAAAAAGAGAGCAAATGAGAGAGTGGGTGAGATGTTATCAACAAATTTTGTTGAAAATAAGAAAAAGTTTTGGAGTGAGATTAACAAGTTAAGAAAGCCTAGAGAACAAATGGATTTGTCAGTTAAAAAATAGGAGAGGAGAGTTATTAAATGGAGAGTTAGAGGTATTGGGAAGATGGAGGGAATATTTTGAGGAATTGTTAAATGTTGATGAAGATAGGGAAGCTGTGATTTCGTGTATAGGGCAAGGAGGAACAACATCTTGTAGGAGTGAGGAAGAGCCAGTTGTGAGTGTGGGGGAAGTTCGTGAGGCAGTAGGTAAAATGAAAGGGGGTAAGGCAGCCGGGATTGATGGGATAAAAATAGAAATGTTAAAAGCAGGTTGGGATATAGTTTTGGAGTGGTTGGTGCAATTATTTAATAAATGTATGGAAGAGGGCAAGGTACCTAGGGATTGGCAGAGAGCATGCATAGTTCCTTTGTATAAAGGCAAAGGGGATAAAAGAGAGTGCAAAAATTATAGGGGGATAAGTCTGTTGAGTATACCTGGCAAAGTGTATGGTAGAGTTATTATTGAAAGAATTAAGAGTAAGACGGAGAATAGGATAGCAGATGAACAAGGAGGCTTTAGGAAAGGTAGGGGGTGTGTGGACCAGGTGTTTACAGTGAAACATATAAGTGAACAGTATTTAGATAAGGCTAAAGAGGTCTTTGTGGCATTTATGGATTTGGAAAAGAGGTATGACAGGGTGGATAGGGGGGCAATGTGGCAGATGTTGCAGGTGTATGGTGTAGGAGGTAGGTTACTGAAAGCAGTGAAGAGTTTTTACGAGGATAGTGAGGCTCAAGTTAGAGTATGCAGGAAAGAGGGAAATTATTTCCCAGTAAAAGTAGGCCTTAGACAAGGATGTGTGATGTCACCGTGGTTGTTTAATATATTTATAGAGGGGGTTGTAAGAGAAGTAAATGCGAGGGTCTTGGCAAGAGGCGTGGAGTTAAAAGATAAAGAATCACACATAAAGTGGGAGTTGTCACAGTTGCTCTTTGCTGATGACACTGTGCTCTTGGGAGATTCTGAAGAGAAGTTGCAGAGATTGGTGGATGAATTTGATAGGGTGTGCAAAAGAAGAAAATTGAAAGTGAATACAGGAAAGAGTAAGGTTATGAGGATAACAAAAAGATTAGGTGATGAAAGATTGGATGTGTGAAGCATGGGTGATGAATGTTGCAGCGAGGAGAAGGCTGGAGGCAGTGGAGATGTCATGTCTGAGAGCAATGTGTGGTGTGAATATAATGCAGAGAATTCGTAGTTTGGAAGTTAGGAGGAGGTGCGGGATTACCAAAACTGTTGTCCAGAGGGCTGAGGAAGGGTTGTTGAGGTGGTTCGGACATGTGGAGAGAATGGAGCGAAACAGAATAACTTCAAGAGTGTATCAGTCTGTAGTGGAAGGAAGGCGGGGTAGGGGTCGGCCTAGGAAAGGTTGGAGGGAGGGGGTAAAGGAGGTTTTGTGTGCGAGGGGCTTGGACTTCCTGCAGGCATGCGTGAGCGTGTTTGATAGGAGTGAATGGAGACAAATGGTTTTTAATACTTGACGTGCTGTTGGAGTGTGAGCAAAGTAACATTTATGAAGGGGTTCAGGGAAACCGGCAGGCCGGACTTGAGTCCTGGAGATGGGAAGTACAGTGCCTGCACTCTGAAGGAGGGGTGTTAATGTTGCAGTTTAAAAACTGTAGTGTAAAGCACCCTTCTGGCAAGACAGTGATGAAGTGAATGATGGTGAAAGTTTTTCTTTTTCGGGCCACCCTGCCTTGGTGGGAATCGGCCAGTGTGATAAAAAAAAAATATATATAATATATATAATATATATATATATATATATATATATATATATATATATATATATTATATATATATATATGTATGTATGTATGTATGTATATGTATATATACATACGTATGTGTGGTGTGTGTGTGTGTGTGTAATTGCAAGCGTGAGTTTTATGATTTTTATGATTTTTATGAATAAAATGAAAGAGAGTTTGAGTGTTATTTACAGTAGAGTTGACTGAACAACTACTAACTGCTTACCTTCTCCTTTATTTCTCTTTGTTTCCCGCTAACGTGATCTTTATCAAGTCAAAAGGAATAATAAAATTATAGTTACCTGGTGTCTCTCCTCCCTCGGGGTGGTGGGTCTGGTGTTGGAGGCGGTGGTGTTGGTGTTGGCGGAAGAGGACGGGGTGCTAGCACGGCTCGAGTCCCCCATCTTCAAGTCAATAACGCTGTCTCCTTGAATACCAGTTTTATATTTCAATTATCTTCGGGGCTGAACCCGGAGACTAAAAGACGCATGTGTTGCTTTCACCAGCTCTCCGCTGTATACGTTACAATTACTGTTTATATATTGCGTTGTTTAGAATGCTTTTCCGTTGTTCAGTTCACGTTTCGTCGAAGTCTGGCAATGAAGTAGTTGACACTATATAGACGACGCGAGCTTTACGTCCAGGAAATATACTAACATTCAACAATTCAGTTTTCCGACACAATATGTCTCCTGTATTCTAGGAGTGTTTCTCCCGGGGAGTTAGAACGAGGCGGGTCAGTATAATAGCGGTAACAGCAGCATAGAGCTGGCCATACTGCAGTATTAAGGACCTTTGTTGGTGCTCATAACCTCGTCACACTAGGCCTTCACAGGTTAGTCCACCGTGTTCACTACGTGTCCAACAACACAGTTTAGTCACCAAATGTTGCTCCTTACAAATTATATCACATACAGAGAACATCAGAATCTCAAATTCATGCGCGTCACGTCTCCTAAATGCTACACACCAACCAGTTCACACAACACTGCTTTGACACTGCAGTGTCACGTCTAAATGAATACAAGTTCAGCTAATTTAATGAGTCTTGAATTGCTTTCTGACTGGTCCTTTGCCGATTTAAAACGCCGGGAGTGCGAAGGTTGTAGAGGGTGCGAGAAGTAACGTTGGCAATAGAGCTCGCTATAACGAACCAGCGTGGAGCTCGCTTTAACAAACTAGCGTGGGGCTCGCTACTGCGTGGAGCTCCCTACAACGAACCAGCATGTATAGCCAAAATAACAAAAGCGGTGAGGAGGACAGTGTGTGCCATCTAAGGCCAGCCTACTGACAAGGGTTCAGTGTGCGAAGAGTCAAAGAGATGACATACAACAGGCAGACTGGTACTGTAGGTTATTGCAGTCGTTGTAGCTTCTTATTGCAGGTGCATATGTCGAAACAACCTGCAAAAGACGAGAGAATGATGATTAGTGGCTATCAACACGAGACACACGATGAAATAAACATAAATAAAATATAAACACAGAAAATTGAGCGGAATCAGAGACACCTAGTTGAACACTGAGTTGCTTAACGAATATATATAGGGGATCATTTGTTACAGAAGCTCTCAGTGTATATTTATTTATTCATTCTACAAGAGCAAGATATTATAGTAAGAGCATAACACCTAAGGTTAATTTCCGAACAGATAACCTCCTTACAACCTATGAATGGATGAACAAAGTTAATGAAAGAACAAGAGAACATCCCGTGGCAACTGCAGCTATTTCCTAGAAACAGGATGTTGATAAAAGGAGCCATCAGATCGCTCGCTACATGACCACAGATGTTTAATCTGGGAGTCGGGTAGTCCAACACTGCAGGTGTGTTTATAATGGGAGCCAGGTAGTAGAGGACTGTAGGTGTGTTTATAATGGGAGCCAGGTAGTAGAGGACTGTAGGTGTGTTTATAATGGGAGCCAGGTAGTAGAGGACTGTAGGTGTGTTTATAATGGGAGCCAGGTAGTAGAGGACTGTAGGTGTGTTTATAATGGGAGCCGGAGAGTTAGTAGAGGACTGTAGGTGTGTTTATAATGGGAGCCAGGTAGTAGAGGACTGTAGGTGTGCTAGTAATGGTAGCCCAGGACTAAAAATTTGCTTACAGTGAGAGCCAGAAAGTCCAGGACTGTAGGAGTTCATACACTGAAAGTATGGTAGTCTAAGAGTGAAGTGTGTTTATTCTAGGAGTCAAGCAGTCTAGGACTGTACGAGTGTTTACACTGTGAGTCAGAGTCCTGGACTGTACGTGTGTATACATTGTGAGTCAGAGTCTTGGACTGTTTTATCGTCTTTTTCATTCCGGACATAAACTTTCCCCCCCTTGTCATAAGTTTAACTTCAGGGTATTTTCACTGTGAGATTTTTATTCCTTTCAGGGTATTTACACTGTGAGACTACTCCTCACGGGTATATCCCTGTAGACTTCAAAACCCTCTCGGTGTATATTTTTTTTGCCCCCTTAATTTTATAATTAGCTTATTTTTTAACGAGACCCAAAACCCTTTCCTAAATTACTGCCTTTCCTTGTAAATAAAAAAACGTAGTTTGTGTGCACGACACACACACACACACACCCCAACACACACACAACCCCACACACACAAAACCAACCACCAACACACCCCACACCCGCCGCGCACACACACACACACACACAACACACACACACACACACACACACACACACACACAACACACACAAAACCACAAAACACACACACCACACCACCACCCCTGACGACACGGGGGAAAAGGAGAGTTTAAGGGGGAAACCATAAAAACGACATAAAAAATACTGAAAAAGGGAAATTTGGGGAAAAGGGGGCCCAAAGGAGGATTTTCCCAAGATGGGACACAGCAACAAGGGGACACATTTGAAATTTTGGGGAAAGACACAGATGAATTTCACAGGGATTTGGGAAAGGGTATTTTTTCGTACAGAGTAGTCGGGAAGGGGGAATATTTTGGGGGGAAGGATGAATGGAGTCAGGATCCATACATAGCTTTAGGCAGAGAAACGATAAAGCCCCCCCATCGTTCGGGGAAGAGTGCCTAGTAGCGACCATTGAAGACCGGGGCCCAGGAGTTTGGACCGCCCCCTGAAAACCTAAAATGGGTGATTGAAAACAAAGGTGAGACACACAAAACACAAAACCCCACACACACACACACACACACAAACACACACACACACACACACACACAAACACACACACAAAACACACACACCCCCCACACACAGAAGTGAAGAGGTTTTCGGGAGTGAGTAAAATACCTCAAAGGCAAGGGGGCCGGGGAACATTCCCCAAATGGCCCTAAAAGGGGAGAGAACGAGGCGTTTATGTGTACCCCAATAACAATATTCAATACATCCATGGAAAAGGGAGTTTTCCCTGAGGCAGGGAAACAGCAAATGTAGCCCCAATTTTTTAAAAAAAAAAGGGAGAAGACATGAAGAAAATTAAACTACAAAACCAGTGTCACTGACATGTTAGTATGAAAAGGTCATGGAGAAGATTATCGGGAAAAAGTGGGGTTGGAACACCAGAAAGGAATGATCTAAATCAAAAAGCAGCCAACAGGGTTTCAGGGACGGAAACCCCTTGTGTCAAAAAAACCTACTGGAGTTTATGCCCAATGGGGGACAGCAGAAAGACAAGAGGGGAAAAGAGTGGGGGGGATTACATTTTTTTGGGAACTGCAAAAAGGCGTTTGCCCAAGTTCCCCACAAAGTTTAGTGCTTTAAAATTGGAGGACCAAGCTGGGTTTAACAGGGAAGGCCTTTAAGGAAAAGGGAATACTTGCCCGGAAGACAGCAGCGAGTCAGGTACGTGGCGAGGGGGTCGAGTGGGCACCTGTGACCAGCGGGGCCCCCCAAAAGGGGTCAGCCCTGGGACCAGGCTTTTTTTGGTATTTTTTAAACGACATGACGGAAGGAATGGGACTCCAAAGGGGCCCCCTTTTTGCAATGATGTAAAAGTTGATTTGAAAAATTCTTTCCCGATCAAAGAAAAAGGCCCAGAACTACAAAGGAACCCGGGCAGGCTGCAGCCGGGTTTCCAGCAATTGGCCCCGGATTTCAACCCCCCCAATTTCAAAGTATGAAAAATTGGGGGAAGGGAAAAAGAAGACCGAGACGGAGTACAGTCTGGGGGGGCCCAGAGACTAAAAACCCCCATCAAGGAAAAAAAGATCTTGGGGTGAGTATAATCCCAGGAAACATCTCCTAAAAGCGCACATAACCCAAAAAATAATGCTCCCAGCATATGGGGCCTAGAAAAAACCTCAGAACTCATTCCAACGTTTTAAAAAAGGAAATTTTTTCGGGACCCTGTACACCGTGTACGTTGGGCCCCCAATTGGAAAAAAACGACCCATTTTGGGAACCCCTCACCTAGCCAAGCACGAAAAAGAAACTGGGAAAAGTCCCCAAAAGGTTTAAAACAAAATAGCCCCAAAAATTAAGGGGTTTTTTTCGAGGAGGGGTTTTAAAGGAAATTTCAACCTGACGACACGGGAGGCAGGGGGAGAAAAGGCTGGACAGGGTTTAACGATTAAAAAAATTAACTGAAAAGGGAATTGACAAGTGGATGGGGAGAAGGTGTTCCAGGGGTGGGACACAGCAACAAGGGGACACAGTTGGAATTTAAAGAACAGTTTTAAATCCGGGGGTGTTAGGAAGAAATTTTTTTCACCCACAGAATAGTCAACAAGGGGAAATTTTTTGGGGAAAAAGGAATGTAGTGGGGCGGGACCCTTTACTTTCTTTAAAAAGGGGTATAATAAAGTCACGGCTCGGGGGAGAGTGCCCAAAGTGGGCGCCCAGTGAAGAGGGGGGGAACCAGGGTTTTGGACAGGGACCCCTGCAACCTCAACTGGGTTGAGTAAAACTAGGTGGGTACACCCACACACACACACACACACACGCACACACCCACACACACAACACAAAAACCACACACACACAACACACACACACACACCACAAAACAACAACACACACACAAAAAAAAACAGCACACACACACACACACTCCGCAAAAACACACACACATCCCCAAAAAACCACCTGCAAAAAGGACTACCCAGGGACACCCCCAAGGCAACTAAAACAACCCAAACCCAAAACCATCACACACCAATCCCTCTGTTTCCCCCCCCCCGCACCACAGTTGCAGTTTTTAGAACAGAATTAAAAGGTTTGGTACACAAATGCAGTTTAAATTTTAACGAATAAACATGAGGAATGGCAAGAAAAATCAATAAAAAGGTCCCCAGACATCATAGCTTTTTACAGAAAAAAAAAAATCACAGACAAAAAACAGATCCCAAATCTTCCCACCAGGTTTCCCAGATCATGAGGAAAGATAGGGGGGAAAAGGGGGGAGGGGGGGTTTGCTCTGCTCGAAAAAAAACAGAAAAAAAATTCGAAAAAAAAAGGGGAAGGTGATGGGGAGGGAGAAAGAGATAATACCCAGGTACACTTCAGTCTGGGAACAAAAAATTTGGTCTTTGCAGTTATAATCCCCCACAAAGGGCAGGAGGCCAAGAAGGAATATGAAGAGAGCAAAGAGCAATGGTGGACACACTTGCTGAGGGGGGCAAAAAGAGCTCTTTCCCCAGCAGAGAAAAATTTTGTGGTTTTTGGGGGATTTCAACCCCGGGGGGTTTCCACGGGGAAAAAACTGGAGCCAAAATGGGGGGTACCGAAACATGGAGACCCGGGATTTTGGGGACGGGTGCGGGAAAAACCCCTTCATGCAAAAACATTTTAAAAGGGACATACCAGAGTGAAAAGGGGAGGATAAAACCAGAAAATTTGGGCCCTTGTGTTCACCCTGGGCAGCTCAAACATTGAGGACAAAAAGAAAGAGAGTCCCCTGGGAAAGCTAGCGACCACGGGGTTCTGTGCTTTGAATCCCATATTTGAGCTCCCAAGTGGAGAATAACAGGAGTTGAATGGGAAAAGCCCCCTGACAAAAAAGGGGGGGACAAACATAGGGTTGAAAAAATTTCCCTGCGGGGGGCCAGGGGGGACAGAGAACTGGCAGGAAACCAGTAAATAAATGAGGGAAATTTTGTAAAAAAACAAAATGCAAGGAGGCAGTGGAAAAGTTTATTCCCGGGGCATCATAACAAGGGGAAAGACCAAAAAGACCCCTTTTTACCGACGGGGGTAAGGGGGAAGGGGGGGCAAAAAAAAAAAAAGTGCAATAGGGGAATGGAAAAAGTACAGAAGGCAGAAAAACACACGAAAATGGGAGTTTCAGTGCAGGCCAGGAATGAGTATCCCCACGGGAAAGGATTTGGGCCCAGCGACATTTATGAAAATGAAATACCCATCGAAAATTGGGGGACTGCCCCGAAACTTTTTTGCTTGGGCCCCCATCAGGGAGGAAGACAACAGTCAAAGACCAGGTGATCAGATTAAGGACAGGGTGGAGAACTCACAAAAAATGATCAGGGGGTATTTTTAGGGCTGGGGGAGTTTTTAAGGAATTTTTTTTCATAGAGACAAAAAGGGGGCTGTAGGGATACAGCACAAAAGGGAACATCAAGAGGGAATAAAACAAAAAGGGATTGGATGACTACGAACAACTGAGGGGGGGGTTGAAGAAGCTCTTAAGTGACTTTGACCCCCTAAAAGGCGAGGGGAACCCGGACAACTTGGGTCCTTAGAAAAGGGAGCAAAAGAGATTGCTGTGGTCCCTTTAAACCCAAACAATCTTCAAAAAATTTCCTTTTTAAAAAAGGGAAAATTCCTGAGAAAGGGAAAAAACAGTAATGTAGCCCCCTATTTAAGAAAGGAAACAAAAAACGAGGCACTAAAAAAGGGCCCTGTGCCCCGGACATGTATTGTGTGAAAAGTCAGGGAAAGAAAAATTATCAGGGGGGAAGTGGGGGAACCCCGGGAAAAGGAAAAAAGATTTTTAAATAAAAACCAAAGCATGAGTTCAGGGAAGGCAAATCTTGTATCAAAAACCCTCCTGGAGTTTTATGACAAAGTAACAGAAAATAAAACACGAGAGAGAGGGGTGGGTAGATTGCGGTTTTTCCAGACGCAGGGAAAGGGCCTTTTACACAGTTCCCCACAAGAGATTTTCGCAGAAGCTGGAGGATTTAAACGCATGTAAAAGGGAAAGGGGACTGCAATGGATAAGGTAAAAACCCGACAGGGAGGGAGCAAAAAGGGGTCCCCTGGGACGTGAAAAGGTATCACATTGGGGCCCTGTTACGGGGGCGGGGTCCCCCCAGGGGGCGTTTTTAGGACCGTGTATTTTTTTATTTATATGAACGACATGGTGGAAGGAATAGACTCTGAAGTGCCCTTTTTCGCAGGGTGATGTGAAGTTGTTTAGAAAAATTAAAACGGACGAGGATGAGGCAGGGGCTGCAAGGACCTGGACAGGGTGGGCATGTGGTCCAGTAATGGGTTTCTCGAATTTTAATCCAAACCAAATGCAAAGTCAAGAAATTGGGGGAGGGGAAAGAAGACCGCGAAGGGTAAAGGCAGGTGGGACAAAAGGCTACAAAACCTCACCAGGGAGAAAGACCTTGGGGTGAAACCCTAAAACCGAAACACTTTCCCCCGGAGGGGACCCCATCAAAAAAAAAACTGCTGCAGCATTTGGGGGCCCGGAAAACCTGAGAAAAGCATTCCGATACCTTAATAAGGGAAAAGTTCAAAACACGGTAACACTGTGTTTTTTGGGTTTGGCCCCTACTGGAGTATGCAGCCCAGTTTTGAACCCACACCTGGTCAAGCAACCCAAAAAAGTTAGAGAAAGTAAAAAAAGGTTTGCAAAAAAGGCTAGTCCCCCGATCAAGGGAATGTCCCAAAAGGGAAGTTTTAAGGGAAACTCGGGGTGGACGACATTGGAGGACAAGAGTCAGGGGAGGGCATGAAAACGGCATACAAGATACGCGGGGAATAGACCCAAAGGGGGACCCGAGATAGGATGTTCCCGGGGAGGGGAAAAAGGGACAAGTGGTTTACAAATGGAAGCTGAAGACTCCCGGAAAGAACACAGGGACATTTTGGAAGCATTTTTTCAGTAAAGAGTTGTCAGCAAGCGGAATGCCTAGCAAGTGAAGTGTTTGGGGGGGAACCCCTACAAAAATTTTAAGAAGAGTATGACAAAGCTCAAAGGGAAACAAGAGAGAGAGGACCCGTAGCGATCAGTGAAGAGGCGGGGCCAGGAGTGAGTCCGACCCCTGGGAACCAACCCCTTTGAGTCCCCCAAATAAATTCCAACAAAACCCCACACACACCACCACACCCACCCCCACCACCAAACCCCAACACCCACACACACACACACACCACAAAAACCACAAAAAACCCACACCCCAAACACAAACAACCCCCCCCCCCCCCCCACCCAAAAACCCACACAAACCACACACCACACACACACCAAAAAAACAAAAACCCACAAAACACACAAAAAAACAAAACAAAACACGCCCAACAACACACAAAACACCCAATCACAAACAAAACCCAAAAACAAAAACCCCCCAAAAAAACCAAAAACACACACAAAACACAAAAACCCACAAAACACACACAACCCAAAAACACCCAACCCACCCAAAAAAACACCAAACAAAACACACCAAACAAACACACCACACCACAACAAAACAAAAACACCAAAAACACACACACAAAAACACAACACAAACAAAAACACCACAAAAACACAAAAAACCCACCAAAACAAAAACCCCCCACCAAAACCACCAAAACAAAAAAAACACACACAAAACACACCCCCAAACACACCCCCCCAAACCCCAACACAAAAACCCCCCCCAAAAAAACCCCACACAAACACCACAAACAAAAAACAAAACAAAAAACAACCAAAAAACAACACACAAACAAACACCCACAAACACACACACAAAAACACCAAAAAACAAACAAAAAAAAAAACCACACACAAAAACACACAAAAAACCCCAAAAAAACAAAAAACCCAAACCCCAAAAACAACACAAAACACTCCAAAAAACACACACAAACCCCACCCCAAAACAACACCCAAACACACACAAACACACACACAAAAAAACAAAAAACACACACAAAAACACACACCCAAAAAAAAACCCCCACACAAACCCCCCCCCCCCCCCCAAAAAAAACCCCCAAACACACAACCCACACCAAACACACCAAACCCCCCCACAAACCCACACACACACACAAAAACCCAAAACAAACACACAAAAAAACACAAAAAAACAAACCCACACACAAAACAAAACACAACAAACACAAAAACAAACACACAAACCCCAAACACACAAACAAAAAACACAAACAAAACACACAACACAAAAAACAAAACAAAACAAAACAAACCCCAAAAACACACAAATTACAAAAACGGAAAAAAAAACAAAAAACAAAAAAAACAAAAAACAAAAAAACGGAAAAAAACACAAAAAACAAAAAATTAAAGAGGAAAAAAAAAAAATTTGGGAAAAGGCAAGGTTTTAAAATTTAAAATTTTTTAATCCAAATTTTAAAATTTGGGTTTTTTTCAAGTAAGTAAAACGTTTTCAAGTGGGTAAATGGTTTTAAGTGGGGGTAACTGGTATTTAAAGGGGATTAAATGGTTTTTAAATGGGATAATGGGATAAGTGGGATAAACTTGGGATAAGGTGGGATAACTGGGATAAGTGGGAAAACTGGGTACAAAATGGGGTAACTGGTTTAAGTGGGGGTAATGGTTAAAATGGGATAACTGGGGGTAAAAGTTGGGGGATAATGGTTAAAAGTGGGAAAACTGGTAAAGTGGAAAAAACTTTGGGTTTAAAAAAGGGGGTAAATTTGGGCCTAAGGGATAAACCCGGGAAAAGGGGGGATAATGGTATAAGTGGGAAAAATTGGGACAAAAATGGGATAAAAAAGGGATAAGTGGGGTAACGGGAAAGTGGGATAATGGTATAATGGGAAAAACTGGGGATAAGTGGGGTAAATGGACAAGTGGGATAAAATGGTTTCAGTGGGATAACTTTGGGAAAATTTGGGGAAAATGGGAAAAAAATAATGGTACAATGGGATATTGGGTTTTGGGATAATGGTAAAGTGGGATAATGGTTTCAAGTGGAAAACTGGTAAAGTGGGGTAAAAGGACAAGGAAAAAGGGGGAAAAGGTAAAAAAGTGGGGAAAAACTGGGGTTTAAAGGGGGTAAAATGGTACAAGTGGGAAACTGGACCCCCTGGGGGTAACTGGAAAGGGGGGATAAAATTGGGGACAAGTGGGTTAGGAAAAAAATGGTAAAAATGGGATAAACTGGTTAAAATTGGGGAAAACGGACAAATGGGATAATGGTATAAAATGGGGAAAAATGGTAAAGTGGGATAATGGAAAAGTGGGATAACTGGTACAAGTGGGATAACTGGTTAAAAATGGGATAACTGGGAATGTGGGAAAAATGGTAAAGGGGGGGAAAAATGGTACAAGTGGGAAAAACTGTTACAAGTGGGATAAATGGTACAAGTGGGGAAAAAATGGTAAAAGTGGGGTAAATGGTACAAGTGGGATAAAATGGGGCAAGGGGGATAAAACTGGTAAAGTGGGATAAACTGGTAAAGTGGGATAATTTGGGCAATGGGAAACCCGGACAAGTGGGATTTCGGGAAATTTTGGGGTAATTGGTACAAGTGGGGTTACTTGGTTAATTAGGGGGGATAAATGGTATTGGGGGGGATTTAAATTTTAAAAAGGGGGAAATGGACGGTGGGTTTAAATGGTATGTGGGAAAACTGGGTTTCGGGGAAAAACTGGTATGGGGGGAAACTGGTACCGGGGGGATAACTGGATAAGGGGATTTAAATGGTTTTAAGGGGGTAAAATGGAAATGGGGATAAAATGGTACGGGGGGATAAACTGGGGGACAACGTGGGATAAATGGATAAGGTTTGGGAAATAAAAATTTGGTAAAAAGGGGGGGGATAAATGGTAAAGGGGGATAAATGGTGGCAAGGTTTGGGGTTTAAATGGTTTTAAAAAGTGGGAAAAAAATTACCGGGGGATAACTGGTAAAGGGGGGAAAAACTGGTTTCAATGAATTTTAATGGTACAAGTTGGGTATTTGGGTAACCAAAGGGGGGAAACTGGTAAATGGTGGTTTTAAAAAAATCTGGTGGGATTTTGGTACTGGGGATAAAGGACTTGGGGGAAAACAGGTACTGGTGGAATAACTGAGACTGGGGGAATAACTGGTACTGTTGTAATAACTGATACTGGCGGGATAACTGGTACTGGTGAGATAACTGGTATTGGTGGAATAACTGATACTGGGGGTGTAGCTGGTACTGGTGGGATAACTGGTACTGGTAAGATAACTGGTACTGATGGGATAACTGATACGGGGGGATAAGTGGTACTGTTGGAATAACTGATACTGGTGGGATAACTGGTACTGGTGAGATAGCTAGTACTTGTGGGAGAACTGATACTGGGGAATAACTGGTACTGGTGGGATAACTGGTACTGACAGAATAACTTGTACTGCTGGGATAACTGGTACAGGTGGGATAACTGGTACTGGTGGGATAACTGGTACTGGTGAGATAACTGCTACTGGTGGGATCACTGGTACTTGTGGGATAACTGGTACTGGTGGGATAACTGGTACTGGTGGAATCACCGGTACTGATGGGATAACTGGTACTGGTGGGATAACTGGTACTGGTGGGATAACTGGTACTGGTGGGATAACTTGTACTGCTGGGATAACTGGTACTGGTGGGATAACTGGTACTGGTGGGATAACTGGTACTTTTGGGATAACTTGTACTGGTGGGATAACTGGTACTGGTGGGATAAATGGTACTGGTGGGATAACTGGTTCTGGTGGGATAACTTTCACTGGTGGGATAACTGGTACTGGTGGGATAACTGGTACTGGTGGGATAACTGGCACTGGTGGGATAACTGGCGCTGGTGAGATAACTGGCACTGGTGGGATAAATGGTACTGGTGGGATAACTGGTACTGGTGGGATAACTGGCACTGGTGGGAAAACTGGCACTGGTGGGATAACTAGTACTGTTGGGATAACTGG
This sequence comes from Cherax quadricarinatus, assembly GCF_026875155.1. Classification (NCBI taxonomy): domain Eukaryota; kingdom Metazoa; phylum Arthropoda; class Malacostraca; order Decapoda; family Parastacidae; genus Cherax; species Cherax quadricarinatus. The sequence continues at coordinate 24,730,609 of NC_069419.1, forward strand.
TACTGGTGGGATAACTGGTACTGGTGGGATAACTGGTACTGGTGGGATAACTGGTACTGGTGGGATAACTGGCACTGGTGGGATAACTGGTGCTGGTGGGATAACTGGTACTGGTGGGATAACTGGTACTGGTGGGATAACTGGTACTGGTGGGATAATTGGTACTGGTGGGATAACTTTTACTGGTGAGATAACTGGTTCTTGTTGGATAACTGGTACTGGTGGGATCACTGGTACTGGTGGGATAACTGGTACTGGTGGGATAACTGGTACTGGTCGGATAACTGGTACTGGTGGGATAACTGATATAAGTGGGATAACTGGTACTGGTGGGATAACTGGTACTGGTGGGATAACTTGTACTGGTGGGATAACTGGTACTGGTGGGATAACTGGTACTGGTGGGATCACTGGTACTGGTGGGATAACTGGTACTGGTGGGATAACTGGTACTGGTGGGATCACTGGTACTGGTGGGATAACTTTTACTGGTGGGATAACTGGTACTGGTGGGATCACTGGGACTGTGGTATAACTGGGACTGTGGGATAACTGGTACTGGTGGGATAACTGGTACTGGTGGGATAACTGATATAAGTGGGATAACTGGTACTGGTGGGATAACTGGTACTGGTGGGATAACTTGTACTGGTGGGATAACTGGTACTGGTGGGATAACTGGTACTGGTGGGATCACTGGTACTGGTGGGATAACTGGTACTGGTGGGATAACTGGTACTGGTGGGATCACTGGTACTGGTGGGATAACTTTTACTGGTGGGATAACTGGTACTGGTGGGATAACTGGTACTGGTGGGATAACTTGTACTAATGTGATAACTGGTACTGGTGGGATAACTGGTACGGGTGGGATAACTGGTACTGGTGGGATAACTGGTACTGGTGGGATAACTGGTACTGGTGGGATAACTGGTACTGGTGGGATAACTGGTTCTGGTGGGATAACTGGTACTGGTGGTATAACTGGTACTTTTGGGATAACTGGTACTGGTGGGATAACTGGCGCTGGTGAGATAACTGGCACTGGTGGGATAACTGGTACTTGTGGGATAACTGTTACTGGTGGGATAACTGGCACTGGTGGGAAAACTGGCACTGGTGGGATAACTAGTACTGGTGGGATAACTGGTACTGGTGGGATAACTGGTACTGGTGAGATAACTGATACTGAAGGGATAACTGGTACTGGTGGGATAACTGGTACTGGTGGGAAAACTGGTACTGGGGAACTGGGTAACTGGTGGGATAATTACTGGTGGGAAAAACTGGTACTGGTGGGATAACTGGTACTGGTGGGATAACTGGTAATGGTGGGATAACTGGTACTAGTGGGATAACTGGTACTGGTGGGATATCTGGTACTGGTGGGATAACTGGTACTAGTGTGATAACTGGTACTGGTGGGATAACTGGTACTGGTGGGATAACTGGTACTGGTGAGATAACTGGTACTGGTGGGATAACTGATACTGGTGAGATAACTGGTACTGGTGGGATAACTGGTACTGGTGGGATAACTGGTTCTGGTGGGATAACTTTCACTGGTGGGATAACTGGTACTGGTGGGATAACTGGCACTGGTGGGATAACTGGCACTGGTGGGATAACTGGCGCTGGTGAAATAACTGGCACTGGTGGGATAAATGGTACTGGTGGGATAACTGGTACTGGTGGGATAACTGGCACTGGTGGGAAAGCTGGCACTGGTGGGATAACTAGTACTGTTGGGATAACTGGTACTCGTGGGATAACTGGTACTGGTTTGATAACTGGTACATGTGGGATAACTGGTACTGGTGGGATAACTGGTAGGGGTGGGATAACCGGCACTGGTGGGATAACTGGTGCTGGTGGAATAACTGGTACTGGTGGGATAACTGGTACTGGTGGGATAACTGGTACTGGTGGGATAACTGGTACTGGTTGGATAACTGGTACTGGTGGGACAACTGGTTCTTGTTGGATAACTGCTACTGGTGGGATCACTGGTACTGGTGGGATAACTGGTACTGGTGGGATAACTGGTACTGGTGGGATAACTGGTACTAGTGGGATAACTGATATAGGTGGGATAACTGGTACTGGTGGGATAACTGGTACTGGTGGGATAACTGGTACTGGTGGGATAACTGGTACTGGTGGGATAACTGGTAAGGGTGGGATCACTGGTACTGGTGGGATAACTGGTACTGGTGGGATAACTGGTACTGGTGGGATCACTGGTACTGGTGGGATACTTTTACTGGTGGGATAACTGGTACTGGTGTGATAACTGGTACTGGTGGGATAACTTGTATAGGTGTGATAACTGGTACTGGTGGAATAACTGGTACGGGTGGGAAAACTGGTACTGGTGGGATAACTGGTACTGGTGGGATAACTGGTACTGGTGGGATAACTGGTACTGGTGGGATAACTGGTTCTGGTGGGATAACTGGTGCTGGTGGTATAACTGGTACTGGTGGGATAACTGGTACTGGTGGGATAACTGGCACTTGTGGGATTACTGGCGCTGGTGAGATAACTGGCACTGGTGGGATAACTAGTACTTGTGGGATAACTGGTACTGGTGGGATAACTGGCACTGGTGGGAAAACTGGCACTGGTGGGGTAACTAGTACTGGTGGGATAACTGGTACTGGTGGGATAACTGGTACTAGTGGGATAACTGATACTGGAGGGATAACTGGTACTGGTGGAATAACTGGCACTGGTGGGAAAACTGGTACTGGTGGGATAACTGGTACTGGTGGGATAACTGGTACTGGTGGGATAACTGGTACTGGTGGGATAACTGGTACTAGGGGGGATAACTGGTACTGGTGGGATAACTGGTACTGGTGGGATAACTGGTACTGGTGAGATAACTGGTACTGGTGGGATAACTGGTACTGGTGAGATAACTGGTACTGGTGGGATAACTGGTACTGGTGGATAACTGGTACTGGTGGGATAACTGGTACTGGTGGGATAACTGGTACTGGTGGGATAACTGGTTTCTGGTGGGATAAACTGGTACTGGTGGGATAACTTGTACTGGTGGGATAACTGGTACTGGTGGGATAACTGTTACTGGTGGGATAACTGGTACTGGTGGGATAACTGGTACTGGTGGGATAACTTGTACTGGTGGGATAACTGGTACTGGTGGGATAACTGGTACTGGTGGGATAACTGGTATTGGTGGGACAACTTGTACTGGTGGGATAACTGGTACTGGTGGGATAACTGGTACTGGTGGGATAACTGTACTGGTGGGAAACTGGGACTGGTGGGATAACTTGTACTGGTGGGATAACTGGTACCTGGTGGATAACTGGTACTGGTGGGATAACTGGTACTGGTGGGATAACTGGTTACTGGTGGATTAACTGGTACTGGTGGGATAACTTTTACTGGTGGGATAACTGGTACTGGTGGGATAACTGGTACTGGTGGGATAACTGGTACTGGTGGGATAACTGGTTACTAGTGTGATAACTGATACTGGAGGGATAATGGTACTGGTGAATAACTGGCTCGTGGAAAACTTGGTACTGTGGATAACTGGTAAATGGTGGGATAAAACTGGTACCGGTGGGATAACTGGTACTGGTGGGATAACTGGTACTGGTGGGATAACTGGTACTGGTGGGATAACTGGTACTGGTGGGATAACTGGTACTGGTGGGATAACTGGTACTGGTGGGATAACTGGTACAGTGGTGATATACTGTACTGTGGGATAACTGGTATGGTGGGATAACTGGTACTGGTGGGATAACTGGTACTGGTGGGATAACTGGTACTGGTGGGATAACTGGTACTGTGGGTAACTTGTAGGTGGGATAACTTGTACTGGTGGGATAACTGGTACTGGTGGGATAACTGGTACTGGTGGGATAACTGGTACAAAAGAACACTAATTGCACTTGTACTTTTATTTATTATTAACAAAAAAATTCCTGTTACACATTCGTGTTTCACAATGTTGATATTGTGTATGTGTGTGTGTGTGTGTGTGTGTGTGTGTGTGTGTGTGTGTGTATGTGTGTGTGTGTGTGTGTGTGTATGTGTGTGTGTGTTGTGTGTACTCACCTAGTTGAGGTTGCGGGGGTCGAGTCCGAGCTCCTGGCCTGTGTGTGTGTGTGTGTGTGTGGTGTGTGTGATATGTGTGTGTGTGTTGTTGTGTATGTGTTGGTGAGTGTGTGTGTGTGTATGTGTGTGTGTGTGTGTGTTGTGTGTGTGGTGTGTGTGTGTGTGTGTGATGTGTGTTGTGTGTGTGTGTGTGTGTGTGTGTGTTGTGTGTGTATGTGTGTGTGTACTCACCTATTTGTACTCACCTATTTTTGGTTGCAGGATCGATTCACAGCTTCTGCCCCGCCTCTTTCACTGATTGCTACTAGGTCTCTCTCTCCCTGCCCCATGAGCTCTATCATACCTCGCCTTAAAACATGTATGGTTCCAGCCTCCACTACGTCACTTTCTAGGCTATTCCAGGGCCTGACTACTCTATGACTGAACAAATACTTCCTACATCCCTTTGATTCATCTGAGTCTTCAACTTCCAATTGTGACCTCTTGTGTCGTGTCCCTTCTCTGGAACATCCCGATCTTTGTCCACCTTGTCTATTCCGCGCAGTATTTTAGATGTCTTATCATGTCTCTCCTGACCCTCCTGTCTCTCCAGTGTCGTCAGGCCGATTTCCCTCAACCTTTCTTCGTAGGACAATCCCGTAGCTCTGGGACTAGTCTTGTTGCAAACCTTTGCACTTTCTCTAATTTTTTGACTTGCTTGACTAGATGTGGATTCCAAACTGGTGCTGCATACTCCATATGGGCCTGACGTAAATGGTATACAGAGTCTTAAACGAATCCTACTGAGGTATCGGAACGCTATCCGTAGTTTGCCAGGCGCCCGTATGCTGCAAGCAGTTATCTGATTGAGTGCGCCTCAGGAGATATGCTCGGTGTTATACTCACCCCCAGATCTTTTTTCCCCTTTAGTGAGGTTTGCAGTCTTTGGCCATCTAAACAAAATTGTGGGCTCGGTCTTCTTTGCCCTTCCCCAATCTTCATGACTTTGCATTTGGCAGGGTTAAATTCAAGGAGCCAGTTGCTGGACCAGGCTTGTAGCCTGTCCAGGTCTCTTTGTAGTCCTGCCTGATCCTCATCCGATTTGATTCTTCTCATTAACTTCGCATCATCTGCCAACAAGGACACTTCTGAGTCTATCCCTTCAGTTATGTAGTTCACATATACCAAGAACAGCACAGGTCCTAGGACTGACCCCTGTGGAACCCCGCTTGTCACAGGCGCCCACTTTGACACCTCGTCGCGTACCATGACTCGTTGTTGCCTCCCTGTCATGTATTCTCTGATCCATTGCAGTGCCTTTCCTTTTATGTGTGCCTGATCCTCTAGCTTTTGCAGTAACCTCTTGTGAGGAACTGTGTCGAAGGCCTTCTTGCAGTCCAAAAATATGCAGTCGATCAACCCCTCTCTCTCTCTTGTCTTACTTCTGTCACCTTGTCATAAAACTCTAGTAGGTTTGTGACACAGGATTTTCCTTCCCTGAAACCGTGCTGGT
>NC_069419.1:24741198-24751198 GCF_026875155.1 Cherax quadricarinatus
GGCTGGTGGGACTTTTTTCACTCTCACGATTACCCCCTCACTCTTGCTTCAACGTGTTGTGGAGTGCACCGGAGATGCGGGGGCATGCAGAAACACAAGTAATTTTCACACCCAGCTATAAATGATAAGTACATTACCCACTTTTTTTATATTTTTTTTTTTTCTTGTTTTACGAATAGAAAACGAAATATTTGAGGAATTAAACGAAAAACTTGGGGAAAAAAAATGAAAGATAAAGACAGATTAACAAACTAGCAAACCCCGACAGGGGTCATGAAAATAGTTTGTTTAAAACAGGGATTAAAGAACTAGTAGTTCAGGCAGGGGGTCATGAAAAAAATAGTACTTGGGAAAGGGGGGTTTATTTAACAAATTTGTACTGGCGGGGATCAAAAGAACTAGTAGTACTGGCAGGGGATCAGAAATTTGTAGTACCCGGCCAAAGGGGATCATTAACTGTAGTAAAATGGCAGGGGGGCCTTTAACTAGTAGTACTTGGGGGAGGGGATTTATGAATAGTAGTAATGGCAGGGGAGGCAAAGAACCTATAGTACGGGGAGGGGGGTTTTGAACTAAATAAAATACTGGCAGGGGGGTCCCTGAACTAGTAGTTTCTGGCAAAGGGGGGTCATGAACTTTGTGGGACTGGGAGGGGATCATGAACTAGTAGTACTGGCAGGGGAAACAGAACTAGTTTATGGCAGGGGATCATGAACTAGTAGTATTGGGGGGGATCATGAACTAGAGTACTGGGGAGGGGATCAAAGAAAATATTAAATTTCTGGCAGGGGGGGTCCCTGAAAAATAGAGTACTGGCAGGGGGTCAAAGAACTAGTAGTACTGGCAGGGGATCCCCTGAATAGTTGTACTTGGGAGGGGTTCCCTGAACTAGTTGACTGGAGGGGGTCCCTGAAATAGTAGTACGGCAGGGGATCATGAATTGTAAAATACTTGGGGAGGGGATTTTGAAACTAGTGGGAATGGCAGGGTTTTAGGGGGGAAAATAAAAGTATTGGCAGGGGGGTTTATGGAAAAGTAGTACTGGCCGGGGGGTCAAAAACTAGTAACTGGGGGACGGGAAGTCATGAAAATATTTGTAAATGGGGAGGGGATTTAATGAAATAGTTGTACTTGGGAGGGGAGTCATTTAACTAGTGATGGGGAAAGGGGGTAAAGAACTAGAAATACTTGGCAGGGGGGTTTATTTAACTAGTAGTACTTTGGGAGGGATTTATGAACTAGTAGTACTGGCGGGGGGTCGGGAAATTGTAGAACGGCAGAGGATCATGAACTAGTAGTACTGGGGAGGGGATCATGAACTAGTAGTACTGGGGGCGGGGGTCATGAAATAGTAGTACTGGGAGGGGGTTCATGAAATTGTAGTACTGGGAGGGGATCAAAGAACTAGTAGTACTGGCAAAGGGGGTCATGAACTAGTAGTACTGGGAGGGGATCATGAAATTTGTGTTTCTGGGAGGGGGGGTCATTTAATAGTAGTATGGGGAGGGGAGTCATGAATAGTATCTGGGAGGGGGGGAAAAAATTTATTAATAGTTGTAATGGCAGGGGTCATGAACTAGTTGGGATTTGGGAGGGGGGTCTTTAACTAGTAGTACTGGCAGGGGAGTCAGGGAAATAGTAGTCTGGCAGGGGGGTCATGAACTAGTAGTACTGGCAGGGGATCTGAAAAATAGTAGTAAATGGCAGGGGGGGTCATGGGGGAAAAGAGGGGACTGGGAGGGGGGTCATGAACTAGTAGTACTGGAGGGGGTCATGAAATAAAAAGTTTCTGGCAGGGGGTCATGAACTAGGGAAAATACTGGGGGGGGGATCATGAAAAGTAGTTTCTGGCAGGGGATTTATGAAATAGTAGTACTGGCCCGAAGGGGGTCAGAACTAGTTAAACTGGCAGGGGAAACATGGGAAATTTGTAGACTGGCAGGGGAAACTGAAAATGTAGTATTTCCGGGGATCAAGAAAATAGTAGTACGGCAGGGGTTTTTTATGAACTGTATTTCTGGCAGGGGGTCATGAACTAGTAGTAAATGGCAGGGGAAACAGAACTAGAAATACTGGCAGGGGATCAATGAACAGTTTTTATTTAGGGGATCATGAAACCTTTGTAGTACTGGCAGGGGATCATGAAAAAGTAGTTTCTGGCGGGGTTCAGAAATGTATACTGGGAGGGGATCATGAACCCGTTGTACTGGCAGGGGTTCCCTGAAAAGTAGGGATGGCAGGGGATCAAAATTGTAGTCTGGCAGGGGATCAGGGAATAGTAGTACTGGCAGGGGAGTCATGAACTAGTATTTCTGGGAGGGGAAATCATGAACTAGTATACTGGGAGGGGGTTTTGAAAAATAAATAGTACTGGGAGGGGGGTCATGAATTAAATGTACTGGCAGGGGAGCTTTTAACTAGTAAATACTGGGAGGGGATCATGAACTTTGTAGTTTTGGCAGGGGGAATCATGAACTAGTAGTACTGGGGAGGGGGTCATGAAAATAAAATAGTACTGGGAGGGGGGTTTGAAATAGTAAATTCTGGCAGGGGATAATGAAAATTTGACTGGGAGGGGATCATGAACTAGTAGTTTCTGGCAGGGGGGTCATTTAATAGTAGTACTGGCAGGGGATCTTTAAAATATAGTAAATGGCAGGGGTTCCCTTTAAAAAAATAGTTTCTTTGGGAGGGGATCATAACTAGTAGACTGGGGGGGGATCATTTAACTAGTATTTCTGGGAGGGGATCATGAACTAGTAAATACTGGGGAGGGGGGGTCATGAACTATATAATGGCCCGGGGGGGTTTATGAACTATAGTTGGGAAAAGGGGATCATGAACTAGTAAACTGGCCGGGAGTTTATGAAATAGTAGTACTGGCAGGGGAGTCATGAACTAGGTTTGTACTGGCAGGGGGAGTCATGAACTTGTAGTATGGGAGGGGATCATTTAAACAGTAGTACTGGGAGGGGGTCAAAGAACTAGTAGTACTGGCAGGGGGTCATGAACTAAAAGTACTGGCAGGGGATCATGAAAAATAGTACTGGCAGAGGATCAAAAACTAGTAGTACTGGGGAGGGGGTCATGACTAGTAGTACCCGGCAGGGGGTCATGAACAAATAGTACTGGGGAGGGGTTCATGAACTAAATATTTCTGGCAGGGGAACATGAACAAATAGTACGGCAGGGGGGCAAGGGAAATAGTATACTGGGCATGGGACATGAAATAGTAGTACTGGCAGGGGGGTCCCTGAAAAGAGTACTGGGAGGGGGTCATGAATAGTAGTCTGGCAGGGGAGTAAAGAACTAGAGTACTGGCGGGGAAACATGAACTAGTAGTACTGGCAGGGGAAATCAAAAACTAGTAAATAAATGGCAGGGGAGTCATGAACTTTGAATTTCTGGCAAAGGGGGGTAATTTAACGAAATATGGCAGGGGATCATAACTATAGACTGGCAGGGGAGTCATGAAAATATTTGTACTGGCCAAAGGGGGGTTTATAACTAATTAAATACCCGGCAGGGGGGTCATGAACTAATAAATAAAAGGGGGCCCCGGGGGGTCAAAGAACTAGTATACTGGGGAGGGGATCTTTAATAGTAGTACTGGGGAGGGGATCTTTAACTAGTAGTACTGCCAAGGAGTCTTTAACTAGTAGTACGGCAGGGGATCATGAAATGTAGTAAATGGCAGGGAATCATGAACTAGTTGTACGCCCCGGGGGCAAGAACTAGTATAATGGCAGGGGTTCATGAAAATAGTAGTTTCTGGCAGGGGATCATGAACAAATAGTACTGGCAGGGGGTCATGAACTATTTGTAAAATGGCAGGGGACATGACTTGTAGTAATGGCAGGGGGGTTTATGAATAGTAGTACTGGGCAGGGGGTCATGAACTTTTATACTGGGAGGGGTTCATGAACTAGTAATACTGGAGGGGGTCAAAGAACTAGTAGTACGGGCAGGGGGTCATGAAAATAGTAGTACTGGCAGGGGTTTATGAAAAAAGTAGTACTGGCAGGGGGTCATGGAAAAATAGTAGTATGGAAAGGGGGGCAAAGAAAATAAATGTACTGGAAAGGGGGTCAAAAGAACTAGTAGTACTTTGGGAGGGGATCCCCTGAAATAGTAGTACTTGGCCCGGGGGTCATGAAAATAGTAGTACTGGAGGGGATCATTAACTAGTAGTACTGGGAGGGGATCATGAACTAGTATTTCTGGCAGGGGGGTCCCTGAATTAGTAGTACGGCAGGGGTTTAAAGAACTAGTAGTCCTGGCGGGGGTCAAGAAAATAGTAGTACTGGGAAAGGGGTTTATGAAATATAGTACGGGGAGGGGTCATGAACTAGTAGAAATGGCAGGGGGTTTGGGAAATAGTAGTACTGGCCCGGGGGATATGAACTAGTAGTACCCGGGGGGGATCATGAAAAAAAGTGTACTGGCAAAAGGGGTCTTGAACTAGTGTAATGGCAGGGGGTCAAGAAAATAGTAGTAGGCCAAGGGGGTCAGGAAATTTGTAGTATGGAAGGGGGTAAAGAAAATAGTAGTTTCTGGCAGGGGGTCATGAACTAGTAGAATTGGCAGGGGATCAAACTATTTTGTACTGGCAGGGGTCATGAAATAGAGTTTCTGGAAGGGGGTTTAAGAACTAGTAGTACTGGCAGGGGGGGCATGAACATAGTACTGGCAGGGGGGCCTGAACTAGTAGTACTGGCGGGGGCATGAACTTATATGGCGGGGTTTTGAACTAGTTGTACTGGGAACGGATCATGAAAATAGTAAATCTGGGGGGGATCATGAAAAAAGTAGAAATGGCAGGGGATCATGAACTAGTAGTACTGGCGGGGGATTTATGAACTAGTAGTACTGGCAGGGGTTTCCCTGAAAATAGTAGTACTGGCCCGGGGGTCATGAACTAGTATTTCTGGCAGGGGAAACATGAAACTAGTAGTACTGGCAGGGGAAACAAAAGAAATAGTAGTACTGGCAGGGGAATCTTTAACTTTTAGTCCTGGCAGGGGGTCTTTAATTTTTAGTTGTTTCTGGCAGGGGTTCATGGAAAAAAGTAGTACTGGGGAGGGGGTCATGAACTTTGTGTACTACAGGGGACTGAAATATAGTACTGGCCCGGGGATCTTTAACTTTGTAAATATGGGAGGGGGTCATGAACTAGTAGAAATGGCGGGGATCATGAACTAGTAAATACTGGCAAGGGGGTATGAATAGTAAATACTGGGAGGGGATCTTTAAAATAGCAGTACTGGCGGGGGCATGAACTATTTGTACTGGCAGGGGACATTTAACTAATTTGTAAATGGCAGGGGATCTTTAACAAGCAGTACTGGCAGGGGGTCATGAAAAAAGTAGTACTGGCAGGGGATCTGAACTTGTTGTATGGGAGGGGATTGAACTTTGCAGTACGGCAGGGGGGTCATGAAAATAGTAGTTTTGGCAGGGGATTCCCTGAACTAAATAGTTTTTGGCAGGGGATCATGACTAGTATACTGGGAGGGGATAAGAACTAGTATAATGGCAGGGGGTCATGGAAATAGTAAATATGGGAGGGGAAACAATTTTAACTATTTGAAATGGCAGGGGAATATGAATAGTATACCCGGGAGGGGTCATGAAACTAAAAAAAGTACCCGGCGGGGATCATGAAAACTATAGTACTGGCAGGGGGATCTTGGGAAATAGTATTTCTGGCAGGGGTTTATGAATGTTGTACTGGGAGGGGATCATGAACTTTGTAGTTTTCTGGCAGGGGACCCCCCCTTTAACTAGTAGTACTGGCAGGGGGTCATAACTAGTAGTACTGGGAGGGGATCATGAACTAGTTTGTACTGGCCCGGGGGTCATGAACTAGTAGTACTTCGGGAGGGGATCCTGAACTTGTAGTATTGGCAGGGGGTCTTGGGAAAAGTAGTTTCTGGCAGGGGAAAATGAACTAGGGGTACCTTTGGAGGGGTTCATGAACTAGAAATACTGGCAGGGGATCATGAACTAGTTGTTTCGGCCCCGGGGGTCATGGGAAATAGTAGTACTGGCAGGGGGTCAGAACTAGTAGTACTGGCAGGGGGTCATGAATTTGTAAATACTGGGGGGGGATCATGAAATAGTAAATGCTGGCGGGGTTCTGAAAATAGTAATACTGGCGGGGATCAAAGAACTTGTAGAAATGGGAGGGAAAATGAATGTAGTTTTGGGAAAGGGGGTCATTAAAATTTGTTTGTACTGGGAGGGGGGTCATGAACTAGTAGTACTGGCAGGGGATCATGAACTAGTAGTTTCTGGGAGGGGATCATGAACTAGTAGTACTGGCAGGGGGGTTAAAGAACTAGTATTGGGGAGGGGGTTTATGAACTAGTTGTACTGGCCCGGGGTTCAAGAACTATTAGTAAATGGGAGGGGATCATGAACTTTTAGTTCTGGGGAGGGGATCATGAACTAGTTTGTACTGGCCCGGGGGGTCATGAACTATTACTGGGAGGGGAAAACAAAGAACTAGAGTAAATGGGAGGGGGTCAGAAAATAGTATACTGGCAGGGGATCCCTGAATAGGAGTTTCTGGCAGGGGTCATGAACTGGGAGTACTGGGAGGGGGTCATGAACTAGTAGTACTGGCAGGGGATCATGAATAGTTGTACTGGCCCGGGGTTCATGAAAAAAATAGTACTGGCAGGGGATCATGAACTAGTAAATACGGCAGGGGTTCATGAACTATTTGTACTTGGGGAGGGGATATGAACAGTAGTTTTGGCAGGGGGCCCGGGAACTAGTTTGTACTGGCAGGGGGAGTCATTTAAAAAGTAGTACCGGCAGGGGATCATGAATATAGTACTGGCCCGGGGATCATGAATAGTTTGTACTGGCAGGGGATCAAGAACCTAGTAAAATACTTGGGGGCCCCGGGGGCATGGGAAATGTAGATGGCAGGGGGTATGAAATAGTAGTACTGGCAGGGGAAACATGAACATTTTTACTGGGAGGGGGGCAGAAATTGTATACTGGAGGGGAGTCATGAAATATAGTACTGGCAGGGGATCATGAACTAGTAGTACTGGCAGGGGAGTCATGAACTAGTAGTACTGGCAGGGGATCATGAACTAGTAGTACTGGCAGGGGATCATGAACTAGTAGTACTGGCAGGGGATCATGAACTAGTAGTACTGGCAGGGGATCATGAACTAGTAGTACTGGCAGGGGATCATGAACTAGTAGTACTGGCAGGGGATCATGAACTAGTAGTACTGGCAGGGGATCATGAACTAGTAGTACTGGCAGGGGATCATGAACTAGTAGTACTGGCAGGGGATCATGAACTAATGTACTAAGCATGTTGAAAAAAAATATCAGAAGTTTATATAGAGAATATTTGAGTGTGGTTCTCAATCATTCTTGCTTATTCTGAGAGCCTCGTGAGTGCATTCACTCAAGAGTAGTGTGGCACTCTCCTCATTTTGTCGTTACAGCCATAGTGCAAAGGTAAGTCCGTAGGGGTCATTCAGTTTATGGGGAAAGGGAGAGTAGTACCAATTCCTCCTGTCAAGAAGTATTTACAAGCATCAAGGCTGACCCTTCTTGCAACCATTGTCCAGTAGCATCAAGGCATAATCTTGTATGAATTGTCCAGTGGCATCAAGGCTTCACTTGAATGGATTCTTTACTGGCATCAAGACTCTACTTGACTGGATTGTTTAGTGGCATCAAGCGTTACCTTGCAAGGATCCTTCACCGGCATCAAGGTTCCTATTTTGTAAGGAGATAAAAAAGTGACCTAGAACACGAAGTAACTCCCCTGAGACTGGCTTCAAAAGTCTGGATTCACTGAGAGTTATCAAGCCAAGATTGCCAGGCACCACAATGCAATATTCATGAATCAAAAATAAAACGCAACAGGTTTTTTTTAACAAAATTAAAAGAAAGGGAATATGTCCCAAAGAGGGGCGATATAATTTTTGTGTGTGTGTGTTTAGGTAAACATGAGGAAATGACGCGCTGTCATATCCCTCCGGCTTTATAGCGTGCCCTCGAATGTAATAATTAAGTGGAATGGGTTACCAGAGGACCAGACGGAGTGTAATAGCGAGTGTAACTCCAAAAATAGCTTTGGTAAACACTTTTCTTCAGCTTCGTGACTTCTCTTGTTTGTGTTGGCTGAATATCTTCCATAAACAGTCTGTTGTGGGATCGTTCTCTCTCTCTGTTTCTCTCTCTGTCTCTCTCTCTCTCTCCTCTCCTCTTTTCCTCATCTCTCTCTCTCTCTCTCTCTCTCTCTCTCTCTCTCTCTCTCTCTCTCTCTCTCCTCTCTCTCCCCTCTCTCTCTCTCTCTCATCTCTCTCTCTCTTTTTATATATATATATATATATATATATATATATAAATATATATATATATATATAATTATAAAATATATGCAAAACAACCACTCTGAAAGAATAGAGAAATTCCAAGCGCTTTCGTGACTACTCACATTATCAAGGAACTATGAAAGTAAAGCATCCAAGGAAGCTATATAAGGGGTCTGGCCAACACCTCACTATCAGATCCCACAACGGTTTTAAAAACCTGACGCGCGCCGACCCAACTGGACAGGTCCTTTGCACAACTCACCCACAAACTATTCTACCCAAGAAAATTTAAAAATTATTATTTGTCCAGTGTATTATTAAATTCTTCCCAAATTCTATTAATTATAAATGGATCTAATTTATATAAACAAAGGAAATATTCATATTATTGTCAAAACTGCTTTTTTATGAAACAAGATCAATTATATTCCTGTCGACCATGGACTTGCATTTATACTACTTTCTCAACTTTTGAAAATCAATTGGATGGTTAAAATCTCTTACATGAATAAATAGAGCATTGGAATCTTGTCCAGTTCTAATGCTATATTTATGTTGTTTTAATCTTAGTTCGAGATTTTACCAGTTTGACCGTAATAAACTTCATCGCAAATTTTACAAGGAATCTTATAGACACATCCATCTGCATTTTGGGGGGAATTCTTTATCAAAAGTTATTTTACTGACAATTTTTTTAAATACAACTTAATATTAAAAGTCTTAAGAAAAAAGGCAACAACCGTTTTCAGGGTAAGGGAAACCCAACATTTTTTTTAGTTAAAAGCGGTTTTCCCTTTTTTTTGGGATTGTAAAAAGTATTTTAGCAACTTTAAAAAAGTTTTAAACAGTTACATTTTTTGGGGTTTATTTTAAATCATTACCATTTCAAAAATTTTGGATATTTCCTCTCTATAACCACGACTAAAAATTCGTAAAGCTCCAAAAACTTGATAGAAAAACAGACAGTTTTTGACTCTATCTTGAGCAGAATAATAGTGACATAGAACGTTATTTGTATTTTCTTAAATTTTAAATTTGAATTCATTTTTACCCTTTAATAAAAAACATCTAGAAAAGGCAATGATGGGATTGAGAAACTTTTGCGCAATGGGGAAACTTTTTTCAGGGAAAAGTTTTCGCCACACATGGGTTCATCAGTCCAATACAAAGATGAAGGGGAAGGGGAAAGGGGGAGTTAGGGAATCACCCCCCAGCCCGGAGTCGAGTGTTCAGTCCCCTCAATCTTGAAAAAAAAAAAAGCATAGGGGCCCAGACGTGGGTTTATAAATGTATGAGGGGAGGGGAAGCAGGGGAGGCGGGGTCATAGGGTACCATCCACAGTCGAGAGGGCTTTTGTCCAAAGGTTAACAAGTTTGAAGAATTTTTTGTAACAAATCCCCGATGCTCAGTTCTGCAGTTGTGATGAATGGTTTTAAAAAAAACCCACAATTGAAGATTGGACCTTTGTTTTCAAAGAAAACTTCAACACTTTTTCAACCCGGACGAAGACCTATTCGACGTGGTGGACCAATGACCCCGCCTCCGCCTGCTTCACCTCACCTCACACATAATAAGCCACTTACGGGCCCATGCTGTACATTCACAAGATTGATGGACTGAACACACGACTCCAGGCTGAGGGACTG
>NC_069419.1:24752817-24767817 GCF_026875155.1 Cherax quadricarinatus
AGAAAAGAAAAGAGAGATAGAGGGGAGGAAAAGAGAGAGAGAGAGAGAGAGAGAGAGAGAGAGAGAGTAATAAAGATGCATGCTTGAACAAGGACACTACCCAGCTAGCTCTCACTGAGTCCAGCCTGGCAAGCTATGAGTGGCTGCTGCCTAGTGACACCAGCTAGCCCACCTGGCCTTACACACGTCTAGTGCAGCCATCGCTGAACGGGCCAGCGCACCACGCAAGTGTCAGGATTTTCCCCAACATATTCTCTGTCAAGGTAACTCAGCTTCAGGTCGCCGTCAAGGGAAGGGGAGACTGGAGTCAAGAGCTCACATATTCGTGTGTGAGACAGGTGAGGGGTGTTCCTAGGTGCCAATTAACAACCGAGAGACTGACGTGAAAAAAAAATGGGTGCCAAGGTTTAGAGAAAATGGTTGGGAGTAGACGAGAGTGGGAGTAAAGACAGGGAGTATGTGGGGTATGGATGAAAAATGGAGTTGTATATACATAATTTGTTTGGACTATGTACATACTTGAGTTATATAGCACTACGATTACCATCGCCAGTAAACACTTCAACAACAACACCACCACAATACCAAAACAATACCACCATAATACCATTAACCACCACCACCACCACCACTGCCACCACCACCACTAGACCACCGCCACCACCACTAACACACCATCGACACCACACCACCGCCGCTACCACCACCACCACTACCACCATCATCACTTCCACCACCACTAACACCACCACTAATAACTAAGAAGCTGCCATCAGCAAGTCTCCTTAAAAGGCTTCTATCAAAAGCCTGTCAACAATAGCGTTATAATAAAAGACTTTCAGCTGGAAGTTCTAACAATTTTTAAATGGAAAGCTTCAAAGTGACGCTTACATCAGGCTTTCACTGTCAGGCTTTCCGTATCAGGCTTTCAACAGCAGGTTTTCTTTGAGGCACTTGTGGTAAAAGGCTCACCAAGAATTAAACTGGAGTTCCAACAGCAGCAGGCCGTTATTTGCAATGGAAGAATCTACTACACAGCCAATAATTGTTAAACTTTTAAACTTACCTCTGCACAATTGTGACCTCTGTCACCATTGTACAGGTCAGCAATGTAAACATTACCCCCATCCCCCCATCACACACTACTAAGGTTACTAACACAACGAAGTTAACGTAAAATCTTATAATACACAGACAATATAGGCGCTCCTTTACTGACAAGATAAACACTAACAGCAGAACCATGACGGTCCGAGAACAGAATCATACAGAGAAAGTCAGTCTCCTCCAAGAATTGTTACTGTTATCTGTGGTTTAATTATATATTACCTCCGCTGATTCATAATTATGTGAAGTTGTTACTTAAAATTGTGATCAGTTCTTAGTGATCGCTTGTTTAGTCTCTAGGAAGGATTTGTTCCAGTGACCTTTGAAATAAAGCTGCGGGAACGTTTTGCCCTTCTGATCAACCTACGTCGTCTTGCCCTTGTGACTAACCCAGTTCTTGCCCTTGTGACCAACCAACGTCTTGCTCTTTTTACCAAAACCACGTCTGTGACCAAGCACACGTCTTGACCTCGTGACCAACACACGTTTATTTCTCGGAAATAATATTAAGAAATAATGCTGTGACTTGAAAATATAGAGCAGCGCTATGAGGCAGTCATTTCCACTTTTCAGGCTCTCAGTGTTATTACTGTTGGGGGAGCCAGGAAAGAGAGAGAGAGAGAGAAAAGGAGAGAAGGGGAGAGAGAGAGAGAGAGAGAGAGAGAGAAGAGAGAGGAGAGAGAAGAGAGAGAGAGAGAGAGACAGAGAGACAGAGAGAGGACAGAAGACAGACAGACAGACAGACGAGACAGACAGACAGACAGACAAAGAGAGAAAGAGAGAGCATTTAAATATACAAATAACTAACACTTGCATGTTTGTTGCCTAAAGAATATAATGGAGATATACTGATGAAAACGGAGAATGGAAAAGATAAAAGACAATAAGAAAAAAAAGAAAGAAAATTAAACAGAAAAAACTGGTTAACGAGAGAGTGGCTGGATCTCTCTTACATGCGTAACGAACCTCGCAGACTCTTCATACTCTCCCACTGTAGTGAAAAATCTCCCCAGGATTTTTATCATCTCCCTTTGAAACGAGAGTCCACCTTGAATCATCACCATATCTCCCTGCGTAACGAGAAAGTTCCAGGATATTCGTCATGTCTCTTAATAACGAGAGCCATCCTATTTCTCCATCTCTGTGTGTAATAAGAGTCTCTGGGTCTCCCTCATCTCCCTGTGTAACGAGAAAGTCCCAGGATATTCACCATTTCACTTTGTAACGAGAGAGGAGCTTAACATCCATTTACGGTGAGTGGAGGCCTTACACTTTGATGTAAGCGCCCTTCCCCAACCCTCCTCCCCGCGTCACGGTAGAGGGGGACTTATGGATTTCCTCTGTCTCCCTGTATGACTAGGGAGCCCCTGGCACCCTCCTTAACAGCGAGTCTAACGAAGGTACTGATTCCCAACCCTGTGGAAACAAAGCAGCAAAGAGAGTACTCTCTGCCTCTAATTTATTACATTTGTCACCAGGACAACAACGCTAATGGGAGCTGGGAAGAGCGAGACACTGGAGTGTGGGCGGGTGTGTTCACCTGGCTGTGTTCATCTATTCGTGTGGGTGGGTGTGTTCACTCGGCTGTGTTCATCTGTGTTTGCTTCCATCTACCTCAGCTAGGAACCAACAGCACCTCACTCCTAGCAGCTCTAGGAACCAAGGCAAAAGTGACTATCAACAAAACAATTGTCAATTTTCAAAAGTGAGAAAGAATAAGGGGATATATATATTATTATATATAATATAATATATATATATATATATATATATATATATATATTGAGAGAGAGAGAGAGAGAGGAGAGAAGAGAGAGAGAGAGAGAGAGAGAGAGAGAAGAGAGAGAGAGAGAGAGAGAGAGAGGGAGGGAGGGAGAGAGAGAGGGTGGAGGAATGGAACAGGAGCGTGGGAAGGGTCAAGTACTGAGGTGGAGACTACCTGGCTCTCCAACACTGACCTCGTCTGCTCCTGAGACGTGACCTGACTTCACCAAATAACCCCCCTCCTCTCCCTCACCCCTCCCTCCATTCCTCACCCCCCTCGCCCCCTCCCTCACCTTCAGTAGACCAGGTAAGTGCGGAAGTCAGGATAGATAAGTGTGAAAGTCTGGAAGTCAAGACGCAAGTTGAAATCAAAGGAGACGTCCAAGATATGATTCCTCTTGTTCTGTCAACCGTTTAACTAAGAGACATTGTAGGATGTTGGAGTGTGAGATGAGTAGGATGCTGCAGTGTAGGATGCTAGGGTGTGAGATGAGTAGGATGCTGCAGTGTAGGATGATGGAGTGTAGGATGTGGGTGTAGGATGCTGCAGTGTAGGATGATGGGGTGTAGGATATGGGTGTAGGATGCTGCAGTGTAGGATGTTGGGGTGTAGGATGCTGGTGTAGGATGCTGGTATAGATGCTAGTGCAGGATGCTGGTGTACGATGATGGTGTAGGATGCTGGGCAAGATGCTGGTGTAGGATGCTGTTTTAGGATGCTGGTGCAGGATGCTGGTGTAAGTTGCTGTTGAGGAACAATATATCAGGATGGTCATTGTGTTTCTCGTGATTATCATCAATTAATGACTCACGAAATCGTAATGACACGATTGCAAACAAACCATACCCCGGCCGGGATTGAACCCGCGGTCATGGAGTCTCAAAAACTCCAGCCCGTCGCGTTAGCCACTAGACCAGCTAGCCACAATAAGATTCCTCCAACTAGGTATATTTCTACACCATAGGAAGGTTAGCACAGGCACCACTGTGACCACAAATGCAAATGCAACAAATGCAACTTGCATTTGTGGTCACAGTGGTGTCTGTGCTAACCTTCCTATGGTGTAGAAATATACCTAGTTGGACGAATCTTATTGTGGCTAGCTGGTCTAGTGGGTAACGCGACGGGCCTGGAGTTTTGAGACTCTATGACCGCGGGTTCAATCCCGGCCGGGGTATGGTTTGGATCATCAATTCCTCTCCATTTCAGCATAAGTGTCTCCTCTTTAATATCTCCCGTTCCCTTTATTCCTCCCCTTTTATTCTCTCCTTTTCCTCCTTCCACTTTCATTTCCTTCTATAATCATTCTTCCCTTCACTTTGATCCCTTCCCACCTTCCCTTCATTGTTTTCTTTAATCTTTGTTTAACAGCAGAGAATTGTCTCGTGTTTCACCTGAGTGTGACATCGTCAACAGTCGTCTAACACCCGGATGTCTACTTACTGGTAGGTGAACACCTGCAGTAGTTTAATATATGGGAACGCAGGCGATAGACAGGTAACAGAGGACTTGCAGGTCCACGCTGAGGCAATCTACTGAGAAGGGCTGTCTACTTCTACCTTGATTAAGGACTGTCGTGTATTATCTAGGTGTCTGAGTCAATGATAGTAAAGCTGAAGGCTCTCTGCCAACCCTTTACTCCCTGCAGCCACTGCCAACACTAAAAACTGGGGAGAGGGGAATGGGGGAAATATGCCATACCACATTGGGAAAATTGCATGGAAAGATGGAACTGGACTGAAAACGTGGGTTACAACTATTACTAAATTAATACCATTCTATCTTAAACTACTTGTGTTTCTCCACTTCCACTTACACAAGTGTGTGTACCAGTGGTACACACAGTATCACCACCTATCAAAGGATTCCTTGACGCAATGTATTGTGTGTCAACAGTAATTATTTCCCTTTGGTGATTCCGTATATAAACATTCTTTCTACATAGCGAACGCTTCACCATTAAGTACATTTATGACCAACATTCATGTGGAACATTTGGAGAAGCTGAAGACTCATATCGCAAGAAGTGTAGTTTGCTGGAGATATATCAATAACTTCTTGTTTTAGGACTAGCAGGAAATAATTGTAAAATATGAAGCACATTTCTTTCATATTATCAGTAAGCTGTCCAGAGTTAGCTTTAGGCCGGACCCAGCTTTAATCTTTTTTTCTGTTTGCTTGGAAGAACTTTCCTTTGCAGCTTTAATATCCTAGTTTCTTTCAAAGTTTTCATCGACTTCTTGACCACTCCTCTAATGTGAACATAATGGTTCATATAAGCGTCTCTTCTTTTTATGCAATAAGTCAAGCTTCTCGGATATATACGAAAGTTTGACAGTTGTAAAAGAGTAAATAACTTGACGGGGAGAGAAGCCAAGGACGACGCTGTGTCTACGTGGTTACCACCTATCCAATAACTGACCACAACCAATAGTCCTTAACATGACTGACCCATCTGCAGCAAACGACTGTCCGTCTGAGAGAAGGAGTAACAACATCAAGATACGGTAAAGGGGAGTAGTAGCATCAAGGCTGGATGATGGGAAGTAGTAGCATCAAGGCTGGATGATGGGTAGTAGTAGCATCAAGGCTGGATAATGGGGAGTAGTGGCATCAAGGCTGGATGATGGGGAGTAGTGGCATCAAGGCTGGATGATGGGAGTAGTACCATCAAGGCTGGATGATGGGGAGTAGTAGCATCAAGACAAGGTGAGGGGGAATTAATAACATTGTTTAATGCTGAGGGAGAGAGGGTACAGTAAGGCCTCAGCATCCTCCCTTATCTCCACAGTCTCAATGACTCAGTTGCATTAATTTCTCTCGCATTTCAAAGCGAATGTTTTTTGCTGTGTTGGCAGGCAGGCGGAAAGTCAGAAGGTTGGCCTGAGGAAGCAAGATAAACAGAGTATGTACAACAGAGCCACAAGAACACTTGCAAGGCGTGTGTAGTGTTGTGTTGTGACTCTGACCTGTTTCTTGTTTATGTTTCTGTGTTGTGTTGTATGGTGGAGGAGTTTATCGTGCTGCTTCTGTCATGTCCTTGTTTTTTTATGTGTTAGCGTTGCGCTAGTGTTGTTTCATTGTGGTGAAGCGCGTTGTGTTGTTTTTGTGATGGCTGTTTTTTAGTGTGTACTCACGTAATTGTACTCACCTAGTTGTGGTTGCAGGGGTCTAGTCATAGCTCCTGGCCCCGCCTCTTCACTGGCTTCTACTGGGTCACTCTCCTCCGCACCATAAGTTTTTTTATACCTCTGCTTAAAGCTATGAATGGACCCGGCATGTGTGTGTGTGTGTGTGTGTGTGTGTGTGTGTGTGTGTGTGTGTGTGTGTGTGTGTGTGTGTGTGTGTGTGTGTGTGTTTGTGTGTACTCACCTATTTGTGGTTGCAGGGGTCGAGTCATAGCTCCTGGCCCCGGGCCTCTTTGGCGGGATGCTACTAGGTCCTCTCTCTCCTCCGCCCCATGAGCTCTATCATACCTCGCCTTAAAACTATGTATGGTTCCCGCCTCCACTACGTCACTTTCTAGGCTATTCCACGGCCTGACTACTCTATAACTGAAGAAATACTTCCTAACATCCCTTTGATTCACCTGAGTCTTCAATTCCAATTGTGACCTCTTGTGTCTGTGTCCCATCTCTGGAACATCCCGTTTTGTCCCCTTGTTATTCCGCGCAGTATTTTTTATGTCGTTATATGTCTCCCCCGACCCTCCTGTCCCCCAGTGTCGTCAGGCCGATTTTCCCCCAACCTTTCTTCGTAGGGGCAATCCCCGTGGTACTGGGACTAGTCCTTGTTGCAAACCTTTGCACTTTCTCTAATTTCTTGACGTGTTTGATAGGTGTGGGTTCCAAACTGGTGCTGCATACTCCAGTATGGGCCTGACGTAGATGGTATACAGAGTCTTAAACGAATCCTTAAATGAGGTATCGGAACGCTATCCGTTTGGTTTGCCAGGCGCCCGTATGCTGCAGCAGTCATCTGATTGATGTGCCCCTCAGGAGATATGCTCGGTGTTATACTCACCCCCAGATCTTTTTCCTTGAGTGAGGTTTGCAGTCTTTGGCCATCTAAACTATATTGTGTCTGCGGTCTTCTTTGCCCTTCCCCAATCTTCATGACTTTGCATTTGGCAGGGTTAAACTCAAGGAGCCAGTTGCTGGACCAGGCTTGTAGCCTGTCCAGGTCACTTTGTAGTCCTGCCTGATCCTCATCCGATTTGATTCTTTTCATTAACTTCACATCATCTGCAAACAAGGACACTTCTGAGTCTATCCCTTCCGTTATGTCGTTCACATATTGTTGCGGCCCCCTACCAAACTAGCGGTTACATGGTTAACCTGCCGGCCGGCAGTACCACTGGGTACGTCATCAAACCCATTGTGGGGACTGCTGAGCCGGCCTTAGAGTAGTAAGTACCTGAACACCTTACGTACACATCTACTGGCTTTAGAAGCAGTAAGTACCTGAACACCTCACGGTACGCATCCAAGCAGTAATTACCAGAACACCTTACAGTATAGATCTACTGGCAGTAGAGAGTATTCTCCTGCCCATCTTTTGGTATTCTACTGGCTTCTACTGATTTTAGAAGAGCCGCTCACCGCAGCTCACTGAGTCTGTTGGCCTCAGTTACTTGACGGCCGTATTCAGTGAGCTTGCAGCATGGTGTTCTGCTAGTAATTCATCGGACCACCCTTTCGGTTTTGTCAATTGGTCTTGAAGGCGGTAGATAGTACTCACCAGACCATCTTACGGTGTACTTCTACCGGCCTTAGAGAGTATTTACAGGACTACCAGTGATGTCTGCGGACTCACCGCCTACGCTGGTCAACTGTGGGTCGGAGTCATCTGATGCTGTTTTAGTGGGACATTACATGAAGAAAAGGTTGGAGTGTTACACTGAACTGGGCTAGGACCGTAGTGACACTTAGGGAAGTATGATGGAGTGGAACACTGAGATATGCTACAGGACCGTAGTGGAACACTGAGAAGAAAAGGGTGTCTTGTGACACTGAAGATGGTCTGGTTGTAGTGTACATTGAATAGTATTATGTGACTGACCTCTCGAAAGACGCTACGTCGATAGTGTGTCGCAGCAGAGACAAGGGTGTCAAGTGTGACACAGTCGAGAAAGGGTGTGGATGACGCAGAGAAAAGGGTGTCGTGTGACACGGAGAGCTGGAGTGTCTGGTGACACAGAGAAAAGGGTGTCGAGTGACACGGTGGAGAAGGAGCTTCACAACTCGAATAAGTGTCGTGTGGGACACAGAGCGTCATTATAAGTGTTGTGTGAGACACGGAGTTGATCATAATTTATTATTGTACAAGTGTTATTTATAATTTATTATTTTAGCATAGATATATATATATTATTTTAAGATGCTAATAATTTATTATTGTAACATGTATATATATTTTAAATACCTCGAGACCAAAGATGCGGCCGTCAAGTAACTGAGGCCAACAGACTCAGTGAGCTGCGGTGAGCGGCTCTTCTAAAATCAGTAGAAGCCAGTAGAATACCAAAAGATGGGCAGGAGAATACTCTCTACTGCCAGTAGATCTATACTGTAAGGTGTTCTGGTAATTACTGCTGCGGTGCGTACCGTGAGGTGTTCAGGTAATTACTGCTTCTAAAGCCAGTAGATGTGTACCGTGAGGTGTTCAGGTACTTACTACTCTAAGGCCGGCTCAGCAGTCCCCACAATGGGTTTGATGACGTACCCAGTGGTACTGCCGGCCGGCAGGTTAACCATTTAACCGCTAGTTTGGTTTGGGGCCGCAACACATATACCAAGAACAGCACAGGTCCTAGGACTGACCCCTGTGGAACCCCGCTTGTCACAGGCGCCCACTCTGACACCTCGTCACGTACCATGACTCGTTGTTGCCTCCCTGTCAGGTATTCTCTGATCCATTGCAGTGCCTTTCCTGTTATGTGTGCCTGATTCTCTAGCTTTTGCAGTAACCTCTTGTGAGGAACTGTGTCGAAGGCCTTCTTGCAGTCCAAAAAAATGCAGTCGATCCACCCCTCTCTCACTTGTCTTACTTCTGTCACCTTGTCATAAAACTCTAGTAGGTTTGTGACACAGAATTTTCCTTCCCTGAAACCGTGCTGGTTGTCAATTATACACTTGTTTCTTTCCAGGTGCTCCACCACTCTCCTCCTTGATCTTTCCATGACCTTGAACATACATGTTAGTGATACAGGTCTGCAGTTTAGTGCCTATTCTGTCTCCCTTTTTAAAAATTTGGGATACTTTCCCTTCTTCCTATCCGGGAGTTGCCCATTTTTTCAAATGATGTTTTTAAAGTTTCTTTTTAATGACACAACAATATCTCTGCTCCCTTTTTAAGGACCCTGGAGGAGTTGCCCGGGTTTCCCACCGCCTTTGAGGTGTCAAGTTCGCATGCGTTCTTCCCTCCCCCCTTTGGGTTTATGTACTCACCCAGCACTTGTGGTGTACCCCCCTGTTTTGTTTTCCTGGAGCCCCTATGGTTCCACTTAAAATACTTCTTTAAAAACCGTGTTTGGCCCCTGAATACCTTTGGGCTTTTTTTGTGAATTCCCCACCACTCTTTCCCCGTTGATTATCTGGCCTTTACTGTTGTTTTCCTCCTGTGTGGCTGTCAACAGCTTCGGGGCAGTCTTTACTTTGATGCTATTCATTTTCTATTGTCGCTGAGCCCCCTTCTTTCTTGCAAAATTTCGTTTATGGCCTTCGGGTAATCTCTTTATTTTCCCGGTTCTTTCTTCTGTACCTTTTCCATTTCTTAGTACACCTAGTTTTGCCTCCCACACCTTTTGGGGGAACCAAGGGCCGTTTGTTCTTCCCCCTTATTTCTGTTTTCCCCTTTGGGGAAAAAACCCCTCCTCTGCCTCCTTGCATTTGTTGCCACAAGTCCCTCATTTCTTGTACTGGTTTTTCCCGTCATTCCCTCTCCCACTGAAGTCTTTAAGGAATTCCTCATGCCGAGTATTCCTCCTTTTGTAGTTTGGTTTTTTCCCACCCTATTCAGCTACTCTCTCCACTTGGAGCTCAACTATGTAGTCGAAGCACAGAACCACATGATCACTAGCTCCCAGGGGCCTTTCATACATGATATCCTCGATGTCTGAACTACTCAAGGTGAATACAAGGCCCAGTCTTGCTGGTTCAACCTCTCCTCTCTCTCTGGTAGTGGTCTCTAACATGTTGGTGCATGGGGTTTTTCCCGGGTACCACATCCATACTTGGCTCTCCATTTTTCGGGACCCCCATGGGGCTCCATTTTTTTCCCAGTAAATCTTCTTGTGATTGAAATCACCCATAACTAGTAACTTTGCCCCCCCATGTGTGCTCTCCTGGCCACCCGGCTAGTGTGTCGACTATTGCTCTTGTTGCTCTCATCGTATTCTTCTCTTGGCCTCCTGCAGTTCTGTGGGGGGTTGTATATTACTGCAATTATCACCTTTTGTCCCCAGACTGGATTGTTCCTACTAATAGTCCCTTTCGCCCATGCCATCCTTCCTTCCATTTTCTCAAAACCCCACTGGTTTTTAATGGAGCAGTGCAACTCTCCTCCCCCTCTCCTCCCTCTGTCCCTTTTCCCGAGGATTTGATATCCGGATGGAAAGATTGAATCTGTTTTTATTCTGGTGAGTTTTGTTTCGTGGGTGCTATTAGGTCTGGGATGTCTCGTTGATTCTTTCGTGCCACTCCTCACGCTTATTTGTTTTTCCACTGCATTTGTATAAACCCCAAACCCTTTAACTTCTTTTCGAAGATTGTGATCTGGGAGGTGTTTTTGGGGTTGGGGAAGTGGGGAGACCTGATAAGGAACTATGGGTGGTTGCTGTGGGGGTGGAGTTTGTAATGCAGTGGGTGGGGTCATTGGATGTGCATTGGTGTTTTGGTTTAGAGTGTTTGGTTGCACTGGGGTTGACCGGGTTTGGGGAGGCTTCTATAGGAATTTGTGAGGGAGATTGTATTTGATCTTCTTCCTGTGTTGGGATCTCCTGTCTGTCTTTTTCCCATCCCCTTCTCTTTCCCCCTTTTTGGCCTTTGTACCATCTCTCTCAGTTTCTGCCTTTCTTCTTGTGTTCTGTCGCGGTCGAGATACACCTTCCTGTATGCTGGCATGTCCCTTAATCGTGCTTTCTCCTGCGGATCCTTTTTCCGAGTCGATTCTGCCTGAAGGTCACTTTCACTTGGCCGGATTTTTTTTTTTTAAAAACCCCCCCTATTCTTCCGAAAATTTTCCAGCTGGGTAAAGTCGTCTTCTCCTATTGTTTTCATGATGCTTTCAATTGCTTTTTTTCCCCTTGTTTTCTTGCTTCAAATGTTTTCCCTTCAACTTCCTGGAGCCCATACACAAAGACCGACCTCACCCTATCACTCTCCCACTGCATATCCCTGTGTATCCCCTCATTCAATTTGATTTCCTCCATTGCAGCTTTCCTTTCTTCATTTTCACTAGCTAATGTACTTGGGCTCAGTGGCCTGTCATTTTTCCTTCTCGGCTTTCCCTGGGCTCTGCTGTGGTCTGTTAGGGCCTCCACATATAGCTTAGCTCTTTCATTTACTACAGTCTCCACTGATAGAGCTTCTGCATGCAGTTTTGCTCCTTCTTTCCCTACAGTCCCCTTATTTGTGACTGAGGTAGCAGTCTCTGTTGTCAATCCCAAAATGTTCTTCAGTTCTTTAGGCTGTTCAGTTTTTTTCAGTTCTTCTTCTAAACTCTGTATCCTAGCCTTTGCTTCTTTGACTTGCACCTCCCACTTCCTGCTTTCCATATCTATCCTCTCTTCCATTCTCATGCTAAGTTCTTCTAGTTTCTTTTCCCATTCATTTCCCTTTTTATGAGCTCTTCTGCCCAATTTTCCTTTGCAGCTTCCTCCTCCTGCCCCTTTGGGTTTTTTTCTTGTTGCTCTCTGGCAACCCATTTTTGTTTTATGCTGATTGCCTCAGAGTGGGAAAACCTATGTAATTCTGTGTGTTAGGTTAGTAGTGTTATGTCAGAGTGTGGGGGGGAGGTAGAGAAGGAACTGTGGCTATGTGGGAGAGGAGTAGGGAGGGGGATTTAGGGGGGAATATGGAGAGTGGGAAGGGGGAGAAGTTAAGTGGGTGAGTGGGAGAGGGAGAGGGGGAAGGAGGGAGAGGTGGGGAGGGGGAGGGTGAAAGAGGGAGGGGAGGGATCAGGGGAAGGAGTGAGATGTCGGTGGGGAGGGGGGAAGTGTATGTGTGAGTCTGGATATGTTTTGTGGGGTGTGGGGTGTGTGTGTGTGTGTGTGTGTCCTGTGTGAGTCTGGATATGTGTGTGTGTGTGTGTGTGTGTGTGTGTGTTTTGTGTCTGTGTGTCTGTGTGTGTGTGTTTGTGTGTGTGTGTGTGTGTGTTGTGTGAGTGTGTGTGTGTGTGTGTGTGTGAGGTAGGTGACTTGTGCGGTGTAATGTGGAGTCTCAGTGGTCCTTGACTGACCACAACTTCTTGTGAACTGACCCCCACCCTCCTGGGACTTGACCCACACCTGCTTACAGTCTTGCCCTTAAAAGCTTGTCCTGCCACCTAGCTTATAGTAAGTTACTCGCCTTGTTCATTGAATTACCAATTGCTATTCCTTATTGAATACTTGAGTGCCTATTCTTTATCGTGCTATGATAGACCATTCACAATCAGCTTGGCGGTTAATTGGAACCTGTAACCCTGGAACACCCATACAACCACTCATAGGTGACTACAGTACTTGCAATGCAGCTGTAGCAGCCTGTAGATTGTCCAGCTCGATGTGACGTCCTGGCGTAGATCCACCTCAATTTCTTCTCGTTAATAACGTACACTATTCACTGTATTTCTCTCACTGGACACGCGATTGTTTCACTTTATTAGCTTTCTTGGGTGACACGTGACAACGTCGCCTTACCACCCACACAAGCCTGCCCGCTCTGACTGCGCCACCACGGTTTACTTTCTAGATCACTTACAAAATTGTGGCTCTCCCCACACTTATGTAGCTCAGGCAGATTGTAAATCGCTTCCAGGATTGTTCACTACCTTAACACACTTCACAACAATTGCAGAAACACTTGGGAAGCCCTCAAAAACACTTACATTCGCGGAGCACGGAAGGCGTGACTCGCGCGCTAGGTGTCCCTTCTGTGTGTGTGTGTGTGTGTGTGTGTGTGTGTGTGTGTGTGTGTGTGTGTGTGTGTGTGTGTGTGTGTGTGTGTGTGTGTCTGTGTCTGTGTGTTTGTGTGTGTGTGCAAGTGTGTGTTTGTGTGTGTGTGTCTGTGTCTGTTTATTTGTGTGTCTGTGTAAGTGTGTGAGTGTGTGTGTGTGTTGTGTCTGTGTGTGTGTGGGTGTGTGTGTGTCTGTGTGTCTTTGTCTGTGTTTGAGATGGTGATTCTATTGTATTGCGTCTGTTGCACGTTACTGATATCTTATCTCTGAGGAACAGTGTGCCAGTTGAGAATCCTTACTGATACTCCACTATTCTCTTATTTAGTATCCCGTCCATTACATTAAAGGCTTCTCACAAAATCTGATTTAACGTTTAATGCCTTTCGTCTGTCACATTTCCACTTTACTAATATTATTTTGGGCACCTTCCAGACGTCTGGCAGCTTTCTTGACACCAGTTTCATGCTGAAGCTCTAAGCAGGCAGTAAGCCTGGAGATTCAGCTTCTCCTTCGTAAAGCTGGTCTCAAATGTTTTAATATATGCAGGTCTCACAGGAGTCTCATTACTTCTTTGCTTATTTTTATTCATTATGCCATTTTTTCTGGGTCAACATTTTTCCTTCCTAATTTTGGAACAGTATCATATTCAGCCGTGAAAACAGTATGGAATCTTTTACTGGATTGTTTCATATACGTCCTTAGTTTTCCTGTGTGCAGTTTTCCCTCTTTTACTATCGACATTACACGGTCTCTTACTCTAATTTTCCTTTTGCTAAAGCAACACATTATGTAAGGAGTCCTGAGTGTATCATTCAAGCAAGCAATACCACCGTACCTACCAAACTGCCAAGAGCAAAAAAAATTCTAAACCTGGACTTGTCTTTATACATAGTATTGTAAGGGCCTCAGTTGTTGCCCAGATTATATTTTAGAGAAAGAAGCACAAAACATGGGTTTCGTAAACACATTATAGATAACATAGCCATCACTCTTTTACTTGAGATGAGAATTTCAAAATATAGTTCAAGTGACAAATTGTGTAATATGTGGTGGATGAGCGAGTGTAGGAATGGTTTGCAATGTCGTGTTGGTGTGAGTTCAAGATATTGGTACAGATGTGTGTATAACCATGCGAAGTTGGTCATGGTTGATGGTGGTAGCAGCAAAGTGATGTGGTCGTCCACAGTTAGGAATAAATATATATATATATAT
Source organism: Cherax quadricarinatus (assembly GCF_026875155.1). Taxonomy (NCBI): domain Eukaryota; kingdom Metazoa; phylum Arthropoda; class Malacostraca; order Decapoda; family Parastacidae; genus Cherax; species Cherax quadricarinatus. The sequence goes on from NC_069419.1 coordinate 24,767,060, forward strand.
ATATATATATAAATATATATATATATATATATATATATATATATATTATTTATTTATATATATGCAAGGAATTCGCGAGAGCATGCCAATATACACAAACACTGATCTCTGGCTGAAGGAGACTCGAACCTACGAACCTTAGGACAAGGTACGCAGTGCTTTACCAATCTACCCACACTGGACAATACCTTGGCGTGTAGCATGCGCTACACGTTTGATACAAGGCAGCCAGCTTTCAGGGAGAAGGCTTACAGCTTTTCGTCTCATCCCCTGCATGCATCAGCCTTACTAGAGATTTGAACAATGTCCAGTGTGGGTAGATTGGTAAAGCACTGCGTACCTTGTCCTAAGGTTCGTAGGTTCGAGTCTCCTTCAGCCAGAGATCAGTGTTTGTGTATATTTCGCATGCTCTCGCGAATTCCTTGCATTGTTCAAATCTCTAGTAAGGCTGATGCATGCAGGGGATGAGATGAAAAGCTGTAAGCCTTCTCCCTGAAAGCTGGCTGCCTTGGATCAAACGTGTAGCGCATGCTACACGCCAAGGTATTGTCCAGTGTGGGTAGATTGGTAAAGCACTGCGTACCTTGTCCTAAGGTTCATAGGTTCGAGTCTCCTTCAGCCAGAGATCAGTGTTTGTGTATATTTCGCATGCTCTCGCGAATTCCTTGCATTGTTCAAATCTCTAGTAAGGCTGATGCATGCAGGGGATGAGATGAAAAGCTGTAAGCCTTTTCCCTGAAAGCTGGCTGCCTTGGATC
>NC_069419.1:24772817-24815317 GCF_026875155.1 Cherax quadricarinatus
TCTGACACTTGTCGGCTCTGCCAATCTGCAAACATTAGTTCCTGATAAAGAGCACTCTACCAACATATCGTGGTAAGATGAGAAATTTACACAATTATAAATATATCATCCCATTAAGCCTGAAGTCACTGATAAATGGGTATTCAACTACCCAGTGATGAAAGTTGTGTACCTGCTTCTTTTCACACAACTTACAGGTAGAAAAGGAAGAGTGGGAAGGTTAGCCTGTAACATTTTTAGTTAACTGTCAAGAATGACAACATCCACACCTAAGTTTAAGAATGATCACGCTTCATTATTCTTCTACTGGCAATGCAAGTAGTTTTGTTATCTGCATGGATCATAGTGCATGAGATCAGAAAGTTCTGTGTACAGGCAGATATAAAACCTCCAGTAGACTGTGGGAGGGTTGAGAGAGGCCGGAAGTTACAAGTGATGGCAGGGGGAGTTCACAGCTGTCAGTGGTAGCAGTGGTGGTGATGTTGGCAGAGGAAATTGATAGTGGTCAGTGATGGTGGTGGTGGTGGCAGCGGAAATTAATAGTGGTCAGTGGATGGGAGTAAGGTGTGTGTGTTGTGTGGTGTGTGTGTGTGTGTGTGTGTGTGTGTGTGTGGTGTGTGTGTGTGTGTGTGAACTGTGATGTGGTGGTGTGTGTGTATGTGTGTGTTGTGTGATGTGCGTGTTGTGGTGTTTGTGTGTGGTGTATTGTTAGTGAGTGGTTGTGTTTGTGTGTGTTGATGTGTGTGTGGTTAGTGTGTGTGTGTGGTGTGTGTGTGTGCGCGCGTTTGTGGTTTGTGTGTGTGTGAGGTGTGTGTGTGTGTGTGTGTGTGTGTGTGTGGTGTTGTGTGGTGTGTGTGTGTGTGTGTGTTGTTTGTTTGTTTGTTTGTTTTGTGTGTGTGTGTGTGTGTGTGTGTGTGTGTGTGTGTGTGTGATGGGGTGTTTGTTTGTGTGTGTGTGTGTGTGTGTTGTTTGTGTGTGTGTGTTGTTGTTGTGTGGTGTGTGTGTGTGTGTGTGTGTGTGTGTGTGTGGTGTGTGTGTGTGTGTACTACTAATGTGGTTGCAGGGTTTTGAGATCAGCTAGTGCCCCGCTCTACACTGATCGCTCTTGGTCCTCTTTCTCTCTCTTCTCTCTTCCTGAGCTTTGTCATACCTGTTTAAGCTATGTTTAGGGTTCCTGCTCACTACTTTACTTGCTAGGCTATCACTTCCTGACGACTCTATGACTGAAGAAATCTTCGTACGTCCCTGTGATCGTGTGAGTCTTCAGTACCAATTGTGACCCTTGTTTCTGTGTCCTCTTGGAACATCCTGTCTCTGTCCAATTATGCTATTCCATGCAGTATTTGTATGTCGTTTCATTGTCCTGACCCTTCTGTCCTACAATGTCGTCATCCGATTTCCTCAACCTTTCAGCGCGACATTACCCTTAGCTTGTGTGTACTCACCTAACACCTAATTGACTACCTAATTGTGTTGCAGGGGTCGAGACTCAGCTCTGGCCCCGCCTCTTCACTGATCGCTACTAGGTCCTCTCCCTCTCTGCTTCCTGAGCTTTGTCATACCTCTTCTTAAAACTATGTATGGTTCCTGCCTCCACTACTTACTTGCTAGGCTATTCCACATCCTGACGACTCTATGACTGAAGAAATACTTCTAACATCCCTGTGACTCATCTGAGTCTTCAGCTACCAATTGTGACCCCTTGTTTCTGTGTCCCCTCTCTGGAACATCCTGTCTCTGTCCAACTTATCTATTCCATGCAGTATCTTGTATGTCGTTATCATTTCTCCCCTGACCCTTCTGTCCTACAATGTCGTCATCCGATTTCCCTCAACCTTTCAGCGCAGGACATTACCCTTAGCTCTGTGTGTACTCACCTAACACCTAATTGTACTCACCTAATTGTGGTTGCAGGGGTCGAAACTCAGCTCCTGGCCCCGCCTCTTCACTGATCGCTACTAGGTCCTCTCCCTCTCTGCTTCCTGAGCTTTGTCATACCTCTTCTTAAAACTATGTATGGTTCCTGCCTCCACTACTTCACTTGCTAGGCTATTCCACATCCTGACGACTCTATGACTGAAGAAATACTTCCTAACGTCCCTGTGACTCATCTGAGTCTTCAGCTACCAATTGTGACCCCTTGTTTCTGTGTCCCATCTCTGGAACATCCTATCTCTGTCCACCTTGTCTATTCCCAGCAGTATCTTGTATGTCGTTATCATGTCTCCCCTGACCCTTCTGTCCTCCAGTGTCGTCAGTCCGATTTTCCTCAACCTTTCCTCGTACGACATTCCCCTGAGCTCTGGGACTAGTCTTGTTGCAAACCTTTGTACTTTCTCTAACTTCTTGACGTGCTTGACCAGGTGTGGGTTCCAGACTGGTGCTGCATACTCCAGTATGGGCCTAACATACACAGTGTACAGTGTCTTGAACAATTCCTTATTAAGGTATCAGAACGCTATTCTCAGGTTTGCCAGGCGCCTGTATGCTGCAGCAGTTATTTGGTTGATGTATGCCTCCGGTGACGTGCTCAGTGTTATGGTCACCCCAAGGTCTTTCTCCCTGAGTGAAGTCTGTAGTCTTTGTCCACCTAGCCTATACTCTGTCTGCGGTCTTCTTTGCCCCTCCCCAATCTTCATGGTTTTGCGTTTGGCAGGGTTGAATTTGAGAATTTGAGAATTTGACGTGCTCAGTGTTATGGTCACCCCAAGGTCTTTCTCCCTGAGTGAAGTCTGTAGTCTTTGTCCACCTAGTCTATACTCTGTCTGCGGTCTTCTTTGCCCCTCCACAATCTTCATGGCTTTGCATTTGGCAGGGTTGAATTTGAGAAGCCAGTTTCTGGACCACATGTTCAGCCTGTCCAGGTCTTTTTGCAGTCCTGCCTCATCCTCATCCGATTTAATTCTTCTGATCAACTTCACATCATCTGCGAATAGGGATACTTAAGAGTCTATTCCTTCCATCATGTCGTTCACATATTTAAAAAATAGCACTGGTCCTAGAACTGACCCCTGTGGGACCCCGCTCGTCACAGGCGCCCACTGTGATACCTCTTCACGTACCATGACTCGTTGTTGCCTCCCTGTCAGGTATTCCCTGATCCATTGCAGTGCCCTCCCTGTTATATGCGCCTGATCCTTCAGCTTCTGCACTAATCTCTTGTGGGGAACTGTGTCAGAGGCCTTCCTGCAGTCTAGGAAAACGCAATCAACCCACCCCTCTCTCTCGTGTCTTACTTCTGTTACCTTGTCATAAAACTCAAGAAGGTTTGTGACACAGGCTTTGCCTTCCATGAACCCATGCTAGTTTTCATTTATAATCTTGCTCCGTTCCAGGTGTTCCACCACTCTCCTCCTGATAATCTTCTCCATGACTTTGCACACAATACATGTCAGAGACACAGGTCTGTAGTTTAGTGCCTCATTTCTGTTTCCTTTCTTAAATATGGGGACTACATTTGCTGTCTTCCATTTCTCAGGTAGTTGCCCAGTTTCAAGGGATGTGTTGAAGATTGTGGTTAGGGGCAAACACAGCATCTCTGCTCCTTCTCTAAGGACCCATGGGAAGATGTTGTCCGGTCCCATCCCCTTTGAGGTATCAAGGTCACTTAGGAGCTTCTGCACTTCCTCCTCGGTTGTTCGTATGTCATCCAACACTTGTTGGTATATTCCCTCTTGATGTTCCCTGCTGTGCTGTCTTCCCACAGCCCTTCCTGTCTCTACTGAAAAAAACTTCCTTAAATCTCCTGTTTAGCTCCTCACATACCTCCTGATCATTTCTTGTGAGTTCTCCACCTTCTGTCCTCAGTCTGATCACCTGGTCTTTGACTGTTGTCTTCCTCCTGATGTGGCTATACAACAGTTTCGGGTCAGTCTTGATTTTCGATGCTATGTTATTTTCATACTGTCCTTTGGCCTCCCTCCTTACCTGTGCATACTCGTTCCTGGCTCTGCAACTGATCTTCTTATTTTCATGTGTTCTCTGCCTTCTGTACTTTTACATTCTCTATTGCACTTTGTTTTTGCCTCCTTACGCCGTCGGATAAACCAGGGACTCGTTCTGGTCTTCCCATTGTTTCTGTTGCCCTTGGAAATAAACGTTTCCACTGCCTCCTTGCATTTTGTTGTTACATATTCCATCATTTCGTTTACTGGCTTTCCTGCCAGTTCTCTGTCCCACGGAACCTCCTGCAGGAAGTTCCTCAGCCCTGTGTAGTCCCCTCTTTTATAGTCAGGCTTTTCCCATTCAACTCCTGTTACTCTCCACTTGCAACTCTACTATGTATTCAAAGCACAGAACTACGTGGTCACTAGCTTCTAGGGTACTCTCATATGTGATGTCCTCAATGTCTGAACTGCCCATGGTGAACACAAGGTCCAATCTTGCTGGTTCATCCTCCCCTCTCCCTCTGGTAGTGCCCTTAACATGTTGGTGCATGAGGTTTTCCAGCACCACATCCAACATCTTGGCTCTCCATGTTTCGGGACCCCCATGTGGCTCCAGGTTTTCCCAGTCAATCTCCCTGTGGTTGAAATCCCCCATAACCAGCAACTTTGCTCTGCTGGAGTGAACTCTTCTTGCCACCTCAGCAAGTGTGTCCACCATTGCTCTCTTCATATTCCGCTTTTGGCCTCGTGCAGTTCTGTGGTGAATTATACATCACGGCAATGACCACTTTGTGCTCCCTAGACTGAAGTGTACCTACTATGTAGTCCCTTTCTCCTGTCTCGTCTATGCCTCCCATTTTCTCGAATTTCCATCGGTTTTTTTACGAGCAGAGCAACCCCTCCTCCCCTTCTGCTCCTTCTATCTTTCCTCATGATCTGGTATCCTGGTGGGAAGATTGCATCTGTTATTTTCTCCGTGAGTTTTGTTTCTGTAACTGCTATGATGTCTGGGGACTTCTCATTGATTCTTTCTTGCCATTCCTCATATTTATTCGTTAATCCATCCGCATTTGTGTACAGGAGCCCTGGTGGGGGCCTGTGGGGGGTTGCAGTGGAGGTGGAGGAAGAGCTCCCATAGGGGGTTTCTGTAGGGGTAGGTGTGTGTGTGTGTGTGTGTGTGTGTGTGTGTGTGTGTGTGTGTGTGTGTGTGTGTGTGTGTGTGTGTGTGTGTCAACAAGTGTTCAGCAAGGATGAGAAGGCTGAAAGCTACCAGTCTTAAAAATTTCCAGTACTTTTTGTATGTTTTCCTTATTTTATTGATCTTTAGTCTTCGTCTCAACCTGTGCTAAATACATATAAAAAGTAGATTTATCTTACATCTGATTTTACATTCTCTGATAAGTCTCTCACGATTTCTAAGAAAAACGACAGTTCGAAAGGTCTTGGAAACAGCATCAGCGTATAGGATGATTCTGTGAGCATCTGTGTATAGTATAAGCGACATGCTGAAGGAATGTAAAAGGAGAGCAAATTAGAAATTGGGTGAGATACTGACATCGAATTTTGCTGACAAAATAAAAAGTTTTGGAGTGGAATTGATCAGTTGAGAAAGCCTTGGGCATGAATGGATTTTACATTTAAAAAAAAAAACAGAAGAGGTGAGTTATTAGATGGAGAGTCAGAGGAACCTGGAAGATGGAGGGAAATTTTGAGGAACTCTTAATGTTGATAATGATAAAGGAAGCTGTGATTTCATGCAATGGATAGTGAAGTATAACATCTTTTAGGAGTGAGGAAGAGCCGGTTGTGAATGTTGGGAGGATAAAGTGCGTGAGGCTTTGGGTAGAATGAATGTAAAGCAGCTGAGATTGATGGGATCAAGACAGATATGTTAAAAGAAGGTGAGAATATAGTTCTGAAATAGTTGGTGTTTTTATTTAATAAGTGTATGAGCGAGGGGAAGGTACCTAGGTAAGGGGACAAAAAAGAGTGTTAGAATTATAGAGGAATAAACCTGTTGAGTATAACTTGTAAGGTGTATGGTAGAGTTATTATTGAAACAATTAAAAGTAAAAGAGAGAGCAGGATCACAGATGAACAAGGAGGCTTTAGGAAGGGTAGGGGGAGTGTAGACCAAGTGCTTACAATGAAACATATAAGTTGGTTTAGAAAGAAACGTTTTGGCCCCAAGACTGAAACGTTCTCTATTAAATATATTCTACTGTCTGCTTACGTGTCCTTTTAAATCAATTTGTCGGCATCTTTTACCAAGGTTTATACCATAAAGCATATAAGTGAACAGTATTTACATAAGGGTGAAGAGGTTTTCGTTGCATTTATGGATTTGGATAGGGTGGATAGGGAAGCAATGCGGCAGATGTTGCAAGCCTATGGTTAGGTAGTACGTTATTGAAAGAAGTTAAGAGTTTTTAGGAGGATAGTGAGGTTAAGGTTAGGGTATGTAAGAGAGAGGGAGAATATTTCCCAGCAAAAGTAGGCCTTAAATGTTACTATGGTTGTTCAGTATAGTTGTAGATTGAGAGATGATATAGTTGCTTGTTGTTGCAGACACTGTGGTTTTGCTAGATTCTGAAAAGAAGTTGCAGCGGCCAGGAGACGAATTTGAGAGGGTATATAAACGAAGCAAAATAAAAGTGAAAATAGGAAAAGTAATGAGAATAACATAAATATTAGGAAATGAAAGACTGGATATCAGATTAGAGAGAAGGATTGTAGAGGAAGTGAATGTATTCACATATTTTGGAGTTGACTCGTCAGCAGATGCGGTCCATGAAAAAATGTGACTAGAGAACTGAGGAGTCTATGGAGACAAAGAACGTTATCCATGGAAGCAAAGAAGAGAATATATGAGAATATTGTGGTACCAACGTTCTTATATAGGTGTGAAACATAGGAGGTGAATGTTGCAACAAGGAGAAGACTGTAGGCAGTAAAGCTGTCGTGTCTGTAAGCAATGTGTGGTGTGATTATGCAGAACAGCAATAGTTTGGAGATTAGATGCGGGTTACAAAAAGTATATATATATATATAATATATATATATATAATATATATATATATATATATATATATATATATATATAATATATATATATAAATATATATAATATAATATTTTATATATATATACGCATACACACAAACAGCGATCCTCTTCGTCATGACATTATTTCATTGTTGTAAAGACAGTCAGCTGGGAAATTGATAAAGTCATTGTAAACAATGAAAATCTGACAGAGTTATGTTGACAGAGCTGAGTGGCTGAGTGGCTGCCCATTTTTCGTTCCACGGTACAACTTTATATCGCGTTTATCTTATATTTATATGTTTACCTTTGTAATACTTTATAATTGGTTATTTTTTATACTAAGTGGACAAGCTGACCTTTCCTAACCTAATCGAAAAAAGAATTTGCTTCAAACCGTATGTGTGAGTCCACATAATTCCCTTAAGCATCTAAGAGGATAAATTGATGTATGTAGACTTTGAAAATTGCCAAATTTTAGAGGAATTTTAGAAACTTCAGAAAATGGGTTGAGAAAAGGTAATTTCACTTACCTTACAATATTTGCTCATGAGTCCATGTATTTTTCTCAAAGTAAATTAACTCCATTTCTTGAATCCAGACATTTTATTTCTTTGGTCAAGCACAGTATTGATGACGTGTTTCTCGAATAGCGCTTTGCTTTCATTTTATTTCAGCAAATTTCGATAGGATTCAGGTCAGGGATGTTCTCTGCAACTGAATAATGTTGATATTTTTCCTGTGAAACCATTTCTTGACCTGTTTTAATATGCAACATGTTGCACTGTCTTGCATAAAGTGTGCGGTGCCATGAATGTTGTGGAATATGAAGAAATGCTACTTAAGCGTATCTACTGTGTGTACGGATGCTGTAAAAGGTGTTTGAGATAAAGGTGAGATGTGAATATTATTTAGCGGAAAAATATTTTAATTAAAGATGTAGAAGAAATAATTTTCCATATGTAAAGGGACAGTCTATGTATGTCATAAAAAATAATATATATGAAACATTATGTATCTCCCTTTGGCAAAAACAGGGAATCTGTTGTTTTTTTATGTACACACGATCTCTCATCTTTGTTATTACTCAGCTTACAATACTCTAATATTCACACAGTACCCATCAATGCAATCACATACAGTCTACAGTATCCATCAAACAACACCCACACAGTCACCCAGCAATATGGTGTCTAATACGCAGCAAACAATTGCCTCTCACAATTTTCTTCACAATCAACCAATTTCTCCAGTATTCAGAACTTCCACACTCTTCCTAAAGTTTTATCACTCTAGAATTCCAAGAATTATATCTTATCTCATTTCCAGCTCTTTGTCTCATGGCCCTCTCCTTCCCTCTTCATCCTTTACATTCTCTTTCCTACATTCTCCTCTCTTCCCCCTTCACCCCTTTTCTCTTTGATCTTATTCCTGTTCCTTCTCCACCCTTTCAATTTTTTTTCAGTCTATTCTTCTTCCCCCATACACCCTTCCCTCATTTTTCTTTCATTCTCCTCCTTTTTCCCTTTCCTCTCTTTCCCTCCTCTTTCTATCGCTTTCCTCTGCTTCCTTTATCGCCCCGTCCATTCCATTTCCCTTCAATTTTCCACGTTTCCTATCATGACAATAAGTTTAAATTGTTTGAGCCAAGCTAAAAGGTATCTTGAAAGTGATTTAAAATATCCAGAGAACAAAATTTTCTAAAAACCTGAGACCGAGTCTGGAAGAAAACGCTTGAGAAGGGAAGAAATTTCACTGGAAAACTGGATTTGGAACCAGGATTCCCTGTAAGAAAGGATACTTTTATATTTATTTTCGTGGTGCGGGGGAGGCTGGAAGGAGCCGATTTAGGAAACCAATGAATCCGAAATTGTAATCTCACTGGAATGCTGGACTTAAGTTGCAAAAAATTCTTGAAATGGAACTTGGTTTTTCTATTTATTTGGAATCCCATGTCAGAGTACGAGTTGGGTGGTGGTTGACATAGGGGATGAGCATTCACAGTGATGATGGTGGTGGTAGTAGTAGTGGTAGTAGTAGGTAGTAGTAGTAGGCAGTAGTAGTAGTAGTAGATGTAGTAGCAGTAGTAGTAGTGATGGATGCATTTGTTGGGTGGTAGTTGAGAGAGGAAAGAGTAAATGTGATATTGGGAGTAATAGTGATGGTTGAGGATGGCGAAGCAATGTTTCCTTAAATTACTTTTCCATCAGCCTAATTCTGGCTCTTGCTGCCTTGCTGTCATAAATTACGAGGGAAAAAGAGAGGAAGAGGGAAGAGTGGAAGTGGAAGACAGAGTGTTGACGTGTACTTGGCTCTGTGAAGACCTGTTTGCGCGCTCTCTAGAACTGAAGCAAGATGCCCTCCATCGAGCAACTTTACCAACAGCTTAAGGAAGAATTGAGGTTGGCGAATATGGAAATTCGGCGACTGACCGAGGAAAACAAAAAGATTCGGAGTAGTCCTCCTGTTTTGAGTCCTCAGGTCAAGAAGGGAAACTGGTCAGTGGCTGGACAGCAGGGAAAGAAGTTGACGATCAAGAAGACGAATGGAAAGGTAGAAACGATGAAGAAGAAAGAGACTGCCGTGGAAACTGTTGTGGAAACATTCAATACATTCTCAGTGCTACCCGACGAATGTGAGTCGACTACTGGGAACGTCACGATGAACGACACCAAGGAAAGTACGAATATTGTTGTTGTTTGGGATAGCCAAGTTAGGTATATGGATAGGGCGTTCTGCTTGAAGGACAGGAGTAGGAGACAGAGAGTTTGCTTTCCTGGGGCTGGGATGGAGGATATTATTAGCCGTCTGGATGACATCATGAGAGGTAATGGGAGCAATCCTATTATCTGTCTCAGTGCTGGAGGCAACGATGTTGGCAGACGTAGGAGTGAGGACCTGATTAGCAGGTATAGGTCAGCAATAGAAATAATTAGGAGGAAGGGTGGGAACCCTCTCATATGTGGTATTTTGCCAAGGAGGGGAGTTGGAAATGAATGGTTGTCCAGGGCAATTGGTGTCAATTGCTGGCTGGACAAATACTGTAAGGAAAATGCGGTAACATTCATTGACAACTGGGACCTCTTCTATGGCAGAAATGACATGTATGCTAGGGATGGGTTCACTTATCTAGGAGTGGGGTGGGAGCACTGGCAACTGCAGTGGAGGGAGCTGTTATGTCTTTAAACTAGGAATAGTTAGTGGTATGGGTTTTGGCAGGAAAACAGTGAAGTCCCAGTGTAGTAATATTACGAGTTCTAGGGGAACTAGTTATAATAAGAACGAGATAGATATTGAAAAGCCAGGGACCTTGGGTGATAAGGACAGTAATAGGTTTAGTAGAAAAATAGAAATGAGCAGGAAGGGTAAAGAGAAAGGAGAGTCTTTCAATGTTTATTATGCTAATTGCCGTAGTGCTAGAAATAAGATGGACGAGTTGAGATTAGTTGCTAGTGTAGGTAACATTGATGTATTTGCCTTAACTGAGACGTGGTTTAATTCAAAAAGTCGGGACATGCCTGCGGAATGTCATATTCAGGGTTTTAAATTGTTCCAAGAAGATAGAAGTATTGGGAGGGGGGGTGGGGTGGCATTGTATGTCCGAGATCGCTTGAACTGTTGCATAAAAAGGGGTATTAAGTCTGAAGTAACACATACAGAGTCTGTTTGGATAGAATTTTCAGAGGGGCATGAAAAACTGATTTTAGGAGTGATATACCGTCCCCCAAACTTAGATAGGGACCAAGGGAAACTACTATGGGAGGAAATTGTTAAGGCCACAAGGCACGATGATGTAGTAATTCTAGGAGACTTTAACTTTAGTCATGTTGATTGGAATTTCTTGACTGGGAATTTAGAATCATACGACTTCTTAGAAGTATTTCAGGATTGTTTTTTGAAGCAGTTTGTGACAAAACCCTACAAGGGGAAATAACCTGCTTGACTTAGTTATGGCAAACAATGAATCCCTTGTTAATAATTTAGAAATTTCAGAGGAACTGGGTGCTAGTGACCACAAATCAATTACATTTAGCATTGAATGGAAGTACGATAGTAGCGATAACTCAGTAACAGTCCCAGATTTTCGCTTAGCAGATTACGATGGGCTTAGAGAACACTTGTCATCTGTTGACTGGGGTAACGAAGAGAGCTATCAATATGACAGTTTTCTGAACACTATACATGCTGCTCAAAGAGCGTTTATCCTATATAAAGAAATTAGATCAAATAGAAATGACCCAAAATGGATGAATAATAGGCTCAAATATCTACTAGGGCATAAGAAAGGAATTTATAGACGTATCAAAAGAGGTGAGGGTCATCTTTATGAATCAGTATATTGACATTAAGAGGGACATTAAAAAGGGGATAAGAAAAGCTAAAAGGGACTATGAAATTAAAGTTGCTAGGGATTCTAAAACTAACCCAAAAAGTTTTTTCCAGGTCTATAGAACAAAAGTTAGAGATAAGATAGGTCCCCTTAAAAATAACTATGGGCACCTTACTGACAAAGAGAATGAAATGTGCTCGATTTTAAATAATTATTTTCTCTCAGTTTTTACACAGGAAGACACTAACAATATTCCAGTAATTAATTTTTATAGTGGGCTAGAAGAAGATAAATTATGTAACATCACAGTCACTAGTGAGATGGTTGTGAAGCAGATAGACAGACTGAAGCAAAATAAGTCGCCGGGTCCTGATGAGGTTTTTTCAAGGGTTCTTAAGGAATGCAAAATGGAACTCTGTGAACCATTAACTAATATTTTTAATTTATCTCTTCAAACAGGTGTAGTGTCTGATATGTGGAAGATGGCTAATGTAACTCCTATTTTTAAAACAGGGGACAAGTCGTTACCGTCAAATTACCGCCCAATAAGCCTGACCTCAATTGTAGGCAAATTACTAGAGTCAATTATAGCTGAGATTATAAGAAGGCATCTCGATAAGCATAGCTTGATTAATGATACTCAGCATGGATTCACAAGAGGCCGGTCTTGTCTAACTAATTTATTAACTTTCTTCAGTAAAGCTTTTGAGGCTGTTGACCACAATAAAGAATTTGATATTATTTACTTAGATTTTAGTAAGGCATTTGATAGAGTTCTGCACCATAGACTGTTAAAGAAAGTGGCAGCTCATGGCATTGGGGGAAGGGTGCTCTCGTGGATCGAGTCATGGCTCACTGACAGGAAGCAGAGAGTGTCCATAAATGGGGTTAAATCCGAGTGGGGATCTGTAACAAGTGGCGTTCCACAGGGATCAGTCTTGGGCCCGTTGTTGTTTATAATATATATATTATATATTATATAATATATGTTGTTTATAATATATATAGTGATATGAGCAAATTCGCCGATGACACAAAGATAGGTAGGATAATTGAATCAAACGTAGATGTTATGGAACTTCAGGAGGATTTAAACAAACTCTATTCTTGGTCAGAAAAGTGGCAGATGCAGTTCAATGTAGATAAATGCAAGGTTCTGAAGCTTGGGAGTGCCCATAACCCTAGTACTTATAAGTTAAATGATGTAGAACTTAGCCATACAGATTGCGAAAAGGACTTGGGGGTTATGGTGAGCAGCAACCCTAAACCAAGACAGCAATGCCTAAGCGTACGTAATAAGGCAAATAGATTACTGGGATTTATATCAAGAAGTGTAAGCAACAGAAGTCCAGAGGTCATACTGCAGCTTTATACATCATTAGTAAGGCCTCACCTAGATTATGCAGCTCAGTTCTGGTCTCCGTATTACAAAATGGACATAAATTCGTTAGAAAACATTCAGCGTAGGATGACTAAATTAATACATAGCATTAGAAATCTTCCTTATGAAGAAAGATTGAAGATCTTAAGTTACATTCACTTGTTAGACGAAGAATGAGGGGAGACCTGATCGAAGTGTATAAGTGGAAGATAGGTATTAATAAAGGGGATATTAATAAGGTCTTGAGGATGTCTCTCAAGAGAGAACCCGCAGTAATGGATTTAAATTAGATAAGTTTAGGTTTAGAAAGGACATAGGAAAGTATTGGTTTGGAAATAGGGTAGTTGATGAGTGGAACAGTCTACCTAGTTGGGTTATTGAGGCTGGGACTTTGGGTAGTTTCAAATCTAGGTTGGATAAGTACATGAGTGGGAGGGGTTGGATTTGAGTGGGACTTTCACATCAGAGCTTATTTCTTGGGTGGCATTGAAAATTGGGTTGGGCAAATGTTTTGTTAGTGGGATGAATTGTAAAGGACCTGCCTAGTATGGGCCAGCAGGCCTCCTGCAGTGTTCCTCCTTTCTTATGTTCTTATGTTAAGTTAAGGAGATATAGCAGGAGAACAGAGAAGAGAGTGAAAGAGAAAAGGGAGGAAAAAAGGATGCAGATAAGAGAGAGAGAGAGAGAGAGGGAGAGAGAGAGAGGGAGAGAGAGAGAAAGCAAGGAATTGTTGTGAAATTGATTCCAGCTCATGTTAAGTTGGTCCTGTCAAGTCCACAGATCTACCAAGAGTCCTGTGGCCTGTATAGGAAGCTTCATCAGGAGTTAGTTCAACTCTGCTGGGGCTTAAGCAAGGGGTCCACCTGACCTAACTGGAAACTTTTAGTTCCCGATTCTATTTGCAGAGGGAACTCCTGTCCTCTTTCCTTTCACCGACCAGCTTTAGGACAACAACAAATAGGGATTGATAATGTAAGTGGTCTTTCGACCCCCCAACAACAATCAGTAAACTAGAAAACTCTCCTTAGAGCGAAACGTTGCCTCAGTAGACTCTTGTTATGCAGCCTGTATCTTTTCAAATTTGTCGGCCATATTCCTATAGGACTGCTTCACTTCGATATTTGGGTAGCGGTCAGAGACAACCAAATGGATTCCATATACTACATCATAATCAAACATGTTGGTAATGCCTTGTAGAGCCAAGACTAAAGTGCACTTTACCACTTGTTAACGTCGGTAAGAGGTACCTGCTCAAGCCTTGATGTTTGTAATTAAGTCGAGTTACAGTTGATTCGGGCGAAGTTCATAGCGTGTAGCTAGGTAAGACTAGAATGTTAAGCTGAACACTGTGGAATGTATGCTGAACACTGCAGTGTAAGTTGAACAATGTAAAGCGCCAATTGAATACTTCAGAGTGTCAACAATAAACTGAGGATTACAGCAATATAAAGTAAGTGTACATATATTCACAAGTATTATCACTTACAAAAAAGGAATGGTGTTAGTAGTAATATTTCTCATAACATTTTGTACATCTTGACCAGGAAAATGAAGATGCAAGCTTTTTCCTTCAGTATTTATTGTTGTGTCTCTTCACCCACTGACCTGAAGTCATTTCTTTACAAATAATAATCACGAGATAGGCGTGAGGCCTTATACTCTCTCTCTCTCTCTCTTTCTCTCTCTCTCTCTCTCTCTCTCTCTCTCTCTCTCTCTCTCTCTCTCTCTCTCTCTCTCTCTCTCTCTCTCTCTCTCTCTCTCTCTCTCTCTCTCTCTCTCCTTCTCCCTCCTGCAATTTACATAAACTAATTTAGCTAATTCGGTCAATTTGGGAAAGTGTATTTATTGTGCAGTGAACAAACACAAAAGTGTTTCCAGTGTCTAAAAAGAAAATTGTAAAACTTAACTAATGAACCTGGAACGATGAATTAAAAAAATAATAATGGAATGCACTCAACAGCGTATTCTTAAAAGGTTCTTAACTTCAGAAGTGTGTACAAAAGTGGCAACGGTACATCTTAATTTAAAAAAAGCTAAGGTTGGTCTTAATTTAAAAAAAAACTTAAGTCTTAATTTAAAAAGTAAAAGTAGTTTTTAACATAAGTTGCAAATAAAAAAAAGGTAGTCTTTAATTTAAAAAAAAAAACACTTCCTGACTTCCTTGATTTCTCTCTTCACACGGACTCTTGAGTGTTTCTCTCTCTTCCTCTTTTTTTTTTTTCACAGGGTTTGACAAGGTTAAGGATCCCTAGCTTTATTGACAAGCTAACAGCTGTTACCTACATCAGCTCATTTGAAAGCATTTTTATTGTTATGAGACATACAAGTAGGGAACAGGATGAAGTTGGCGCCATCTGTGGGCCAGCATTTTCATTTGATCAACTGACTTTATCTCGTTGACATCATCATCCTGTACAAATGTGTTCCATACTCGAGTCATCCTGGGTATATATGATCTCAGATGGAGTGATGTTCTGGAGAAGGGTACAGCCAGAGTGAAGTTGCTACTTTCTGCCCGTCTTGTGGCATAAAAGCTTGTTTCACGCTGTCCTCGAAGTGGATCCAAGTGTGTTACTTTGACAATATTGACCTTGTACATAACAGTAAGGCCACCCACATCCCTCCTGTGTTGAAGGCTCTGCTGAAATGACAGATCTATCCAGGATGGGTCCAGGCGAGAGATGAGACGCTCTGTTCTCTACTCTGTCAAGCAGTCGCAGATGAAAGGGGGGGGGCAGGCAAACCAAGAAAGTGGAGCATACTCAAGGTGCGAGTGTACTTGTGCCTCATACAGAATCTTGCAACCCCTACTGTCAAGTAGATGCGAGATACGGCGAAGTGCTGTAAGCTTCCTGGCTGTTTTGTTTGTAAGATTTACAACATGGTTCTTCATGGTTAGTTTGGAGTCAAA
The DNA here is from genome assembly GCF_026875155.1 of Cherax quadricarinatus. Lineage (NCBI taxonomy): Eukaryota > Metazoa > Arthropoda > Malacostraca > Decapoda > Parastacidae > Cherax > Cherax quadricarinatus. The sequence goes on from NC_069419.1 coordinate 24,788,372, forward strand.
TTTCACCCCAAGGATATCAACTTCTTCTCCAGGTGCCAACACCCTCCCATTCATCCTTACTACTGCAACAGCATTCCCACATGGTGCCTAGAGACGATCATCATTTGCGTTTTCTCAGGTGCAAATGTTACTTGCCATCTATTTCCCCAAGCTGATATAGCTCTCAGCTGGTGATTGATGTAGCTTAGAGCAGCTGGCATTTCTTCTCTTGGATAAGTGAATGTCAGTGTACAGTCGTCTGCATATGATGTGATTCTGGGATGAGATGAAGAAGGTCGTTGAAGTAGACATTCCATAACATGGTCCGCCCCGCTTCCTTGTGGAACACTTGCCCCAATAGGATGTCTTTCTGATTCCGTTCCCCTTGAGAACTACACTTAGAGATCTACCATGAAGGTAATCACTGAGGAGACATAAAAGTAGAGCCTGCAATTCCCCGTGCTTGAAGTTTTGCTAAGAGGCCCTGGTGCCACACCCGGTCGAAAGCGCCAGCAATGTCCAGTGCTACCACACAGCTGACTTTGGATTCATCAAGTGACTGGTGCCACTTAGTGGAGAGGTTTAACAACAGATCAGCAGCAGAGTAACCTTTCTTGAATCCATATTGACGATCACAAAGTAGTGAGTGATAGTCAAAAAACTCTGTCATTTGTCTTGAGATTATTGTCTCAATGATCTTACCAGTGATTGACAGGAGTGACACTGGTCTGTAGTTGCTGATTTCTGCTCTGCTCTTCTTTTTGTGAACAGGGACTACATTTGCCTCTTTCCATAGAGAGGGCCATTTACACTGTACTAGGCAGTGCTTAAAGATGCGAGTTAGAGGTGCTGCTAGCTGGTCTGCACATCTTCTCAGCAATCTTGGGCTCAACTTGTCTGGGCCCACAGCCTTTCCTTGGTCAAGCGATTTAAGAAGGAAATGCACTTCCTCCTGCCTTATTGTCACCACTGACAGTTTTGACACAGTTCTTCCAGCTAGCCAAGGAGGGTCCCTTGCTGGATCAGGAACTTGCATTTTGGTAGCAAAGTGTTCAGCAAAGAGGTCCGCCTTCTCTTGACTACTAGTAGAGGTGGTCCCATCCTGTCGATTTAGAGGTGGAATGAGTTCATCAGGCAGATAACGTTGTCTGTCCTTGACCAGGGACCACCAGGTTTTGGAGCCTACCCTACCTGATGCTAGCTTTCTTTTAGTGTCCACCTCCCATTTAGCAATGGCCCACTTTTGAACGTCACCCATATGCCTACAGGCTTGCCTGTGCAAGTTCCTGTTATAGGTGGTAGGATGTCTCTTATAACTTCGCTATGCTTTGTACTTAGCAGTAGCAGCCTCTCTACAACGAAAGCCAAACCAAGGCTGATCTGTAGGCTTCGTCACATATTGCCGGTGAGGAATGTATTCTTGTTGTAGATTAAGGATGTGTCCAGTGAAGGCTTTCACTTGGTTGTCAACATCCCCTTGGAGAAGAGCATTCCAATCGATGGTGGCGAGCTCAGAGCGAAGGGCTGGCCAATTACCTCTTTCCCATAGCCAGGTTGTGCGTGTGGACTCCTCACCTCGTTCTGTTGGGATCTTAAGTGTCGTAAAAACAGCCTTGTGGTCAGACGATCCACCATAGCCGAGGGGTTGACAAGTGACTATGCCTTCTGCCAGATCACTCACTACTGGGTCAAGGGAGGAGCCAGAGATGTGAGTAGGGAAAGAACAAAGTTTCTCATGTCAAACACTGCAAGAAGGCCATCAAAGTCCCTCTGTATAAGGTGCTGGTTGAGGTCACCAACTATTATGATATGTTGACAGTTGTGTTGTAGCAGAAGGGAGTCAATATTTTCCATTAGAAAGTTGATGGGGTCTGCATGTTGCCACTGAGGTCTGTACATTGCCCTTGCCTGTCTCTTCTCATCCATGAGGTGTAGCCAACAATTCTTGCAAAATTTTCTGGAGTCCTGTCATCCAAAAATGTTTCAACAACAGCTATCATGTCGGGACGTCTCTCTCTCTCTCTCCCTCTCTCTCTCTCTCCAGAAAAACCCCTACAAGAACCCCTTAAATGGGCAGTTCTCTCCCCACAAGAACCCCTTCAATGGGTGCTTCTCTCCCCACACTTGTCTGTCCACTGAATCTTCATCTAACACACTGGTTTTAATGGGTCTTTCTGACACAACGTAGACACTTCCAGTGACACTTTCCAATCCAATGACACTTTCCAATCCAATGACACTTTCCAATTCAATGACACTTTCCAATCCAATGACACTTTCCAATTCAATGACACTTTCCAATCCAGTGACACTTTCCAATTCAATGACACTTTCCAGTCCAGTGACACTTTCCAATCCAGTGACACTTTCCAATCCAGTGACACTTTCCAATCCAATGACACTTTCCAATTCAATGACACTTTCCAATCCAGTGACACTTTCCAATCCAGTGACACTTTCCAATCCAATGACACTTTCCAATTCAATGACACTTTCCAATCCAGTGACACTTTCCAATTCAATGACACTTTCCAATTCAATGACACTTTCCAATCCACTGACACTTTCCAATCCAGTGACACTTTCCAGTCTAATGACACTTTCCAGCTCCTACCTATTACTACGCCTATTTATTCTCTTCCCCTCGCCACTACGGTCCACCGCTGTCTCTGCTCTGTCCTTCCTAACACTCACAATTTCCAATTCCCATTAAGCCTTGTCACAGTCTGGGTTCCCTGCCCCTCCCTCGTAATCATCATCTCTCTCTCTCCCCTCTCACTTCAAAACATCCTCTATCTCCCCTCTTGTTCCAGTTTTGCTCTCGTTTTCCCTCTCTTCTCATCTTTTCTCCCTCCCTCTTGTTCTTCACTCTTACATTGTTATTATTAGTCCACTTCCCCTCGCTTTGACTTTCCTCTTTTGAGTCTTTACATTATTCTCTTCCATTATTTCTCCTTTATTTTCTTTTTTAGTCTTCTCCCCTTTCAGTTTTATCTCTTCCCTCTCACCCCTTCCATCCATTATATTTTACTCTTTCTTCTAATTGTTCCCTTTGCTCATTCTAGTACTAGCCTTCCCTCTCCAGGACCCTCCTTTTCCTCAAGCACCCTCCTTCCATTTCCAGAACCTTCCTTCCCTCTCCAGCACCCTTCTTCTCTCTCCAGCAACCTCCTTCCCTTTCCAGAACCGTCCTTCCCTCTCCAGCGCCTTCCGTCCCTCTCCAGAACCTTCCTTCCCTCTCCAGCACCTTCCCTCCCTCTCCAGCACCTTCCTTCCCTCTCCAACATCTTCCGCCCCTCTCCAGCACCCTCCTTCACTCTCCAGCATCTTCCTTCCCTCTCCAGCAATTTCCTTCCCTCCCCAGCACCCTCCTTCCCTCCCCAGCACCCTCCATCCCTCTCAGGCACCCTCCTTCCTTCTCCGCTCTCCCGCTCTCCCGCACCTCCTTCCCTCTCCAGCAGCTTCCTTCCCTCTCCAGGACCTTCCTTCCCTTCCAACACCCTCCTTCACTCTCTAGCACCCTCCTTCCCTCTCTAACACCCTCCTTCCCTCTCCAGCACCCTCCTTCCCTCTCTAGCATTCTCCTTCCCTCTTCAGCACCTTTCTTCCCTCTCCAGCACCCTCTTTCCCTCCCCAGCATCCTCCTTCCATCTCCAACACCTTCTTTCCCTTTCCAGCATCTTCCTTCCATCTCCAGTACTCTTCTTCCCTCTCTAGCATCCTCATTCCTTCTCCAGCACCCTCCGTCCCTCTCTAGTGCTCTCCTTTCCCCTAACCAGCACCTTCCTTCCTTCTCCAGCACCCTCCTTCCCTCTCCAGCACCCTCCTTCCCTCTCCGGCACCCTCCTTCCCTCTCTAGTACCCTCTTCCCCTCTCCAGCACCCTCCTTCTTTCTACAGTTCCCTCCTTAACTCTCCAGCACCATCCCTCCCTTTCCAGCACTATCCTTCCTTTTCCATCACCATCCCTCCTTTTCCATCACCATGTGTCCTTCTCCAGCACCATCCATCCTTTTCTGGCATCATCCCTTCTATTCTAGTATACCCCGTCTTTTCTGTCACCATCTCTCTTCTTCCAGCACAATCCCTCCCTTTACAATCACCATCCCTCTCTTTAGGTCACCATCCCTCCCTTTCGATCACCATTCCTCCCTATCCGTCACCTTCCCTCCCTCCAGCGTCGTGTCGTCAAAACTACTCTCTCATCTTAACATTCAGAGGCCTCACACTGATGCTATTGTCATGTAAATCAAAGAATGATTTGATAAAGCCACGTGCTAATTGTCTGGTATTCTCTGACTTAACCAGCACCTTCCTTCCCTCTCCAGCACCCTCCTTAACTCTCCATCACCCTCCTTCCCTCTCCAGCACTCTTCTTTCCTCTCTAGCACTCTCATTCCTTCTCCAACACCCTCCTTCCTTCTCCAACACCATTCTCCCCTCTCCAGCACCCTCCTTCCCTCTCCAGCACCTTCTTAACTCTCCAGCACCCTCCTTAACTCTCCAGCACCCTCCTATCCTCTTCAGCATCTTCCTTCCTTCTCTTGCAACCTTGTTCCTTCTCCAGCACCCTCCTTCCTTCTCCAGTTCCTCTCTTCCCTCTCCAGGACCTTCCTTCCCTCTCCAGCACCCTCGTTCCCTCTCCAGTACCCTCCTTCCCTCTCCAGCACTCTCATTCCTTCTCCGTCACCCTTCTTCCCTCTCCAGTACTCTCATTCCCTCTCCAGCACTCTCCTTCCCTCTCCATCACCCACCTTCCCTCTCCAGCACCCTCGTTCCCTCTTCAGTACCCTCCTTCCCTCTCCAGTACCCTCCTTCCCTCTCCAGCCACCTCCTTCCCTCTCCAGCACCCTCCTTCCCTCTTCAGTACCCTCCTTCCCTCTCCAGCACCCCCCTTCCCTCTCCAGTACCCTCCTTAACTCTCCAGCACCCACCTTCCCTCTCCAGCACCCTCGTTCCCTCTTCAGTACCCTCCTTCCCTCTCCAGCACTCTCATTCCTTCTCCGTCACCCTTCTTCCCTCTCCAGTACTCTCATTCCCTCTCCAGCACTCTCCTTCCCTCTCCATCACCCACCTTCCCTCTCTCAGCACCCTCGTTCCCTCTTCAGTACCCTCCTTCCCTCTCCAGCACCCTCCTTCCCTCTCCAGCACCCCCCTTCCCTCTTCAGTACCCTCCTTCCCTCTCCAGCACCCCCCTTCCCTCTCCAGTACCCTCCCTACCCCTCCAGCACCCACCTTCCCTCTCCAGCACCCTCGTTCCCTCTTCAGTACCCTCCTTCCCTCTCCAGCACCCTCCTTCCCTCTCCAGCACCCCCCTTCCCTCTCCAGTACCCTCCTTAACTCTCCAGCACCATCCCTTTCTTTCCAGCACTATCTGGAGATCTGGAGAGAGTTCCGGGGGTCAACGCCCCCGCGGCCCGGTCTGTGACCAGGCCTCCTTAGGTCAGTGTCCCAGGATGCGACCCACACCAGTCGACTCACACCCAAGTACCCATTTTACTGATGGGGAACATAGACAACAGGTGGAAAGAAACACGTCCAATGTTTCTACTCTGGTTGGGAATCGAACCCAGGCCCTCACCGTGTGAAGCGAGAGCGTTAACCACCAGGCCATTTCCAGCACTATCCTTCCTTTTCCAGCATTATCCCTTCCTTTCCAGCATACCCTTTCTTTTCTGGCACCATCTTTCCCTGTCCAGCACCATCCCCCGCTTTCCATCCCCATCCCTCCCTTTAGATCACCATCCCTTCGTTTCCGTCACCTTCCGTCCCTCCAGCGTGGTGTCATCCATACTATTCTCTTCATTCAGAGGCCTCACACTGATGCTGTTGCCACGTCCTAATTGTCTGGTATTTTCTGACTTAACTAGTAAATGTTTGTCTCTAAAAGGTTTGTCTTGGAGATATCTCTGCACCGCCTCTTCATTGGTCGCTACTAGATCACTCTTCCTGCTCCATGAGCTTTATCATACCTCTTCCACTACATCACTTCCCAGATTATTCCACTTCCTGACAACTCTTTGACTGAAGAAATACTTCCCAATACCCCTGTGATTCATCTGAGTCTTCAACTTCCAACTGTGACCCCTTGTTGCTGTGTCTCACCTCTGGAACATCCTGTCTCTGTCAGCCTTGTGTGTGTGTGTGTGTGTGTGTGTGTGTGTGTGTGTGTGTGTGTGTGTGTGTGTCCACTCGGCCTTAGTGGCTTAACCCAAAAAAATTTCGTTCTTCCATGTCATGTCATCAAGCGCCACTAATTGTAACAACTTCTGTAAGCTTTCACTGCACTTCTCCCACCAATTTAAATAATAATTAAAAGAAACGTACGAAATGAAATAGAGCTCATCCTCAGTGGAAGGTGAATTTCAGACATGTTGAAACTCAAAAAAAAAAAGATAATTATTCCCCCCTCTCAGAATTTCAGTGTACTTACCGTCTGGCTGAGGTTAATCATAATTCGCTCTCCACCATAACACTCACCTGAAAGAATTAAATGAAAAAAAAAATGTAAAATGTATAGCAATTATATAAAGCATATTAAAATTCATGAAAATACCTAGGTGATAAATATAATTAAATGAAATGTTAAGATAAGAGATTTATAGAATTCAACCCGTATGCAGTTTGATGCATTGGAAATTATATATGGCAAATGTTCTGAAAGATTTATGCATATATAACAAGAGTTTCTGTCTTAGTGATAACTTACAAAGTAATTACTACCTTAGTGAAAAGTTAAAACAAAATTACTGCCTTAGCGATGACTTAAAACAAAGTTAGTCTGTTTATTGCAGCTTGAGAAACAAGATAATATATGTATTGACTGTGAATCAATATTATTTTATAACGAAATATAAATTATCATAATTTGAATAATAGTAAGTATAATTATATTAGTATTATTAATAATCCGATGGTTGCTTGCCTTTCCATAAATAGGAAAAAACTCTTACAAATAATTGTAATATGCATTTTTTGTTTTGTTTAGCTATTTTGAGCTTGTGATGAAATCAGGTGATGTCACTGGTGAGAAGAAGTCATACGTACCTCAACCAGTCTGACTCTCATACTGTGGTTGTTGAGGTTGTTGTTGTTGTGGTTGCCCTTCGTGTTGCGGGTGATGATGACGTTGGGAGGCGTGAGCAGCTCAGGTGGCCTCTCACATAACACCGCCATGGCTCGGCACTGACGCAGGCACTCCTGTGCCTCACTCACACACACTTAACACTAACTCTACCCACTACCCTGCTTATATCTACTATGCGAACTTCACTACCACCGCGGCACTTATCTACTCTTCCATGTTAATTGTCTCTTTGTACTTTCCGAACTTCATAATTCGCGCAACGTGTCATAGTCACTGACTTCTCATTAACTCTCCTTCGCGCGGATAATTGAGATTATTCTCTTCATGTGTCAAGTTTGTGTAGGGATCATGTAGTGGCACACAGAGCGCCAGTCATAGATCATGATGAGGAGAAAGATCAAAGTACATTTCTTTAAATATATCCTGTAAATAAAAGTAAACTGGTTATATTCCACAGTACGATGTTAGAGATTTTTTTAGCAGAAATGTATGACGGAAAATCTCAGCATACCAGGGTGAGCATACTAGGTTATGTCCAGGGTGGGCATACTAGGTTATGTCCAGGGTGGGCATACCAGGTTATGTCCAGGGTGAACATACCAGGTTGTGTCCAGGGTGAGCATACCAGGTTATGTACAGGGTGGGCATACCAGGTTATGTCCAAGGGTGACTATACCAGGTTATATCCACGAACGACTTTTTCACTTATCATCAATCATCGTCTGTGACGCTTTGATCCATAACTGTACAGTAGATATTAGACCCTACCAAAAACACTTGAAGAGAAAACTAGAAAAAATACGAACGTGTAAAAAAAAACTTATAAGAGAATTAGAGGAACACACAAAGATACGTATCTCTGTGTACATTAGCTGAGTTTACTGTAATTCCTACTTCACGGTGGCGTTTAGGTGACATGCAGCCATAATTGGCTTTAAACCTACCAAACCAAACTATTTGACTTGCTAGTTTTTTGAAGCGTACTATCTGTTCTACTTGATCAAAAGACTAGGAATATAATGAATAATTTGAAAAAGGATAACATTATGGAAATAATGTAAGAAAACTGAGATAAACTTAAGAGGAGTGCGCATGAGGGAGACTATTACATGAATAAATAACCTGTCATTATATATGATGGTTGTAATATCTGATCTTGTATCAATAGCTTGATATTATTTTCACTCTGCGTTCGTTGACATTTCTTTAACAGTTATTCTTTGTGTTATAGTTGTAAGATTTAGTTTACACAGAAATGTATTATTTCTGCCCTCCTTCACTTCATCTTCCACTGCTAGTCAGGTGCGATACTAGTACTACTAAGACCAGACCATCGCTAATGTTTTAAGACGAGCGAGCCAGAAGCTACCTCCTCAGACACCAGCAAACATGATCAGATCCCGTTTGTAACCATCAGGCCAGGGCCGTTAAGGGAATTTGTGTACCTCGACAAACGTAATTGTCCACGAGGAGGAGAATTATTCACACTGCCAGCTTGAGACACGAAATTTATGTTCTTTGTCACGGCACCAGCTGAACGGTGGGAACTGGTGGTGGCAGGAACTTGCACTGGTGTCACTACACCAGCTGGAGAGCGAGGATTGGTGGTGGTATTGCATTGGTGTCACTGGAACAGCTGGGAGGAGGAGATTGATGGTGGTAGGAACTTGCATTGGTGTCACTTCACCAGCTGGAGGGTGCAGATAGGTGGTAGCAGGGACTAGTATTGGTGTCAGTGCACCAGCTGGGATTGGTGATAGTAACTTGCATTAGTTCCAGTGTACTAACTGCTAAGATTGCTATATAATTATATTAATTCCTCGATGCGGTTGTACATCTATGTTATAAGAGAGAGAAATGTTTATATCATATTTTTGTCTGTTCTGTTTACACATCTTCAAATAGAATTTTAAGTCTAGCATCCTGTAGATGTAGAGTGCACAGCAAAGAGCACGAATAATGTGTATGGTCACGTAGGGGTCACTATGGGGTCAGTAGGTCTGGTATACATTAATGTATGTGAATGTTGTATGGCCAGTAGGTTTAAGTGTGTATAGTGGTTTGTTTTGGTTAATGACAGAACGCCTCGGCTTGTGTTTTAAGATGATATTTCGCAGAAACCAAATGACAAGATGTTCCCGATGCTTAAATCCTGGGTGTCTGGCACGCTAGGTGTTTGGCACCCTGGGTGTCTGGCACCCAGGGTAATTGGCACCTAGGGTGTCTGACACTCTGATGCCTGCCGCCCTGGGTGACTGGCATCCAGGGTGTCTGACACTCTGGATGCCTGCCACTCTGGGTGACTGGCACCCTGGCTGTATCGCACCCTGGGTATCTAGCACCCAGGGTGTCTGACGCCTGGGTGACTGGCACCCTGGATGTCTGGTACCCTGGATACCTGCCAAGCCTGAGCGTTTGGCACCCAGGGTGTCTGCCACCCTGGGTGACTGGCACCCTGACTGAAACTAAATCCAGAAATATTCTTCAAGACACTCATCAGCTGATAGAATCAACAGGAGTTTATCTCCTGTTATCTCTGAGTTTCAATAATATGTGAAATAATGTAAGCAAAACACTTGTTTCTTCAACGTCATGTAATGTTAATCACGTGAATAATACACATTCCTTTCAAAGTTTCAGGTTCTACAAAATAATCGTGATCCTATAAATACAAAACTGTGCATGCAGGTTACAGCAGTGAGAATGATCTGCCTTGTTATATAGGAACATAAGAATCAGGAACACTACAGGAGGCCTACTGGGACATACACAGCAATTTAATCTAGCCATTCTTACTCAAATATCTGCCCTTCCCATTCCTAAACTGCTCAATGTTTAGGTACAACAACTTTATTAACACATATGAGGAGTAACCAGCGACGCTGGTTCAAAATATTCATCACTGCAGCTGTGTGAAGAGTGGATGTGATGAACATGTGGCTGGTCCTGTTGTTGGGGCATCCAGTGTTTGTCCTCAACATTAAACACTGCTGACAATGCCTCTCTGGACTAAAAGCAAACCATACCCTATGTTACACGTAAACCTTTGATTCGTCAGTTTCAACTCGTCTAATATTTTGCTAAAATAAAATATATTTAACTTCTGCCAAAACAAAACCAACTGCCAATACTCATTTAAAAATCGGTCGCCTATCAATAAAAGAAAAATTGTTTGAGAAAGACACCACTTTCCAGAGAGCATCACCGCTTCCATTACTCAAACGTCCTGTTTCCAGGAAGCTGGAACGTAGCTGTAGCGTCGATAGTCTCACAAATGATCACGAACTGAAGTTTGCGACGGTACTTAGAGCGAGCAAAACTCGTTTACACAAACCAACACTAGAAAAGCCCGTGAGGTAACTAGGTAATAGTTGACATTCCACTGTTAACGAGATTCCTTGGCTACACGGGTAACCATCATAGTACAGTGGTAAAACGTTGGCTAACTCAGGTTTGGGCTCTAGCTCAGAGCCCCCGCATTTCTTTCAAATGTTGGAGTAACTTCCACAGAAAGTGTACAATATGTCTAGGTGGTACTGCGAAAACTGACCACTATTTTAGTTATGTAAATCTCCCAATTAAAACTTTGTTTCATATTGTTTCCGTTATATCATATTGGAAGTCTGCAGCAGGTATTAAATAGCGTTAGATCAACTTATTGGTGATCTGAAAAAGGAATTATGTCATGTTTGATCGTGTTACCGAGAGTTTGCGCTGGAATTATATGACATTAGATCATGTTATTAGACGGCTGCAACAGAAAATATATCGAGCTGGATAGTGTTATTACAAGCTTGCAACAGGAATTACATCGTGTTAGATCGTGTTATTAGAAGTCTGAAGCAGAAATTAAAAATAATATTTCTTCGTACTGGCTTTCCTACTGGTGAAAGCATTATAACAACGTAACCCTCACCATTTTTTCGAATCTTTTAGACTGATATAATTTAAAGGCAGAATTTAGCTAGACATAAGTAAGCACAATTTAGACCAAGTGAAAAATAACAGCATTGGAAAAGACCAGAGATCATTGATGAGGACCATGAAGACCACAGAACTCTGGTTTCCACCACGACAAAAGAAAACAGAAGCATAAAAATCAATGAGAGAGAAAATATAATAGGAAATTGAAGAAATAAACAGTAAAGATGTAATAAAAACGGTACAAACACAGCTATTAAGAGAGATACACAATAATATCAGTAAAAAATTTCCCCCGTTTTTAACAGATTTGTTAATGGGAAAGAAAAAAGTAACAAGATAAAAAAAAACGATAAAAATAATTGTAAAGTGATAAATCAAAGGTAAAGTCAGAAGGAAAGTCTGAAAAATACATAGCAATACAAACAAAAACGAAATATGCTCTGGAAAGCGTACAGAGGAAGATGACAAAGATGATCCCATGTATCAGAAATCTTCCCTATGAGGATAGACTGAGGCCCTGAATCTGCACTCTCTCCAAAGGCGTAGAATTAGGGGGGATATGATCGAGGTGTATAAATGGAAAACAGGAATAAATAAAGGGGATGTAATTAGCGTGCAGAAAATTTCCAGCCAAGACAGGACTCGCAGCAATGGTTTCAAGTTGGAAAAATTCAGATTCAGGAAGGATATACGAAAGCACTGATTTGGTAATAGAGTTGTGGATGAGTGGAACAAACTCCCCAGTATAGTTATTAAGGCTAAAACGTTGTGTAGTTTTAAAAATAGGTTAGATAAATACGTGAGTGGGTGTGGGTGGGTGTGAGTTGGACCTGACTAGCTTGGGCTGCTGGGTCTGGGGCCATGCTCCTTCCTTGAGTGGAGGTGACCAGACTGGGTGTTTCATTGGGCTAATCCGGGGGGGGGGGGACATGGACCTGCTCCGCATGGGTCAGTGGGCCTGTTGCAGTGTCCCTTCTTTCTTATGTTCTTATGAAAGCTACTGAAGAGTGTAAACCACCAGATCACCAAAGACAGAGAGGGAACTATCAAGGACTCAAGGGACAGAGGGAACAGCCGCATTCCTTTCAAACCTTCACCATTACTTAACACTGAATCCAAGGTATTGTGTGCGAGTGTCCTCACCTAATTGTGGTTGAAGGGATCGAGACTCAGCTATTGGTCCCGCCTCTTCACTGGTCGCTACTAGGTCCTCTCTCTTTCCCTGCTCCATGAACTTTATCATACCTCGTCTTAAAATTATGTATGGTTCCTGCCTCCACTACATCACTTACCAGACTATTTCACTTCCTGACAATTATATGACTGAAGTGTGTGTGTGTGTGTGTGTGTGTGTGTGTGTGTGTGTGTGTGTGTGTGTGTATGTGTGTGTGTGTTGTGTGTGTGTGTGTGTGTGTGTGTGTGTGTGTGTGTGTGTGTGTGTGTGTGTGTGTTTATTAGTTTATACATGTGTTTATGGATGTGTGTATGTGACTACATATAGAGTCCAATTACGCAGTAACAGCGTCCTTCCTGTGTAAGCCCAATAAGACACACACACGCACACACACACACACACACAACACACACACACACACACACACACACACACACACACGCACCACACGCACACACGCCACACACCACACACCACACACACGCACACACGCACACACAACACACACACACCACACCACACACACACACACACACACACACACACACAGCCTAGCCAGAAAGTGATGTGGTGGAGGCAGGAACCATCATAGTTTTAAGGCGAGGTATGCAAGCTCATGGGCAGGGAGAGAGAGGACCTAGTAGCAATCAGCGAAGAGGCGGGGCCAGGAGCTGTGACTCGACCCCTGCAACCACAAATAGGTGAGTACAAATAGGTGAGTACACACACACACACACACACGATCGAGACAGAACACAGGACGAAACGAAGACGATGAAAGAGAGAGTTCAAAAACGAAAGGAGAAATGGGAGGAAATGAAAAAGGAGAGCAGAATAACCCAGGATCAAATGGAAGGACAAGCACACCCCCCAGAAACACCTGCAGAAGGACTCCAGCCACGACACCCCCAAGGCAACTGAACAATCCAAACCAACCATCACACACCGATCCCTCTGTTTCCACTCCCCGCACCACAGTTACAGTATTAGAACAGAAGTTGAAGGTTTGGTACACAAATGCAGATGGATTAACGAATAAACATGAGGAATGGCAAGAAAGAATCAATGAGAAGTCCCCAGACATCATAGCAGTTACAGAAACAAAACTCACGGAGACAATAACAGATGCAATCTTGCCACCAGGATACCAGATCATGAGGAAAGATAGAAGGGGCAGGGGGGGGAGGTGCGGTTGCTCTGCTCGTAAAAAAACAGATGGAAATTCGAGAAAATGGAAGGCATAGATGAGACGGGAGAAAGAGACTACATAGCAGGTACACTTCAGTCTGGGGAACACATAGTGGTCATTGCAGTGATGTATAATCCACCACAGAACTGCAGGAGGCCAAGAGAGGAATATGAAGAGAGCAACAGAGCAATGGTGGACACACTTGCTGAGGTGGCAAGAAGAGCTCACTCCAGCAGAGCAAAGTTGCTGGTTATGGGGGATTTCAACCACAGGGAGATTGACTGGGAAAACCTGGAGCCACATGGGGGTCCCGAAACATGGAGAGCCAGGATGTTGGACGTGGTGCTGGAAAACCTCATGCATCAACATGTTAAGGACACTACCAGAGTGAGAGGGGAGGATGAACCAGCAAGATTGGACCTTGTGTTCACCCTGGGCACCTCAGACATTGAGGACATCAAGTATGAGAGTCCCCTAGGAGCAAGCGACCACGTCGTTCTGTGCTTTGAATACATAGTAGAGCTGCAAGTGGAGAGAATAACAGGAGTTGAATGGGAAAAGCCTGACTATAAAAGAGGGGACTACATAGGGTTGAAGAACTTCCTGCGGGAGGTCCAGTGGGACAGAGAACTGGCAGGAAAGCCAGTAAATGAAATGATGGAATATGTAACAACAAAATGCAAGGAGGCAGTGGAAAGGTTTATTCCCAAGGGCAACAGTAACTACGGGAAGACCAGAACGAGCCCCTGGTTTACCCGACGGTGTAAGGAGGCAAAAACAAAGTGCAATAGAGAATGGAAAAAGTACAGAAGGCAGAGAACACACGAAAATAGGGAGATCAGTCGCAGAGCCAGGAATGAGTATGCACAGGTAAGGAGGGAGGCCCAGCGACAGTATGAAAATGACATAGCATCGAGAATCAAGACTGACCCGAAATTGTTGTATAGCCACATCAGGAGGAAGACAACAGTCAAAGACCAGGTGATCAGATTAAGGACAGAAGGTGGAGAACTCACAAGAAATGATCAGGAGGTATGTGAGGAGGTGAACAGGAGATTTAAGGAAGTGTTTACAGTAGAGACAGGAAGGGCTCTGGAAAGACAGCACAGAAGGGAACATCAAGAGGGAATATACCAACAAGTGTTGGATGACATACGAACAACCGAGGAGGAAGTGAAGAAGCTCCTAAGTGACCTTGACACCTCAAAGGCGATGGGACCGGACAACATCTCCCCATGGGTCCTTAGAGAAGGAGCAGAGATGCTGTGCGTGCCTCTAACCACAATCTTCAACACATCCTTGAAACTGGGCAACTACCTGAGAAATGGAAGACAGCTAATGTAGTCCCTATATTTAAGAAAGGAAACAGAAACGAGGCACTAAACTACAGACCTGTGTCTCTGACATGTATTGTGTGCAAAGTCATGGAGAAGATTATCAGGAGGAGAGTGGTCGAACACCTGGAAAGGAACAAGATTATAAATGAAAACCAGCATGGGTTCATGGAAGGAAAACCTTGTATCACAAACCTCCTGGAGTTTTATGACAAGGTAACAGAAGTAAGACACGAGAGAGAGGGGTGGGTAGATTGCGTTTTCCTAGACTGCAGGAAGGCCTTTGACACAGTTCCCCACAAGAGATTAGTGCAGAAGCTGGAGGATCAGGCGCATGTAAAAGGGAGGGCACTGCAATGGATCAGGGAATACCTGACAGGGAGGCAGCAACGAGTCATGGTACGTGAAGAGGTATCAGAGTGGGCGCCTGTTACGAGCGGGGTCCCACAGGGGTCAGTTCTAGGACCAGTGCTGTTTTTGATATATGTGAACAACATGATGGAAGGAATAGACTCTGAAGTGTCCCTGTTCGCAGATGATGTGAAGTTGATGAGAAGAATTAAATCGGACGAGGATGAGGCAGAACTGCAAAGAGACCTGGACAGGCTGGACATGTGGTCCAGTAACTGGCTTCTCGAATTCAATCCACCCAAATGCAAAGTCATGAAGATTGTGGAGGGGCAAAGAAGACCGCAGACAGAGTATAGGCTAGGTGGACAAAGACTACAAACCTCACTCAGAGAGAAAGACCTTGGGGTGATCATAACACCGAGCACATCACCGGAGGCACACATCAACCAAATAACTGCTGCAGCATACGGGCGCCTGGCAAACCTGAGAATAGTGCTCCGATACCTTATTAAGGAATCGTTCAAGACACTGTACACTGCGTATGTTAGGCCCATACTGGAGTATGCAGCACCAGTCTGGAACCCACACCTGGTCAAGCACGTCAAGAAGTTAGAGAAAGTACAAAGGTTTGCAAGAAGGCTAGTCCCAGAGCTCAAGGGAATGTCGTACGAAGAAAGGTTAAGGGAAATCGGACTGACGACACTGGAGGACAGAAGGGTCAGGGGAGACATGATAACGACATACAAGATACTGCGGGGAATAGATAAGGTGGACAGAGATAAAATGTTCCAGAGAGGGGACACAGGGACAAGGGGTCACAACTGGAAGCTGAAGACTCAGACGAGTCACAGGGACGTTAGGAAGTATTTCTTCAGTCATAGAGTTGTACAAGGAAGTGGAATAGCCTAGCAAGTGAAGTAGTGGAGGCAGGAACCATACACAGTTTTAAGAAGAGGTATGATACAGCTCAAGAAGCAGAGAGAGAGAGGACCTAGTAGCGATCAGTGAAGAGGCGGGGCCAGGAGCTGAGTCTCGACCCCTGCAATTACAATTAGGTGAGTACAATTAGGTTAGTACACGCACACACACACACACACACACACACACACACACACACACACACACACACACACACACACACACACACACACACACACACACACACATACACACATACACACACACACTCGTGGAGGAGTCACGCGGTTTGAGCTCGTGTTTTGGTGGTAATTTCTGACTGTGCCATAAGGAATAGAGTGTGGGATATAGGTGTGTGCACGCATAAGAGTGCATATAATCACTTAAGCCCCGAAAGAAAGGAAATATAAGTGATCACAGAAAAGAAAACAAAGGAAATATTGGCTGAGTGTTTAGTGGAGGCCGTTGTAAGGGTGAACGGTTGTGTCAGGCCTAAATAGTGTTGCCATAATAACGCAGTGGGGTATTTTGAAGAATAAGTGCGACTCAAGACCAGGGAGATAAGAGATATGTATAGATGCATCAGTAAATACAGTGAGTGAGTGAAAAAATTAGAAGAGCTAGAGACTATAGTGCATACAGGAAGTTAGTGGAAAAATTACCGAGAAGCATCAAACTTCTTCAACTTCTGGGACAGGACAGACCCGCAACTTTTACTCCACTGCCAGCCGCAAGTAATATTCACCTAGTTTGAGTTGCATGGGGTCAATAGTACCTGTCTCTAGCTGGAATTGGGGGTCACTCTCCTCGAGCTATCAGAATTAGAATAAGCAGCATTTACTGGCATTTAATAGAATTTAGAGGTAGCGGCATATAGGCAAGCCTAGTGTATTTATTTTTTAACGTAAATTTTAGAACGCATAAGACGTACATGGGAACCAAGAGATCGGTGTACATATACAATACATATGAGTACATAGTGGGAATAAGGACTGTTTACATAACATATGCACACACACTAGGTGAGGACAGCTTTTGCTGTTAGGCCCCTTGAATAGCTGTAGCACACACACACACACACACAACACACACACACACACACACACACACACACCACACACACACACACACACACACACATACAGACACACAACACACCATAGTAAGGATTTTACACCTTCCTGTGAAGTGACCCTCTAACCCTTCCTTTCCCCCCCATCTCTCTCCCTCTCCTCTCTCTTCCTCTCTCTCTCTCTCTCTCTCTCTCTCTCTTTTTTTTTTTTTTTTTTTTTTTTTTTTTTTACACAGGGTTTGACAAGGTTAAGGATCCTAGCTTTATTGACACTATTTACAGGTTAGGATTCCTAACTTTATTGCAAGCTAAGAGCTGTTACCTACATCAGCTCTTTGAATGCCATTTTTTTTTTTATGAGACTACAAGTAGGGAACAGGATGAAGTTGGAGCCATCTGTGGCCAGCATTTTCATTTGATCAACTGACGTTATCTCGTTGACATCATTATGCTGTACGAATGTGTTCCATTACTCGAGTCATCCTGGGTATTTATTCCAGATGGAGTGATGTTCTGGAGAAGGGTACAGCCAGAGTTGAAGTTGCTGCTTTTCTGCCGTTCTTGTGGCATAAAAGCTTGTTTTCACGCTGTCCTCGAAGTGGATCCAAGTGTGGTATTTGACAATATGGTCTCTCTCCCTCTCTCTCTCTCTCTCTCTCTCGTCTTCTTCTTCCTCTCTAAAATCTCTCTCTCTCTTCTCATCCTTCCGTCACTCTCTCTTCCTCTCCTCTACTACTCCCCTCTCTCTTCTCTCTCTCTCTCTCTCTCTCTCTCACTTTCTCTCTCCCCTTCCTCATCCTCTCTCTCTTCCTCTATCTCTTCCTCTCATCTACCTCAGATTTCTTCTCCTCTCTCTCTCCCTCACTTCCTTCCGGTTTATCATCTTCCTCGTCTTTTACTCTCTCCTCTTCCCTTGTCACTCCCCACTCTCTCATTTTTTCCCTCTCTCTCACTTTTCCCCTTTTTCCCCTTCTTTTCCCTCCTTCTAGGCCCCCCTTCTCTCTCTCCCTATCTCTCATCTTCCCCTTTTTCTTTTTCTTTTCTCTTCTTCTTTCACAAAAAAAAAAAGGGGTTGGGACCGCAGGAATCAGGTTTCAGATGACAATGGTACGGAAGGGAGGAATGGATGGGGGAAAGGGGAAAAGGATAGAGCAAGAATGGGAGAAAAAATTAGGGAGTTTTCTGAAAAAATGGAGAAAGAGCTCTTGTGAAAGGGGAAAAAAGAGGTTGGAGAAGGAGAGAAGAATTGGGGAGGCACAAGTCGAAATGCAGTAGCCAGGGAAAAGCCCTAAAATTTGAGGAAAAAACCCCGAAGCAAGTTCAGGGGCAGGCCCAGAGAAGAACCCATACAAAGATGAGGGGCTGAAAGGAAGGAAGGAGATATAAATTTATGCAAAGGGGAATTCAGCCTGCAAAAAAGGGCCCGGGAGTGGAAAGGGAAAGGAGTGGGTGCAGATGGAGAGGTCGTGTGAGGCACAACATGTACCAAGAGCCACGGGAAAAAAATAAAGGGAGAAAATGCCACTACAGACGGAAACCCGAGTCACAGAGGGGAAAAGGGCAAGGGGAAAAGGGAAAAGGGTAAAAATCGTGATTATCCAGGGGCTTCGGGGAGGAGGAAAGGACACAACTGAAAGACGGCGGAAAGAAGAAAGGAGTTTGAAAAAATCATCACGGAAATAGGGGGGAAGACATGGTGAGATTGTAAATTTTCAGAGAAAGGGGGGTACTTAAAGGGGGGAAAAAAACCGAGATCAAGCTGTTTCTCAGGACAGAAACAGGCGGAACAGGATCCTCAAGAGAAACCCACGGTTGAAAAGCTCAGAAGAGTACAAGAAGGTGTTTAGACAGGACAGAACACAAAAGGAGGACAGCGCTAAAGGAGAGGACAAAAAAGCAAAAGGAGCTAGGAAAGGAGAAAGGAGGGAAAACAGCAGAGGTCGTCGAGCAGAACAGAGCAGAAAGGGCAAGCACAAAACAACTACCCTCAAAACCCCCAAACCCTTTCACACCATCCCAAACAACAATACAACCCATCCCCACGTTTCCCACCCAACCCCAACCATAGAATCCACGATGCTACCAGGTCTCCCCCCCCCAGGCCCCCAAACCACGGGTGTTGGAAAAAAAACTGAGGTTGGTCACAAAGCTGATGGAATAAAAAACAAGTGGGAGGAGTGGGCACGAAAGAGTAAAAGAGGTTTCACCAGCCCAATAGGATCACAGAAAACCCAAGCTTACAGGTATGATACAGATGCCATTTTCCCAAGGGGGATACCCAGACTGAAAAAAGACAGAAGAAAGGGGGGTGGAGGAGTGGCATTGTGATAAAACCCGATGGAATTTTGATGAGCTGGGGGGGAGACAGCGCAGAAGAAAGTGTTACATAGCGGGAACACTTCACTTGGTGGTCCAAGGGTGATAATTGCAATGATGTAAAACCCCACCAAGAAGCAGGGGCCCGGGGCAAAGTAGACGAGAGAATAGACGATGGTTGCACACTGGTGAGGGGCCCAGAAGAGCTCATGCATCGGGCAAAGCTCTGTCATGGGCGACTTTAAAAAAAGGAGATCGAGTGGAGAACTTGGGCCCGGGGGGGCCAAGATACATGGGGGCTAAGATGATGGAGGTGGTAGGGAAAAAAATTATGTAAAAACACGTAAGGGACATAAAAGAGAGAAGGGGAGGATAAACCCACGACGGGGACTTGTATTCCCCTTGATAGTGAGATATTGGGGACATACATTGAAAGCCCCTTGGGGGCCCAGCGATCATGTAGTTTTGAGTTTCGAAACACAGTAGAGCTAAAGTGGAGGGGAAGCAGGAAGGCAGGACAAATGAAACCCAAACTACAGGAAAGGGGACTAAAAGGAATGAGGAACTTCCAAAATGGGGTTTTCAGGGGGACAGAGGCTGCGGGGGAAACCAGTTAATGAGAGATGGAATATGTAGAAACAATGTGCAAGGAGGTGAGGAGAGGTTTTGTACCAAGGGCAACGGGGAAAAAAGGGAAAAGCCAGGATGACCCATGGTTCCCCAAAATGAAGGAGGAAAAAAACCAAGTGTGCTAGGGAAGGGAGAAATATAAAAAGGCAAAGGACCCGGAGAAAAAGGAAGCGTCGTAGAGCCCGAAACGAATTCACAGATAAGAAGGGAGGCCAAAGTCAATATGAAAAAGAATAGAGCAAAGCCAAATTTGACCCAGCTGTTATACAGCCACATCAGGAAGAAAAAAACCCCAGGACCAGGAATCGGCTAAGGAAGGAAGGAGGAGGACAACAAGAAAAGGCCCTGAAATATGTGAGGAAATCAACAAGAGATTAAAGAAGTGTTCACAGAGGAGACAGGGGGAGCTCCAGAAAGACGGGGGAGGTGGGGTTTCACCACCCCTGTGCTGGACCAGTACACACAAGAGGAAGAAGTGAAGAGGCTTCTGATGGCTAGATCCCAAAGGGAAAGGGGCCGATAACTCTCTCCATGGGTCCTGGGGAGGGGCAGAGGGCATGTGTACCCTTAAACAATTTTTTAATACATTTTACGAAACGGGAGCCGGGCATGGGAAAACAGCAAAAATGGTCCCCAAACTTTAAAAAAGGGACAAGACAGAAGCATAAACTACGACCAGTGTCACGCTGTATAGCATGCAAAAAACTGGAGAAGTTGTCAGGGGAAGAATGGTGGAACATTGAAAGGGAAAGATCTCATCACCAGCAGCCAAAAATGGTTTCGAGACGGGAATCCTGTGTCACAAACCCATGGGGTTCTATGTGGGGACAGCAGTAAGACAAAAGAGAGGGGGGTGGGGGGATTGCATTTTCTTGGACTGCAAAAAGGGGTTTACAAGTACCCACAAAAGATTAGTGCAAAAAAATGGAGGACCCAAACAGGGGTAAAGGGATGGCACTGCAAAGGATCAGGGGGAAAATTGTCAGGGAAAACAGCGCGAGTCATGGGACGTGGGGAGGTGTCAAAGTGGGACTGTGACCAGCGGGTCCCCCAGGGGTCAGTCTAGGGACGTGCGTTTCTGGTATTTGTGAACGAATGACGGAAAGGAATAAACTCGAGGTGTCCCTGTTTGCAGATGACGTGAAGTTTATGAGCGAGTTTTATTCTCGAAAACCAGGGGAAATACAAAGGGATTGGCAGGCTGCAGACCTGGTCCAGCAATTGGGTCCTGGAATTCAATCCACCAAGTGCAAAGTATGAGGTTGGGGGAAGGGGGAAAAAAAAAACCGCAGACGGAGTACGTTAGGGGGCCGGATACAAACCACTCAAGGAAAAAAAATTTTTGGGGTGGATAACACCGGCACATCTCCCCGAAAGGGCATCAACCAAAAAACTGCGCGCAATGGGGCCCAGCAAAAACCCAAGAAAAAGCATTCCGAATTTATAAGGAATCGTTCGGACCCCGTACACGTGTACGTTAGGCCCATTTGGAGTATGCGGGACGTTTGGAACCCCCCTAGCCCAAACATGTAAAAAAAACTAGAGAAGTGCAAAAGGGTTTTCAAAAGATGTCCCCAAAATTTAAAAGGGGATGTCTATGAGGAGAGGTTTTAAAGGGGAAACAACCGACGAACGGGGACAAGAGAGATAGGGGGGACTGATAACGATTACAAAATACAGAGGAGTTGACAAGGTGGACAAAGCAGGATGTTCCAGAGATGGAGACGCAACACGGGGGGCACAGTTGAAAGCTGAAAAACAGATGAATCAAAGGGATGTTTGGAAGTATTTCTTTAGTACAGAGTAGTCAGGAAGTGGAATATTTGGAAGCGAGTAGTGGAGGGAGGTCCATCATGCTTTAAACGAGGTACGATAAAGCTCATGGTTCAGGGAGAGTGACCTAGTAGCGACCAGTGAAGAGGCGGGGCCAGGAGCTTGGACTCGACCCCTGCAACCTCAACTAGGTGAGTACACACACACACACACACACACACACACACACACACACACACACACACACACACACACACACACACACACACACACACACACAAAACAGACCAAGTGTCTAATCGATAAGTGCCTATGACAAAATGGTAACTAGCTAACCACAACACTGTGAACAAATCCCTAAGAGAAGGAGCACACACCAGAACAGTGAAATGGGAAGCAACACAACACACCACAACAAAGCTGGACATGAAATGTCACAAGCAGAGACAAGGCCAGACCATTACATTAATGCTAAGTGCTGCCACACCAAGCAGGGGAGAGAGGGAGATGTACAGATCATCTCTTTCACCACCCCCACCACTGCCTTCATCACCAATACCTAACTCTCCACCACCACCACCAACCACAGCTATCACCTACACTACAACGGTCAAAGACCGGTCAAAGACCAGCCGCCAGCTGCCTACTCTACCACCATGTCATGAACCAGTGTTATCGCCACCAGCATCACCACTATTACATTTACAGACATCGCCACGGCAGAAGTACTATGAATGTAATTACACCCATAGATAGCCAAAAAAAAAAAACAAGTAATCATATCTATCTAAAGGAATTGTGTTGGAAAAGTTTTGCTTATTCTGACACTCAGACTTCTGACTGGTTAGTCAGCTCAAATAAGTTCGGCTTTCTGTACATACTTGCAAAACTCAGCGGACAGGGGCAGCCAGGTTTAAATTACTTTGAATGACTGTAAATAATACCAGATCCAAATAACTCTACGGATCAGGCAACCCAGCTTTAATTTACCCATAAAATACTACTATATTTAATAGTAAAACTCCACACACGAGAAATTTTATTATGACAAAACTCTAGCAAAATTTTACAGACTACTCGGCCAGGTTACACTTATTTTAACCAAGTGATAACATCAGTATGACTCAAAGTGTCGTGCAGGCTGTGCAGTCTAGGCTTCAATAATTGTGACTATCTGAAAAAATATCTACATAGCACTTCGACTGTGCAGCACCAACTTTCATTTGCACAGATGCTGCAAGAAATCGTTAAAAACATATGAGAAGTTTTTAAATCCTTTGCTTTTTATTTAATGAAAATTGGAAGTTTCTCTGAATTATTGTCTCTAAAAAAGAAAAACATTTAAACACCATAACCGTAAAATATATTAATGTTGCTTTCTGTTTTGACTTCATTATCATACATCTATCTGGCTGAGTAAAAACTCGCTTCCTGCAAGTGAAAATGATCTCCAGTAAAACATAATAAAGAGAATAAATTATTCTGGCGTACCCACGCTAAAGCAGTTACTACATAGTAATGAAGCACAAGTTAAAGATTTAACAATGTAGAGATTCAGGGAGAAAAGTTAATATAACTCAAAAGACAGGTGAAAAAATACGACGGCCAGAGTGTGACTATAAAGTCTGGAAGGGAAGTATAGAACTGGCGGTATTCTGTTATTTTAACTGGTATATATTATCCACTGTGGTGACGAGGATATCCGTCAGTTGTGGTGCAGATGAGAGGATATATTTGTCCAGCCGTGAGCAACAATGCAGATATTTTATACTCTTTTTTAATTCTTATATGCTGGTCAAATATTGCATTTTTTATCTATTAATGTTATAATCATAAAGAGTGCTGAAGAAAAATAAAAATAGCTTCCTCCCATTCCCTTGATGATGCAGCACCTAGTGAATGAGAGGAAGAGGAAAATAGAGAGGAGGACAGCAGGATGATGGCAACATGTACAAGGCAAACTGGAACGAACTGGTATATTACTAATCAATAAATACTGTTATTCCGAAGCTTTGTGTGTGTGTGTGTGTGTGTGTGTGTGTGTGTGTGTGTGTGTGTGTGTGTGTGTGTGTGTGTGTGTGTGTGTGTGTGTGTGCACTCAGCTGTATTCACGTAGTTGTGGTTGTAGGGGTCGAGTCACAGCTCCTGGCTACTACTAGATCACTCTTCCTGCTCCATGAGCTTTATCATACATCTTCTTAAAGCTATGTATCAATCCTGCCTCCACTACTTCACTTCCCAGACTCTTCCACTTCCTGATAACTCTGAATGAAGAAATACTTCCTAACATCACTGTGATTCATCTAAGTCTTCAACTTCCAATTGTGGCTTCTTGTTGCTGTGTCACATCTCTGGAACATCCTGTCTCTGTCTATCTTGTCGTTTCCTTTCAGTATTTTATATGTCGTTATCATATGCCCCCTATCTCTTCTGTCCTCTAGTGTCATCAGGTCGATTTTCCTTGACCTCTCCTCGTTGGACATACCCCCTTAGCTCTTTGTGTGTGTTTGTGTGTGCGTGTGTGTGTGTATGTGTGTGTATGTGGTGGTGTGTGTGTGTGTGTGTGTGTGGTGTGTGTGTGGTGTGTGTGGGTGTGTGTGTGTGTGTGTGTGTGTGTGTGTGTCTGTGTCTGTGTCTGTGTCTTTGTGTCTGTGTGTGAGTGTGTCTGTGTGTATGTGAGAGTGTGTGTGCTCGCGCTTGCGCGTAAGTTTAGAGAGTCGGTTCTTGGCCTCATCTCCCAAATTACTTTGATCTCCATCACTTGTTGCAGGTTTTTGTGCCTAATCCTGTCTACTCTTGAAAGTCAACCCACTTTTTTAAGCACCCTGAGACTAAAGAAATACTTCGTCACATCACTATGGCTCACCTGTGTCTCAAGCTTCTACATTATCAATTACACATTAAGATTTAGTATATCTTAATCACCTCTTTTCTTGTCTTATCCCCCCCCTTCGAGATGAGTATATTTCAGTTCGCATATACCGAAATGTGTGTGTCCCTTTGTATAGACAATAAAAGACGTATTTCTCAAGCCAGTCGTCAGAGAGAACATTTCTCCATAGGAAAGTCAGCTTGTATGATGCTCAGGGAAGTCCTCTAAATCACTACTAAATGAGAATTTTTTTACGTTGTAGTAAAAGGTAAATGGAATAATTATACATTAGAATTTATGAAATATAATGTTCGTCATATTTCATATTGATGAAAAATCTATAGTTTATTCTGAGTAAAACTACAGATGAACATTCAGAATATTTTGACATGAAGAAGAAAAAGAAAAAATCTATACGACTGTGAGTATCTTAAGAGGAAAATATCTGTTTAACATAATATATTACGAAATAAACGTTTTTGGTAATATAATTATCATTCAAGAACCTCAGTAATCTCAAGCTTATAGTGAAAGTGCATTTCTCTTGCTCATTCAGAAGGTTCGTCTATCCCTCCGCAGGGACATTTAACTGCTCCTCCGAAAGTAGTTATATATTTATTGGAAGTGCTACGCCCCCATGAGCCATAGAGTCTGAGAAATGGAAGGTTCTCAGGTTTGATCCCAGCAAGGGCAGGAAAGCTAGAATCTCTTGGTTCAAGAGTGTATTTAGCATTAAGTCAACCCTCCTGGTCCTCCTCCGCCTCTCCTGCTGGTGACGTTCCTCACTACACAACTTCCTCAGCTACGCCAGGTTGTTCTTCCAGTAATTAGTTTGCTTATTTTTTTACCAAACCAAACTTTATTTTCTTGACAGTAGGCACAAGGCTTTTGCCAAAATTAGTTCGCAATCTTTAGGAACTTATTCTTCTGAGAATTCTAACAAATGTTTTGAAAAAAAAAACACCAAAAATTAAAACAAATTAATTTTCTTGTTTCACATTTTTTATATTAAAACACCGTTGATGTCCATATCCAAAGTTTAAAACATTCGTCCACAAACCACGATGCCGAAGTTCTTCATTCCATGTTTCATGGTCGAACTGAAAAAAAGTTTAATTATTTGGACACAGTCCAGCGTGATCTGGTGAAAATTAAATGTGTTTTTATTATTTTAATAATAAGTGTGCATCAAAATATTATAATGCCCAGGTTAGAACAATGGAAACTCTTACAAAGAAGTTATAAAAAGTACAAAGTTGAATGAAACATCAAAGGTTACAATGAGAGCTACTTAAAAAATACAAACGCCCTCAATGGTAGAGAACGAGCACAAGCGCTAGCCAATATAACGTGTTAGAACCGCTATGTTTCTCCAGGTCCTGGTATTTATCTTCGTTATAAAACTGTGTTTTCCATGCAGCACGTATTACGGTGTGTTTATGAAGTGCTTTCCCTGTTTCAAAATTGTTTAAAGCAATATGTTAAAAGATATGAAAGTAATTCAGTTCTCTGAATACGTGCGCTTCCTTGATGTCACGCCTTTAGACTTCCTGTGTGTGTGTGTGTGTGGGGTGTGTGTGTGTGTGTGTGTGTGTGTGTGTGTGTGGTGTGTGTGTGGTGTGTGTGTTGTGTGTGTGTGTGTGTGTGTGTTTGTGTGTGTGTGTGTATGTGTGTATGTGTGTGTGTGTATGTGTTTCCTCAACCTTTCTTCATAGCATATTCCCCTTAGCTCTGGAACTAGCCTTGTTGCAAACCTTTGCACTTTCTCTAATTTGTTGGCGTGCTTGACCAGGTGTGGGTTCTAAACCGGGCCTGACGTACACGATGTACAAAGTCTTGAACGATTCCTTACTGAGGTATCGGAACGCTATTCTCAGGTTTGCCAGGCGCCTATATGCTGCAGCAGTTATCTGGCTGATGTACTCCTCAGGAGATGTGCTCGGTATTACACTCAGTCCAAGATCGTTTTCCTTGAGTGAGGTTTGCAGTCTTCGGCCGCTTAACCTATACTCTGTCTGCGGTCTTCTTTGCCCTTCCCCGATCTTGATGACTTGCATTTGGTGGGGTTACTTGATCACTTGAGACAGAGAATGTTGAAATACCCGAAGAGGAAGTAAAAAGTAAAATTGCTATTGAATACTGTCAAGGAAAAATAAATATAAGCAGAAAGGATAGCACCTTGGGTTTTAAAGGTTGGTCTCGAAGCACTATTACTGTTCAATGGGATTTCCTATTTAGGATTTCACTACACCTGGATAAATTTGTTTAAATGTGACTATTGTTGCACAAATGTGGAAAAAAATTAAGCGAACAGTACGCAAAAACCTG
>NC_069419.1:24817817-24832817 GCF_026875155.1 Cherax quadricarinatus
AATCATTTGATACCCTCATCACCTTACTCTTTTCTATGTTCACTTTCAACTTTCTACCTTTACACACACTCCCAAACTCATCCACTAACCTTGCAATTTTTCTTTAGAATCTCCCATAAGCACAGTATCATCAGCAAAAAGTTACTGTGTCAATTCCCACTTTGTATTTGATTCCCCATATTTTAATCCCACCCCTCTCCCGAACACCCTAGCATTTACTTCTTTTACAATCCCATCTATAAATATATTAAACAACCATGGTGACATTACACATCCCTGTCTAAGACCTACTTTTACCGGGAAGTAGTCTCCCTCTCTTCTAAACACCCTAACCTGAGCCTCACTATCTTCATAAAAACTCTTTACAGCATTTAATAAATTACCACCTATTCCATAAACTTGCAACATCTGCCACATTGCTCCCCTATCCACTCTATCATATGCCTTTTCAAAATCCATAAATGCTATAAAAACTTTCCTACCCTTATCTAAATGCTGTTCACATATATGCTTCAATGTAAACACTTGATCTACACATCCCCTACCCACTCTGAAACCTCCTTGCTCATCCGCAATCCTACATTCTGTCTTCTAATTCTTTCAATTATAACCCTACCGTACACTTTTCCTGGTATACCCAGTAAACTTATTCCTCTATAATTTTTACAGCTTCTTTTGTCCCCCTTCCCTTTATATAAAGGGACTATACATGCTCTCCGCCAATCCCTAGGTACCTTCCCCTCTTTCATACATTTATTAAACAAAAGTACCAACCACTCCAACACTATATCCCCCCCTGCTTTTAACATTTCTGTCATGATCCCATCAGTTCCAGCTGCTTTACCTCCTTTCATTTTACGTAATGCCTCACGTACCTCCCCCACACTTACATTCTGCTCTTCTTCACTCCTAAAAGATGGTATACCTCCCTGGCCAGTGCATGAAATTACCTCCTCTCTTTCTTCCTCAACATTTAAAAGTTCCTCAAAATATTCTCATCTACCTAATACCTCCATCTCCCCATCTACTAACTCCCCTACTCTGTTTTTAACTGACAAATCCATACTTTCCCTAGGCTTTCTTAACTTGTTTAACTCACTCCAAAATTTTTTCTTATTTTCATAAAAATTTCTTGACAGTGCCTCTACCACTCTATCATCTGCTCTCCTTCTGCACTCTCTCACCACTCTCTTCACTTTTCTTTTACTCTCTATGTACTCTGCTCTTCTTATAACACTTCTGCTTTGTAAAAGTCTCTCATAAGCTAACTTTTTCTCTTTTATCACACCCTTTACTTCATCATTCCACCAATCACTCCTCTTTCCTCCTGCCCCCACCCTCCTATAACCACAAACTTCTGCCCCACATTCTAATACTGCATTTTTAAAACTATTCCAACCCTCTTCAACCCCCCACTACTCATCTTTGCACTAGCCCACCTTTCTGCCAATAGTCGCTTATATCTCACCCGAACTTCCTCCTCCCTTAGTTTATACACTTTCACCTCTCTCTTACTTGTTGTTGCCACCTTCCGCTTGTCCCATCTACCTCTTACTCTAACTGTAGCCACAACTAAATAATGGTCCGATATATCAGTTGCCCCTTTATAAACATGTACATCCTGGAGCCTACCAATCAACCTTTTATCCACCAATATATATAATCTAACAAACTACTTTCATTACGTGCTACATCATACCTTGTATATTATTTATCGTCTTTTTCATAAAATATGTATTACTTATTACCAAATCTCTTTCTACACATAGCTCAATTAAAGGCTCCCCATTTACATTTACCCCTGGCACCCCAAATTTACCTACTACTTCCTCCATAACATTTTTACCCACTTTAGCATTGAAATCCCCAGCCACAAGTACTCTCACACTTGGTTCAAAACTCCCCACGCATTCACTCAACATTTCCCAAAATCTCTCTCTCTCTCTTCTACACTTCTCTCTTCTCCAGATGCATATACGCTTACTGTAACCCACTTTTCACATTCATCCTTTATTTTACTCCACATAATCCTTGAATTAATACATTTATAGTCCCTCTTTTCCTGCCATAGCTTATCCTTCAACATTATTGCTACTCCTTTAGCTCTAACTCAATTATTTGAAACCCCTGACCTAATCCCATTTATTCCTCTCAATTGAAACTCTCCCACCCCCTTCAGCTTTGTTTCACTTAAAGTCAGGACATCCAGCTTCTTCTCATTCATAACATCCACAATCATCTCTTTCTTATCATTTGCACAACATCCACGCACGTTCAGACTTCCCACTTTGACAATTTTCTTCTTATTCTTTTCAGTAATTATTACAGGAAAAGGGGTTACTAGCCCATTGTTCCCGGCATTTTAGTTGACCTTTACAACACGCATGGCTTACGAAGGAAAGATTCTTATTCCACTTCCCCATGGATATAAAAGGAAAAGTAATAAGACCAAGAACTATTAAGATAAAATCAAAGAAAACTCAGATGAGTGTGTATAAATAAACGTGTACATGTATGTGTAGTGCGACCTAAGTGTAAGTAGAAGTAGCAAGACATACCTGTAATCTTGCATATTTATGAGACAGACAAAAGACACCAGCAATCCTACCATCATGCAAAACAATTACAGGTTTTCGTTTCACACTCACTTGGCAGGACGGTAGTACCTCCCTGGGCGGTTGCTGTCTACCAACCTACTACCTAAATTTTTATGAAAATAAGAAAAAATTTTGGAGTGAGTTAAACAAGTTAAGAAAGCCTAGGGAAAGTATGGATTTGTCAGTTAAAAACAGAGTAGGGGAGTTAGTAGATGGGGAGAGGGAGGTATTAGGTAGATGGCGAGAATATTTTGAGGAACTTTTAAATGTTAAGGAAGAAAGGGAGGCGGTAATTTCATGCACTGGCCAGGGAGGTATACCATCTTTTAGGAGTGAAGAAGAGCAGAATGTAAGTGTGGTGGAGGTACGTGAGGCATTACGTAGAATGAAAGGGGGTAAAGCAGCTGGAACTGATGGGATCATGACAGAAATGTTAAAAGCAGGGGGGGATATAGTGTTGGAGTGGTTGGTACTTTTGTTTAATAAATGTATGAAAGAGGGGAAGGTACCTAGGGATTGGCGGAGAGCATGTATAGTCCCTTTATATAAAGGGAAAGGGGACAAAAGAGATTGTAAAAATTATAGAGGAATAAGTTTACTGGGTATACCAGGAAAAGTATACGGTAGGATTATAATTGAAAGAATTAGAGGTAAGACAGAATGTAGAATTGCGGACGAGCAAGGAGGCTTCAGAGTGGGTAGGGGATGTGTAGATCAAGTGTTTACATTGAAACATATATGTGAACAGTATTTAGATAAAGGTAGGGAAGTTTTTATTGCATTTATGGATTTAGAAAAGGCATATGATAGAGTGGATAGAGGAGCAATGTGGCAGATGTTGCAAGTATATGGAATAGGTGGTAAGTTACTAAATGCTGTAAAGAGCTTTTATGAGGATAGTGAGGCTCAGGTTAGGGTGTGTAGAAGAGAGGGAGAATACTTCCCGGTAAAAGTAGGTCTTTGACAGGGATGTGTAATGTCACCATGGTTGTTTAATATATTTATAGATGGGGTTGTAAAAGAAGTAATGCTAGGGTGTTCGGGAGAGGGGTGGATTAAATTTAAAAAAATTTAAAAATTTTTTCCAAAATTTTTTTTAAAAAATTTAAAAAAAAAAAGGGGGAAAAAAACCCCCTTTGGGGGGAAAAAGGGGTTGGGGGAGGTTTATAATCCCCCTTAAAACATTATAAAAATTTTAATAAAAAATTTTTTACATTTATTTTTAAAAAAAATTTTGGGGGGTTTCCCCTTCATTTCTAAAAAATTTGGAATTTAAAACAAAGGTTTTTTTAAAAAAGGGGTGGTTATTTTGGTAAAGAAAAAAAATTTTTCCCAAAAAATTTCAACAATTTAATCACTTTTTTAATATTTTTTTTTTTAAAAAGAAGAAAACTGGGGTTTCAAGGGGGGGAAAATTTTGGGGAAAATTTTCAAATAAATTGAAACCATTACCTTATCTTTTTTTTTCAAAAAAATTTTTTATTGATTTTTTTAAAATTTGAAAAAAAAAAATAATGAATTCTTTTTTTAATTTTAAAAAAATTAATTCCCAAATTTTTTGGGAAAATTTTTTTCAAATTTTGGGGGTGACTTATTTTAAAAAATTTAACATGTTAGGGGGAAAAAAGGGTACTTAGGTTTTTTTTCAAAAAACTTTTTTTTTAAAAAAAAAAAGGGGGAAGTTTTTTCCCCAACACCTTTAAGTGAAGTTTTAAATGCGAAAGGGGGGGAAATTTGGGAGTCCTTCAAAAAAGTTTTTTAAAAATAAAAATTTCCCTTTTGGGTTAAAAGGTGTATTAAAAAAAAAACTTTCCCCAAAAAAAAATTTTTTTTCATTTTAAAAGGGGTCAAATAAAAAAAAAAAAAATTTTAAAAAAAAAAAGGGTTTTCCTAAATTAAAAAAGGGGGGTAAAATTTTTGGGGGGGAAAGGGCTTACTTCCAAATTTTCTCTGTTGATTTGGGGCAATATAGGGGCCCACTCTGTTTATTTTAAAAAAAAAATTTGTAAATTCAAAACGGTTTTTTAAAAAACCGGGGGGGAAAATTTTTTTCCCCCCTCCTCCCCCAAAAGGGGGTTTATTTTATTAATTTTGACCAAACAATATTTTTTTTTGGGGCCCCTCAAAAATATAATTTGATTTTTTTGGGTTTGTGATATAAAGTTTTTTCGGGGTTTTTTTTTTTTTTTTTCTCCTCTGGGGGGGAACTTTGAAAAAAAAAAAAAAAAAAAAAAAAAATTATTTTAAAAAAATTTTTTTTTAAAAAATTTTTTAATTTTTTTAAATAAAAAAAAAAAAAAATTTTAAAAAAAAAAATTTAATTATTTATATATAAAAATTTTTTTTAAATTTTAAAAAAATTAAAATAAAATATCCCCCCTTTTTTTTTTTTTAAAAAAAAAAAAAAAATTTTAAAATTTTTAAAAATTTAAAATTTTTTTAATATTTTTAAAATTTTAAAAATTTTTTAAAAATATAAAAAATATAAAATATTATATTATAATTATTTTTAAATATATATTTAATTTTTATATATTATAATATATATATATAATTTATATATATAAATATATCAATAAATAATAAAATATTTAAATATAAAAAAACCCCCTAAAAAATAAGAAAAAACCTTTCGGATATCAAACAAAAAAGATAAAAAAGCTTTGGTTTCCTATTCTTTCAGAGTGGTTTTTTGCTTATTTTAATTTTATTTTTTTATATATAAAATAATAAATATTAATATATATTTTTTTATATTAAAAAAAATATATATTAAAAATAATTTTAAAATATTTATAATGAAGGATATGATAAAAGGAATTTTTAAAACGTAAATGAATTAAAAAGGAATTTTGGTAAGGTTTACTTTAAAGGAAAAGGGAAAAAAAAAAAAAGAAAAAAATTTTAAAAACTGGAAACACATTGATATGTGAGGTTCCATCAGAGTTTGAACCCAGATCACACCGCATCATAATTACCCCCCCGGGATTGAACCCCCGGGAAAAGGGTTAAAACCGCCCGTCCGGGCCCCGAAAACCCCGGGTTTTGAGCCTATACCCGGGGAAAACCCCTATGGTTTTTTAAAATACGCAAAAAAGCTCAAAGTTGGGGAAAGCTATTTTAAAAACGCCCAGTTTACAAGTTTCTTTTTTTTAGGGGTTTTTGAGAGGAAATTGGGGGATTTGACGTTGGTTGGGGGGGTGGAGGGGGGGGTAAAAAAAAATCGGAGTGGGCATCCCGGGGTGCAAGGGTTTTTGAGGAAGCGGTGCGTAGCGATTTGGAGACAAGCTGGTGTCCTTGGAGACAGCTTTTGGGTAGGAGACCGCGGCCCGAGATATTGAAGACACAATGGGATCAAGGGTGGAGAGATGAATATCCTTTTTAAATAAAATCAGAAAATGAGATACTTGTGACCCACTTAGTGAGGCTGGGAACAAGAGGATCCCCGGAGGCTGATCTAGTGTCCCAAAAGACGGGGAAATAAAACATTCAGGAAGCCATTGTGGGAAAAGCTTGGAGAGGGTGACAGTGTGTAGGAACACCATACATGTATAAAGTTCTCATGTCTAGGTAAGGCCCGTCACACGAGCGGGTCTCCTTTTAAAACCCCAAAAGGCAAGGAAAAAAATTTTAACAGAGATAAGGCCCTCACCTCAGAGACAAAAGTGACGTGACATCCTCAGTGGATTAAGTCAAACTACAGCGTGATTCTTTTCTTTTTTAAATTTTCGAGGAAAAGCCGGTATTAAGTGGAGTTCATTGTTCACACATCTAGGAACCATTAGCGTGTTATGCCCACATGTCATCTAGCGGGGTTTTAGGCAAGCTCTAGTTCCCGGGCGATGTGCTTTTAAATTTTTACTCCTGGTGTTTTTAATTCACCCAGTGTGGATAAGTATGGGAGTCACTTTACCTCCACCTTTGATTGATCAGGTAGGTGATCTACCAGAAGTATTTCGCTTTATTTTTTTCCTCACTTTCTCCTGGTTACCAGTAATGACACTGACATTGAATACCACCCTTTGTCTTTCTTCAATGTTGTACTTATTTAACTTTTTGGTAACCAGTATATTTTCTTTTTATCAGCTCTGCTGCTGGGACTGGGTCATCAGGGTGACGCCCAAAAATTGGGGCAAATACCCCGTCTTTTGGGCGTAGTGGGGTTTTCGACATCCTCTTTAAAAATCTTAATAGTGGTGCTGCAACAAAGTGGTGACAGGAGTTTCCAGAACATGGGAAGAATATTACTATCCAGGATAACCTACACCATTTCTTCAAACATCAGAAGACCATCCTGGGCATTATATACTCCTGCCCTAACATCCTGCCAGAACCACAATGGCCAATTTTTATTTTTATTTAATTTTAATTAAAAGCCTTGGAAAACTATTCATTATTATTACTAGAATCCTTTATTTATTTTTCCATTCTCTTTGATAAGCAGGAAGACGTTCCCTTGACAAACTCCATTCTACAGTTTTCATCACTTTCTCTTTCCCATCAGTTGTTGTTCCTTTAACACCAACTCAGTCTTTCTCTATCCTCTTTTATCCTCATTGACTGATTAAACATAGGAAAAGGATTTTTCAGAACATACCTAAAATAAGATACAGAAGCACTGTTTACTCAAATACTGACAAGGAATATGTTAACAGGAACACCACCTCAACCTTCTAACTTTCGTCTCTCCTTCTGTTATACCGGGAACAACACATTTTTGCTTCCCTCACATAATTCTTGGAACGCGTCAGGTGGTGACAGTACCAGCAATTACAGCTCAGGGACGGATTACCTCAAATACCTCCCTCATATTCCACCGTTTTTCTCTGTAGTGGACTGAAAATTAATGACTGGCGAAACGTTTCCTCAATAAACATTCACAATGTTGCACAACTGTGTCAATCTTCAACATATCAATTTTGTAAACCGTTTATCACAACAAGAGCTTATTTACCCCTCAACCCCCTCCCTCTTCCCCTCCCTCTCCCCCTCCCTCTCCCCCTCCCTCTCCCCCTCCCTCTCCCTCTCCCCCTCCCTCTCCCCTTCCCCTCCTTCAGCTAAGAAGCTGAGCCTTGCTAGGTCTAGTCAGAATATTATCTGGCTGCAAGCTGACATCGGCTTTGGTATCTATTGTTAATGCGGATGTTAGGAAACTGTTTACGTTTTGCTTCGGTCAGTGCAAACAATTGTGGTTAAAAGCCTTAAAGCAAGCAAAGGCTTTGTCAGTCTGCTTCCAACTGACCATTATTCTTGAAAGGAACAGATAAACACTTACCACTCTACTCTCATTCCTGGTGTTTTGACAGTAATTATATTCTTGAAATTATAACTAGCATTTTCAGGAATGTGAAGGGTCACTGGTCACAGTGAAACTTGAAACTAAAGGTCAAAAGTCACAAGCAGCTACAAATGATATCCAAGAGGTGACCTTAGACCAAACAAGGCGACCTACATAGGCAGGTGACCCTTTATTTAGCAGTGCAACCTCAGAATATCCTTGCTTGCTCAGGAGAATCACAGCCACCAATGACACGACTTACCTCGTCTTGCTTAAGAACTTTGAGGACTAGAGCTGGAATTTGGCGAGTACAAAGTTTGATTGCTCTTAGTTTAACGTGTGTGTGTGTGTGTGTGTGTGTGTGTGTGTGTGTGTGTGTGTGTGTGTGTGTGTGTGTGTGTGTACACCAGTCTTCGTTGGTCGCTTCTAGGTTCACTCTCCCCTGGCTTCAAGAGCCAGACAAAGTACGGTATTACTACACACATCACATTACTTACTCAACTGATATCATTCCAGCTGAAGAGACGATGTGACATGGCGCGATGATACTGGTTCTTTGGTAAACTATGTTTTTTTTTTTTTCTATTTTTTTTGTCATTATAAAATTATCAGGATATATGCAAATACATTCATACTTTATAAAGTTATTTACATAGCGACACTAGCTCGGAGGAAATGCCACACAGACGTGTTTTATCCTTGAAGTGGCTGGACACGCCAGTCTTGTAGGACACGTTATACCATATCCCTAAGGTAGGTGGACAAGAAAGTCCTCTATAAAATGCTTTCAGAAATCCAGAATTAGCTGGACATGCAAACCGTGAAGGATATGTTTACATCATCTTAGAGGAAGTTCAGTGCCTGGACACTAGTGGAGAGGCCTCCTGAGCACCCAGACTTATGTACCTTACATTAGGTACGCTATATAATGTAATTATGTTAATAACTGGACAGGAAGATGAAAACGGTAATGGGAAGGAGAGAGAGAGAGAGAGAGATGGTGGAAGGAGGAACGTAGGGAAAGAGGCGGTGAAGCAGAATAATAGGGATGAAGAAAGGGGAAAGAGTAGGGGAAACTAAAGAAAAAATAGCATCATGTCTTGCCTGACTTGTTCCGTTTGCTGCCTTTCTGCAGTTCACCTGCCCCATCTACCACCTTCACTTACCCTTCTGCTACCGTCACCTGGCTCCTGTCATTATCTTACCTCGTTCTTTCAAGTGGTGTATATTTAATAGTCTGATCCATCAGTAATGTAGTTCTAATATTCTGGTTCATCAGACATGTTATGCAGCTGTTGTAATCTGGTCCATCAATCAGGTTATGCAGCTGTTGTAATATAGTCCATCAGACATGTCATGCAGCTGTTGTAATCTGGTCCATCAATCATGCCATACGACCTTACCAGTCAGATCCTTGGCATTTCGTAAAAAGTTAGTTTGGTCAGTACCAGTCACATCAGTCAGGTAGTCACACCGCAGTTATGACTGGGAGACGCAACAGTCGCGTTGCGTCAGCTAAATCGGCTAAAATCAGACTGAGGATCATCAGTCTCATCAAGGAAAACTAACCCACCAGCCGGGAAAGTCGGCACAAGTTCAATCTAAATTGCAAACAAACTTCTTGCTTTCAAAAATCGTCAGGCAAACGAGAAAACTCTTGAAATTCTTAGAATCTTGTTTCAGTTACTCTCTTCTCCTCTC
Organism: Cherax quadricarinatus; assembly: GCF_026875155.1. NCBI lineage: Eukaryota > Metazoa > Arthropoda > Malacostraca > Decapoda > Parastacidae > Cherax > Cherax quadricarinatus. Next base: position 24,827,394 of record NC_069419.1, read on the forward strand.
TCGCTCTTCTCCTATTTTCTCATTTTCTCTCCCCTTCTTGCTTTTCCCTATATTTCCCCTCAGCTGATAATATATTCCATTCCGCCGTCATCATATTGTTTCTCCCATCCTTATGTCCCTCCATCTATTCTTATTTATCTCCGATTTTCCCTTGCTTCTCTCTTTATTCCCTTTCCTTTCATCGATTTTTAAATATTTAGAATTATCATAATGAAATGAAATGTTGCCAGAATGTTACGTAATCTTGTTTCATTATTCTCTTATAAATATTCTTACCTATCATTATAACTAATTAAGGTCCTCTAATGTGAAGCACTCTAATAACAGATTTTATTTTTTATTTACGTTTAAGCAAACATCCTCCGCAGATTTGCGGGGGATGTTCTTGAAACGTTGGCAGATCTGCATCTGCTGTTCCTGACTGGTGACAGAACTGCATCTGCTGTTCCCGACTGGTGACAGAACTGCATCTTCTGCGTCGGACAGGTGGCACAGCCACATTAGCTGCTCCTGAACATTGGCAGATCCACATCATCATCTCTCGTGTTGTTGTAGATACGCATCAGCTCTTCCCAAACAGTGGAGGTCACATCAGGTGCTCTCTAAGCGGTGTGTGAGCTCTTTGAAACTAGTGCCGCCTCACTCCCCTCGGCGATGCTGGGAAACGTGAAGACACAAAGAACGATTTAATTACAGTTGGGCGTGTGTAGACGATGCGTGTGACGGGCGCAGTGACGACCTTGTAGACTCCAGAATAAACAGATAAGGAGAGACGACAGAGACACGAACACAGTGGCAGAGACAAACATTAAGATTAGCGTAATGATTATTAGCACCGTACCTGATGGAAAATAGAAAGGAGTCAACTCAGTCAGCATTTTAGTGTAATTTAAATAACCAGATAAGTGACTGTAACAATGGAATTGAAAGTTGATTTTATACCTGTCTATTTTAACGTTCAGTCACTTGGTCTCTGTTTCCAGTTATCGTTCTAAATGTCTCTAATCAATGCATGAATAATCCGCACTTAGAACATAAACTTATGACGACATTTCGGTCTGACGTGAACCATTAACTAATGTGATTAGTTAATGGTTCAACTCGGACCGAAACGCCGTCATAAATTTCAGTCTCCTATGTATGGGTAATTTGTGCAATGTTTCAGTTGCTGTATTGTACCTTTGTGTTCCTTAGGAGTAAAGGTCCTATCATGAAACATCTGTCAAATGCCTTCCTACAGTCCAAGAAAATAGAGGGCGTTTGTGAGTATGTGTGTAAGAGTGTGTTTGTGTGTGTACTCACCTGTGGTTGCAGGGGTCGAGTCACAGCTCCTCTGTGTGTGTGTGGTGTGTGTGTGTGTGTGTGTGTGTGTGTGTGTGTGTGTGTATGTGTGTGTGTGCGTGTGTGTGTGTGCTGTGTGGTGTGTGTGTGTGTGTGTGTGTGTGTGTGTGTGTGTATGTGTGTGTGTGTGTGTGTGTGTGTGTGTGTGTACTCACCTAGTTGAGGTTGCGTGCGTGTGTGTGTGTGCGTGTGTGTGGTACGTGTGTGTGTGTGTGTGTGCGTGTGTGTGTGTGTGTGTGTGTGTGTGTGTGTGTGTGTGTGTGTGTGTGAGTGTTTTGTGTGTGTGTGTGGTGCGTGTGTGGGGTGTGTGCGTGTGTGTGTGTGTGTGTGTGTGTTGTGTTGTGTGTGTGTGTGTGTGTGTGTGTGTGTGACTCACCTAATTGTACTCACCTAATTGTGGTTGCAGGGGTCGAGACTCAGCTCCTGGCCCCGCCTCTTCACTGATCGCTACTGGATCCTCTCTCTCTCTGCTTCCTGAGCTTTGTCATACCTCTTCTTAAAACTATGTATGGTTCCTGCCTCCACTACTTCCACTTGCTAGGCTATTCCACTTGCTGACAACTCTATGACTGAAGAAATACTTCCTAACGTCCCTGTGACTCGTCTGAGTCTTCAGCTTCCAGTTGTGACCCCTTGTCCCTGTGTCCCCTCTCTGGAACATCCTATCTCTGTCCACCTTGTCTATTCCCCGCAGTATCTTGTATGTCGTTATCATGTCTCCCCTGACCCTTCTGTCCTCCAGGTCGTCAGTCCGATTTCCCTTAACCTTTCCTCGTACGACATTCCCTTGAGCTCTGGGACTAGCCTTGTTGCAAACCTTTGTACTTTCTCTAACTTCTTGACGTGCTTGACCAGGTGTGGGTTCCAGACTGGTGCTGCATACTCCAGTATGGGTCTAACATACACAGTGTACAGTGTCTTGAACGATTCCTTATTAAGTATCGGAACGCTATTCTCAGGTTTGCCAGGCGCCCGTATGCTGCAGGCGGTTATTTGGTTGATGTGTGCCTCCGGTGATGTGCTCGGTGTTATGGTCACCCCAAGGTCTTTCTCCCTGAGTGAGGTCTGTAGTCTTTGTCCACCTAGCCTATATTCTGTCCGCGGTCTTCTTTGCCCCTCCCCAATCTTCATGACTTTTGCATTTGGCTGATTGAATTCGAGGAGCCAGTTACTGGACCACATGTCCAGCCTCTCCAGGCTCTTTGCAGTCCTGCCTCATCCTCGTCCGATTTAATTCTTCTCATCAACTTCACGTCATCTGCGAACAGGGACACTTCAGAGTCTATTCCTTCCATCATGTCGTTCACATATATCAAAAATAGCACTGGTCCTAGAACTGACCCCTGTGGGACCCCGCTCGTAACAGGCGCCCACTGTGATACCTCTTCACGTACCATGACTCGTTGTCTGCCTCCCTGTCAGGTATTCCTTATCCATTGCAGTGCCCTTCCTTTTACGTGTGCCCTGATCCTCCAGCTTCTGCACTAATCTCTTGTGGGGAACTGTGTCAAAGGGCCCTTTCCCGCAGTCTAGGAAAACGCAATCTACCCAACCCTCTCTCTCGTGTCTTACTTCTGTTACCTTGTCATAAAACTCCAGGAGGTTTGTGATACAAGATTTGCCTTCCATGAACCCATGCTGGTTTTCATTTATAATCTTGTTCCTTTCCAGGTGTTCGACCACTCTCCTCCTGATAATCTTCTCCATGACTTTGCACACAATACATGTCAGAGACACAGGTCTGTAGTTTAGTGCCTCGTTTCTGTTTCCTTTCTTAAATATGGGGACTACATTAGCTGTCTTCCATTTCTCAGGGAGACTGTAAGACTGACAGAGAAGAACAGACCAACAGATATACAAACCAACAGATATATAAACCAACAGACCAACAGGCACTCAAGCCTTCAGATATACACACCAACAGACCAACAGATATAAAAGCCAGCAGACAGCCTACGAACCAACAGACAGAAAACGATCCAACAAACAGCCAACGAACCAGGAGACAGACAGCACTTGTGTGAACTGGATCTCAGGGTTTACCAACAGGATTTTCTGTCAGGAAAGCAGACTAAAAAAAAAACGAATTACTCATTGAGCATTAAAATCCGAAGCGGAAAGCAACTCTCTCTCTCTCTCTCTCTCTCTCTCTCTCTCTCTCTCTCTCTCTCTCTCTCTCTCTCTCTCTCTCTCTCTCTCTCTCTCTCTCTCTCTCTCTCTCTCTCTCTCTCTCCTCTCTCTCTCTCTCTCTCTCTCTCTCTCTTATCTGCATCCTTTTTTCCTCCCTTTTCTCTTCACTCTCTTCTCTGTTCTCCTGCTATATCTCCTTAACTCTATTTTTAACCACTAGAACAGAAAAACCTTTCACCTCCCTAACACAAAGCCTCTTCTTCCTGTCTCCCACAACTCTCACCACTACTACCTTCTTCTCCCCACCCTCCAAACCACCCCCTCCCCACCATCACCCTCCAAAACCACCCCCTCCCCACCATCACCCTCCAAACCACCCCCTCCCCACCATCACCTTTCAAACCACGTCCCCCTCCCCACCATCACCTTTCAAACCACGTCCCCCTCCCCACCATCACCCTCCAAACCACCCCCCTCCCCACCATCACCTTTCAAACCACGTCTCCCTCCCCACCATCACCCTCCAAACCACCCCCCTCCCTACCATCACCCTCCAAACCACCCCCCTCCCCACCATCACCCTCCAAACCACCACCTTCTCCACCATCACCCTCCAAACCACCCCCCTCCCCACCATCACCCTCCAAACCACCCCCCTCCCCACCATCACCTTTCAAACCACGTCTCCCTCCCCACACATCATTCTACAAACCACCCCCCTCCCCACCATCACCCTCCAAACCACCCCCCTCCCCACTATCACCCTCCAAACCACCCCTCCCCACCATCACCCTCCAAACCACCCCCTCCCCACCATCACCCTCCAAACCACCCCCTCCCCACTATCACCCTCCAAATCACCCCCCTCCCCACCTTCACCTTCCAAACCACCCCCCTCCCCACCATCACCCTCCAAACCACCCCCTCCCCACCATCACCCTCCAAACCACCCCCCTCCCCACTATCACCCTCCAAACCACCCCCCTCCCCACCATCACCTCCAAACCACCCCCTCCCCACCATCACCCTCCAAACCACCCCCTCCCCACTTTCACCCTGCAAACCACCCCCGTCCCCACCATCACCCTCCAAACCACCCCCCTCCCCACCATCACCCACCAAACCACCCCCCTCCCCACCATCACCCTCCAAACCACCCCCCTCCCCACCATCACCCTCCAAACCACCCCCCTCCCCACCATCACCCTCCAAACCACCCCCTCCCCACCATCACCCTCCAAACCACCCCCCTCCCCCACCATCACCCTCCCTCCCACCCTCCCCCCCACCATCACCCTCCAAACCACCCCCCCCCACCATCACCCTCCAAACCACCCCCCTCCCCACCATCACCTTTCAACCACGTCCCCCTCCCCACCATCACCCTCCAAACCACCCCCTCCCCACCATCACCCTCCAAACCACCCCCCTCCCCACCATCACCCTCCAAACCACATCCCCTCCCCACCATCACCCTCCAAACCACCCCTCCCCACCATCACCCTCTAAACCACCCCCTCCCCACCATCACCCTCCAAACCATTCCCCTCCCCACCATCACCCTCCAACCCACTCACTGTTACCATCACCACCAGCTACGCAACCCACCAACAATTACCACTATCACGGCATAGCCCCACAACCGTGAATCGAGGTGGGGAGGAGTGGGAGGTAAGGGGAAGGGGTGGGAGGTAAGGGGGAGGGTTGGGAGGTAAGGGGGAGGGGTGGGAGGTAAGGGGGAGGGGTGGGATGTAAGGGGTGATGGGAAGGATGGGAATGAGTGGGAGTGCTTGGGGAAGAGGGTGAAAGAGAGTATGGAGGGTAGGGGGTTGGGGTGGAGAGTTGTGTGGAGGGTAGGGGGTGTGGGAGTGGTAGGGGAAGGGGTAGGGGGGTTCCAGTACACCGCCCTTAATAATTTACGGTCGGGGAAATTTATTAATGTCTGGGGAATTT
>NC_069419.1:24840317-24851114 GCF_026875155.1 Cherax quadricarinatus
AAGGGAAAAGGTACAGAAACAAGAACTCAGAAAAAAAAGGGATAGCCAAGACCCAAAAACGAATTCACGATAAAAAGGGGAGGCTCAGGGGGCAATACAAAAAAACTAACGAAAGTCAAGACTGACCCGAACTGTTTGTACAGCCACTCGGGGAAAACAACAGTAAAGGGAACCAGGTAATCAATGGGGAAGGGTGGGGGGGGAAATTTCACAAGAAACGACCGGGGGGTATTCGGGAGCTCAACACAGTTTTTAAAGAAGTATTTACAGTGGAAACCATAGACTCCAGGAAATCAGAGAGGGGGGTGCACCAAAAAGTGCGGATGAGGTACTTTAAAACCAAGGAGGAGGTAAAAGTGCTATGTGAATTACACCTCAAAGGCGGGGGGACCAGAAAAACCCTCTCCCTGGTCCTTAAAAAGGGGAGCAGAGATATTGTGTGGACCATTAACAAAGATTTTCAACCATCATTTGAAATGGCAACTCCCTGGGGTAGGGAAGATGGCAAATGTAGTCCCAATTTTTAAAAAGGGGACGACAGGGGCACTAAACACGACCTCATCACTAACGTGTATTATGCAAGGTCATGGAAAGATCATCAGGGGGAAGTGGTGGAGCACCGGAAAAGAAAAAAAAAAATTGCCCCCACACATTTCAGGGGGAAAACCTGTGCCCCAAAAACCTCGGGTTTTATGCAAGGTGACAAAGTAAGACAAGGGGAAGGGGTGGATCGACGCATTTTTTGCACGCAAAATGCCTTCGACACATTCCCAAAAGGGTTACGCAAAAGCTAGAGACAGGCCACATAACAGGAAAGGCCCTGCAATGGATCAGAGAAACCTACAGGGGGGCAACAACGAGTCAGGACCCGACGAGGTGTTAGAGGGGGCCCTGTGCAAGGGGGGTTCCCGGGGGTCAGCCCGGACCTGTCCTGTTTCTGGGTATATGTGAATGACAAACAAAGGGGATAGACTCAAAGTGTCCTTGTTTGCAGAGATGCAATTTAATGAGAAAACAATGGGTGGGGACAGGCAGGACTCAAAAAAACCGGGACAGGCTACAACCGGCCAAACAACGGGCCCCTTTGTTTAACCCTGAAAAAAGCAAAGTCTGAAGAGGGGGAAGGGGCAAAGAAGACCGCAGACACAACAATTAGAGGGCCAAAGTGTGCAAACCTCACTCAAGGAAAAAATCTGGGGGTGAGTAAAACACCGAGCAACTCCTGAGGCCACATAATCAAAACTGTGCGCATACGGCGCCTGGAAAACCCTACGGAAGCGTTCCATACCTCAGAAAGGGATCTTTTAAAGATTTGTATACCTTTACTCAGGCCCAAACTGGGATGCAGCACCAGTTTGGAACCCACACCTAGTCAAGCACCAAGAAATTAGAGAAATGCAAAGATTTGCAACAAGACATCCCAGACTAGGGGGATTGCCCTCGAAGAAAGGTTGAGAGAAAGGGCCTGACGACCGGAGGCCAGAGGGTCAGGGGGGACTGAAACGCATTAAAAATACTGCGCGGAATAGCGAGGGGACAAAGACGGGAGTTCCAAGGGGGGACACAGACACAAGAGTCACAATTGGAATTTTGAAGACTAGAGAAAAAAGGGGATTTTTTAAAAAATTCTTCAGTCAAGAGAGTCAACCCCGTGGAATACCAGAAAGGACGTAGTGGAGGCGGAACCCATACATATTTTTTAAGGCGAGGTATGATAAAGCCGGGGAGCGGGGAGAGAGGGGCCCTATGCAACAGTGAAAGGGGGGCCCCAGGGCTATGACTTGCCCCCTGCAACCAAAAAGGAAAGTACAAATAGGTGAGTACTACCACACACACACACAACACAACACACCACACACACACACACAAAACACACCACACACAACACACACACACACAACCACACACAAGAAGTACCTCCCAAATGCAAAAAATTTAAAAAAAAAATGTTCCAATAGACCTCTCCCGATAATTTTCCCCCCTCCCCAAACCCCCCGAAAACCCCAGTGAACGTTCCTAAAGTATCCACCTTCCCCAAAACACAAAAAAAGGGAATAACCGGGGATTTTAAATTTAAAAAGGAAGAAACGGTACAATTTGGGAAACAAAGATTTCCGAACAAAACAGTAATTTGAAGGTCAAAAAAATTTAAAAATTTAAATATTCCCTTTTTTTCCCTGATGAATTAAAAAAAAACTATTTCAATTAAAAACCCAAAGGTGTTAGTTTTAAAAAATAAAAAAAAAATTTGAAGATTTAAAATTTGGGTAAAATTTTAAAAATAGTGAGGTTTAACAAACTGGAAAAAAAAAATAAAGCAATTTAATGACTAAAAATTTTACAATCATGCTTTTAACCAATACTTGTGGCTGTAATTTAAAACCACTGGGAGAACAGGAAACGAGACAGTAGTAGTAACCCACGAGGGGCAAGAGAGCCCCGGACCGGGCAAGGAAACTTTATTAATAAATGGGGGGAGAACGGAACCACGGGGAAACTGGACAATGGAGGACATTGCCAGCATGTCTGGAAAAAAACGAAACGAAAAGTCTGGGGGGCGAGTCAGAAAGGATTTGGTTTTTACCTTAACTCTGTGACACGAGAGATGTAGACTGTGGTATGTAAAATAGATCCAGCACCCGAATTTTTTGACCAAAACATGGAAGTAATCCCAAAAGTGAAACACAAGAAGGGGAAGACACAAATCAGATTGAGGGAAAATTACACAAAAATTTTGGGTCATCTTGATGTCGTGCAAAATAAAAGGGTGAATGGAATTCATTGAACAAAATGATTGTCAAACAGGAAAGAGCCGGAAAGAGGTCAAATTTAACTCATCGTGTAGGAGAAAAATACTACAACTCATCCTCCCCCTACCTCATAACCCCCTAACCGCCTACAGGACACTACAAAACCAAAACTACATCACAGTTTTTACCATCCCCTTACTCTCGCTACCCCCAACCCCTGCGTCAACCACCTCTGTTAACCACCTTTTTAAAATTTCTGAAAAGGGTTTTCCCCTGCTGCTATTAAAAAAAAATAGTTCCGGGGTAAAAATTTTCCCATGTAGTTTTTCCCTTATTTTTCCTTCTCCCCATCTCTTCAGCTTTTTTCTTTAACATTTTCTTTTCCCCCTTACCCACCAAAATCGATTGGCCCTTCCCCTCACTTTTTTTCTCCTCTTCCTCTTTCACCCCGCCAACAAAAACATCAATTACTCCAAAACCCAAAAGGGGTTCAGTTTAACGAAATTGAAGGGGTTTTAAAAACCAAAATTTCCCAACACTCGTACACACCAAAAATGTGGGCCCCTCAGAATATATTTCATTTTGATTCTTTTTCCGCTTTAATCATGATGCGTATGAGGGTGGTTCTGGGGCATTGTTGGGTTCTGGGTTTTTCTGCTTCTGCTTTTTCAATTTTACATCTTCATTTTTTTCACATCATCCCACTTTAAAAATTAAAAATTTTTTTAATTTTTTATTATATTATTATTTTTAAAAATTATTATTATTTTAAATTATTATTATTATTTTATTATTTTTAAAAAATTATTTTTATATTAAAGCATTATCTTTTCATTTAGCTTTTTCATTAGCGCACTGCGACACCAGGGGACTGGGTGACAACAGGGCCTGGGTGACACAGGGGACTCTACAAAAGGGCATTGGGTGACACCCGGGGATGGCGACAAAAGGGCATTGGGTGACACCCACTGGCGACACCCGGGCACGGCTACACCAGGGGACTGGGGCCACCAGGGCACTGGCTGACACCAGGGGACTGGCTGACACCAGGGCCTGGCTGACACCGGCACTGGCTGACAACAGGCATTGGGTGACACCAGGGCATGGTGACAAAAGGGCACTGGCTGACACCAGGCACTGGGTGACACCAGGGCATGGGTGACACCAGGGGACTGGGTGACACCAGGGCACTGCTGAAACAGGGGGGCTGACACCCCGGGGATTGGCGAAACCCGGGGACGGCTGACACACCAGGGCACCCGGGGGACAACAGGCACTGGGTGACACCAGGCACGGCTGACACCAGGGGACTGGGGACACCCGGGGGACTGGGGACACCCGGCATGGCGACACCAGGGGGGTGGCTGAACCAGGGGGCCCGCTGACCCAGGTACGGGTGACAACAGGGCACTGGCTGACCCAGGGCACAGGTGCACCCGGGCACGGCTGACACCAGGGCATTGGGTGACACCGGGGACTGGCTGACCCCCCGGGCACTGGGTGACACCAGGGCACTGGGGGACCCGGGCACTGGACACCAGGGGAAGGCGACACCCGGGCATGGTGACATAGGGCCGGCGAACCAGGGCCCCGGGTGACACCCGGGGACTTTCGTGCTCTTTTTTTTTTTCTTCCTTTTTCCCACTTTCCTCGCTCCTCCTTTTTCTTTGTCGCTATTTTTATCCCTCCCTCTTTGCATCGAACATCTTACGTACCCTTCCCTTTCTGATTCTATTTAATTTACTCTCCATTTTCAACATTCTATATTTTTTTTCTGTTTTCCCTCTTCGTAGCAATTAAATTCTCTCTCTTCCTTTAAGTTGCTTTATTTACCTCGTTCTTTTTCCCTTGATATTTTATTCCCCCTTTTCTTTTTTTCTCGTTTTTCTCTATTTTTCCTTCCTCAGTTGCCGTATAAATTTCCTCTCCTCTCTCTTCTCTCTCTCTCTCTCCCTCTCCCTCCTCCTCCTCTCTCTCCTCTCTCTCTTTTCTCTCTCTCTCTTCTCCTTTTTTACACGGGTTTTCAAGGTTAAATCCCTTTTTTGACAAGCTGTTTACAGGTTAAGGATTCCTAACTTTATTGACAAGCAAGACTTTACCAAAAATCCCTCCAAATTAAAGCATTTTTTTGTTAGAAACATACAAGTAGGGGGCAGGAGAATTTTGGGGCCCTCTGTGGGCCAGCATTTTTATTGATCAACGACTTTATCTTTTTGCATCATTTCTGTACGAATGGGTTTCCCTCTCGATCTCCGGGGTTTAGGATCTCAGTGGATTTAAATTCTGGAGAAGGGGACAGCCAGAGTGAAGTTGCTGCTTTCTGCCCGTCTTGTGGCATGAAAGCTTGTTTCAAGCTGTCCTCGAAGTGGATCCAAGTGTGGTACTTTGACAATATTGGCCTTGTACATAACAGTAAGGCCACCCACATCCCTCCTGTGTTGAAGGCTCTGCTGAAATGACAGATCTATCCAGGATGGGTCCAGGCGAGAGATGAGACGTCTTGCTCTGTTCTCTACTCTGTCAAGCAGTCGCAGATGAGAGGGGGGGGGCAGGCAAACCAAGAAAGTGGAGCATACTCAAGGTGCGAGCGTACTTGTGCCTCGTACAGAATCTTGCAACCCCTACTGTCAAGTAGATGCGAGATACGGCGAAGTGCTGTAAGCTTCCTGGCTGCCTTGTTTGCAAGATTTACAACATGGTTCTTCATGGTTAGTTTGGAGTCAAATTTCACCCCAAGGATATCAACTTCTTCTCCAGATGCCAACACCCTCCCATTCATCCTTACTACTGCACCAGCATTACCCTCATGGTGCCTAGAGACGATCATTATTTGCGTTTTCTCAGGTGCAAATGTTACTTGCCATCTATTTCCCCAAGCTGATATAGCTCTCAGCTGGTGATTGATGTAGCTTAGAGCAGCTGGCATTTCTTCTCTTGGATAAGTGAATGTCAGATTGCAGTCGTCTGCATATGCATGTGATTCTGGGATGAGATGAAGCAGGTCGTTGAAGTAGACATTCCATAACAATGGTCCCAGCACGCTTCCTTGTGGAACACTTGCCCCAATAGGATGTCTTGCTGATTCCGTTCCATTGAGAACTACACTTAGAGATCTACCATGAAGGTAATCACTGAGGAGACATAGCGTAGATCCTGCAATTCCCAGTGCTTGAAGTTTTGCTAAGAGGCCCTGGTGCCACACCCGGTCGAAAGCGCCAGCAATGTCCAGTGCTACCACACAGCTGACTTTGGATTCATCCAGTGACTGGTGCCACTTAGTGGAGAGGTTTAACAACAGATCAGCAGCAGAATAACCTTTCCTGAAGCCATATTGACTCTCTCTCTCTCTCTCTCTCTCTCTCTCTCTCTCTCTCTCTCTCTCTCTCTCTCCTCTCTCTCTCTCTCTCTCTCTCTCTCTCTCTCTCTCCTCTCTCTCTCTCTCTCTCTCTCTCTCTCTCTCTCCTCTCTCTCTCTCTCTCTCTCTCTCTCCTCCTCTCTCTCTCTCTCTCTCTCTCTCTCTCTCTCTCTCTCTCTCCTCTCTCTCTCTCCTCTCTCTCTCTCTCTCTCTCTCTCTCTCTCTCTCTCTCTCTCTCTCTCTCTCTCCTCTCTCTCTCTCTTCCTCCTTCTTCTTTCCTCCCTTTCTCTTAAAGTTGCTATATTAACTTTCCCTCTTCCCTATCTCAGTTGTCACCCTACTTACTTTCCCCTTTCTTATTGTAGTCTTGCCTTCACTTCCCGTTTATCACTGAACGTCTACCTCCGGTCCTCCAAACTCCACGCCTCTCAAAAACGATTTCCGAAATCTTTTCTTGGTAGTTTTTAAATTTCCCACACTCAAAACCCTGGCGATTGAGGCGCTTCCTCGCCAACCTGAAACGCAGTCCTAAATGGAAGGGGGGGGAAACGAAGAGAATGGGAGGGAAGGGGGGAAAGGGGAAGGGGGGGAAGGGGAAGGGGGAAGGGAGAAAAAGAGAGGGTTGGGGGCCCCAAACTTTGTTGTTTTTGGGGAGTGGTTGTGAATGTTGAAAAGGAAGGCACCCAAACCGGGTTATATCGTTTTAAAACATCACAAGTGGATAAGAAAGTACTCATGATGAAACGACGACTTTTTTAAAGGGAAAGTTTTGCCACCACGAGTATGGATTGAAAAAGTCACTGATGGTAAAAAAGTTTTCTTATATCACGGCTCCCCAAGAAACTTACATACCTTCGGAGAATCTCAAGATGCTCAACACGAAGATTACAAATGCAATACGATTGAAACCTGTTATAGCCTCAGTATCACCATCTTTTGGGGATTACCAGTCACTGTTCCCTCTTCCAATCTCGCCCAACTTCAAGTTGGAAGGGGTTCGACCGGTTGATTTTGTCGGAGGTTTTTTCCATGAGGTGGGCCCCCACTTGATTGAATTGAAAATTTGACACATGGCAACACTTAGGTATCTTTAATGAGGAAAAAGTTTCGCCTCACAGTGGCTACCAGTCCAGCAAAAAAAATTGGTAGGGTGAGGGGCTGATTACCTAAAACTCCTCCTGTTTTTCACCTTCTCCTTTGTATGGACTGAGAAGCCACGGTGGCGAAAAGCCCATTAAAATAGCAATGTTGCAATGTGTTTAATTTATAAGTTTGGTTCTGTGAAACTTTAGTTACATCTTTTGATTTGTATGCCGCCCAAACACTGCTACCAACAAGAATAAAATTCTCAAAATCTTTAAACACACCCAAGTTCCTGGGCCCAAGACGAAAGACTGTTACACCACACGCGGGAAGCCATCACCTTTTTTACTCTCTTCCTTTCATAAGGAAAATTTAGAAAGGACTTAATTTTAAATGAGTTCTTACAAAATGACCAATTTTCCCAATTTTCGGCACACAAAATTTATAATATAATATATATAATATATATATATATATATATATATTTTATTTTATTTATTATCCACACCGGCGATTCCCCCAAGGCAGGGTGGCCCGAAAAAAAAAAAAAATTTTCACCACTTTCACTCCTCACTGTCTTGCCAAAGGGTGTTTTACACTACATTTTTTAAAAAACTGAAACATTAACCCCCCCCTTTCAGAGGCAGGACTGTACTTCCCATTCCGGGACTAAAGTGGGGCCTGCCGGTTTCCCTATCCCTTCAAAATGTTACTTTGCCACACTCCAACCACGTCAATAAAAAAAAACTTTTGTCTCCATTCACTCCTATAAAACCCGCCACGCGCCTGCGGGAAAGTCCAACCCCCTCACACAAACCTCCTTTACCCCTCCCCCAACCCTTCCTAGGCCGACCCCTACCCCGCCTTCCTTCCACTAAGACTGTACACTCTTGAAGCATTCTTTTTTCGCTCCATTTCTCTACATGCCCGAACCACCTCAACAACCCTTCCTCGCCCTCTGGACAACAGTTTTGGTAATCCCCACCCCCTCCTAATTTCCCAAACTACGAATTCCTGCTTTATATTCCACCACCATTGCCCCCCGACATAAATCCCCACTCCCTCCACCCTTTCTCCTCGCTGCAAACTTTCATCACCCACGCTTCACCCCCCATATAAGAGCTTTGGGAAAAACTATACTCTCATACATCCCCTTTGCCTCCAAGGAAAAGTTTTTTTGTCTCCACAGACCCTAAGTGCACCACTCACTCTTTTTTTCCCCCATCAATTCTATGATTCACCTCCTTTCATAGACCCACGCGGGCACTTTCCCCTCCCAAATATCTAATACGTTTTTACCTCCTCCATACTCTCTCCCTCCAATTGATATTCAAACTTTCATCACCAATTTTTTGTTATTTCCTCTAACCACCTTTCCCGTATTTACCTTTAATTTTCTTCTTTTGCACACCCTACCCCAAATTCATCCACCAATCTCTGCAACTTCTCTTCAAATCTCCCAAAAGCACAGTTTCATCACAAAGGCACTGTACAACTCCCCCTTGTGTGTGATTCTTTACTTTTAACTCCACGCCTCTTTCCAAGCCCCCCCATTTACTTCTCTTTCAACCCCATCTATAAAAATATTAAACAACCACGGTGACATCACACATCCCTGTCTAAGGCCTACTTTTACTGGGAAAAAAATTTCCCTCTTTCCTACATACTCTAACTTGAGCCTCACTATCCTCGTAAAAAACTCTTCACTGCTTTCAGTAACCTACCTCCTACACCATACACTTGCAACATCTGCCACATTGCCCCCCTATCCACCCTGTCATACGCCTTTTCCAAATCCATAAATGCCACAAAGACCTCTTTAGCCTTATCTAAATACTGTTCACTTATATGTTTCACTGTAAACCCTGGTCCACACACCCCCTACCTTTCCTAAAGCCTCCTTGTTCATCTGCTAATCCTATTCTCCGTCTTACTCTTAATTCTTTCAATTATAACTCTACCATACACTTTACCAGGTACACTCAACAGACTTATCCCCCTATAATTTTTGCACTCTCTTTTATCCCCTTTGCCTTTATACAAAGGAACTATGCATGCTCTCTGCCAATCCCTAGGTACCTTACCTTCTTCCATACATTTATTAAATAATTGCACCAACCACTCCAAAACTATATCCCCACCTGCTTTTAACATTTCTATCTTTATCCCATCAATCCCGGCTGCCTACCCCTTTCATTTTACCTACTGCCTCACGAACTTTCCCACACTCACAACTGGGTCTTCCTCACTCCTACAAGATGTTATTCCTCCTTCCCTATACACGAAATCACAGCTTCCCTATCTTCATCAACATTTAACAATTCCTCAAAATATTCCTTCCATCTTCCCAATACCTCTAACTCTCCATTTAATAACTTCCTCCTCTCCTATTTTTAACTGACAAATCCATTTGTTCTCTAGGCTTTCTTAACTTTTAATCTCACTCCAAAACTTTTTCTTATTTTCAACAAAATTTGTTGAAACATCTCACCCACTCTCTCATTTGCTCTCTTTTTACATTGCTTCACCACTCTCTAACTTCTCTCTTTTTCTCCATATACTCTTCCCTCCTTGCATCACTTCTATTTTTGTAAAAACTTCTCATATGCTAAACTTTTTCTCCCTTACTACTCTCTTTACATCATCTTCCACCAATCGCTCCTCTTCCCTCCTGCAACCCACTTTCCTGTAACCACAAACTTCTGCTGAACACTCTAACACTACATTTTTAAACCTAAACCCCATACCTCTTCGACCCCATTTCCTATCTCTCATTAGCCCATCTATCCTCCAATAGCTGTTTATTTCTTACCTAACTGCCTCCTCTTTTAGTTTATAAACCTTTACCTCTCTCTTCCCCGATGCTTCTATTCTCCTTGTATCCCCCTCTACCTTTTACTCTCAGTGTACTACAACTAGAAAGTGATCTGATATATCTGTGGCCCCTCTATAAACATGTACATCCTGAAGTCTACTCAACAGTCTTTTATCTACCAATACATAATCCAACAAAATACTGTCATTTCGCCCTACATCATATCGTGTATACTTATTTATCCCTTTTTCTTAAAATTGTATTACCTAAAAACTAAACCCCTTTCTATACAAAGTTCAATCAAAGGGCTCCCATTATCATTTACACCTGGCCCCCAAACTTACCCCACCACACCCTCTCTAAAAGTTTCTCCTACTTTTGCATTCAAGTCCCCTCCATATATTTTATAATAAAATGGTATTAATATATATATAAATAATAAATATAATAAAATTTATATTATATAAATATATATATATATATATAATAAAAATTATTTAATTATAAAATGTTATATATATATATGAACACTAAACCTGAAAATGTAAAGAAAAAACTTAGACTAACCCATTATAACCTGAGAGGAGAGGGAAAAGAGAGAGAGAGAGAGAAAGAGAAGGAGAAGGGGAAAAGAGAGAGAGAGGAGAAGAATGGGATGTTTAATACTCTACCCGAACAAATTTTTATATAAAAAAATACTTAATCGCTTTTTTGAGAGCTTTCATTTATAAAGGGGAAAAAAACCTGTGATATTTAACGAGGGGGAGAGGGAGGGAGGGAGAGGGGGGAGGGGG
>NC_069419.1:24851614-25126614 GCF_026875155.1 Cherax quadricarinatus
ATTACCCCAACATTATTTGCTCTTCCCATTTAATAATAATAATAATAATAATAATAATAATAATAATAATAATAATAATAATAATAATAATAATAATAATAATTAATACTTGATGGGAGACGATATACACGCGAGTATTTGCACTGCTGTGAGCAACACTGGCTGTTACTAGTGTAAATAAATCTTGTCTCACGTTAACAAAAGTTAACTAATTGTGGAAAGGAATTTAGCACGCTAAAAATTTCTTTATTCCTGTATCTGCATGACGCTGTTCGTGGTGAGAGTAAAAATTGATACTAATATCTTCTGACCTGACTACGTCCTTCCAATAGCTGTTGGAATACAGATGTTCAAGTTTACAGTTAATCCTCCGAAAGCCATAGATAGCGGTGGAAATATTGTGGTTGTTTTCAGCTGTATCGGAGTCTCCTTTCTAATTTTTTTGGGTTGAATCGGAGTCCCTGGGAACTGAAAGCTGGCTAGGGGCGTCCCTGGGAACCCCGAAAACGTCCCTTGAACTGTGTGAAAGTGTTCGTGTTGTAGCATGAAGATAACCTCTGGTCTGTCATTATATTTCAAACGGCTGTTGGATCACAGTTGAGCATAAATCTGGTAAACATTGGCGGTAGTGACTCCATAGTGAATGTGTTCAGCTGTGTTTGTGTCCTTGAGGTCACGGAGACAACTTCCAACTATTCTGGCTCTGTGGAAGATGCCAATAACTTTTGAAATGTGACTCTCAGCGCACGCTACAGGTAGGTTCAGCCCACATAGCAAGGAAACTGGAAGAAATCTGGGAAACTCTCCTGATGCAGTCAAGATAAAAATATTCCTATTACGAAGTCCATAGGAATAGGCTCAAATCCCCTCCGTATAAAGGATCCATGGCCTGCAGTGTCTGGACAAGCTGGGCGTATGAGGTATGAAAAACCGACAGGTAGTAAAACAAAGACAGCGAGGCAGAATGGAAACTTCCAACGGCTGTTGTCCTTCCAAGGGCGTGAAGCCGTTGGAAGGACACTTTCAGTCTTGGAAAATTTCCGGCTGTCCGGACTCCTAATCAGCTTTAGTTTTCAGGGTCATCAACGTACCAAGAAATTAGTGAGACTCAGGGACAGGAACACAGCTGAATACAATAACAGCATTTCCACCACTGCGCACTTTCTACTGAGGATTAACCGTAAACTTACGACTCTGTGTTCCAACAGCCATTGGAATGAGAGTCAGACCAGAGGTACATGTATCACCTTCTAATCTTCACTACCAGCACTATTATTTAAACAAAAGTAAAAATAATTTTAAGCTTGCCGAATCCCTTTTGCTCGACAAACTCATCAACTTGACCTTTGCAGTTGTTCTCACGCAGGTCATAAACACCTCTCTTTTGGTCCTTACTCGACGTATGTATTCCCATGTTTCCCAAAGTATTCTCTATAGACTTGCAAAAGCTTGATCTCCAAACGAAACATTGTCTTAATAAAGCCTCTATTTCACATTTTGGTCTGTTTTACAACGTGGTAGCTTATTATATTTCTTGTATTCGATCTGCTTCCTTAAATAATTTCTCGTTTTCGTAATTTATCCCTCTTCTTTCTCTTTCACCCTGCAGGTCAAGACACTCCTTCATGATTCCCGTCCCTGATCCCACTGCAGGTCAAGACACACTCCTTCACGATTCCCATCCCTGATCCCACTGCAAGTCAAGACACACTCCTTCACGATTCCCGTCCCTGATCCCACTGCAAGTCAAGACACACTTCTTCACGATTCCCGTCTCTGATCCCACTGCAAGTCAAGACGCACTCCCACATGATTCCCTTCCCTGATCCCACTGCAAGTCAAGACGCACTCCCACATGATTCCCGTCTCTGATCCCACTGCAGGTCAAGACACACTCCTACACGATTCCCGTCCCTGATCCCACTGCAAGTCAAAACACACTTCTTCACGATTCCCGTTTCTGATCCCACTGCAGGTCAAGACGCACTCCCACACGATTCCCGTCCCTGAGTAGTTTTCCCTCTTACTTCGAATGATATTGTTTCACTTAAAATTATAATGTGTCATTCTCTTATACATCCGCCGGTGCCGTCACCGCCTGCTTCTCCTCCGAGTTCTCGTCCGCTTCTTCCTCCTCTTCCTTCTCCTCTTCCCTTCTTGTTTGAAAATATCACTTCTACTTTGCGTAACTGAATTTTAGCCTCTGCTTACACATTTATTGCGTTTTATCTTCGTTTCTCAGCTTCATCGTCACTGTGGCTGCTGTTGCTGACTTGAATTACCACAGTGAATCAGGATGCTTATGTAGTTACTGTTGTAGCTGAAGTCTCTGTTGTAACTAAAATTCCTGCTGTAACTGAAGTTGCCTTTGTAAACGAAGTTCCTCTTGTAATTACAGTTCCTATTGTAAATAAAATTCTTGTTGTAATTAATGTTCCTGTTAATTTACTGCTTGAAGTGAAGTTACCGCTTTAGCTGAAGTAACTTAGGTACTGTTGCAGGAGAAGTTAGTGTTGCAGAGGCTTCCACCTGGTGTCATATCAGTGAATACTGTGAGAGTTTTTCACAAAGTGACTCTTGAAAAAGTGATCAGAGCTCACTTTTATTTTTTAAGTGTTACACGTTTCCTGAAAGTTTCAATACGGGAAAATGAAACCGTGTGTCTCAGAACAAGTTGTTGTGACTGCAGGAGTTGTAAGGGAGAGAGGGGAGAGAGAGAGAGAGAGAGAGAGGAAGAGGAGCAGGAAGAAGAAGAAAGGAAGAAAGGAAAAAGAAAGAGGAAGAAAAATGAAAGACGACATTAAAAGGAGCAAGAAGGAGAGAAAAGGAGAAGAAAGAGAAGAGAGGAAGGAGAGCAGAAGATGAGGAAGAAGCCGGTGCTTCAGACGGGTAACATCAGTGGCAATTAATTGATTTAGTGTTGCAAGTTTTATTGCCAGCGTCAGGCGGTTTTAAAGTCAGTTTGATATACTAGTTTCTCTGAATGAGCATACTGTGTGTTGGGGGGGGGACACACAGTGTGTTGGGGGACACACAGTGTGTTGGGGGACGCACA
This sequence comes from Cherax quadricarinatus, assembly GCF_026875155.1. NCBI lineage: Eukaryota > Metazoa > Arthropoda > Malacostraca > Decapoda > Parastacidae > Cherax > Cherax quadricarinatus. The sequence goes on from NC_069419.1 coordinate 24,854,670, forward strand.
CTGTGTTGGGGGACACACTGTGTTGGGGGGACACAAAGTGTGTTGGGGGGACGCACAGTGCGGCTTTGAGAGGGGAGAGGGAATTAAGGGGAGGTGTGTTAAGGAGCCAGTTATCGAGGGGAACAGAGACGGAAGAGGAGGGAAGAAAGGGAAAGAAAGAAGGTGGAAGGAATAGTGAAGAGAGGGGAAAGCAGGGAAGAGATAGGGGCAAGAGGAGGTGTCATGAGAGGAGGGAGCATGAGTGATGAGATGGGATGGAAGTGGAGGGGACGGTGAAGAGGAGAGAGAAAAGATGGGGGAAAGAAAAACGAGAGAGAAGTGGGACAAGCAGGAGGGAGGTTAAGTGTATGAAAAGAGAGAAAGGAGACTGGAGGTGGAGATAAGGCAATGGAGAGAAAGGAGGTAAAGGCAGGAGAGAGATTCCGAGGAAATGAAGAGAGGGCAGATGTTGGGAAAGGAAGTATGCAGAAGCTGAGGGATGGGAATAAGAGAAGGATGCAGAAAGAGAGGTATAAGAAGAAATGAGGTTAAAGGCCAACAAGATACAAGAAGAAATGCGAGAGAGGTAGGTAGTGTAGGGGCCACTAATACAACGCACTCCATCCTCGTCCCAAAAATCCAGCAGCAGCCACCAGGATGCTACAGTCAGATCCAGCTTTCAACATCACAAAAATATTTGCTCCAACAATTTATAAATATTACGCACAGTTCCCAATGAAAGCTGAAGGTTAACTTTATAACACACACACACACACACACACACACACACACACACACACACACACACGACATGATGGAAGGGTTAGACTCAGAAGTGTCCCTGTTTGCAGATGATGTGAAGTTAATGAGGAGAATTAAATCTGATGAGGACCAGGCAGGACTTCAAAGAGACCTGGACAGACTGGACACCTGGTCCAGCAAATGGCTTCTCGAATTTAATCCTGCCAAATGCAAAGTCATGAAGATAGGGGAAGGGCACAGAAGACCACAGACAGGGTATAGGCTAGGTGGCCAAAGACTGCAAACCTCACTCAAGGAGAAAGATCTTGGGGTGAGTATAACACCGAGCATGTCTCCGGAAGCACACATCAATCAGATAACTGCTGCAGCATATGGGCGCCTGGCAAACCTGAAAACAGCATTCCGATACCTTAGTAAGGAATCATTCAAGACACTGTACACCGTGTATGTCAGGCCCATACTGGAGTATGCAGCACCTGTTTGGAACCCACACTTGATAAAGCACGTCAAGAAACTAGAGAAAGTACAAAGGTTTGCGACAGGTTAGTTCCAGAGCTAAGGGGAATGTCCTATGAAGAAAGATTAAGGGAAATCGGTCCGACGACACTGGAGGACAGGAGGGTCAAGGAGACATCATAACGACATATAAAATACTGCGTGGAATAGACAAGGTGGACAAAGACAGGATGTTCCAGGGAGGGGACACAGAAACAAGAGGCCACAATTGGAAGTTGAAGACACAAATGAGTCAGAGAGATAGTAGGAAGTATTTCTTCAGTCATAGAGTTGTAAGGCAGTGGAATAGCCTAGAAAATGACGTAGTGGAGGCAGGAACCATACACAGTTTTAAGACGAGGTTTGATAAAGCTCATGGAGCGGGGAGAGAGAGGGCCCAGTAGCAACCGGTGAAGAGGCGGGGCCAGGAGCTAAGACTCGACCCCTGCAACCACAAATAGGTGAGTACACACATGTATATGTTACATATATATATATATATTTATATATATATATATATATATATATATATATATATATATATATATATATATATATATATATATATTTATTATTTATATTATATGAGTGGAATTAATTCAACATAGTGCTGGAAACATTGCTTAAAGATCCTGGTCCATGTTGACATGATATCATCACGTAGTTGCTGCAGATTTATCGGCTGCACATTCATTCTGTGAATCTCCTTTTCCACCACATCCCAAAGATTTATGCTAAATTTTTACCTAACCATCTGCAAGTCGAAGCATAATTCATGATTCGTCAGACTCTGCGACGCTTTTCTAATCTTCAACTGTCCAGTTTTGATGAGCCTGTGCCCACTGTAGCCTCAGTTTTCTGTTCTTGGCTGACAGGAATGGAAGCAGGTTTGATCTACTGCTGTAGCCCATCTGCTTCAGGGTTCGACGTGTTGCGCAGTCTGAAATGCTCTTCTGCATACCACTGTTGTAACACATTGTTATTTGAGATATTGTCACTTTCCTGTCAACTTGAACCAGTCTGGCGACTCTCCTCTGACCTCTCTTATTAAAGATAAGTTCTTGCTCACAGAACTGCCGCTCACTGGATTTTTCGTTTTTCACACCATTCTCTGTAAACTCTAGAGACCATTGTGCGTGAAAATACCAGGAAATCGGCAGTTTCTGAGATACTCAAACCACCCCATCGGGTACCGAAAATCATTCCATGATCAGTCAGATCACATTTCTTCCTGATGGGAAGAGGTAACGGGAAGGGGTGATGGGTACGAGTAATAGTAATGGGTGACGGAGTGGAGGATAACCGAGTGCCTGGCTGTGTCGTAATAGCAGATAAAATGCGAGGCACTGCACTCACGGCAGGAAGGTCGGACACGGAGATGTGCTCACTAATTCATTCATGCATTCATTCCTTCGGTCATTCATTCATCCTCACTTGCATGTAATGGCGGTTAGCGGACGGAGGATCTAGGCTCCTTCACTCGTCGTCTTAATAATACCCATGAGCTCAGCTCTTCATATCAAGTGAATAAATGATCAGTCTCAGTCCAAAGTGCTCACACATTCTCTCTCTCTCTCTCTCCTCTCTCTCCTCTCTCTCTCTCTCTCTCTCTCTCTCTCTCTCTGAGATACATGGGTCTAGATATAGTAGCATCTTCTGTAACTGGTATAGGTGCTCTAGGGGTTGACAGCTACCATAACAGCACCTCCTTGACTAGATGCACATCCCTGGGGAAGTCTGACTCACTGAGCAATCCTGATTTTGTTTGTATGACACGAGAGGTTATGGGGTGAAGAGAGTCCAAGAGAGACAATGAAGATGAAGAGAATAGGGGAAGATGGGGACGAATGGAGACGAGGGAAAGAATGGAGATAACTTTCGTAGGAAATAGTAAAATGCTCAGTGATAAAGAGAATTCATGTAGGTTATTTCTTCTCACTCTTTGTTTCGCCCTGGGCTGTGGCAGAGGCTGTGGCTTCCTGTTGGATCATCTGTGTCTTCCATGTGACGTGCGCAGGGAAAGACTGGAGGGATGAGGAAGTGGTGGTGCCGGGAGAGGTAAAGAGAGGAAATGTTGTGGTAATGTATGGAAACTCTGAAGAGTGAGAGGGAGGGACGGGGCTTAGTGGATTTTTTCAGGTGTGGAAAGAGAATGGGTAGGCGGGTAGGGGTGGGGGGTGAGGGGGGGAGGGGGTGAGGGGGGTGAGGGGGGTGAGGGGGGTGAGGGGGTGAGGGGTGAGGGGGTAGGGTGTGAGGGGTTGAGTGGGTAGGGTTGAGAGGTTCGGTATGTACGTTACGTGCACGTTAGTTGCAAACATGGCGTTTTCGGCACCATAGTTGCAAACCATGGACAATTTTGGCACCATAGTTGCAAACCATATGCGATTCAATACATTAGTTACGAGATGATATACGCGCTAACAAAATTATCAGGGACCGTGTACACGCTGCCACTTTTTCCCGGATGAAAGACAAGACTGTCTCAGTCTTAAAAAAACATCGGAACTCGAGAAAATATATAACGTACGTGGTTTCCAGATGAGTCTCAGCGAGGGAACGTCAGTGTGACCAATCCAGGTGTGTGACCAAGCCAGGGGTGTGACCAAGCAAGGGGTGTGACCAAGCAGGGGATGTGACCAAGCAAGGGGTGTGACCAAGCCAGGGTGTGACAAAACAAGGGGTGTGACCCAGCCAGGGGTGTGACCAAGCAAGGAGTGTGACCAAGCCAGGGGTGTGACCAAGCCAGGGGTGTGACCAAGCTAGTGGTGTGACCAAGCCAGGGGTATGAACAAGACAACATCAGTGTGACCAAGCCGGAGGTATGAACGGGGCAGCATCACTGTGACCAAACCAGAGGTATGAACGAATCAGCGTCAGTGTGACCAAACCAAGGGTGAGAACTCTGGTAAATTTGAGCCGGGAATGACAATGGTGATTGTTGAACCGCGCGAACAATCGCGTCCTCATCACGCGAGTCTCGTAAACACTGGAAAACATCGGCTACTGCAACACGTAACATGGCTGGCAGTATTTTCTTTATTATAACGGGTACGATACTTGGCGTGTGTGTGTGTGTGTGTGTGTGTGTGTGTGTGTGTGTGTGTGTGTGTGTGTGTGTGTGTGTGTGTGTACATGAACGCACACACACACGCTCAAAATACGTGAGTAGAAAATGCATTTTGCAATACCCGGTGCTTTCGAAATTTATATTTTTCACTGCCATCAGAATATTGCTATATTTTCCCTGATATCACTTAGTCATTTTGTCCCATCATCACACTCCATTTTGAAACAGTGGCCAGATAGTCCGTATTGTAATGTTTGTCTTGTTTATCAAAGCGAAGCACACACCTGCAAGCAAACATAATTACATTAATAACAACTAATAACAACGACATCTACTGGCGTGTCAGTAAGCTATTTGTCTGCGTTTTATGACATGTCGCAGCTGCCACACGCATCGCTATTAATATTTTTTTATGTCATGCAATGTGTTAAGACTGAGATGTATGAGTCGCCTCTTCTTCTCTTGTTTACCTCCCCTCTTTCCTTCCCCTCCCCTGTTCCCGTCCCCTTCCCTCAGCTTCCCCTGCTCCTAAGAGGCTGTGAGCACATGTGTTCACAAAATACAACCTACTAGAAGGCGGGGAAATGTTTAGTTCAGTGTGAGTGGTGCTGTCATGAAGATTCTACGCTATTACAGGCGCTAACATTTTCTCCTTTAATAGGTGAAGGCAAATGGCTATTGGCTGATTTATGGCTAGCGGTTGATGGTTGACGGCTGATGGCTTGTGCAAATGGCTGGTGTCAAACGGTCAGCAGGCAGATGATGATGATAACGTGGTTGACGGCAAGCAGCCAGATGGAGGGTGATGGCTCAAGGCATGCAACTACGTGACCGCTGCTAGTCACCCAGCGTGGTATAGTGACATGGTGAGAGAAATGAAAGGTGTCTGTAACGTCTCAAGTGACTGTTGGTGCACTGTGACGGTGGCTTGGGTGATTCCAAAAGCAAACCAAACCTTTAAAGCAGGATACACCCGTATTAAAGCTTTAAAGCCTATCGGAAAAGGATTCTCTAGTCATACCAGAGAAAGTAGTGGCTGTAAATAAGGAATGTCTAGAAGATGCAGATTTGGCCATAATATTCCCAAAACAAATCCATCATCGTCTGACCAATAGTTTATGTCACTTGTGCTCCTGCAAACTTTTCCACCCTGAAATGTGTTATACATCGATTTAAAAAATACTCGGATTTCAAATTGCCCTGTGTACCATGATAAGGAACCAGGAGGTACTAACCAACCGAGCAACCCAGTCCAGCAATATCTTAATCCAAGCAAGCGAAAAAATGACGAGAATGTTCCACCACCTCGAAGCCTTGCTGGGTTGGTGGCAAAGCCAGTGGCTTTCTCACCAGAACCAGATATTAAAACTTACCCAGCATGCATGTTTATGCCCAGATACAAAGTCTTAAAACACGCAAAAATGTGATACGCCTAGCAAATGATATAGACATTAAGATTTTTTTTTCTAAAATTTTGCTCTATATATTGGCAAGATATAAGTAAAATAATCAGTCTTTTTGAGAAATATTAAAGGAGATATATAAAAAATAGATAATATATATAATACAATATATTATATAGTTATATAATATATTATATATATATATATATATATATATATTATTATAATATATATATATATATATATATATATATAAAATATATATATATAACAACACTGACTAGCCGAGGACTCGAACCCATGTAGTTTTGGCCCGCCTCATGATGAGCGAAAAATCACATGATGCTCTAACCCACAGGATCACCCAATTCTACAAAAATCACGCACCCAGCAGAGCTAGGTGTTTTACCGTGATTCGAGGACATACGATGGTGTGGGTGCCTCAGAGCTAATTTCATTCTACTCCCCGTTTTGAATTACGATACTGGAGCATAGCTCAGTGTTCTTGTACAAGGTACAAATGATCCGTGGAAGTGACGTCGTCTGTGAGTGTATTATTTAGCGCAAGAAGTAGTAGGGATTATTCTCTCTCTTCTAATCTCTGTTATCTTATTAGTGTGCTTGGTGAGTGGGTCTAATCTGCTGTTCCTGCCTGACTTATTCATCTTTTCTTTTACTGAGAGAGATAGTTTTGTTGCTCTCTGCTCTTAAATGGGTTATGCTCTGTCTCCGTTCTCTGCAAACTCTCTTATTTATTCCCCTCCTTACATAGCTTTTACCCTCTCACATTTCTTGCATACACTCCTTTTTCTCCCTCTCCTTCGTTAGCATCTACTTATTAGTGCTTTATCATTCCATATTACAATTTCACCGTCCTTTATAATGTTTTACGCTTAATATTACTTCTTTCTTATGAGCAAGTCATTTTTCCATTATTCGCTTTTCTTTCTCCCTGATTATCATTTGTCTCTCATATCAAAATCCCTTTTTGTACTTACGTCACAATATACTTGGCTGCAAAGCGATTAACCTACTATATTCACTGCCGTTTATCATGTTTCCTAGTTGCCTGCCTTCTCAAGTGTTGCCTACCTTCTTCCCTACATTAAATACCTCACCTCTAATTGTCTTACCTCCTTCCTTCCCTCTCGCTGCATAACGATCAAAACAAACTCGCCAAAATTAGTGTTAAGTTTTTAGAGTCATAATTGAGATGTGAGACTCGGGAGGTCGCTGTTGTGAAGCCTGATGTAAACACCAGCTTTGTGCGGCCTGATGTAAACACCAGCTTTGTGCGGCCTGATGTAAAACACACCCAGCCTGCTTGTGTTGTGAAGCCTGATGTAAACACCAGCTTTGTGCGGCCTGATGTAAACACCAGCTTTGTGAAGCCTGATGTAAACACCAGCTTTGTGAAGCCTGATGTAAATACCAGCTTTGTGAAGCCTCATGTAAACATTCGCTTTGTGAAGCCTGATGTAAACACCAGCTTTATGAGGCCTGATGTAAACACCAGCTTTGTGAAGGCTGCTCATGCTGGATAAGCCCGGTAGTGTACTCTCCTCCAGGATTGACTGCAATGTACCACTTCCATCCATCTTATTAACCGACAACTATTTTCCTATGAATGAATGTATGTATGTGTGTGTGTATGTACTCACCTGTTTGTACTGACCTATTTGTGGATGCAGGGGTCGAGACTCAGCTCCTGGCTCTGCCTCTTCACTGACCGCTGCTAGGTCCTCTCTCTCCTTGCTCCATGAGCTTTATCATACCTCGTCTTAAAACCATGTATGGTTCCTGCCTCCAATACGCCGCTTGTGTGTGAGTTATGTGTGTGTGTGTGTGTGTGTGTGTGTGTGTTGTGTGTGTGTGTGTGGTGTGTGTGTGTGTGTGCTCATCTTTATGTGGCTGTAGCTCTTGATGCTCCCTCTTTGCAGGCCGCTAATGGATTCACTTTATCCTGGCCTCAAGAGCTTATCGTACCATTATCCATGTCAATTCACTTCCTGACAACTCTAAAGCCTGAAAAAATAAATTCCTAACATCTTTTGACTCAGCTGTGTTTTCAACTTTCAGCTGTACTCTTGTGTTCCTGCTTCACTTCTCTCAACTAATCTGTGTCCACCTACCACATCACTCCTAGTCCTCCTTTCATGTTACAGGTTTAAGGATTAGTCTCGTTGCAAACCTCAGCACCTTCTCCAGCTTGGCATGCTTAACCAGGTCTGGGCTCCATACTGGTGCTGCATACTTAGTATGAGCCTGACGTACACGGTGTATAGTGTCGTGAATAACTCCTTAGGCTTCTAAACGCTAGTCTTATTTTTGCCAGACGCGCATTTGCTTCAGCAGTTATTCGGTTGATGTGCGCCTCAAGTGATATCGGTACACCGCGCACATCACAGGCTTTCTCCTTGGATGAGGTTTGTAGCTTTTGCTCTCCGTGCCCGTACTCCATCTGGGGTATTCTTTGCCCAGTCATCATACCTTTGCGCTTGTTATGTTTGAATTCCAGCAGCCACTTCTCAGACAAAACCTGCAGCCTGTCCAGGTTCATTTGTAGTTTTTCCTGGTCCTAACCCGTTTGTATTCTCTTCAGTAGTTTCACATTACCTGCGACAAGGATACCTATGACTACATGTTCCATCATGTTATTTATGTGCATGAAATAGGACCCATCCTACAGTCACTTGCGACCATTCCTACACCACTTCTCGGAATAACTCTGTTTCCTTTTTGTTAAGTATTAATTGATTTAGTTTAGTGCCGTCCGTGTTACTCCTGCCTGCCTTTGTGCCAGTCTCTGAGTATGTATGTTTATTTGTGTTTGTTAAGACACACTGGGAGTCAGCCCGTCCCCTTAACCACAGTCATGCTCCTGCTGTAAAAACACCTAAATGGGTGACTGTTGAAGAGATGAAATATTACATAGATACATAAGCCGCGCGCAACGGCTGCCCGTTGCAGCATCCTCAGTCAGTCAGGAACGGCTCGTTAGCTAAGCAATGACAAGGAGTGCTGCAGAGTGGAAGGAGCGAGGCAGGGCAGTGAGACAGTGAAGGAGTGAGAGAGGGGGGAGGTGAGGCAGGAAGGTGAGAGAGGCAGGGAGGTGAGAGAGACAAGGGGATGAGGGAAGAAGGGTGGTGAAGGAGGATGGGAGTGAGGGAGCCAGGGAAGGGGGTAAAACAAACAAATAAAAATAAAGACAGCATGTTCCGCCTCTATAAATCCATTAGCGTGTGATTTAGAGTTGGACAAGTTGAAGCAGGATCAGTGTGTGTGTGTGTGTGTGTGTGTGTGTGTGTGTGTGTGTGTGTGTGTGTGTGTGTGTGTGTGTGTGTGATGTGTGTGTGTGTGTGTGTGGAGTGTGTGTGGGGTGGTGGGATGCGTGTGATGTGTGTGCGTGTGTGCGTGTGTGCGTGTGTGCGTGTGTGAGTGTTTGCGTGTGTGTGTGTGTGTGTGCGTGGTGTGTGTACTCGTCTATTCGAAATTGCAGGGGTCGGATTTTAGCTCCTGGTCCTTCTCTCCCCTTGTCAGAGTCACTCCTTCCTAGACGCATGTACGGAGTCTACCTCCTCCACCTCGTTGACAGCATTCCACTTCTGACCACCAACAGGCTAAAGACACACTTCCTGACATCTCTTAGATTCCTGAAGGCTACTCTTAGATTTGCCAAGTTAGAACTGGCTGCAAAGGTTTTTTGTTAAATGTGTTTCTCCGGCGTTGTTTACCCCCAGGTCTTCCTCTGAGTGAGGTCTGCAGCCTCTGTTTCCCGAGTCTATACTTTAACACCGATCTTCTTGTCCCTTCCCTGCGTGTAATTGTTTTTATATCTGTTAGTTACCTCAAGTCCATTTGTGTGAATGTTACTGCGTAGTCTGTCTGAACTGCCTCTGAACATTTACAGTTTAAAGTGAATATTCATTAGTATGCAAGCAGCTATTTCATACTTTTATTGGCGACGAGTCCTGGATAGTTGTGTAACTGACGTCAGTGATCCACTGGCTACAACATTCTCCCGTGTTGTATACATTAATTCTCTGCAGTGTATCTATCTGAATGTGATCAGCCGGGTTTTGACATGTTATCTTCAAGGGTCAGTTTATTCACGTATTCTCTAAATGAATTGTAAAATACATTAACGTATTTTTTTCTGCTATGGTGAGCTTGAGTTAGCTGTTTAGCTGGTAGAGCTAAGACAACTGAGAATGGAGTTTAGTGACAGAGTAAAGCTATGTAGCTTTAAATGATCATTTTATACATTTTACATTTAAAAAGCAACGTTTTGTCATTTTGAATTTATAATTTTGTTCATTGTTCAGTTGTACGGCGAGTATCGCGGGTCTTACATGTTTTATACAGGTTTGGTTAGGTAAAGTTCGTCAAGACACAGGACAACTGCTTTCTGACGCGGGCCTTAGCCAGATGATGACCCGCCATTGGAGCTTTTGGTCATCTGACCGAGGCCTTCCGCTGGCTTACCGATCCACCCCTTTAAAAATTATGGTCATAGGTATAAAAAAAATTTTCGTACAGTTGAAAGTATGCATCGGAGCGCATGTCTTGGAAGAAAGTTGTCAACTGTCTCGTCCAGCATCTTAGCCTGGCACAACTGTTCTGAGAATTGTGTGTCAAATTACTGCTGACTCTCTCTGTGCTTTTGTTGGTATTATTTTCCTCCTCTCAGAGCTCTCTCAGTTCTACGTTATGTTTTCTTCAGTGTTCTCATTCTCTGCGTCTGTCTAGAGAAGAGTATCAGCTGTGATGATTCCTGTTGTATGGGGGTCACTACACGTCTTGTATGGGGGTCAACACAAGTCTTTTATGGGGGTCACCACAAGTCTTGCTGCATGAGGGGTCACCCCAAGTCTTCTTTTATGAGGGTCACCACAAGTCTTATATGGGAGTCACCACAAGTCTTGTATGGGAGTCTCCACAAGTCTTGCAGTATGAGGTGTCACCACAAGTCTGGAGGATCACTACAGGTCCTGCTGTGTCTGGATCACTACAGGTCCTGCTGTGTCTGGATCACTACAGGTCTTGTTGTGTCTGGATCACTACAGGTCCAGTTGTGTCTGGATCACTACAGATCCTGCTGTGTCTGGATTGCTACAGGTCTTGTTGTGTCTGGATCACTACAGCTCTTGCTGTGTCTGGATCACTACAGGTCCTGTTGTGTATGGATCATTACAGGTCCTGCTGTGTCTGGATGACTACAGGTCCTGCTGTGTCTGGATTACTACAGGTCCTTCTGTGTCTGGGTCACTACAAGTCCTGCTGTGTCTGGGTCACTACAAGTTCTGCTGTGTCTGGGTCACTACAAGTTCTGCCTTATAACAACAGAATCATTTGATCCAATCAGCTTTCCAATCCTTCGTCCATTAACTGTAACGATTTCCTATTATTATCTTCCCAATGACCCGGTTTCGTCCTGATCGGAAACTCTTAGACTGGTTTAATGATTTCTCAAGCTTCCTGAACACGCGGACCAGGATTGATGTCTGATACGCTTTTTTTCTGATTTATGTTTGATCAAGACTCCAGCAGGAAAAGAGGTCAAGGGCCGACTTACATTTGTTAATATTTAGAAAGGATATTTCGTAGGATGCCACTCATAACAGTCTGCTAACACCTATGGGAAGAAGGTGGAAGTGACTCCAAGGCCTATCGGTTTTGAGGCAAATGCGCTCAGCTACATGGTATCTTCTTACTGACTATTTTTAGTGTTTCTTCGTCAACGGCTGCGTCTTTAGTGTTGGTCGTGTTGAATTGCGCCTTTCACCTTATTGTCTTTCATTCCCCCTTCCCCCTCCGGCCGCCCCATGCTGACCCTAGTGGAGGAAGCTGTAGTGCAAATAAGCATAGGTCTTATAATTTTCCCAGCGCGAGTCCTGAAAAGGCCATTATGTAAGTGGCGCTCGTAAAACTGGAGACTAGATTTTCCCTGAAATGTTGTGGCTTTGGTGCAGCGACCTTCTTGAACCAAAAATAAAGAGTGCTTTCAATTCATGCCATGCAGTATAAGATGACCTCAGAGTACCCGAGTGGAAGCTTCTGCTGCAGCGTATTATGGTAATAACACAATAATTGAGGCACTGGTGTTGGTGGTGGTACTTATGGTGGTGATGATGGTTGTTGTGGTGGTGTGGGGTTGTGTTGTCGACGGTGGTAGTGACGGTGATATTTGTACATTAGAAAAACTAACAGCAAAAGCCTTTATGGGCTGTTTCGAGACTATCTACTTCTTTTGAGAAAGATGACCTTAGGATTACCCTCCATTTCATGTCGTATAAATATCCACATTTATATTATTTCTTCAGTTTGGTTATTTCAGTTTTTCTGTCTTGGAAGTTTGGATGAGATCTTCTCACTGTCTCTGTTTTATAATGAAAAATAAATTTAGTATTACGAATCTTTCCTCAAAGTGTTTGAGTCATATTTTACCATGAAAGTCGCTTTGGTAGAAGACACAAAAATTGCAACCTGATGTCAGTGAAATTTTTCAGTGAGCAATGGAAAACAACTTGATGTTCAAAATCAAACTGCTTAGATATATTAGATGGAATTATGAACTAAAAGAAAGATCACAAAATACAGGAGAAGCAAATCATGGAACTAAAAGAACATATAAACGACTTTGTAATAATGTTAAATATTCAATCATTCAGAGAACATAATAGGAACAATGCAGCAAATGTCAGAAAAATAACAAGAAGGATCATGAAAACTTTCAAAATAAGAAGAGCTAATAGCTACTTTTAAGGAAAATCTCTGAACTGGAAAATGGGGCAGAAACCTTTTACTGCCTTCATTTATGCTACTGGAAATGCATCAAAATACTCGTGATAGAATCTCTGAAGCAAAAGAGAGAAACCTAATAATACAAACGTATAAGACACTTGAGGGACAGAACTCAGATCTGCACACTACCAAAACTTACTGTAGAGATTTGGAAAGAAATGCAAAACAGATCAAGTGAAGATCAGGGACGGGACGACAAAGACATAGTAAGAAACAATTTGATGAACCATCGTAGCCAAGACTCTTCATCCTATTGTACAAGGTTTCAAGACGAAATATTGGATACAGCCTCTGCCAAGTTCCAAAATGTTCAGCCTGTGAGGAGAGGGTGAGACGGGGCGTTGGCACTGTGGACCAGCGGATCAGTAACAATAACAGATTGGTTGAACAGGAAATCAGTAAGGATTCTGGTCTCAGACGAGGCAGCTAGGAAATCGATCACAAGAATTTCGTGCTGAGTATTTGAGCATTATTCGCCCTTCTCAGACAATCCAGTTTTCTGCCTCATGCATAAATCGGGAACCAAAACTGAACTGGGAGACGTGATAAGTCTTCTACAAAGTGTAATCATTGTTTGTGATTATTATACTTGAATTTTTTATCTATAAAATCTAGTATTCTAATGTTTTTGCTGCTTACAGAGAAAACTTTTTAGTATACATTAAATAATTACTAATTACTTCTCAAAGGCTCATTTCTCAGTTTAGTCCGACAGCCACATTACTGTACTTTTGCTCTTCGTGAATCTGGATTTGTTGGAAATCCTTTTTTTTTTGTAGATTTATTATTCTTTGGGATTCCTGATACAGGATCCGAGGAATGCCGTTGTGGTAGCATTAAACATTTTCCAAAAATTGAAGATATCCAACATGGCCGTCAAGAAAAAATAGAGATACATCATTTTTTTTACATAGCTTTCTAATGTGAAACATTAGAGGGTCAAAACATCTAAATTTATGTGTTTAGATCCAGAAAATTCATTTTTGGCCATTGTCAAAAATCGTTCAGGATAGTAAATTTCTTTCATTTGTGGTACGTATATTTTCACTTGAATTGTGTATTTTTCAAACCAAATACAAAATTATAAATATGAAATAGTTAAAATAAAAGATCATAATATATGTGGAAATATACCTCGAAAAAAAAGCAATCTCGAAAAACCAGGATTTAAGTGACGTTTAAGCGCAGGTTAAGTGAAGGTAAATTGAAGTTTAAGTGAAGTTTATCTGGGTTATGATACTGATAAACAAACATGACGTGTAGTGGTCATGCAGACTGTTTTAATAAAAAGCCTGAATGCTATATTTAAAATCATATACAGATACATTTACGTAATTGAAATATTGTATAACTAGTGAACTAGAATGAGTTTGGTCACTGAGAGGTAAGAGTAACCATTATTATTTGTAATTTAACGAGACTATTGATCATAGTTCATAGATAAGGGAAGATTGTATTTATTTTTTATTTTTATTAACACATCGGCTGTTTCCCACCAAGGCAGGGTGACCCGAAAAAGAAAAACTTTCATTATCATTCACTCCATTACTGTCTTGCCAGAGGTGCGCTTATACTGCAATTATGAACCTTCAACATTAACACCCCTCCTTCAGAGTGCAGGCACTGTACTTCCCACCTCCAGGACTCATGTCCGGCCTGCCGGTTTCCATGAATCCCTTCATAAATGTTACTTTGCTCACACTCCAACAGCACGTCAAGTCCTAAAGATGGTATTTAAGCATATTTAATGCTAAAGTGAGAGCATATAGGATAACTTAGGTAACTCAGAGTTCTCTGAAAGCTGGTAAACATTTTGTGGTCATGGCAGTAGGAATATTTGGTGTATTTATTGCAAAATTTATTTTTTTATGTTAAAAATGTTACATTCATCTCGAAATGTAAATGCGTATGTTAATGGGTTTTGGATGTTTACATAAACATTTATGATGTAGAAAATTCATAGTCATGAAAAAATATAGGGAATCGTGCATATTTTAATTTTTAGGAAGTAATTCAGCAATATATGAACGTGGCTTTGAATTGCTTCGTGGCTGCCATTTTAGGGGAAAGAGGAGAGGCCATATAAAGACCAGGAGCTGGAGGCTGGGAAGCAGTGGGCGACGCGAGATGATGGGTGAACCTCAGATACTGTCCAGATTACCAGCTCATGTGGCCATATCTGAGACAGATATAACGAGCACATTGATTTCCAAGACGATCCAATGGAACATTTCAGGTGATGAATAACTCATAGATGTGTTAATGAGTGGTGATTCTGGGAGGATTTTCTGAAAGTTGTGATGTGGTGAAGGTTTTTGGCTGGGAACCTATTTTGGGAGAACCTATTTTTGGGTCTCATGATTCAAGATGTGACAGTAAAGTGAAATAAGAATTTTTGAAGCTTTTAGGTTCATTGAAACCTTTACTCTTCCCTCTTCATATCTGAACGTAAATATTTCTGTCTACCATCATTCCTCATCTCCTGATGAACTACGGTTAATATTTTGATAAAAATACAAACTACCGTCGATGACCAACGTGACACACAAACTACCCGGTCTTGACTGTTACATAAATTATACAAAATTTATCTATACTTGAATTTATGTAAGAACACTGAGTTTTTTCAACAATAAACTGTGTATATATATCCCCTTTTATTTATATAAAACTATATATATTTACAATAACCTAAATTCTACTCTACTTAATATTAAAATAAACGTTTTGCGGATGTATTCTCTTTAATTTAATGGAAGAAAATATTAATGCATATAATACGGAGGTGTTGATAGTGGTGATGGTGGTAGTGGTGATGGTGGTAGTGGTGATGGTGGTAGTGGTGATGGTGGTAGTGGTGATGGTGGTAGTGGTGATGGTGGTAGTGGTGATGGTGGTAGTAGTGTGATGGTAGTGGTGAGTGGTAGTGGGATGGTGGTAGGGTGGTGATGTGGTAGTGGTGATGGTGGTAGTGGTGATGTGGTGATGGTGATGTGGTAGTGGTGATGGTGGTAGTGGTGATGATGGTAGTGGTGATGGTGGTAGTGGTGATGGTGGTGTGGTGATGATGGTAGTGGTGATGGTGGTAGTGGTGATGATGGTAGTGGTGATGGTGGTAGTGGTGATGGTGGTCGTGGTGATGTGGTAGTGGTGATGGTGGTAGTGGTGATGATGGTAGTGGTGATGGTGGTAGTGGTGATGTGGTCGTGGTGATGATGGTAGTGGTGATGGTGGTAGTGGTGATGATGGTAGTGGTGATGGTGGTAGTGGTGATGGTGTGTGGTGATGATGGTAGTGGTGATGGTGGTAGTGGTGATGGTGGTAGTGGTGATGATGGTAGTGGTGATGGTGGTAGTGGTGATGATGGTAGTGGTGATGGTGTGTAGTGGTGATGGTGGTAGTGGTGATGATGGTAGTGGTGATGGTGGTAGTGGTGATGATGGTAGTGGGATGATGGTAGTGGTGATGGTGTAGTGGTGATGATGGTAGTGGTGATGGTGGTAGTGGTGATGGTGGTAGTGGTGATGATGGTAGTGGTGATGATGGTAGTGGTGATGATGGTAGTGGTGATGATGGTAGTGGTGATGATGGTAGTGGTGATGGTGGTAGTGGTGATGATGGTAGTGGTGATGATGGTAGTGGTGATGATGGTAGTGGTGATGGTGGTAGTGGTGATGATGGTAGTGGTGATGTGTTAGTGGTGATGATGGTAGTGGTGATGTGGTAGTGGTGATGATGGTAGTGGTGAGTGGTTAGGTGGTGATGGTGGTAGTGGTGATGTGTGGTAGTGGTGATGATGGTAGTGGTGATGTGGTAGTGGTGATGATGGTAGTGGTGATGGTGTAGTGGTGATGATGGTAGTGGTGATGGTGGTATGTGTGATGGTGGTAGTGGGTGATGGTGGGGTTTGGTAGTGGTGATGATGGTAGTGGTGATGATGGTAGTGGTGATGATGGTAGTGGTGATGGTGGTTAGTGGTGATGGTGGTAGTGGTGATGGTGGGTGGTAGGTGTAGTGTGATGGTGGTAGTGGTGATGGTGGTAGTGGTGGGTGATGGTAGTGGTGATGATGGTAGGGGTGATGGTGGTAGTGGTGATGGTGTAGTGGTGATGATGGTAGTGGTGATGTGGTGGTGTGGTGATGGTGGTAGTGGTGATGATGGTAGTGGTGATGATGGTAGGTGGGGTGATGATGGTATGGGGGTGATGGTGGTAGTGGTGATGATGGTAGTGGTGATGATGGTAGTGGTGATGGATGGTAGTGGTGATGGTGGGTATGGTGATGATGGTAGTGGTGATGATGGTAGTGGGTGGATGATGATGGTAGTGTGTGATGGTGTAGTGTGATGATGGTAGTGGTGATGAGGTAGTGGTGATGATGGTAGTGTGATGATGGTAGTGGTATGATGGTAGTGTGATGTGGTAGTGGTGATGATGGTAGTGGTGATGATGGTAGTGGTGATGATGGTAGTAGTGATGATGGTAGTGGTGATGTGGTAGTGTGATGATGGTAATAGTGATGATGGTGAGTGTGATGATGGTAGTGGTGATGATGGTAGTGAGTGATGATGGTAGTGGTGAATGATGGTAGTAGTGATGATGGTAGTGGTGATGGTAGTGGTGATGATGGTGGTAATGGTGATGATGGTGTAGTGGTGATGATGGTAGTGGTGATGATGGTAGTGGGTGATGGTGGGTAGATTGGTGAGTGGTAGTGGTGATGTGGTGTATGGTGATGTGGTGGTAGTGGTGATGATGGTAAGTAGTGATGGTGGTAGTAGTGATGATGGTAGTAGTGATGATGGTAGTGGGTGATGATGGTAGTGTGATGATAGTAGTGATGGTATGATAATAGTGTGATGTGGTAGTGGTGATGGTGGTAGTGGTGATGATGGTAGTGGTGATGATGGTAGTGGTGATGATGTGTAGTGATGATGGTGTAGTGATGATGGTAGTGGTGATGATGGTAGTGGTGATGATGGAGTGGGTGATGAAGTGGTGATGATGGTAGTGGTGATGATGGTATGTATGATGGTGTATGGTAGTAGTGATGATGGTAGTAGTGATGATGGTAGTGGTTGATGATGGTAGTGGTGATGATGGTAGTGGTGATGATGGTAGTGGTGATGATGGTAGTGGTGATGATGGATAGTAGTGATGATGGTAGTGGTGATGGGATGGTGTTGGTGATGATGGTAGTGGTGAGTGATGTGTATGGTATGGATGGTATGGTAGTGGTGATGATGGTAGTGGTGATGATGGTAGGTTGGTGTGGTGGTAGTGGTGATGATGGTGAGTGGTGATGTGATGGTAGTGGTGATGATGGTAGTGGTGATGATGGTAGTGGTGATTGATGGGTAGTGTGTGATGGTAGTGGTGATGATGGTAGTGTGATGATGAGGTAGATGGTAGTGTGTGGTAGTGGTGATGATGGTAGTGGTGATGATGGTAGTGGTGATGATGGTAGTGGTGATGATGGTAGTGGTGATGATGGTAGTGGTAGTGATGGTAGTAGTGATGATGGTAGTGGTGATGATGGTAGTGGTGATGATGGTAGTGTGATGATGGTAGTGGTGATGATGGTAGTGGTGATGATGGTAGTGGTGATGATGGTAGTGGTGATGATGGTAGTGGTGATGATGGTAGTGGTGATGATGGTAGTGTGAATGGTAGTGGTGATAATGGTAGTGGTGATGATGGTAGTGGTGATGATGTAGTGGTGATGATGGTGTGGATGAGTGTAGTGATGATGATGTAGTGGTGATGATGGTAGTGGTGATGATGTAGTGTGAGAGTAGTCGTATAATGGTAGTGAGGTGTATGGTAGTTGGTGTATTATGTAGTGTGGATGTGTGCTCAGGTAGTGTGATGGTAGTAGTGTTGATGGTGTGTGAATTGTAGTGTGAGGTGTAGTGGTGCAACGTCATGTGACGTGTAATAATGGTGAGTGATGGTGGATGGTAGATGAGGTAGATGTATGTAGTGGAGGTGATAGGTGAGTTGAGGAAAGTGCAGTGATCGATAATGGAGTATGTGGGATGAGAAGTCACATGACGTAGTAGAGTAGAGGAGTGCCAGCTGTGCTGCCAGTCCAGTAGAGATACCAGTAATATGTCATTGTGTATGCTAGTGTCAACATCTATATACCTGCACTGTGCTCATCAGTAGGAAGACTGTGGCTCTCTGTGAACCAGGTCTTATCAGGTATGAGCAGTCAGTCACCGCCAGATGAAGCCAGCTCCAATACATGTAGCAGTGTGTCCCTCAGTAGTTAAGCATGTGTCATCGTTGTGGCAGCTGTCTACTCGTAGTGGCAACAGCGTGACAAATCCACTAATAGTGAGCCAGCTGTGTCCACCTTCAGATGAAGCCGTCTCACCTCTCGTAGCTGAAGCCAGCTAGTCATGCCACCCTCTATAAGCCACTGCCACTCCAGTCAGCTACAGCTGTACTATCCACCCCAGTAGGAACAGCCCTCAGTATACCAGATGGCCCCCAATAACATGTTCTCACTCTCCAGTTCAACCAATTCACTCATAGTAACACTTTAATTGGCCAGCTGTGCTCCACCTCCAGTAGTGAAGCCATGCCCATCGTGAAGCCCACTCTCCCTGTAGTGAAGCCAGCTATGTTCAAGCTCTACCACTCTATTATACCTCACTCTGTTCTTCACTTTCACAAGCGTTCGGTCTTCCTTTCCTTCCCCGAGGCTTCATCAGGACAAAGGACTGGCCAGTCAGGTATTCCCAGCGAGAATGGACACCCCAATCCATTTCAGTCATTTCACCAATCAACTACTTAACATGAATTCAGCTTTTCTCAACTATCTAATCAACAGTTTAGGCATCTAGTTTCGTTTCGATCAAATTCTTCCTCTTAACCTATCGTTCAGCTAGACCGTTCATTTCTTCAGGCATTCGTTCAGCTTGCAAAACAGCACAGTTTCCCACATTGTCTATTTTAACTATTTACATCGGCAAGTCTTGCCATCCAAGTTCACGATACAGTGGCTGGAAAAACTCACAACCCACAAATTGAAGAGCACTCTTCAGACGACACATTGGTACAAGTCTCAGTGATGGCTGCTGTATAACCGGATTATATATCCACAGGTGAAGAATTGTTTACAAAATTTTAATGAACTGAGGACAGTGCTAAGTAGTGCTGTCTTTATAAGTATTTTCTTCTCACTCGCTGTTTGCAATGAAATGGAGCGCATTCGCCCAGCAGGTAGAGGTAACTCACAGCATTCACTCGGCAGGGAGGGGAATTCGCAGAATTTACTGAGCAGGGAGAGGAATTCACAGCATCCAGCAGAGTTACGGGAATTGGAGAGTATTGACAGAGGTAATGTTGGTATCTATCTGTGAGTATGATGAGACTGCAAGGAAGGAAAGAGGAAGGAAGAGAGAAAGGGAAGGAGGGAGGAGGGAGGAGGGAGTTAGAAACTGAAAGAGGAAAAGGAACGAGGGAAGGAAGGGAGGAAGGGAGGAAGAGCAAGAGGTAAGTTTCCTCAACTCCGAAGACCATCATACTGGCCGTGTGACAAGAGAGTATTGGTGAAGCTGTCTTTATGGCAGTCATCACTTCTCCTCTCCTCGTCTCTTCTGCATTTCATTTAGAATCACACACACACACACACACACACACACACACACACACACACACACACACACACACACACACACACACACACACACACACACACACACACGCTTCCCTACATGGATCGTCGAAGTCACAAAGAAGTAATTATATTACGTAGCTGAGATCATCAACTCCGTCAATATAACACAGACACTCACTATCCCTCACCTCGCTGCTACCTCACGCGTTCCTTTGTCACCTTCAACGTCAGTTGCTCCAGTCATGGCTCTGTCAACTTCACAGTCACCTGCAGTGTTCACAGCGCCTCGGTCAACTTCACAGTTACCTACAGTTAACTGATACCTTAAAAATGCCAATACCCGCCAATACCGATACTTTGCAACATCCCCAGTATGCACGTATGTGTGAACACGTATGTATGAATATACATATATGCTCACAGCACCTTCTTTTCGATATTTCACGTTTTCGTTGGCATCAAACTGAGTCATCGCTCAGATTATGTTCCACCTGCCGGCGACTGTCAACGCCAGCTGGAACAATAACTCGATTGAAAGCCAACGAAAACGTGGAACGTCGAAAATAGATTCTGTAAATGGAAACATTGCCACAATGAAATGTTATATTAGTTGCATCTCTGTTCATATATATATATATATATATATATATATATATATATATATATATATATATATTATATATATATATATATATATATATATATATACATATATATAGTCTCTATCATCCTAGAGCGAGGGCGAGAGAAATTATACAGTAAATTAAATATAGAGGATTGAGGGGAGGGGGAAGGGGGAAGAGGAAGGGGGAAGAGGAAGGGGGAAGAGGAAGGGGGAAGAATTTAGGACATAATTTATCTAACCAGACATATATACATCAGTAGATAAGAATGCATAATCTTTGTGTGCCTAGGAATATGTAATGGCCCTAGCCTCTTATGCAATTTTTTATTTTTTTTCTGGAATATAAACAATGGGCATAGCGCGTCAGTAAAGGTTTGTTACTCTGTGTGTCTGTGTATAGTGAGAGAGGAAGGCAGGAGGTGGGTGTGCGAGGAGGGCAGGAAGTGGGTGTGAGAGAGGAAGGCAGAAGTGGGTGTGAGAGAGGAATGCATGAATGAAGTGGGTGTGAGAGAGGAAGGCAGAAAGTGAGTGTGAGAGAGGAAGGCCGGAGATGATAAATGAACGCAAGAGTGGGTGAACATGAAGGCAGTGGGTTTTGTGAAACAGGAAGGCAGTTCGGTTTGTGAGACAGGAAGACAGTGGGATTTGTGAGACAGGGAGGTAGGGGGGTTGGTGCGAGAAGGCAGGGGAATGGATGTGAAAAGCAGGGATGGGTGACAAAGGAAGGCAAGAGGTGTTTGGGGAGAGGAAGGCAGGGAAGAAAGGATCAAAGAGAGGTGTGTGGAGAGAATGAAGATGGGAACCAACACGCAATAATAATATCGAAGAATTATGTAAAAAAAAATATCAAAAAAGTATAATACTGGACGAGCACTGGAGAACACAAGTGGATTAATATCACTCACTGGAGAGGTGAGTTTCTCATAATGGCGATAGTTCCACACCACTCTTAATTACACCGGCAATTATTATTTTTAAATTATCTAATGAGAGTTATTTCTAACGGGGTGTACTGGTAAGCCAGGGAAAGGCCTCGATCAAGTGAAACTTCAGTGAATGGGTGATTTGACCGAGATCCACTTCAGAGGCCATTACCACATGTCTCCTGACGATAAAAAAACTTCCAACGTGATTTGTCACAAGGTGTGTTATTCCCTCGTATATAGACATCTAAATAATTTATTTTTTCTAAGTTTTTACCACCGTGTTAGGATGGCTTCCAGAAGGGAGAAGGCAAAGGTATGTTTCAACACAATGACATGAGAGGGAATTCAATAAATAATTACACTGGCGGAGGGGGACCTTCAGACACAATGTGGCAATACAAAATTAATGTCACAGACTATAAAATAGGGAAGAATTTAGAAAACTAGAGACAAATTCCCAAATTCCTGACCATACGATCTTCCATACTGAAAGAGCCAAGACACACTCAGTACTCAGTGGTCAGTCGTCAGTACTCAGTGGTCAGTCGTCAGTACTCAGTGGTCAGTCGTCACGTGAGGTCACAAACCCTGAGCTGCTTTGGGGATTAGTGTGGACGGTTACAAAGCATGGCTTGCTTCTGCAGTGTTTTAAAAATTGAGGTTGGAGAGTTGAAGGAGGAGGTCTTGCTTCTCCAGGAGGAGATTAGGAGGCTGAAGGTCCACCTCAATGGGTCTGGGAGAGAGTGTGAGGTGGCTGGAGTTGTGGGGAATGAGGCTTCTAGCAGCGAGGTGCAGTCTGTCTCTCGCTGTGGGGAGGTTTGTAGTTGGGGAGGCAGCAAAGGGCTACAGCAGTGAGGAGCAGCCCAGCACCTGCTACAAGTGGCGAGTAGTTCACAGTAATGGAAGGCGCATCAGAGTAAGGAAAGTTAAGAGTGAGATCTGAAGGTAGGAAATCGCTTCTCTGTTCTTCAGGATGAATGTACTTCAGTGGCCAGTGAAGGTAAGGGTACTACTGCCCTGCTAATGGAGGTAAGCGCATTCTTGTGGTTGGTGACTCTCAGGTAAGATACATTGACCGTGCTTTTTGTAATAGGAATAGAGAAGATGAGAGATAGAGTGTGCTTCCCTGGAGCTGGTGTTGGGGACATTGTCAACAGGCTGGTAATATCATGTCAGGTAATGGGAGAAAGGGCCCATTATCTGTCTCAGTGCTGGTGGAAATGATATTGGGAAGGGTAGGAGAGAAGAGCTGCTAGATAAGTACAGGTCAGCTATAGATTTCATTAAGTCTAAGGGAGGGATCCCAATCATATGTAGCATCTTGCCTAGAAGGGGAGTAGGAAATGAATGGTTGTCTAGGGCAATTGGTGTAAATTGCTGGCTAGACAGATACTGCAAGGAACTTGCAATCCCATTCATTGACAACTGGAACAACTTTTATGGCAACATGATATGTATGCAAGGGATGGGGTACATCTCTCTGGGGCTGGGGTGGTAGCACTTGCAGACTCGATTGAGAAGGCCATTGGTGAAATGCCCATGATTTTAAAACTGATGGAAGATAGAGGTATGGGTGTGTGTGGGAAACAAGCAGGTTGCAACACTTGGGTTGGAAACAGTAAATGTATAAAAGGCATTCAGCATGAAGTTATAAATAAAGACAATAGATCAGGTCAGCAAACAAAGGGGGACAGCAGAGGGCAGCAAGGGACTAGCTCCCTTAAGGTTTACTATACTAATAGCAGGAGTGTAAGAAATAAGATAGATGAGCTAAGATTAATTGCAAGTGCAGGAAAAACATAGATATTATTGCTATAACAGAGACCTGGCTCAATCTGAAAGATAGAGAGATGCCCTCTGAATGTCACATACAAGGCTATAAATTATTCCACACTGACAGGGTCAACAGGAAAGGTGGTGGAGTAGCGATGTATGTCAGAGACAATTTAAATTGTTGTGTTAGACAAGATATTAAATTAGAAGCGTCAGCCGCTGAATCTGTTTGGTTACAGCTTCTCGAGGGCCGAGAAAAACTAATTTTGGGTGTGATTTACAGGGCCCCAAATCTTGATAGGGAGTGCAGTAAACTTCTATGGGACGAAATTCGTAAGGCATCTACATACGAAAATGTTGTGCTAATGGGAGATTTCAACTATAGACAGATTGACTGGAGCAATTTGACAGGAAATTTAGAGTCAGGTGACTTTCTTGATACGATCCAGGATTGTTTTTTAAAAAACGTTTGTGACAGAGAAAAGGGGAAATAACCTCCTTGCTTGGTTTCCCAGTAGGGAAACACTAATTAAAATAATCTTGGGTTAATGATGGTTTGGGGGAAAAGTGATCACAAATCACTCATTTTTAAAATTATCTGGAATTTCCCCCAAAATAATGGCAATCAAGTCCCCGTCCCTGACTTTCGCTTGGTGTTTATAGGACTAAAAAATTATTAGGGGGCTGAACGGAATGACCTGAAAGGGGTCGGGTAGGTGGTGATGGTTGCGAATGATCTTTCCGGGCATGTTCTAGCTGCTCAGTCAAATTTGTTCCAAATGGGGAAATCGATCAAAAAAAAATGATCCAAAAGGGGTAAACAATAGATTAAAATATTGTTGGCAAAGAGGGCTATTAGGCAAATCAAAAGAGGAGGGGCAATTGAGAAACGTATATTCAGTTAAAGAAGAAATAAAAAAGGGAATTAGAAAAACAAAAAGAGATTATGAGGTTTAAAATTGCAAGGAATCGAAGATAACCCCAAAAAATTCTTTCAGGTATTCAGAAGTAAGATCAGGGACAAGATAGGCCCACTCAAAAAGTTCCCCCGGGTCAGCTCATGACGTGATAAGGAAATGTGTAGAATTTTTAAAAACATACTTCCTTTTGTTTTTACACAGGAGGTACCGCGATATTCCGTAATGATAATTATGAGAACGGACGATAATAAAAAGTGCACTATTGGGTCACAAGTGACATGGGCCTTAGGCAAATAGATAAATTAAAACCCAACAAATCCCCAGGCCCCGATGAATGTTGCAAGGGTTCTAAGGGTGTAAAGGGTGTTAGACACCTTTTGGCTAATCTTTTCAACTTTTCATACAAATGGCAGTGCCAGATAAGTGGAAAATGGCAAAATGATACCTATTTTCAAAAAAGGGGACAGGGCCTTAGCTTCGAATAGAGACCAATAAGCTAACCTCCAAGTGGGAAAATTTATGGAATCAATAATTTCGAGGCAGTTTGAGCCACCTTGAAAAGATAAAATTAAACAACGAATCTCAGCATGGTTTTTTAAAGGGGCGTTCCCTGCCTTACGAATTTATTAACTTTTTTACTAAGGATTTGGGAGGTAGACTTGGGAGAATTGATTTGTGTAATGGACTTCAGTAAGGGTTTTGACAGGGCCCCACATCAGGATATTGAGGAAAATTAAAGAAATGGAATGGGGAGAAATTTTTTCCTGGATGGGGCCCTGGTTGAAAATTGGGAGCAGAGAGTTTGCATAAATGGGGAAAATCAGAGTGGGGAAGTGTCAGAGCGGGTTACAGGGGTCGTGTTGGGCCCCCTGTGTTACAATTACATAAACGACATAGATGGGGCAAAAAGAGCGACATCGGCAAGTTTCCCGTGACCCCAAAAATGGGCCCGTAAATTTCTTCGACGAGGAATTCGAGCACTCGGAGTTTGAATAGACTGATGCATTTGGTCGGAGAAGGGCAGTGAGTTTATATAGAAAAATGCAAAGTTCTAAATGTTGGACAGGACAAAAAACCATCCCCTATAAACTAAAAAATGTAGTCTTAATATTACGGATTGCGAAAAAGATTTAGGATTTTCTGGTTAGCAGTGATTAAAACCCAAGAAACGTGCAAAAGTGTTCGCAAAAAAGCTATAGAATCCTTGGTTTTTTCAAAAAAGCAAAAATAATAGGATCCTCGGGTTTGTTCTTAATCTATATCCTTGGTTAGGCCTTTTAGATTATGCTGCCAGTTTGGTCACCTTTTACAGAAGGATATAAAATTCTCGGGAAAAATGTACAAAGGAGGATGAAAAAATTTGATCCCTTGTATCAAAAACCCTTCCCTTGAGGTTTGACAAAGGGCCCTGAATCGCCTCTCTAGAAAGACGTGAATTGGGGGGGATTTGTTTGAGGTGTAAAAATGGAAGACAGGAATAAATAAAGGGGATGTAAATGTGTGCAAAAATATCTAGCCTAGACAGGACTCGCAGCAATGGTTTTTTGTTGGAAAAAAATTTTAGATTGGAAAGGGTATGGAAATACTGGTTTGGTAATAGAGTTTTTGGGTGAGTGGAACAAATCCCAAAGTACAGTTATAGAGGCCGAACGTTTTGTAGTTTAAAAATAGGTTGGATAAATACATGAGTGGATGTGGGTGGGTGTGAGTTAGACCCGATAGTTGGGCTACCAGGTGGTGCCGTGTTCCCCCCTTAAGTCAAAGTGACCACCGGTTAAGCGGTAGGAGCTTGGACCCGCCCCGCATGGGCCGTAGGCCTTCTGCAGTGTTCCTTCGTTCTTTGTTCTTATGTTTTATAATCATTGGAATCACAATTTTGATTCCCCATCTGAGTGCCGGTCAGCCTTGTGAGCGCTTGATCCAAATTTTCAGGTGGAGACCCGTAGGTACTTTTCACAGTCCCAGGTTCAGGTTCTATGGTTTTAAAACATGTGGGCACTTGGTGTTAGGGCCAGATTTCTCTGTGCTTTTTTGATTCTCTTCGTTTTAATCTTACTTAAAAGGGAAACAAAGAAAATTGGTGGACAATCCCTGTCAACCCCATCTTTCCTGTGCTTAAATGATTAGTTCCCCTCAGATGATGGCTTTTGTTATGACTGAAATATTTTTTAAAATAGCTTTTTCAGTAATTAAAATTACCCCCCCTTAAATTGTGTTTATAATAGGACTAATTTTCCCAAGGGCGTCTTGTATTTGAAATGAAAAAAATTGTCCGTTATACAGGCACACATGGTAAAAATTCGTCGGGAGTGTAGTTCACTTTTGATCACTGTGAATGATACGTGGGCGGTCGTATTTACTTTCAACTCATATTTTTAATTTTAGAAAGCACTAGTTCCCTAATAAACTCTCACAAAACTTCAAAAACCCTCTCTTCTAATTTATAAATTTACGTTATTTTCTCTAAAACAAATCGGTCCTGAATTAAATAACAGCTTAAAAAAACCATACCACGGGCGGGATTTGAACTCGCGGTCAGAGAGTCTCAAAACTCCAGACCGTCGCGTTAGCCACTGGATCAGCTAGCCACAATAAGATTCGTCCAACTAGGTATATTTCTACACCATAGGAAGGTTAGCATAGGCACCACTGTGACCACAATCGTGTCATTACGATTTCGTGAGTCAAGTTAAATAACAGCTTCTGTCCCTTTCTAGTAACAAACCAGACATGCGTCTTCAAACAGGGAGAATGGCTGCTGCTTCTAGTGCAAATTTTAGGGTGCCAGTCTCCACTTCGGGTCCACGCAGATCACTGAGTCGAGCTCAAGTGGGCTGGATGACAAGAAGTGCCAACAACATGTCACGCTCTGGGTAAGACTATTACGAAGCGGAACGTTTATTATTAAGGTCTGTTCTGCATCAAGTAAATTTATACTTGGTATTAGACTTGCCAGCGGTTGATGTCGGCAGTGTCGGCCCCACTGAACGGGTCACCTTCTGACAAAGATCCGTGTCAGACTTTTTCTGAGACACATTAACATGAAATATCTTGATAGAGGTTTGATCCTCTGTTTGCTAAGCGGAGTCCGGTTTCTAACCAATACAAGTGCCGTTGAAAGCTGTGGGACACTACGGCGATGCTATCATTCTCACCAATTAGGATTCTGACTGGTCTTGGTGTGCCCCGTGAGACTTCAGCCTGGCATCATTAAGCGGTGTCCAGTGTCAATTTCTGAACCCTCTCGGTGAACTTACGCATACCAATTATCTGAAGTTAGTAAATGAGACAAATGTTACCCAGGTGTCTCGTTTATCAACTTGTCAGTTTTCTAAACCAGTTATTCAAATTTGAAGTTAGGTTATATTATTTTAGAGTCAGTTAAAAAACGTAACTTTACCGTAGGTGATGCTATTTCTATCGCAAGGTCAACTTAATCTATCTATTTCAGGTACAAAGTCAACGTGTTTAGTTTAATTCTAGGATAAGGTCGTCCTTTTTTTTTATCTAATTTTATATTAAGGTCATCCTATTATATTTATATAGCAAAAAGTTAAAATGACTTTTCTAACTGAAGTGAAAGTCTAGCTAAGAATAAATCTTCTAGGCAGCATTCTAATGAAGACTTATAGTCTGACTTGAAATATCGTTACCTAGTTGCTTTAATTAAAGTTGTTATCACCTCTGTCCGATAGTGCGAGATACGATCCTGTGGTCATGTAATTACCGTGAAAACGGTAAGCAAATTTATTAAATGAGAGAGAGAGAGAGAGAGAGAGAGAGAGAGAAGAGAGAGAGAGAGAGAGAGAGAGAGAGAGAGAGAGAGAGAGAGAGAGAGAGAGAGAGAGAGAGAGAGAACTTTAAACATGTCCTGAAACACAGCTGCCGGTATGGCGCATCTGAACACACTGCAGGAGAGGACTTCCGAATTTTTTTTTTTTTTACGAACCTCCAGCGATGGGATCAGAGATGCACAAGAGCTGCTGCAATACGACGATAAGATGGATGTAAAATAATTCGGTTAAGAAGCAAGAAAATTTTGGCTGCTGCTGTGAAGGGAGATTGCTGCGCCATCTGATGTGAGGCTTGTTGTGCCTTGTCTGGGTGAGTGCCTGACGCTGCCTGGGTGAGTGCCTGGCGCTGCTACACTCTCCTGATTGTACGACCCTGCTTCTTGTTTTGTGACCATTTGCTTCTTTAGAGTGTACACTGAATTTGAGAGGAATTTTTTTCTTTCTCCATTCCCTTTTTTTTCTTCTGTTTCTCCTTCTCCATATGTTTTACTTCTTGGATTGTTAATTTGCTTTCTTGTTCTGTGTTGGTTTCGTTGTTTATATTCGTTGTTTAACTTCTTTGCTCTCATTATTCTTGCTTTATCGTTTTACTGGGATATTCACTTGAAAAGTCATCCCATTTCTTCTATTTTTGTGCCCTTTTCCTTCTTTTCCTCCTCCTGCTCCTCCTCTTTTCCCAACTTCTGCTCTTCATTCTCCGCTTCCTTTCTGATGACTGAGTGAGGAAATTAGGAGCTTTACTGCGTGTAGTAAAAGTTGTCCACGTATTTGTTAGTACAGTCTGTCTCCCACCCCTCCCTCTGCACTCTCCCTCTCCACCCATCCCCAACTCCCTCCCCACTCATCCACACTCCCACCCATCTACACTCCCTCTCCACCCATCCACACTCCTGCTCGCTTCAACAGAGCTTATCCACAGAAGAGTCAGGGCTGCAATACTCACCTCTTACATGTATATTTATCTGCCACAGGTGACAATATCCAAACCTGATTCTGACAATCACAGTCACATAATCTAATAAATATTTCATATTGGTAATTAGAAATTTCCAGTTCCCAGAATATAATGCATGATGGTTGAGTGTCTAGGACTCTAGGTACCTGTGACTTCTCTCACGTCAGAAGTGACATCCTTCAGTAGAATGAATTTCACAAGGAAGATAATAGTGGGGCAGTTCTAGTTCAACTTGTGGCCCGCCATTAGTATTATCTTATTAATGGATAATTCTTATATGGAGAGCAATCAGACAGTGAGACACGCGAACCTTTCTTCTGAGCAATACTTGGGTAATTTTGATTATCTCTTTAGATATAATTACATCGATAAGATTATAAAAATAGGAAGATATCTTGATAAATATGGGGCAATACAGCATGAATAATAAAAACAATTGAAAGATTCCATAATGAAAAGGGAACAGAGAATCCCTGAATAAGAGATGAGGGAGAGATGGAAGGATAACAAAGGAGAAAAACTACTTTAAATAGCGTGAAATTAGAAAGAAAATGTTGAGAAGGGAGGCAGAGGATGAGAAGAGTAAGTGGAAAGCCCCAACAACCAAGTTCATTATTATCAAAGGTCAAAGATGTAAATAATTTTGCTCTGAAGGGGAGATTTTAGCTCATATTTCATGTTAACATTATTCTGGCTCTGGCTTTATGTATATAGTGATAACTCACTCGCTCTTTATAACAGATTAGTTTATTTAGAAAATATGAGAAAGAAAGAGAGAGAGAGAGAGAGAGAGAGAGAGAGAGAGAGAGAGAGAGAGAGAGAGAGAGAGAGAGAGAGAGAGAGAGAGAGAGAGAGAGACAGAGAGAGACAGAGACAGACAGAGACAGACAGACAGACAGACAGAGAGACAGACACAAAGACAAACAGAGACAGGAACAAATACAGAGACAGAGAGAGACAGAGGCAGAGACAGAGAGAGAGAAACAGACAGACAGAAAGAGAGAGAGAGAGAGAGAGAGAGAGAGAGAGAGAGAGAGAGAGAGAGAGAGAGAGAGAGAGAGAGAGAGAGAGAGAGAGAGAGAGATAACTGGAGAATGGTATGACTGACAGGTTAATCATCTTACAGTAAAGTTTCACTTCTGTATTAAATCGTATTCCTATTTGCGTCCTGACATTTACTCGAAATATTTTCACTTTTCAGGTACGAGAATCTGGGGTGCCAAGGCGAGTCTAGGGTGCCAAGGCGAGTCTAGGGTGCCAAGGCGAGTCTAGGGTGCCAAGGCGAGTCTAGGGTGCCAAGGCGAGTCTAGGGTGCCACGGCGAGTCTAGGGTGCCACGGTGAGTCTAGGGTGCCACGGTGAGTCTAGGGTGCCACGGCGAGTCTAGGGTGCCAAGGCGAGTCTAGGGTGCCACGGTGAGTCTAGGGTGCCACGGTGAGTCTA
Source organism: Cherax quadricarinatus (assembly GCF_026875155.1). Classification (NCBI taxonomy): domain Eukaryota; kingdom Metazoa; phylum Arthropoda; class Malacostraca; order Decapoda; family Parastacidae; genus Cherax; species Cherax quadricarinatus. The sequence continues at coordinate 24,885,241 of NC_069419.1, forward strand.
GGGTGCCACGGTGAGTCTAGGGTGCCACGGTGAGTCCAGGGTGCCACGGCGAGTCTAGGGTGCCACGGTGAATCTAGGGTGTCACGGCGAGTCTAGGGTACCACGGCGAGTCTAGGGTGCCACGGCGAGACTAGAGTGCCACGGTGAGTCTAGGGTGCCACGGTGAGTCTAGGGTGCCACGGCGAGTCTAGGGTGCCACGGTGAGTCTAGGGTGCCAAGGCGAGTCTAGGGTGCCACGGTGAGTCTAGGGTGCCACGGCGAGCCTAGGGTGCCACTGTGAGTCTAGGGTGCCACGGCGAGTCTAGGGTGCCACGGTGAGTCTAGGGTGCCACGGTGAGTCTAGGGTGCCACGGCGAGTCTAGGGTGCCACAGTGAGTCTAGGGTGCCACGGTGAGTCTAGGGTGCCACGGTGAGTCTAGGGTGCCACGGCGAGTCTAGGGTGCCACGGTGAGTCTAGGGTGTCACGGTGAGTCTAGGATACCACGGCGAGTCTAGGGTGCCACAGTGAGTCTAGGGTTCCACGGCGAGTCTAGGGTGCCACGGTGAGTCTAGGGTGCCACGGCGAGTCTAGGGTGCCACGGTGAGTCTAGGGTGCCACGGCGAGTCTGTGCCCAAAGAGTATGAGGTGCCACGTAGAGTCTGTGCCCAGAGAGTATGAAGTGCCACTGAGTAGTCGGGGTGCCACCGAGGAGTCCGATGGCCCTTCCGAGGAATCAGCACTACTGAAAAATCCGGGGGCGCCACTGAGGAATCCTGGGTCGGGCTCCACAAAGGAATCAGGGATGGAGCGCCACTGAGAGTACACAGACACACGGGAAAACTGGAAGCTCCCACACCACCTCACTCCAGTATCTGAAGTATTCAGTAACTTCATGGAAAATTTAAACGTCATTCTTGTACGAATGTTACACTTTGACAAGTGTTTTTATAATATTTTGATAATGTATACTTTTATACATACAAGGTTTTAATACACATGATCAACATCTGTGTGTGTGTGTGTGTGTGTGTGTGTGTGTGTGTGTGTGTGTGTGTGTGTGTGTGTGTGTGTGTGTGTGTGTGTGTGTAATGCATAGAATTTTTTAAACCTATATTTGAATGATACTTGATACATCTGATTACATATTAGTGAGGAAAATTATGTTGAGGAATTTGCATGCATGCATTCTTAAGACGCTAGTCAGGAGGCCAAGATGCAACAGACGTTCCCTCACTGGATCGCCACTCTGAGGCGCTGGAAGAGAAAGTTGCTTAGCTCTTCGAAGAAATGTAAGTCATGCTTTTCCCAAGAATCAAGGGTCGGTGATGCAAAAGGAATGAAGTGGTATTGTTAGACCAAGTTCCTGTACTTCTTGAATTTCGGACTTTCCCTGTGAGCAGTAGATCACAAAGATCACAACACTAGCAGTCTACCGTTCCCTGGAGGAACGGTAGACTGCTGGTTATCTCGTGTAGGTGGCTTGTGGGCGTATCCTGGATGCTGGCTGTTAAAATCAGCCCTAAGCTGGGCACAGTGCTGAAGCAAGGTTTCGCTTGATTATCTCGTTGACTTCATTGTGTTTAACATGCCACCTTTGAAGCTGTGATATTTTAAACCATCAGAACCACACTGGTTACTTACCCTAGTCGCTAATATACGTGTATTCTGTGGGACTTGGGTCAGCAAGGTGAGGAGCCCCTGCTATACGAAGGCTCTGAAAGTCTAGACGTGCACCAATTACAGAGATGTGAACCGTGTTATATATATATATATATATATATATATTATATATATATATATATATATATATATATATAATATATATATATATATATATATATAATATATATATTAAAAATTCTTCTCTAAATTCAAATTCACTGGATGCTTCACACACTGCTCACTTCTCGCAATATTTTCAGGAGCACTTTAACATCGTAAATAAAACTGGATTTTTCATTGTACTGAATTTCTCGGTGGTCCTTTGTGTGTGTCACAATGCTGGTATTCAGTCTGGTTGTAAATATTCGTGAGTAAAGTGCAAGCTTACCAGCGTTAGTACAAAGGTTAAAGTGATCGCAGAATATCATTTAGCTTATTTAAATAGTTTGAGCGCGTTATAAATATTTATGTCGTTATACGTCAAGTTTAAACGATTTTAAATGATGCTTAGTCATTGATTTTCTATAAAATGAATATTGCTTTTAAATCAAAAGTTGAAATTACTAAAATTGTGTTGTTAATATACGCTGGTGTTCGTGCAGCCTCACAGCTGACCAGAACTTTTTTTTTTAATGATGCATTTAATAATATGAACTAATAATCATGTCCTTGCTATGGAAAATTACATTTATCTGAATGTAACTCATTATGTACATAACAGTAAATGATAACAAAGATAATTATTATTTATCAGTTACATAGACAAGTAGGAATTTGGGACACCTAGGTCGCAAAAATGTCCCCTTCGATACCTACAACTGTCTTATCCACAAGTTGCTCTAGACCTATTAATTACAAATGAAAGATGCATCAACAAGAATTCTGGTAAATATATACGTTTGTGGACTGTATATTAAATTAATAAAGAATTATATATATACACATTTACATAACAGAAGGAGAATATCTTAAAATCACTCACCAATTTGACTGGAGATCAAGGTGTATCATACTCAGAAAACTTCACTGTCTATCCATGAAAATAACACTGGCCAGAGTTACAAACATAAACAAACTTATCTGAGGTTCCTGGAGCTGTCTTGTCCAGCCGCCTGATATCTCAAGTTATGCAGGACTACACATCCAACAATTTCGGCTCCTATTTGAGAGGTGTCAGCCCAATTTTACCTCTAGAGCACGAAAATTCTTCCCATTATTCACTAACGCTTGTGTCCAGTTCAAACAACAATGGCGAGTCTCGTCTGCGCAGGCGCAGGCTTCCCATTTTTTATGACATAAATTTTTATTAAATACAGTATAGGCTATCTATTTACCTATAAATTACCGTATTTCCGGAAAATATACAGTATTTTCCACACTTGCTTTATAATTGACATGACAATTTTCAGAGAAATTTCATTAATAATAACATCAGCAATTATTGAATACAAAACACATGATAACCTCTTCATCATTACTAAGAATCGTTTGAATACCCATAACACATTTCTTTTTGGCTTATATAAGCAGAGTTTACTAAATCCCCATTTTAGGGATAAGAGTATACTCATCTGTTGGTGAAAGGGTTACCATGCGACCTTAACGACCCTCGAGCAGGATTTCAACCCTATAAACCCGAGCAATGTTTGTCAACAACGACTGTCAAGAAAAGTACGTGCTACCACATACTGAATCCCAAATTTATAAATGTTGAAAAAATTAAAATTTGCTTATTTAGTCTGCTTTTTGGAAATGAATTAGAAAATGAAATTCGTATAATCAAAAGAATTTGGATATTCATTCAGCATGAAAAATATGAATGGAGAAGAACTCAAAGAGGTCTCAATGACTCAAACCATACCACGGGTGGGGTCTGAACCCACGGTCAGAGAGTCTCAATACCCGTCGCGTTAGCCACTGGGTCTGGTCTCACAGTGATGCAGCTTCCTCTCTTTATTTTCCAAACATAAAACACTGTCCCAGCCTTTACTACAATTGTATTCAACATTGCTATTCATATTTATTTTAAACATTACCAAGAATGTTTAAGAATTACCATCGTATATTGGCCAGAGGCACTCACACTCACACGCACACTCACACTCACACGCACACTCACACTCACACGCACACTCACACTCACACTCACACGCACACTCACACTCACACGCACACTCACACTCACACGCACACTCACACTCACACTCACACTCACACGCACACTCACACTCACACGCACACTCACACTCACACGCACACTCACACTCACACTCACACTCACACGCACACTCACACTCACACGCCCCACTCACACTCACACTCACACTCACACGCACACTCACACTCACACGCACACTCACACTCACACGCACACTCACACTCACACTCACACTCACACGCACACTCACACTCACACTCACACTCACACTCACACTCACACGCACACTCACACTCACACGCACCCCTCACACTCACACGCACACTCACACTCACACGCACACTCACACTCACACTCACACTCACACTCACACTCACACGCACACTCACACGCACACTCACACTCACACGCACACTCACACTCACACGCACACTCACACTCACACTCACACTCACACGCACACTCACACTCACACGCACACTCACACTCACACGCACACTCACACTCACACTCACACTCACACGCACACTCACACTCACACGCACACTCACACTCACACTCACACTCACACGCACACTCACACTCACACGCACACTCACACTCACACGCACACTCACACTCACACTCACACTCACACGCACACTCACACTCACACTCACACTCACACTCACACTCACACTCACACTCACACGCACACTCACACGCACACTCACACTCACACTCACACGCACACTCACACTCACACTCACACTCACATGCACACTCACACTCACACTCACACGCACACTCACACTCACACGCACACTCACACTCACACTCACACTCACACTCACACTCACACTCACACGCACACTCACACTCACACTCACACTCACACGCACACTCACACTCACACTCACACTCACACTCACACTCACACTCCACGCACACTCACACGCACACTCACACTCACACTCACACGCACACTCACACTCACACTCACATGCACACTCACACTCACACTCACACTCACGCGCACACTCACACGCACACTCACACTCACACTCACACTCACACTCACACTCACACGCACACGCACAATCACACTCACACTCACACTCACCTCACACGACACACTCACACGCACACTCACACTCACACTCACACGCACACTCACACGCACATTAACACGCACACTCACACACACTCACACGCACACTCACACTCACACGCACACTCACACTCACACTCACATGCACACTCACACTCACACTCACACTCACATTCACACTCACACGCACAATCACACTCACACTCTACACTCACACTCACACTCACACGCAAACTCACACTCACACGCACACTCACACTCACACGCACAATCACACTCCACTCACACGCACACTCACACTCACACGCACATTCACACTCACACTCACACACACGCACACTCACACTCACACGCACTCTCACACGACACTCCACACTCACACTCACACTCACACGCACACTCACACGCACACTCCCCACTCACACTCACACTCACACGCACGCTCACACTCACACTCACACTCACACTCCCACTCTCACTCACACTCACACTCACACTCACACTCAAACTCACACTCACACGCACACGCACACTCACACTCACACTCACACTCACACTCACACGCACCGCTTGCTGTGTATGCTACAGTTCTCCCTAGCATATTTATTCCCCAATTTATCCCATTATCTACATAGTTTATCTAGATAGCAGTGGTGATAATTAGTTGTTTAACAGGAATGGAGAAATGATCTAGAGGCGGGTGTACCCGCTCCATGGGTGTACCCGCTCCGTGGGTATACCCGCTCCGTGGGTGTACCCGCTCCGTGGGTGTACCCGCTCCGTGGGTGTACCCGCTCCGTGGGTGTACCCGCTCCGTGGGTGTATCCGCACTGTGGGTGTACCAGCACCATGGGTGTACCCGCACCATGGGTGTACCAGCACCTTGGGTGGACCCGCACCATGGGTGTATCAGCACCGTGGGAGTACCCGCATCATGGATGTACCAGCACCTTGGGTGTACCCGCACCATGGGTGTACCCGCACCATGGGTGTACCAGCACCATGGGTGTACCAGCACCATGGGTGTACCCGCGTCATGGGTGTACCCGCATCATGGGTGTACCAGCACCTTGGGTGTACCCGTACCATGGGTGTATCAGCACCGTGGGTGTACCCGCACCATGGGTGTACCCGCACCGTGGGTGTACCCGCAAAGTGGCACTTCTTGTCGTTTATCCGAGCATTTCTTCGCATTACTCTTCATCCCTTTAATAAAAAAAAACACTTTCCAGCATGTTATCTTTATAACTTTTCAAGATTATATTAAGTGAACCATTAAGATGCATAACACTAAACCACGTGTGCCTTTTTTTTTTTTTTTGTAATATGTGTAAGTCGTGTCAGCAAGTTATGTCTCCAAACAGGAGAGAACTGAAATTGTTAGCCTATTCCGCCAGTGGGTTTGTATGTGTTGTGAGAGAGGCAGATAAACAGATAAATATCATTGATAGAAATATTCTATCACTGTTTATTGCTTGGGATACCTTACTGAAAAAGCCTGTTGGTGTTGTTGTCGTTCCTTTGTTATTATTATATTGATCTAATTATGGTCGCTAAGTTGATTCCGAATTCCAGCCCATGAAACAGATTCCAATAATTTGCCGGCTAATGAGGTCAGGTTGATGGGACAGTAATGTGAAGCTAAGGACCCACCTTTCTACCCACTTCAATCTCCATTTCTATCTCTCTCTCTTTCTCTCTCTCTCTCTCTCTCTCTCTCTCTCTCTCTCTCTCTCTCTCTCTCTCTCTCTCTCTCTCTCTCTCTCTCTCTCTCTCTCTCTCTCTCTCTCTGTTTCTCTTTCTGTCTTCTTTCTTGGGAGTAAACCAGCTTTAAATGGACTGAAGCAGTGGGCTGGCGGGTCAGTGGTCGCCCTCCTTTCCCCTTACAGTTTATTCAGTGATTTGTCAATCTCCTCTCCCTCTCTCTCCCTCCCTCCCTCCCTCCTTCCTTCCGTTTCTTCTTCTGTTTCTTTTGCCTCTTCCACTTCGTCGATTTTCCACTTAAACTTATTCTCCAGCATCTTCCTCTTCATTTTCTTCCTCCACTACTTCATTCTTATTCATGAGTGAAGTATCGTCTCCACTTCATTCATAGTCTGTTATTTAGCTTTGCTGTAATAAACAACGGAAATCAATGCATATTCGCCAGGACAGATGTTCAGACTAAGACTTGTGTCAGGACATCTGTCCTGGTGAATATTATACATGCATTGACTGTTTCTTTCTTTTTATGGGCGTTTCTTTTAGTGTTGTCAAAGTGCACCATTTATGTAATCACACTGCTCCGTTAATGTAGTCCTTTTGCGTCATTAGTGTGATTACAATGTGTGTGTGTGTGTGTGTGTGTGTACGGGGGGAGGTTAGATCAAGTAGGGGGACTACTATTTCCACTCAGTGGGAGAGTGAGTAAGGGGCTGCCACTGCTCTTTAATGAGGAAGCAAGCAGGAGGCTACCAGTGCAACTGACTGATGAAATATGCAGAGGCAAGAACTGCCACTGAAATGAAGGCAGATGGAGGCTTGTGATGATGTTGGAGGATGGAAGTTAGTCCAGACTAAGGAAGGTGGATATGGCAGAAGTCAAGGAGGGAGCAGGAAAGAAGATGGAGAAGGACGAGAAAGAAAGGAAGATTGGAAGGGAAATTTCTATCCATTTGATAACACAAAACACATTATTTTTTGATCCACGATTATCTCGGAAATTATTGGGATATCTGAACTTGTAGCTTCATTGATTGAAGAATCACTAAATATAATTCTGATATTATACAAGAAACTGTTATTCTTGAATCTCATATTGACACTCATTAAAATCACTCAAAATATTGTATTTTTTATATACAGATAGTCCCCACTTAACGTCGCTTCGTTCAACGTTGTTTAGTCAAATTGTTGATGAGAACAAAACATCGATTTCCGGCCTGGGCCTCTGTCTGTGTGGAGTTTGCACGTTCGATTGAGACCCTGGCTTACAGTTGCTAGTTGTACGACGGTAGCTTCCAGCTGGTATGGTAAACACCAGCCACACGAAGTAAGTCTCTTGCTCTCCTGTAATGAGATTAACAAGTTAAGAAAGCCTAGAGAACAAATGGATTTGTCAGTTAAAAATAGGAGAGGAGAGTTATTAAATGGAGAGTTAGAGGTATTGGGAAGATGGAAGGAATATTTTGAGGAATTGTTAAATGTTGATGAAGATAGGGAAGCTGTGATTTCGTGTATAGGGCAAGGAGGAATAACATCTTGTAGGAGTGAGGAAGAGCCAGTTGTGAGTGTGGGGGAAGTTCGTGAGGCAGTAGGTAAAATGAAAGGGGGTAAGGCAGCCGGGATTGATGGGATAAAGATAGAAATGTTAAAAGCAGGTGGGGATATAGTTTTGGAGTGGTTGGTGCAATTGTTTAATAAATGTATGGAAGAGGGTAAGGTACCTAGGGATTGGCAGAGAGCATGCATAGTTCCTTTGTATAAAGGCAAAGGGGATAAAAGAGAGTAAGAGTAAGACGGAGAATAGGATAGCAGATGAACAAGGAGGCTTTAGGAAAGGTACAGTGAAACATATAAGTGAACAGTATTTAGATAAGGCTAAAGAGGTCTTTGTGGCATTTATGGATTTGGAAAAGGCGTATGACAGGGTGGATAGGGGGGCAATGTGGCAGATGTTGCAAGTGTATGGTGTAGGAGGTAGGTTACTGAAAGCAGTGAAGAGTTTTTACGAGGATAGTGAGGCTCAAGTTAGAGTATGTAGGAAAGAGGGAAATTTTTTCCCAGTAAAAGTAGGCCTTAGACAAGGATGTGTGATGTCACCGTGGTTGTTTAATATATTTATAGATGGGGTTGTAAGAGAAGTAAATGCGAGGGTCTTGGCAAGAGGCGTGGAGTTAAAAGATAAAGAATCACACACAAAGTGGGAGTTGTCACAGCTGCTCTTTGCTGATGACACTGTGCTCTTGGGAGATTCTGAAGAGAAGTTGCAGAGATTGGTGGATGAATTTGGTAGGGTGTGCAAAAGAAGAAAATTAAAGGTGAATACAGGAAAGAGTAAGGTTATGAGGATAACAAAAAGATTAGGTGATGAAAGATTGAATATCAGATTGGAGGGAGAGAGTATGGAGGAGGTGAACGTATTCAGATATTTGGGAGTGGACGTGTCAGCGGATGGGTCTATGAAAGATGAGGTGAATCATAGAATTGATGAGGGAAAAAGAGTGAGTGGTGCACTTAGGAGTCTGTGGAGACAAAGAACTTTGTCCTTGGAGGCAAAGAGGGGAATGTATGAGAGTATAGTTTTACCAACGCTCTTATATGGGTGTGAAGCGTGGGTGATGAATGTTGCAGCGAGGAGAAGGCTGGAGGCAGTGGAGATGTCATGTCTGAGGGCAATGTGTGGTGTGAATATAATGCAGAGAATTCGTAGTTTGGAAGTTAGGAGGAGGTGCGGGATTACCAAAACTGTTGTCCAGAGGGCTGAGGAAGGGTTGTTGAGGTGGTTCGGACATGTAGAGAGAATGGAGCGAAACAGAATGACTTCAAGAGTGTATCAGTCTGTAGTGGAAGGAAGGCGGGGTAGGGGTCGGCCTAGGAAGGGTTGGAGGGAGGGGGTAAAGGAGGTTTTGTGTGCGAGGGGCTTGGACTTCCAGCAGGCATGCTTGAGCGTGTTTGATAGGAGTGAATGGAGACAAATGGTTTTTAATACTTGACGTGCTGTTGGACTGTGAGCAAAGTAACATTTATGAAGGGATTCAGGGAAACCGGCAGGCCGGACTTGAGTCCTGGAGATGGGAAGTACAGTGCCTGCACTCTGAAGGAGGGGTGTTAATGTTGCAGTTTAAAAACTGTAGTGTAAAGCACCCTTCTGGCAAGACAGTGATGGAGTGAATGATGGTGAAAGTTTTTCTTTTTCGGGCCACCCTGCCTTGGTGGGAATCGGCCGGTGTGATAATAATAAAAAATAAAAAATACTTCACGAATAACTTTAAATGCTTTTTCTTTTCCTTCAACAGGTACGAGGTAACTTATACACAACAGTTACACAATAGGTACGAGGTAACCTACTACACAACAGTTACACAAAAGGTACGAGGTAACTTATACACAACAGTTACACAATAGGTACGAGGTAACTTACTACACAACAGTTACACAACAGGTACGAGATAACTTACTACACAACAGTTACACAACAGGTACGAGGTAATTTACTACACAACACATCACGGAGCACATGTCAACAATGTCTCCAGCTGATCATACTGAGTGGTTTCTGGTTTCACCGTTGGCTCTGCCATGCCATGGTTGGTTGGTTGGTTAATTGGGTTAAAAACCCTATCGACTACACGAGAATCATTAAGGATCCTCTACTTTACTGCAGAGTCACGAACCTTAATAAAGCAACCAACCTAATACTACTCTTACGAGCAAAAGGTAAACATTGCTTCGGTCTGTACGTGATCCCAGAGAAGAAACATTCCCAGGATACCACAACCCTCGACACCTTTTATTCTACCACAATATCTATACTTCAAAAACCTTTTTTTTTTCCGTACATTAAAGACCAAAAATTTGCTGTTTATAATTTGTTATTTATAATTCTGTTTAAAGCCGTGAAGGAAGAATTATTTTTTTAATTGTATACGTTATTGTTTTTTGTTCGTTATTGGCTGTTTGGTTAATTTGGTTCAAATAATTAATATTATTACATTCATGGGAGGAATGGTAGAAGGGAGCACTAAAAATGTAAGGGTGGTTCAGCAGCTGGGAAAAAAAAGAGGCAATCAAATTCGATCCAAGGAAAGAGAGGTCAGGCTTAATTATCTGGATCAAGAACCCCTCTCTGGCGTCTAATAATTTTTCTTGGGGTTAATATATTTATATGTGTGTGTGTGTGTGTTTGTGTGTGTGTGTGTGTGTGTGTGTGTGTGTGTGTGGTGTGTGTGTGTGTGTGTGTGTGTGTGTGTGTGTGTGTGTGTGTGTGTATGTGTGTGTGTGTGTGTGTGTGTGTGTGTGTGTGTGTGTGTGTGTGTGTGTGTATGTGTGTGTGTGTGTGTGTGTGTATGTATGTGTGTATGACAAAATTTAATATTCATATTAAATAAATAATAAAGAAAACAAATAAAAGCGAGAAATATAAGCCTTAATAACTACTGCATGTCACATATAACGAAAGAACGTTCACAGAAAATGGAAAATGTGAATAGTTTGAATTTATATGAAATATACAAACACCTGTGTGATATACAATATACAAACACCTGTGTGATATACAATATACAAACACCTGTGTGATATACAATATACAAACACCTGTGTGATATACAATATACAAACACCTGTGTGATATACAATATACAAACACCTGTGTGATATACAATATATACAAACACCTGTGTGATATACAATATACAAACACCTGTGTGATATACAATATACAAACACCTGTGTGATATACAATATACAAACACCTGTGTGATATACAATATACAAACACTGTGTGATATACAATATACAAACACCTGTGTGATATACAATATATAAACACCTGTGTGATATACAATATACAAACACCTGTGTGATATACAATTTACACACATCAGCGTGTGGCCCGAAAAATGCACAGTTTTTTTTATAATAAAAAATTCTCACTTTTTCCTAAATTCCTTATCCAAGTCCGACCCTCCGATTGGTGATTTGTGGGAAATTGAAGCGAGATTGGAGATTGATGGAGATTGGAACATGATAGATGAAGGTTGAATCAAGACTGGAGCACGATAGATGGAAATTGGAGTGGGATTGAAGGACATATTAACCCGATGGAGGAAGAGTGAAGCGAGATGGAGGGAGACTTGAGTGAAATAGAGGGAGATTGAAGCCCAAGTTGATTGGAGTGAAAACCGATTGGAGCGAGATGGAAGGAAGAGACGGAGAAAAGTAAAGATTTGTTGATTTTAACGGAACTAATGATTCATAGAGACGCAAAGGGAGGGAGACTTATAGAGGCTAAGAGGACGGAAGACTTATAGAGGCGCAGAGGACGGAAGACTTATAGAGGCGCAGAGGACGGAAGACTTATAGAGGCGCAGAGGACGGAAGACTTATAGAGGCGCAGAGGGAGGCTTATATAGACACAAAAGGAAGGAGACTAAGAGAGACTCCGAGGGAGAAACTCATGGATTCACACTAATATATAAGATTAATGAGGAGCCACAAATGTTGAAGTCAGTGCATTAATGTATGGAGAGCCACAATGTATGGCTTACTGTATAAAGGATGGGAAGCAACATTGCATAAATTAGTGTATGATGTATTTTAGTGTCCAATGAATAGGGTGTTAAAGAGAAGGTGTTTATTTTACATATCTTGTTGCTAATTAATTTAACTCCTCTCCAGTGTGGTGAGGCGAAAGGAAAGGGAAGAGAGAGAAAAGAAGTGTAAGGGTGTGATAAGAAAGAAGGGCAGAAGTTAGATACAAAGGTGGTAGGAAAACAGCTCCGAGCACGGAGACAGGAGATGAAGGAGGGGGTCGGTGCAGAAGGTGGACAGACAGGATGTAATATAGTAGCAATATTGCAGCTTTCACTGTGTTGTCAAGCGGCAGAGAGCCAGCGAAATCTCGGCAAAAATTGATGACGTCCTCCAGAGAAACCTGGGAGTTAATTTAACTGGTGCTTGTGGTGAAGACGTGGTCTTCATCAGTGGCTGTATGATTAGTACCATCTGTCTCTGCCACTCCGAAACTGATCTGTTTTTACCAGGGAAAGAGATAATGAGAGCACTGAACTCTCAGCTAGTACTCAACGAGGCTGATGCGGCTGTCACCCGGCATCGTGGAAGAGTACTCAGATGGAGCTGAAGACGATTAAAGCGGTTGTAAGAGAGCTTCTGGAGATCCAAGAGCAATCCTGTGAGACCGTTTATCCTTTATCAGTCTTCCTCAGCTCGTTGCAGCATCCCTTACAATCATGCGCTGCCTATTTACAAATTTTCTTTCGATCACCAGAAAAGATTCCTCTCCTTCCCCAAGGAAAATGTTTACCTAAACATTTGAACATTTTGTATATGCCAAATTCTAATTTCCCACCCAAACTAACCTTGCTGAAAATTTGCGTAATATGAAAGAGCCGTAATTTACATAACCTATCTAAGAATTTCCATAACTTTGGTTAACTGTTTTCCGTTGGGGCGAAGGAGGGAATTAGTGAGTTTTTAAGATGGCCTTTTTTTAAAACCATTAGTTTTGTCTTTGGCATTAGTAGAAGAATGCCAGGGACCAGGAACAACTGATGTGGCAGAACCAGTCTTAGGACTCCCTGGGTTTCCCTCAGTAGGTACCTCAGCATACACCGTTACAAGATTTTTTACATGGTACCAGATTACTTGTCTGCCGCCCCAGCAGCATAAGTCTGCCCTCGAGGGAACACAAGTCTGTCGTCTGCGCAACGCAGGGATCCCGTCCCAGCAGTCTGCTGTCGCTCGACAGCGAGGGACACAAAAGCTCCTGAAAGTCAGGAGTCATTTCCAACTAGTTTTTACTGACAATAAAATGCGCCGAGGAGGGAATCCAAATGTTTCTGAGAGGCTCATTAAAATTAATTAAAACTTTTTGTTGTCGCTGAAAAGTGTAATTTAATATTATATTTTGCTTGTTCGTGCCTTCACTCTTTCGTTATTAAAGTCATTCTTTTGTTGAAAGTTCTGGCAAACTTTTGGTTGTTATTAAGAGTTTTTACAAATAACATCGAAGAATTTTTTTCCCCTAGGAGATTAAATATGTGTGTGTGCGTTTTGTGTGTGTGTGTGTGTGTGTGTGTGTGTGTTTTGTGTGGTGTGGGGGTGTGTGTTGGTGTTTTGTGTGTGTGTGTGTTTTGTGGTGTGTGGTGTGTGTGTGTGTGTGTGTGTGTGTGTGTGTTGTGTGTGTGTGTGTGTGTGTGTGTGGGGTGTGTGTGTGTGTGTGTGTGTGTGCGTGTGTGTACTCACCTAGTTGTGGTTGCAGGCATCGAGTCACAGCTCCTGCCCCGCCTCTTCGCTGGCCGCTACTAGGTCACTCTTCCCGCTCCATGAGCTTTATCGCACCTCTTCTTAAAGCTTTGTATGGATCCTTCCTCCACTATATCACTTCCCAGACTATTCCACTTCCCTACAACTCTGTGACTGAAGAAATACTTCCTAACATCCCTGTGATTCCTCTGAGTCTTCAACTTCCAACTGTGACCCCTTGTTGTTGTGTCCCATCTCTGGAACATCCCGTCTCTGTCCACCTTGCCGATTCCTTTCAGTATTTTGTATGTCGTTATCGTATCCCCCCTATCTCTCCTGTCCTCCAGTGTCGTCAGGTCGATTTCCCTTAACCTCTCCTCGTAGGACATACCCCTTAGCTCTGGAACTAGTCTAGTTGCAAACCTTCGCACTTTCTCTAGTTTCTTTACATGCTTGGCTAGGTGTGGGTTCCAAACTGGTGCCGCATACTCCAATATGGGCCTAACGTACACGGTGTACAGGGTCCTGAACGATTCCTTATTAAGATGTCGGAATGCTGTTCTGAGGTTTGCCAGGCGCCCATATGCTGCGGCAGTTATTTGGTTGATGTACGCTTCAGGAGATGTGCCTGGTGTTATACTCACCCCAAGATCTTTTTCCTTGAGTGATGTTTGTAGTCTCTGGCCCCCTAGACTGTACTCCATCTGCGGTCTTCTTTACTCTTCCCCAATCTTCATGACTTTGCACTTGGTGGGGTTGAACTCCAGGAGCCAGTTTATGGACCAGGCCTGCAGGTTGTCCAAATCCCTTTGTAGTTCTGCCTGGTCCTCGTCCGACTGAATTCTTCTCATCATCTTCACATCATGTGCAAACAGCGACACTTCAGAGTCTATTCCTTCCGTCATGTCGTCCACAAATACCAGAATCAGCACTGGTCCTAGGACTGACCCCTGTGGAGCCCCGCTCGTCACAGGCGCCCACCCTGACACCTTTACACGTACCATGAACGGCTATTGTCTTCCTGACAGGTATTCCTTGATCGATTGCAGTGCCTTCCCTGTTATCCCTGCCTGGTCCTCCAGCTTTTGCTCTAATTTCTTGTGTGGAACTGTGACAAACGCCTTCTTTCAGTCCAAGAAAATGCAGTCCACCCACCCCTCTCTTGTCGTACTGCTGTCATCTTGTCGTAGATCTCCAGTAGGTTTGTGACACAGGATTTCCCGTCCCTGAAACCGTCCTGACTGTCGTTGTGTGTGTGTATGTGTGTGTTTGTACTCACCTAGTTGTGGTAGCAGGGGTCGAGTCACAGTTCCTGGCCCCCCTCTCCACTGGTCGCTGATAGGTTACTCTTCCTGCTCCATGAGCTTTATCATACCTCTTCTGAAAGCTATGTATGGATCCTGCCTCCACTACATCACTTCCCAGACTATTCCACTTCCTGACAACTCTGTGACTGAAGAAATGCTTCCTAACATCCCTGTGATTCATCCGAGCCTTCAACTTTCAACTGTGACCCCTTGTTGTTGTGTCCCATCTCTGGAACATCCCGTCACTCTTTACCTTGTCGATTCCTCTCAGTATTTTATATGTCGTTATAACGTCCCCCCTATCTCTCCTGTGTGTGTGTGTGTGTGTGTGTGTTTATTTATGCTGCTTGCATTGTTTGCTACAAGTACACACACACAGAAAGATACTCACACACACACACACACACACATACACACACACACACATACACACACACACACACACACACACACACACACACACACACACACACACACACACACAAGCACACACTCAATCACTCACAATCAAACACCCTCTCTATTTGTCCTCTGATTGCCAAACACAAACACTATTTTAGAGATACACGTTACCTTCCACAGCTGTAAATACAAGTACCAATTGATCCTGAAGCAGAGTATGTATACCGAGAAGTACATAGCTCTCAGCGTATATAAACCGTCAGGATTATATCTTTTAGACGTATACTCTAATTCTTACTGCTGATGGTTAAAGTTCTCTTAACTGATGGCGAACATAAGCCTCAGTAACCATTGTTCAGTCGACAGCTATTTTCCCCCAGGCGCTGTAACAAGTGTTTAGCGCTCCCTCCATGAAAATAAGAATTTTTAGCCTAATAAACCACCTAACCGACCTGCCCTTACCCACTCTGCTTAATTACTAGAGACAGATACCAAATTATATCTTGAGCGTGCAAGAGAGGTACACTGTACATTAGAAGTTCATTGTGCATGGGAAGTGCCTTGTGCCTGAAATAAATTGTGACAGGGAAACACATTCGTGATTTTTTTTAAATACATTGGTTGTGGCAAACAAAATAAGCATTGCATAAAATGGTTATATTTGATTCGAAAGAGAGGAAGAGAGATGACAAGTTAGATGTAAAGGATGTAGGAAGAGTGGACTAGACCTGTAAGATAGAGAGTTATGGATCCAGTGGTTGTAGGAAGAGTGGACTAGACCTGTAAGATAGAGAGTTATGGATCCAGTGGTTGTAGGAAGAGTGGACTAGACCTGTAAGATAGAGAGTTATGGATCCAGTGGTTGTAGGAAGAGTGGACTAGACCTGTAAGATAGAGAGTTATGGATCCAGTGGTTGTAGGAAGAGTGGACTAGACCTGTAAGATAGAGAGTTATTGATCCAGTGGTTGTAGGAAGAGTGGATTAGAATTGTAAGATAGAGAGTTATAAATCCAGTGGTTGTAGGAAGAGAGAGGTTAGCTCTGCAGAATAGGAGAAAACCCAGAAGACAAATGGAGCATCTTTGACTGTTGATCTATTGCACAGCGAAGGATGAGGAGGGGCAAAATAGAAGAAAAAAGAATAAAGAGAAACGGATAAGGGGAAGAAGAAAATAAACAAACATTAATATCTAGAAGTTCTCAAGCACTTCCTGAGCCTCCGGTTCTAAGATGAACCTGTTAAGATTTATCTTAAGATATGAGTTCCAGACGGTCATAATTTTCCCTCTCAGGTTTAATGTGCCTGGGCAGAAGTTCCTCTAACTAGATATGTTTCGGTCTCTGCGAGATTCGAAACAATTATCTCCGGTGCCATATAGCCCAGGTCCGCTATAACACAATCCTTGTTAAAGGAAAAGTGCGGAGTGCGGCATGTATTTCTAACACTGTCAGTTATGTAAATCACCGGTAGGAATAGCTCATCACCCCCAAGAGGACTAGAAGCTATAAACACCTTTAAAAAGCCCAGGAGCTTTAGCTCAAAACACTCAAGAAATCTAATACCTGTAGCTTAAGATCCTCAAAAAAGGCCCACGAGTTGATCGATAGCTTTAAGAAAGACAGGAATCGGAACTCGGCCCAGGCTAATATTTCAAATATTCAGACAACAGACACAGCATTCTGCATTATATGCTTTTATGTTTTACGAACTTCCTGTTCATGAAACAAATGCTAAATAACAATTAATTACCTGGAGTTTACCTGGAGAGAGTTTCGGGGGTCAACGCCCCCGCGGCCCGGTCTGTGACCAGGCCTCCTGGTGGATCAGCCCCTGATCAACCAGGCTGTTGCTGCTGGCTGCACGCAAACCAACGTACGAGCCACAGCCCGGCTGATCAGGAACTGACTTTAGGTGCTTGTCCAGTGCCAGCTTGAAGACTGCCAGGGGTCTGTTGGTAATCCCCCTTATGTGTGCTGGGAGGCAGTTGAACAGTCTCGGGCCCCTGACACTTATTGTATGGTCTTTTAACGTGCTAGTGACACCCCTGCTTTTCATTGGGGGGATGGTGCATCGTCTGCCAAGTCTTTTGCTTTCGTAGTGAGTGATTTTCGTGTGCAAGTTCGGTACTAGTCCCTCTAGGATTTTCCAGGTGTATATAATCATGTATCTCTCCCTCCTGCGTTCCAGGGAATACAGGTTTAGGAACCTCAAGCGCTCCCAGTAATTGAGGTGTTTTATCTCCGTTATGCGCGCCGTGAAAGTTCTCTGTACATTTTCTAGGTCGGCAATTTCACCTGCCTTGAAAGGTGCTGTTAGAGTGCAGCAATATTCCAGCCTAGATAGAACAAGTGACCTGAAGAGTGTCATCATGGGCTTGGCCTCCCTAGTTTTGAAGGTTCTCATTATCCATCCTGTCATTTTTCTAGCAGATGCGATTGATACAATGTTATGGTCCTTGAAGGTGAGATCCTCCGACATAATCACTCCCAAGTCTTTGACGTTGGTGTTTCGCTCTATTTTGTGGCCAGAATTTGTTTTGTACTCTGATGAAGATTTAATTTCCTCATGTTTACCATATCTGAGTAATTGAAATTTCTCATCGTTGAACTTCATATTGTTTTCCGCAGCCCACTGAAAGATTTGGTTGATGTCCGCCTGGAGCCTCGCAGTGTCTGCAATGGAAGACACTGTCATGCAGATTCGGGTGTCATCTGCAAAGGAAGACACGGTGCTGTGGCTGACATCCTTGTCTATGTCGGATATGAGGATGAGGAACAAGATGGGAGCGAGTACTGTGCCTTGTGGAACAGAGCTTTTCACCGTAGCTGCCTCGGACTTTACTCTGTTGACGACTACTCTCTGTGTTCTGTTAGTGAGGAAATTATAGATCCATCGACCCGACTTTTCCTGTTATTCCTTTAGCACGCATTTTGTGCGCTATTACGCCATGGTCACACTTGTCGAAGGCTTTTGCAAAGTCTGTATATATTACATCTGAATTCTTTTTGTCTTCTAGTGCATTTAGGACTTTGTCGTAGTGATCCAATAGTTGAGACAGACAGGAGCGACCTGTTCTAAACCCATGTTGCCCTGGGTTGTGTAACTGATGGGTTTCTAGATGGGTGGTGATCTTGCTTCTTAGGACCCTTTCAAAGATTTTTATGATATGGGATGTTAGTGCTATTGGTCTGTAGTTCTTTGCTATTGCTTTACTGCCCCCTTTGTGGAGTGGGGCTATGTCTGTTGTTTTTAGTAACTGAGGGACGACCCCCGTGTCCCTCCTCCCTCTCCATAGGATGGAAAAGGCTCGTGATAGGGGCTTCTTGCAGTTCTTGATGAACACAGAGTTCCATGAGTCTGGCCCTGGGGCAGAGTGCATGGGCATGTCATTTATCGCCTGTTCGAAGTCATTTGGTGTCAGGATAACATCGGATAGGCTTGTGTTAATCAAATTTTGTGGCTCTCTCATAAAAAATTCATTTTGATCTTCGACTCTCAGTCTGGTTAGCGGTTTGCTAAAAACTGAGTCATATTGGGACTTGAGTAGCTCACTCATTTCCTTGCTGTCATCTGTGTAGGACCCATCTTGTTTAAGTAGGGGCCCAATACTGGACGTTGTTCTCGATTTTGATTTGGCATAGGAGAAGAAATACTTTGGGTTTCTTTCGATTTCATTTATGGCTTTTAGTTCTTCCCGCGATTCCTGACTCCTAAAGGATTCTTTTAGCTTAAGTTCGATGCTTGCTATTTCTCTGACCAGTGTCTCCCTACGCATTTCAGATATATTGACCTCTTTTAGCCGCTCTGTTATTCTTTTCCGTCGCCTGTAAAGGGAGCGCCTGTCTCTTTCTATTTTACATCTACTCCTCCTTTTTCTTAGAGGAATAAGCCTTGTGCATACATCGAGTGCCATCGAGTTAATCTGTTCTAGGCATAAGTTGGGGTCTGTGTTGCTTAGTGTATCTCCCCAGCTTATATCGGTTAGGACTTGGTTTACTTGGTCCCACTTTATGTTTTTGTTATTGAAGTTGAATTTGGTGAATGCTCCCTCGTGACTAGTCTCATTTTGTCGGTCTGGGGCTCCACGCATACATGTCTGAACCTCAATTATGTTGTGATCTGAGTATATTGTTTTTGATATGGTGACATTTCTTATCAGATCATCATTGTTAGTGAAGATGAGGTCTAGTGTATTCTCAGTCTAGTAGGCTCTATTATTTGCTGGTTTAAATTGAATTTTGTGCAGAGATTTAAAAGCTCGTGTGAGTGTGAGTTTTCATCAGAGCTGCCTCCTGGTGTTATTACTGCAACAATATTATTTGCAATATTCCTCCATTTTAGGTGCCTTAAGTTGAAATCCCCCAGGAGCAAGATGTTGGGTGCAGGAGCTGGAAGATTTTCCAGACAGTGGTCAATTTTTAACAGCTGTTCCTGGAATTGCTGGGATGTTGCATCCGGAGGCTTGTAGACTACCACAATGACTAGGTTTTGGTTCTCGACCTTTACTGCTAAAACTTCCACTACATCATTTGAGGCATTAAGCAGTTCTGTGCAAACAAGTGACTCTGCAATGTACAGGCCAACCCCCCCCCCTTTTGCCTGTTCACTCTGTCACATCTGTATAGGTTGTAACCTGGGATCCATATTTCGTTGTCCAAGTGATCCTTTATGTGGGTCTCAGTGAAAGCCGCGAACATTGCCTTTGCCTCTGCAAGCAGTCCACGGATGAAAGGTATTTTGTTGTTTGTTGCTGGCTTTAGACCCTGTATATTTGCAAAGAAGAATGTTATCGGACTGGTGGTATTGTTGGTACTGGGGGGGGATTTTTTTTCCGGCATTAGTATCTGTATCTGTTGGTTTGGAGTGGAGGCCATCGACTGTGGTTCCACTCCAGGAATGACTGGATTTGGTGTACGATTTCTGCCATTTCCTGCCAGTTTTTTTTCCTTCCTGGCACTAAAAAACCTCTCCCTCTTGAGTGGCTGTGGCTACCCAGGTTTTCCCATGGCCTGGATGTTTTGTATCTTTTTGTCCCCTTTAGATGGTATGCCTGGCAATTTAAGTTATAGCACAGTCTTTCCTGTACTGAAGAGGTACACATTTCAGGGTGAAAAAGCTTACAGGAAGGGAGTTTGCATTTTCTGTTGTCATATGGGCATGGCATTTTCTAGGGTGGTCATAGTTGCATGTCCCATCTGTTTTTCCAGATTTCCCATGCCAGCAGATACCAAGTGCATAGTATGTGCACAGGCTTGGTTTCCGCTTGCCTTGGGTTTCTGTGACTGTATTCCCTGTTGGTGCATGTTTCCCTGTCTTACTTCTATCATCCCTAGCACCAACAATGGAGCTCCCACCAGTTGTTTTTGGTAATTTATCCTCAGTATTGCTATTGGAGTCCTTGTTTTGCTATTTCCTTTGCGGTATTTTAGTTTGCAATATTGGTTTTATCTTTCTTTGACTACACTTGTTTCCCTACTATGGCTCCTGTCCCCTATGAGGGCATTTATATGTATTTTCCCTTTCCCGCGTATAATTCCCGACTACCTGGACAAAAATCTCCAGCTTCACCAATTACTGTCTCCAGGACAGCACCTCCAGCTTCACCATTACTGTCTCCCAGGACAGTATCTCCAGCTTCACCATTACTGTCTCCCAGGACAGTATCTCCAGCTTCACCATTTCTGTCTCCCAGGACAGCACCTCCAGCTTCACCATTTCTGTCTCCCAGGGGCAGCACCTCCCCCTTCACCATTACTGTCCCCGGACAGCACTATCAGCCCCACATTTACTGACTACCAGGACATCACCTCCAGCCTTACAGTTTGTGACTACATGGCCAGTATCAAGGGCAGTACCATTCAGCCCAGACTTTTTACGATCCCATCTGTTGTAGAAAGCTTCCAGGTTTTCTATGAAAGCAGCTTTGATGTTGTCCTCTTTTAATACCCTTGTGATTTTAGTCCACAGATTTTCCTCATTTGGGCATACCCAAAAACACTTCTCTGTTTTAATACTGCTTGTAGCTAGTTCTGGGATATCTGCACAAGGGGCGTGACACCAATTTCCACAAAAATGACAATTTATCCATGTGGAAGCCCGTTTGTTTGACTGACCACAGACTACACACAGCTTCATAATGATTTGAATGGTTGATTTACTGCAATTCTACTAGCAACCTCTTGAATAATCTATTAATAACCTCCTTAAATGAAGCTCTAGCTATTTGTATTTCTGTTTCTAACTGTTTTTGTATATTGGACAGCTTACCGTCACGTTCCTGATTTTTAATGTTTGTGTTTATAAGGGCGCCTACAACCCCATCCGTTTATTGTCCAACGAAACCGTTTGAAACCAGTCCCGGGTTCGGACCAGTCAAGGGTTCGGACCAGTCAAGGGTTCGACCAGTCGATCTGATCTGATCAGTGGGTCACTTATTTAAACATACTGGTCGGTGATTTGAGCTAGCACATGAAGGCTCTACTGGAAATTATCTACCCGAGTAATATGTGATTTGACTGATACAAAAGTATAACTTGCGTGTTGAAGAAATCGGGGACTGCTGGCACTCCTACAATGACGAACGGTCGACCTCCACCCTTGTTTATCAATCGCTGTATCTAGCTTTTCTATTTTTTTTTCCGTCTCCACCACAATAAATGCTATATTATCACTATAGTTGACTGGTGCAAATTTTGGAGGAAGGACGCTTTTTCTGTAGTAATAATTGCTTCTCGTTGTGTATATTGCGACCGCTGGTAACTACAGGTATATGAATTCACAGTAACGTCTGGTAATTCAAGAAAAAGAAACTAATGAAAGTCACTCCACTCCACTAAGTACCATTATAATACTGGTTAGTTGCTACTACAACACTGTATTCTGCTATTCACTGGTATCACTAGATTATATGCGAGTACACTAGCAGGCCAGGAAGATTATTAAAACAGCTGACCTGTGGTAAGTTTCTGGCGACTTAGGCACCTGCCTCTATAGGCTTATCACTTCATTTACAAATTCACCTGTTTTCAAATGACACTTTAGCCTTTATCATCAATATACTAGGGAGCCACTGTAGTATACACTATACACTATGTATACTCAATATTATCAGGGAGACTTTCTTTCCTCTGACACGAAAAGTTCAATTATTATTATTTTTTTTTACCCGGGACACAGGCCTATGATTCCCCTCTGGCAGTAAACTCTGCTAGGTAGTGCACACTAATTCTCCTTTTTTGACTCTGTATATAATGTTTTCCGCCCTAGATTGGTTCCAGGCGCTAGAGGGATGTATCGTATAGGATTGATGACACCAATTAAAGTTCTAGCACGTAAGAGCGACCGTGAAAACACGAGATAAGCCGGAGCACAACGAGGCACGCTGACACCCTGAGTGGAAGGTAGTGGTAAAAAAAAAAAAGAAATATATTTTTTGAAAAGGGACTAGAAAGTAAGTCATCCAAGACTAACGGGTAAAATATTTATAGATACATGCACAATTCATTGTGCATGTATCCATGTTTCATGATCTGACAAAGTCTGTAACATGTCAAACTAGAGTTGAACCCTGTCAAACACTGTAATAATGTATAATAAATAACTGCAAAAATTGCTGACGATTTACGTCGAGTTTTCCCGACTTTGTGATCCGAGGCTTCCTGAAGTCTATGTATTTTATGGAATATATCACACAATTCAAGCTTTCTTCTGCATAAGCTACGCCAATATGGAAAGTTTGAAACCGATTATAAGATGCTTTCTCGAGTTAAATAAAAAGCTGACAAAAGTGCACCTGCAAATCGAGCATCGTTAATACCATCTTCACCGGCGGCAGCATCAGCAGCAGCAGCATCCTCAGCATCATCAATCAGCAGCAGCAGCATCCTCAGCATCATCAATACCATCTTCACCGGCGGCAGCATCAGCAGCATCCTCAGCATCATCAATACCATCTTCACCGGCGGCAGCATCAACAGCAGCAGCATCTTCAGCATCATCAATACCATCTTCACCGGCGGCAGCATCAGCAGCATCCTCAGCATCATCAATCAGCAGCAGCAGCATCCTCAGCATCATCAATACCATCTTCACCGGCGGCAACATCAGCAGCAGCAGCATCCTCAGCATCATCAATCAGCAGCAGCATCCTCAGCATCATCAATACCATCTTCACCGGCGGCAGCATCAACAGCAGCAGCATCTTCAGCATCATCAATACCATCTTCACCGGCGGCAGCATCATTCTAAAGCAAACGTGGGCGGCGTCTTGACTATCGCGACGAGCCAGACCTTCTTGAAGGCGCTCATCTCAAAGGGAGGAAAAAGTTCTCTCTCTCTCTCGTGGTTGAGGCAGCGTTTTATTGCTGCAGAGATGCAGTACGAGCCTGCATGCATATGTAAACATGCATGACTCTGCCAAATATGTACACATATATCCTGAGTGTAAGTAGCAGCGTGCAGGCTTGCAGGGCAAGGCCATGCAAATGAGTTGGAGGACAAGTGTGTGCAAATGAGTGCGTGCGGATGTGCTTTTATACAAACATTTGCTCGGGTAAAAGCGTGTATGTGGATGTGCTTGCATTTAAATGCATGTTTAAGTGAAGATGTTGATTTTTTAACCAAGGGATAACTGTGTGTGAGTGTAAAATGTCTGATGCATTTTTTGAGTGTTGTGTCTGCATTTAAAGGAAAATTGGCCATACCGCAGTGTGTGTGTGTATGTGTGTGTGTATGTGTGTGGTGTTGTGTGTGTGTGTGTGTGTGAGTGTGTGTGTGTGTGTGTGTGTGTGTGTGTATGTGTGTGTGTGTGTGTGTGTGTATGTGTGTGTGTGTGTGTGTATGTGTGTGTGTGTGTGTGTGTGTGTGTGTGTGTGTGGTGTGTGTGTGTGTATGTGTGTGTGTGTGTGTGTGTGTGTGTGTGTGTGTGTGTGTGTGTGTGTGTTTGTGTGTGTGTCTGTGCGTCGTGTGTGTTCTGTGGGTTACAAGGGTTAGTCTAAGTTCTTGGCCACTGCCTTTTAACGTCATATAACCGATTTCACAAGTTTCCTGCTTCATGGGCCATTTTGAATCTGTCCATTAAACTGCGTATGGCGCTTGCTTCCGCTTCAGGCACTCCGCTCCCTGTGTCCCCGAGGCTAAAATCTACGTCTTTAACTTCCAGTTGTACCCCATTGTTCTCGACCCCCTCCTCTTGAACAATCTGACGCTCTCTTCCCGATAAATGCCACTAAGTATCTTGTTCTTTGTTTCATTTCTCCGCCGGCTCTTCTTTCCTTTAAGGTCTTCAGGTAATGTTCTTTAACCCTCTTCTCATAGATAGGTTTTCTCACCTCTAGCAATTTCTCTAATTTTTATATATGATTGATCAGAGAGGGATCCAGGCAGGTGCTGCATACTCTGCGGGAGAACTGACATATGTTCTGTATAAATACGAGAGAGTCGTATGCAAGGCAGTCATATGTCACTGAAGCTAAAATGATCATGTAATCCTTTGGTGATATAATTGGTAATTGCTGACTCAAAAATATCTGTCTTTCCTTCTCCGAGGTATACAACTTTTAACACCTGAGTCTATACTTGGCCACCAGTCGTCTTTCAGTTTTCCTAATATTTCTCTCTTTGCACTTGTTAGGACTGACCTCAAGAAGCCGTTATCTGACCACTACTCTGGTCTTCCAATGTCCTCTCCAGTTTTAATTTTCTTATTAGTTTAGCATCCTTTGCACACAGTAAATTATAAGACTATCTTCTCTGCTATATAATTTATGTATATAAGAAACAATCCTGGCTCGAGAAATGATCACGTTTTTCACCTCTCACCATCCTGATACCTCCCTTCACCCTCTCACTGTCTCTCTCTCTCTCCTCTTACTTAGGTATTTTATGATTTATTATTCGTGGTGGTGGTGGTAGTGGTGGTAGTGGTGGTAGTGGTGGTAGTGGTGGTAGTGGTGGTAGTGGTGGTAGTGGTGGTAGTGGTGGTGGTGGTGGTGGTAGTGGTGGTGGTGGTGGTGATAGTGGTGGTAGTGGTAGTGATGGTGGTGCTGATGGTCCTACTGGTAGTAGTAGTGGTGCTGCTACTGGTGGTGATGGTGGAAGTGATTGTCCTACTGATGATGATGGTGCTACTGGTGGTGAGGGTGGTCGTAGCGATGATGCTGCCAGTGGTGGTGGTGATCGAGGAGATGGTGGTGATAATAAAACTAATTATACAGAGGTAGTGGAGGAAGAGGACATAACGGAAGAGGAAAAGGAAAAAGAAGAAGAAGAAGAAGAGGAAGAAGAAGAAGAAGAAGAAGAAGAAGAAGAAGAAGAAGAAGAAGAAGAAGAAGAAGAAGAAGAAGAAGAAGAAGAAGAAGAGGAGGAGGAGGAGGAGAGGAGAGTCTAGACAGAGTTAGGAGTGCATTTGTTAGTGCACTACTGACAGAGAGACCTTGTTATCCCTGCCTGGGCTGAGTCTTGGGACCTTGTATTCCACAAGACCATTTGTCAGCCATGTTGTGATGTGTTGGTAGTGAGTTGGAGGTGGGATGATGGGATTGTTGGTGAGTTGTTAGTGCGTTGTGTGAGCTGGTGGCTACTTGGTGGGTTGGTGGTTTGTTTATGAAGGGTTAGTGATGGGTTGGTAGTGTGTTGTTAGTGAGTTCGTAGTGGATTGGTAATATGTTGTTGGTGGGGTTTTAATGGATTGTTTGTGGGTTACTGGTGGGGTGTTGAGTGTTGTGTAGTGGGTTGTTAGTGATTTGTGAGGTGGTGATGTGTTGAACTGCAGACTCTGTTTGTCTAGTAGTTGGTGAGCTGGTGGTTGAGGGTGTGTTGCGTGGCTTGCTGATAGTTGAGGGTGGGTTGTGGGACTTGCTGATAGTTGAGGGTGGGTTGTGGGGCTTGCTGATAGCTGAGGGTGGGTTGTGGGGCTTGCTGATAGCTGAGGGGGGTTGTGGGGCTTGCTGATAGTTGAGGGTGGGTTGTGGGGCTTGCTGATAGCTGAGGGTAGGCTTGCTGGTTGTGTGGTTTGCTGGTGGTTGGTGGTAGGTTGGCACCACCGTTGAACTTTGCGCTGACTTACCAAGCGCAGGTTGCACTCTTCTCGCTGACACATGGCAGTGTTCACTGGCACTCCCGATATACCAGAAGCTTGTGGCGAGGTATGTAATGCACATCCCAGGCTCCTCCTCCTCTGTTACGTTTCGCTCGACCGGTGATGCACTCAAGTCACATATCGCTCTCCCCCAGGGAAGTCAAAACTGCCCCATGGGTGACTGCCTGTTCAGTGACCTTCATATAAAATGCCATATATCAATCAATAATTGATAATTTCAAAACGCAGAGAAAATAAATATGAATGAAACTGCCGATTAGTTTGAAGACAGAGAAACAAATCTCAGAATTTTTTTTTAATTGTTCTATGTTACCGGAAAATTACGTATAAATAGCCACTATTTGTAATATAACTAATTTGTTTTCGAGAACAGCGTCGTATTACGGTTTTCGTGCGTTTTAGAAAATCTGAAGATTTCATGAGGTGACGTAATGAAACTGAGAGACGGAAGTTGACCTTCTTCAAGGCAGGAGAAATTGCTGAGCTGGAGGACATACAGAGAACCTTCACAGCGTGTATAAACTCAGTCAAGCACCTAAATTACTGGGAGCACTTGAAGTCTCCTTATAACGTAGGTGACAAAGATTCACCATAATGTACACCTGAAGGATACTGAAGATGTTAGTCCCAAACTTGCACACCGAAATTACTACTTATGAACACAAGAGACTTGGCCGACGGTGCAGGATACCTCTAATGAAAAGCAGAGATAATTCAATCAGTGTAAAGGGACCACGACTCTTCAACACCCTCCCTTCACGCATAAGGGTGATTATCAACAAACCCCTGGCTGTCTTCAAGAGGGAACTCGACAACTTTCTCAAAATAGCTCCCGATCAGTCGTGTTGTAGTGCATACGTTGGCTTGCGGGCGATGGACACTGACAGCTTGATTGATCAGGCCAGCAACCAAGAGGCCTGGTCTGGGACCGGGTCGCGGGAGCGGTGACCTCCTAAAGCGTCTCCTGATGTTTGAATTATTCACTATGACGATTCACTTAATACAACTGATGTTTTCACCATACACTTTAATGATTCGGTCAATACAACTGATGAATATATCATACATTATGAGGAATTAGCCAGCAATAAAAAAATGAATCTCGGCTAAGAAATATAGACGATCGAGAAGAAAGACTTGACCAATTACCGGAAACCTGTCACCCGAAAGACAGTCAACCTATGTTGTCAACTGAGCTCTTGGATGAGAGATGCAGTCAGCTTCTGGAAGACTGTTACTACAGCATACATTTCCAGCCATCATCATCTCATACAACAACAACAACAGCATCCCTTACTAAAGATAAAATTCCTTTTTATT
Organism: Cherax quadricarinatus; assembly: GCF_026875155.1. Classification (NCBI taxonomy): domain Eukaryota; kingdom Metazoa; phylum Arthropoda; class Malacostraca; order Decapoda; family Parastacidae; genus Cherax; species Cherax quadricarinatus. The sequence continues at coordinate 24,913,226 of NC_069419.1, forward strand.
CAACCACTCGTTATTTAAATGGTAAAGGTTTAGGTCCGATTTAAACGGCATCTAGGCATCCGTTTCAATTTATTTTTATTCCGACAACGGAACAATATTTTTGGTTCTTTGGACTGTGCATTTTGCCACAAAATATTGCACATTAAAAATTATCAAGCCTACAAAAATACCTCTATTTTTTCAGTTTTGGTGAAGGAACAATAAAACTGTACGGAGATAAAAGCGGATTAAAAATTGTTGCAGAGGCTCAGAGAAGAAGAATTGTTGGCAGCCGTAGCGAAGTTTTACTCAGTTGTACATTTTAAGCGTGTGTGAGAGTATTTATTGTTTTACTGAATGCTTGCGTGCTTGGGTTTAACATTGTTTTAATCATTCCTTGCTGGTGGGTGTTATGTGAGAGTGAAATGTGTAGCACAGCACGTTTCGAACATCTAACACTGCCTTAAATAACGAATACTGTTTTTTTTATCTTCTTCACGGTGTGTGCAATTTGCCAGAAGTTTTTTTTTTTCACACGACAGCTGCACAGTCTGATAAATGACCTTTTGGTTCTGGCGCTCCGCAAATTTTTAAATCCATTCCCTCCTCAGTTGTAGAGAAACCTGTCATAAACCTCTGGTGTCAGAAACAGTAAATACATTGGTGAAGAGAAAATATATTTGAATTTAAATACGAAGAGACACTATTAAACATCATTTGCTGTATATATGACGTAGAAACTAGAGACACCAGAAAATATTACGAATCCAACACTAACCTTTAGAAAACTAATCAGTGAATTCTCTGAGAACTTCGATGTGTTATCATGGACTCCCTCAGTCAATCGATACTGGCACGTGATGCTTCTAGTGTAGCTAGGTCCATGATGCCAGGTAGTACATGTGAAGGAGGCAACACCATGGAAGAAGCGAGCATTAGTCATACTAATCCAAACGGATGAGGATCGTCAGTATCTGGAAGCTAATCATGCAAGGATAAAAATTTCTGAAAAGGTTATATATCTGAAAGTTACACTATAAATGGAAGATGAGGCAACTGATTCAACCTGTCCTGCACAAAGAAATTGAAAAAATAAATTAGAAAAAGGATGGCATCGATACAACAAGAGTCTACACTATACCTACTGGTTTCCAAGTATCTTGCGAGATCAAGAAGAATCATCTCTGAGCAGGAAAAAAACAGGAGAGACAGTAAAACATTTATTTCAAGACCCATTTTTAATGTCAGCCTCTTAGAATTGATTATAAAACTCAATTTGAAAATAATAAGCCACAAGATTCTGTCCACCATAACAAGCTCGTAGAACTCAATCATTAATTAAGGAACTTTGTGAAACAACTTTTCAAATCACTGGAAGACAATATTCAGCGGACAGTACTTGAAACAGTCATAACAAACTTTGTAACTTTATTATGTCTCATGACTCGTAAAGCCGCTGGATATCTGAACAAAATATACAAGGTAAATCTTTCTAGAAACTCAGAGAAGACTATACAGAATGAACGTGTGTCCTTCAAGAGAGGAATTCTTAAAGTACATAATAACAAAACAATTCTTATGCTGCTTGAAAGCTACATTATATCGTAAGATTGTTGACATATTTGTAGACAGTCATGTCATCATGTCTTTTATGTGTGAAGCTTATCATCAGTAAAAGCAATCGAAAGAAAAAGAAGCTACACTGAGAAATTAATATTAATAGGACTAATAGCAGAATGTCTCAGTATTGGCAACGGTTGTTGTAAAGTAGAAACAAGATACAGCTGATAAAACTGTAGCATCAGGCAAAATGTAACGAAGATTTCACCACAGTAATGTACGATACAAAATCCATTCATATCAGAGTGAGGAGAAACAACTGACCTCAGCATTCAAGGCTATGAAGTTAAACCAGAAAGAGATAGATTCCAGAGCAGGGATGTAATGTGCTGGAAAGTCCTGATTGCGACATGTTCGTGATTCTGTTTCACCACGTATCAGTTATCACTTGCTGAATTTCTTTTGAAACAAAACACGACCACAAGAACAGTTGACCTGACATTTCCAAACTATAACAACATTTTGGAGCATCTATATGTTCTGCATTATTTGGTCTTCTTGTGGTCACCAATTGCCATTCAAAGAATGCTTTTATAGGAAATGATAAAGTGAAGGCACTGAAGTTATTTATGAAATCACCAACATTTTGAGAAATATTTTAAGAATTAGGAAAAACGAGATTATTGCATTTGTACGAAGCCCTGAACTCGTTGGAGTCATTCATTCACTTCATAACTTACTTAGCTGGCTTCTAGTCTCTCATATAACTGCTCTGTATAGCCCTTGTGGCTTGGCGCTTCTTTTTGATTATAATAATAATAATAATAATCATATAACTGCTTTTCCTTCTAGCTTACCACGGGATTTATCTTTTAATTTGCTCTATAAGATGAATGGTTAAAATGGGGAGGAGAAGGATTGAGGTAGAAATTATCAGAGAAGGAAGAGAAGTAGCGAGCGTTATAATAGGGGATAAGCTATGCATTTGTTCCAGCTGCCGTCCTGGGGGTCATCTTTTCTCCCTAGGTACTCCCAATATCTTGTACACTATCAGCATATTCACTGCCGATCTCTGCCTACCGCCTCTGCCTCCAGATGAAACCCTCCACAAGCCAAACTTTCCCAACCCCCTCCTAGAACGCTCTCCACATTACACATTTCAAGGCTCCTGTTGTTGCATTTTCTTCCTCCTGGTCATCCTATCTTGCCCTTCTTATGCACGCAGGTTCCGGTGCTGCTACGTGTATCTCTTCTTCCTGGAGTCCCACTCTTCATTCTTCAATGGTTCTCCTCGCTAGAGGCACATTTTCTTTCCTATCGAAGTGTCTCTTCTTCGAAAGCTTTCTATTGATCCTTCCACATATCCTGGCACAGGTTTCTTTTTATAACCCCCTTCCGCTAATCTTTCTTCAGTGGAAAGCTCCTTCCCTTCAGCGTCTCCGTCGTAGGGAAGCAGCAGTGATATCACTGACTAGTCGAGTGTACCAATGTCCAGCGTGGTTCTGACAGTTTGAATATATTAAGGTGTGGTCCTGGAAGTTAAAGTGATGTGGGTGGCCTAAGCCTGCCGGTGGTGATCCCGCCTAATCCTATATACTTTTCGATAGATCGAGGGCCGGAGGGGATCGGGAAATTATATCATTTTATCACATCAGAGTAGAAGTTAATGTCAATGACTGTACTGAATTCCAACTCTGACCCATGAAGTGTTCAGCTCCAAAGGGAGGAGCCTCAGTCAGTCTGTATATCACTAGTCCTACTCTCTCTCTCTCTCTCTCTCTCTCTCTCTCTCTCTCTCTCTCTCTCTCTCTCCTCTCTCTCTCTCGCTCTTTCTCTCTCTGCACCCTCACCATGGTGAGGGTGCAGCAAGGCAGTAGCACCATGGTAGTGGTGATGGCGGATTGTTCCATAGCAGTGTTGCTAGCGGGCTGTTCCATCGAAGTGCGTGTTGGTGGAGGATTGCTTGTCATGCGTGGTTGTGATGGGTTGTCATGCGTGCTTAGAGTGGTTGTCATGCATTATTGTGGTGAGTTGTCATGCCGGGTTGTGGTGGGTTGTCTTGCCTGGTTGTGGTGGGTTGTCTTGCCTGGTTGTGGTGGATTGTCTTGCCTGGCTGTGGTGGATTGTCTTGCCTGGCTGTGGTGGATTGTCTTGCCTGGCTGTGGTAGGTTGTCTTGCCTGGTTGTGGTGGGTTGTCTTGCCTGGTTGTGGTGGGTTGTCTTGGTTGTGGCGGGTTGTCTTGCCTGATTGTGGTGGGTTGTCTTGGTTGTGGTGGGTTGTCTTGCCTGGTTGTGGTGGGTTGTCTTGCCTGGTTGTGGTGGATTGTCTTGCCGGTTGTGGTGGATTGTCTTGCTGGCTGTGGTGGATTGTCTTGCCTGGCTGTGGTAGGTTGTCTTGCCTGGTTGTGGTGGGTTGTCTTGCCTGGTTGTGGTGGGTTGTCTTGGTTGTGGCGGGTTATCTTGCCTGATTGTGGTGGGTTGTCTTGCCTGGTTATGGTGGGTTGTCTTGCCTGGTTGTGGTGGGTTGTCTTGCCTGGCTGTGGTGGATTGTCTTGCCTGGTTGTGGTAGACTGTTTTGCCTGGCTGTGGTGAGTTGTCTTGCCTGGCTGTGGCGAGTTGTCTTGCCTGGCTGTGGTGAGTTGTCTTGCCTGGCTGTGGTGGGTTGTCTTGCCTGGTTGTGGCGGGTTGTCTTGCCTGGCTGTGGTGGATTGTCTTGCCTGGCTGTGGTGGATTGTCTTGCCTGGCTGTGGTAGGTTGTCTTGCCTGGTTGTGGTGGGTTGTCTTGCCTGGTTGTGGTGGGTTGTCTTGGTTGTAGCGGGTTGTCTTGCCTGGTTGTGGTTGGTTGTCTTGATTGTGGTGAGTTGTCTTGCCTGGTTGTGGTGGGTTGTCTTGGTTGTGGTAGGGTTCACATCTCTGGCCGAGACAGCGGGATGTTCTTTTTCTCTTCTGAGACAGTTGACATTCTAGCTTCCTTCTGAGACAGCTTGCTGTCTTGTTATCTATCGGGACAGCTGGTTGTCATAGTTATTTTTCCTCCCAGTCGTATTCCAGCGTCAACTTGACTCTCGCTTACAAAAACTGGGCTCATAGTTCACTTGACATTCTTAATTATCAAACAACAATTGGCGTTCAAAATATATCGCTGTTCTCCACAACTGGAATATTTAATATTCAATTTAATGCTTCAACAAACCATTTTGACTCGCTTTGAATAATAAGGAATAATAGCGTGGAATTTTTTTTTTTTTTTTTTTTTTGTTATTTCGACATTAGGAATAATTTACGTTTGATGTTAATTGATCACCTATACTAGCAAATTCTACTGTAACATTTGACATACAATAACTCGTAACAATTTATTACGTAGCCATGATGTTGCCCGAATTTTTTCCTTCTTATTAGTTTTAAATCGTCAGAAAACAAAATACATAAAAAACACAGTCCCTTCTGGTAGGTAATTATCTACGTATATTGAAAACAGCAAATGGGACTCGACTTCTAACACTTCACTAGTCAGAGAAAAAAAGGGAAATAAACTCATTTGCAACATTGTAAAGCGTCAGCACAAGTGGCAGTGTTATCGCGGAAACCTTCGATCAAATGCAAAAATAAAAAAAATAATAATCCCTGAGGAAATATCCTCGAAGCCAAATTTTATATTTTCGCAACTGAATTTCGCCGCCTCTCAATGCAAGACCAATACTACTTATAAATGTGAGTGTGTGTGTGTGTGTGTAGTCATACGAGAGGGAAAATTCAATTGTTTCTTCCCCCCCGGCTTTAATACCATTCTTCCTTCCTTTTGTGCTTTCCTGCGACTATTTCTCCCTTCCTTCCCTTCTTCCCAACTTTCCTCCCTCCTCTCCCTGCTTAAGCCCCTCTCTCCTTCTCATCCTCCCTCACTCCCTCCTCTCTCCTTCCCACCGTTCCTTTCTTCCATCTTTCCTCCTTTCCCTAATTTCTTCCTTCTCTTCCTCTTTTTCTACTTCCGTTCCTCCTTCCTTCCTCCTCCTACCTTCTTACCTCCCTCCTTCCTTACCTTAAAGCTTCCCATCCACGCACCTGTCCTCTCCCTCACAACACTCCCAGTGAACCAGATGCTGCCAATGTTAGTGAGAGCTGCTAAGTGTCGGAGGACGTTGTTGGAGAGTTAGAGGAGTTTGCTGAAGGGCGGAGGACGTTGCTGGAGGACATTGAAGGGTCAGAGTACGTTGATGGAGAACGTTGAAGGGTCAGAGTACGTTGCTGGAGGACGTTGAGGGGTCAGAGTACGTTGCTGGAGAACGTTGAAGGGTCAGAGTACGTTGCTGGAGGACGTTGAAGGGTCAGAGTACATTGCTGGAGGATGTTGAAGGGTCAGAGTACGTTACTGGAGGACATTGAAGGGTCAGAGTACATTGCTGGAGGACGTTGAAGGGTCAGAGTACGTTGCTGGAGGACGTTGAAGGGTCAGAGTACATTGCTGGAGGACATTGAAGGGTCAGAGTACGTTGCTGGAGGACGTTGAAGGGTCAGAGTACATTGCTGGAGGACGTTGAAGGGTCAGAGTACATTGCTGGAGGACGTTGAAGGGTCAGAGTACGTTGCTGGAGGACATTGTCAGTGCATAACGACCACTCTGATGAATCATCTGCGTCTTCCAACATTTGTCTAATGTGACATTAAAATAAAAAAAGAAATTGGCTTCTGTTTCAGCCTTTTGTTTTGTTTTGTTTTCCACAGGTTTTTTTTTATATATATTTTATTTAAAACATTACAATACAAGATGGAAATTATATTAAGGTACACAAATGAGGTAAATCACAAATTCCCAATTCACCCTTACAAAAATGAGTACAACAGACAAAAGTGTTCTGATGACCTAATATCACACACCATGTACACCCAGTTATACCAGAGTTACATACCTGTGAAGGCTGAAACTTTTGACACAGTTTCACCCCCTTTCCCTCCCGCCAAATATAACCATTCCCAACCTGATTGCATCTTAACTTAACATTAAAGGATACATAGGAATTACACTATCATGAGTGATGCAGTAACATCTTGGACACAAAAATATTAATAACAATTAAATGGGATACATGTCTTTACTTAACACAATGACACCTCAATCTGGTGAAAGAAAACCCCGCAAAAGTTTAATTTTCTAAGAAGGTTGCAACAATGTATGTCAACACCCAAAGGCAACTTATGTGCAATTATCTTAGCATGTAAACCCTATTCATTCAACACAGTATATAAATAAAAACTTAATATTATGAAAAACATCACAGAATACAAAGGTATAAAGTGTAAAACCTCAGCCATGTAGCGGCTACAAGCAAAAAATTCCACATACTTCCCTAACACAGACAAAACAAAACAAAATTTTGTGACAACTGCACCTAAACACAACTCACATCATATGACTTAAGACTGATATGTACATAGATAACAACTTAATAATACGACTTAAGACTACCATGTACATAGATAACAACGTAATAATACGACTTAAGACTACCATGTACATAGATAACAACTTAATAATACGACTTAAGACTACCATGTACATAGATAACAACGTAATAATACGACTTAAGACTACCATGTACATAGGTAACAACATAATAATATGACTTAAGACTACCATGTACATAGGTAACAACATAATAATATGACTTAAGACTGCTATGTACATAGATAACAACATAATAATAAATCTAATTTGAATGGATCACAGTTGATCAATCAGCCTTAACAGATAGGCGTTAGAGAGTGATTCTCATAGTACAAGTCCAAGTCCAACATGCATGTAGTCCTATCTTTCTACAGACAATAATATGCGTATTATCTACACATAATACTACAACACACTGGACAAGCAACTGTCCATCACTTCCAATCAATATACTGCCCTACCCTCACTCTGCACAGTGATGTAGGCAAACATCACTGTGCAGAGTGAGGGTAGGGCAGTATATTCCACAGGTAAGGTGTCTGGCTGTTATATTGCTTCAGGAGACACAACATCGTTAATTGCAAGGAAATGCAGCGAGTGACGGAGAGAAATGTGGTGCATTGTTTGTCAGGAGAAATGTAGCGGACGGCGGAGGAAAATACTGCCCTATAAGCTAATTTCATTTTCGCCCTTTTTTACCCTCGTTTTCAGCTGTGTTCCTATTCCTTTTTGTATATTACGAGTTTAATCTCAGCTTTAACACTTATACTGTTTCCCGTTTCTTTGGGTCTCCTTTAGTGTGGACAATCATTATGTGTGCTCAGGGAATCGTGCTTGCAAGGGTCGAGCCTCAGCTCCTGGCCCTATTGACTGATCTAGGATCATCGATCGTTGTTAGTTCTTAGTTTCTATGACCCAGTCATATTTACTCTCTAAATTTCTTCTAGTATCGTTTGTTATTTTATTATGTACAGCTCTGGGAAAAACCCCGGTTTCTCCATGATAACCTAAGGTGATATAGCACATGGTACCTTTCCTTTACATATATTTATTAATACACATTAATAATGTATTGGTCCTTCAGGAAGAAATAATTCTATTGCAAAAATTACTTAGGAATTTTATGTTCAGTTTTTCATATATTTTCTCGTTGAATAGAATATTTTACTACGTTTAATTTAATAAATTTAAAGAGCCCAAAAGAGATTATAATTCTGATTTACTCATTTTCGTGTTTTTTTTCTTTTATGATTGTGTGTGTGTGTGTGTGTGTGTGTGTGTGGTGTGTGTGTGTGTGTGTGTGTGTGGTGTGTGTGTGTGTGTGTGTGTGTGTGTTGTGTTTTACGACTCCTAACAAGACCAGAGTTTGGAAACAAAACATTAAAAACAAGACCAAAATTCCTACGTTCATAGGTTTTGTAACCAGAGAAACTTTCCATAATAACATTCTCATAATAACATTCTCATAATAACATTCTCATAATAACATTCTCATAATAACATTCTCATAATAACATTCTCATAATAACATTCTCATAATAACATTCTCATAATAACACTCTCATAATAACATTCTCATAATAACATTCTCAAAAATAACATTCTCATAATAACATTCTCATAATAACATTCTCATAATAACATTCTCATAATAACATTCTCATAATAACATTCTCATAATAACATTCTCATAATAACATTCTCATAATAACATTCTCATAATAACATTCTCATAATAACATTCTCATAATAACATTCTCATAATAACATTCTCATAATAACATTCTCATATAACACTCTCATAATAACATTCTCATAATAACATTCTCATAATAACATTCTCATAATAACATTCTCATAATAACATTCTCATAATAACACTCTCATAATAACATTCTCATAATAACATTCTCATAATAACATTCTCATAATAACATTCTCATAATAACATTCTCATAATAACATTCTCATAATAACATTCTCATAATAACATTCTCATAATAACATTCTCATAATAACATTCTCATAATAACATTCTCATAATAACATTCTCATAATAACATTCTCATAGTAACACTCTCATAATAACATTCTCATAATAACATTCTCATAATAACATTCTCATAATAACATTCTCATAATAACATTCTCATAATAACATTCTCATAATAACATTCTCATAATAACATTCTCCTAATAACATTCTCATAATAACATTCTCATAATAACATTCTCCTAATAACATTCTCATAATAACACTCTCATAATAACATTCTCATAATAACATTCTCATAATAACATTCTCATAATAACATTCTCATAATAACATTCTCATAATAACACTCTCATAATAACATTCTCATAATAACACTCTCATAATAACATTCTCATAATAACATTCTCATAATAACATTCTCATAATAACATTCTCATAATAACATTCTCATAATAACACTCTCATAATAACACTCTCATAATAACGCTCTTATAATGACACTCTCATAATAACACTCTCATTACAACACTCTCATAATAATTTTACCAACACTCATAACTCACAACACTATCCTAACCCAATCACAACACTATCACAACACACAACATCCATAACAACACTCACAATATTCTCACAATAACCCCACAACAATCTCATAACACTCACGAGAACATTCTCGACATCATTTTACCAGCAGACAATAAATTTCTTTTAACATCCTCATTGTGACTCGTAGCTCAGTGTTATAATAACCTTCTCACAACTGAACGACTTGGGTTCAATCCTGGGTGAGTAGAAATGCCAGACAAGTCTCCCTGCACCTGTTTCTCATCTTCTAGAAACACACATTCAGCTGGGCGTCAGGTGGCTATTGTGGTGGCATCTTGGGGTGGCAGACCACGTAAGGTTTAGATAGAACTGGACTTTAAAATGACCCGATGTAAGATAACAACTCTTACCATCTAAATTCGACTTTAAATTAAGTGACTCCAGGTTTGGTATTAACGGATGAAGGTTTGTCTGTCTGTATGTCTGTCTGTCTGTCTGCCTCTCTCTCTCTCTCTCTCTCTCTCTCTCTCTCTCTCTCTCTCTCTCTCTCTCTCTCTCTCTCTCTCTCTCTCTTCCTCCCTCCAGGTATAATCTACTGAAAATTAGGATTAAAAGGCAATTAGTGTATCAAAGAGCACCTTTCGGGTGTACCTTTGATGAGGAGTGTATGCAATGACCTATTCATTTTCATTTATAATGTCATGTTGATTCTCTCTTCACTATATAATAATTACAAGTTAACTCTCACTTCCTGAATTATTACGATCCATTCTTCAGCTACTGTCTCCAAAATTTTGCACCTGTTTTCGTCGAAGTCCAGCGCCACTATGTTTTGTGTCTTCACTTGATATTAACTCCTCTCAAAATCATAACAACTCAACTCACTACAGAGAAAACTATAACATCCCCTTAAAAACGTCATATATATATATATATATATATATATCAATAACAACACTGCGCTAGCCAAGGATTCGAACCCATGTTGTACTGGCCTGCCTCATGGTAAGCGAGAACCACATGACGCTTTAAAACCACAGGACCACCCAACCCTACAAGAATGGCGCAGCCAGCACACAGCTAGCTGTTGGGCCGCCATCCGAGGGCATACGGAGGTGTGAGAGCTTCTAAGCTAATTTCATTCTCATCTTTGGCTAGGGCAGTGTTGTTATTGATCAATACCACTCGTTCGTGGTTACAATAATATATAAATACTGCTCGTGAGGCTAGTACACCAAACAGGGATGAGAATGACATTAGCTTAGAAGCTCCCATACCTCCGTATGCCATCGGATGGCGGCCCAACAGCTAGCTGTGTGCTGGCTGCGCCATTCTTGTAGGGTTGGGTGGTCCTGTGGTTTAAAGCGTCATGTGGTTCTCGCTTACCATGAGGCAGGCCAGTACAACATGGGTTGTACTAGCAGATCAGCTAATAACGGGAAAACTCCTCTTTTGGCGATGAAGGGAAACAATTGCTTGATTGGTTTCTGTGAAATAATTGGAGAATGTCTTTTTTTTATCAGATATAAGTCACAGTGTTTGCTTTTTTCGGTTATCCAAGATTAAATCACCTGAATGTTGTTTTGTCTGTAACATCGGTGTGTAGTCAAGACCATTCCTAAACATCTGTATGTTAAGTAAACAGGTTTACTCCTTAAAACTTACTTTCTTAAAAGCTGTTAAACTATTAGTAAAAAAGTTTGGATTGATTTTAGCTGCATAGTCGCAGATACCTTCTCAGGAAGAAATTGGAAAAACTGAAAGATGCTTTTTATGCGATAATTTCTGAGTGCCGCATCTGATTAGCTTCAAAACTTCTATGATTATAACGTGATAATGGAACTTCTGATCAACTTCTAGCTTAATGCACTTGTTAAGTTCAGGATATTGGTCTCTGTGAAATGAATTACATTTGGACCGTGTATATCCAAATTTATAATTTTATTGAAGAAATTTGAATATTAGCTTTCATATGATGACTTATTAATGTCTCTTTGAATTACCTTCAAATCTTCAGTGGCAATATATAACTGAATTATCAACTTATACCGCACTCTGCTCTCTGCCAATCGCGTGCATTGAGACATAAGAGACTGGGATTATGAGATACGGGGATACCTTCCACTAGATCCAATATCATAGTGTTGTAGATGAATGGTTCAGAGAACCGACAAGTTGATAAATTAGACACAAATCGACTCAAGGCTGAGGGACTGATTACCTCAAACTCCTCCTGTTCTTCATCATTCTCCTTTGTATGGACTGATGAAGTCACTGTGTGGCGAAACGTTTCCTCAATAAAGATGCCCAAGTGTTGCATATGTGTCTAATTTATCAATATCATAGTGTTGACGATAGTGAAGGAAAGACACGTTGCCCAGCAAACCTTTACCAGAACAACGTTCCTGTCTGCGTAGAACGATGACGCTGGACACAGAGTAGTTGTCCGAAGACAAGCAGGTTCTTCATTTCTTTCCTGGGAGCTAAGTACCAAACTCTTCCCGTCAGTCGTATCACAAACTCTTCCCGTCAGTCGTATCACAAACTCTTCCCGTCAGTCGTATCACAAACTCTTCCCGTCAGTCTTATCACAAGCTCTTCCCGTCTGTCGTATCACAAACTCTTCCCGTCAGTCGTATCACAAACTCTTCCCGTAAGTCGTATCACAAAATCTTCCCGTCAGTCGTATCACAAACTCTTCTCGTCAGTCGTATCACAAACTCTTCCCGTCAGTTGTATCACAAACTCTTCCCGTCAGTCGTATCACAAACGCTTCCCGTCAGTCGTATCACAAACGCTTCCCGTCAGTCGTATCACAAACGCTTCCCGTCAGTCGTATCACAAACGCTTCCCGTCAGCCGTATCACAAACTATTCCCGTCCGTCGTATCACAAAAAAATCCACAAACCGAATAATATCTTTTGTTTTCACCGTGAATCTTGAATTTGGAGATGTGCAGCTGAGTGTGTCGTCTCAGTTCTAGTTGTCAGTATGCGCGAAAAGAATCACAGAAATTCTTTAACTGTACTTTTTCTCTCTTGAGATTTTAATGAGAGGGTAAATGTAAGGGTCTCCGGAAACTAATTAACTCTGCCCGACTTTGATTCCATTCTCACTGTCTTGTCGTCTAGGCAATTTTTTTTTTTATTGTATTATTTTTTCCTCTGAAGTCAGCTGGGGCAGAAAGACTCATTTAGATTTCAAAGATCCTCAGAACTCATTAAATTATCCTGAGAATGTCATAAATTTTCTTAAAGTATCTTTTATTATCCACCATCCATCTTCCATCCCTCATTTTCTATTACTTTTTGTTCATTATTCGCCCTTTTTCCACGGTGTACCCTTTTTATATATTCTTATTTTATATCATCTTACCTTCTATCTTCCCAATCCATCTCCACCCTTGTTTTTACCCTATCCTTCCAATGCATTCTATATACATCATTCTGCAGTTTTCCTTCATTCTTTTCATTCTATCCCTGTTATTCAACTATGAATTTGACATAGACATTCTGTCTCCCTGATAGAATATGAATTCAGATCACTACATACAAATGCAAGAATGTTTTATTAAGTTTTCTATGGACAATGTAAATTGTGTTTTGCCTATTGTGAGCTAAAAATATTTCTAGAAATCTTATAAGATTCACATAAAAGAGGAACAGTACAATGTTTTTATGAGAATAATAGCAAGCGGGTTCTATTGTGAAGTTAACAGCAATCCTTTCAAAATTCTCCCGGTATGGTCGTGAAATAAATACATAGGTGTGTTGTTGTTGTCGGGGGAAGATATGCAAGAAATCTCTTAGATAGGTCGTGGACGAGACACACACCCATGTGTGTCGTGGGTAAAGGATATATAAGAGGTCTCCCCAGGTGTTTCTTGGAGAGATACGCAAGGTCTCTCTGGTGTATCATAGGCAAGAGATGCACCCAGATGTGCCTTGGAAAAATTATATACATGAAATCTTCCGTAGCGTTGCTATGGTTCTCAGGCGCTGAAGGGAGAGCCGACACCTAGTAGTGTGACAAGTGGTGGCAGCGGCGGGATTAGTAAGTGGATGAAACCCTTTGGCCAGTGTAGACTGTTCATTCTATACATGGGTCATGCTAAAGGTCATTGTCTAACGTGGTTCTGAGAGGTTAATATCAAGCTATACGAGACAATAATTGTTAATGGCTCTTTTATGAATTTGGGGCAAAAATTATCTAGTATAAATATCGTTACAAGCTAGGTACGTGATGTAAGGAAGCTCAGTGATCAATTACCCATACTTCACCCAGCCTAGTGTGAGGAACCCGCTGGTACCCATCATACAGCTCTTACTCTGCCTGTTATGCATAGCCTTGCTCCACATGCCGCAGTAAATGTATCCCATCAAGGTATAAGACCTAGGATCAAGCACGACCAGGTATCTCCCCAGCACCCTGTAGCAAGAGCATGTGAAGAGTCACCAAACCAGTACATCAGCACCAAATGTTCCATCCGGAATCCATCCTAGAGTCATACCTCTCCCACCCATACCTTAGAAGCCAGTGCCTCGCCCAGACATACCCGAGGACCCAGTACCTCACTCACCCATACCTGAGGATCCAGTGCCTCACCCAGACATATATGAGGACACAGTACCTCGCCCAACTATACCTAAGGACCCAGTGCTTCACCCAGACGCACCAGAGGACCTAGTGCCTCGCTCAGCCATACCTGATGACCCAGTACCTCGCCCAGACATATTTGAGGACCCAGTACCTCGCTCAGCCATACCTGAGAACACAGTGCCTCGTTCAGACATACCTAAGGACCCAGTACTTCTCCCAGACTTACCTGAGGACCCAGTACCTCGCCCAGACTTACCTGAGGACCCAGTACTTCTCCCAGACTTACCTGAGGACCCAGTACTTCTCCCAGACTTACCTGAGGACCCAGTACCTCGCCCAGACTTACCCGAGGACCCAGTACCTCGCCCAGACTTACCCGAGGACCCAGTACCTCGCCCAGACTTACCTGAGGACCCAGTACTTCTCCCAGACTTACCTAAGGACCCAGTACTTCTCCCAGACTTACCTGAGGACCCAGTACCTCGCCCAGACTTACCTGAGGACCCAGTACTTCTCCCAGACTTACCTGAGGACCCAGTACTTCTCCCAGACTTACCTGAGGACCCAGTACCTCGCCCAGACTTACCCGAGGACCCAGTACCTCGCCCAGACTTACCCGAGGACCCAGTACCTCGCCCAGACTTACCTGAGGACCCAGTACTTCTCCCAGACTTACCTGAGGACCCAGTACTTCTCCCAGACTTACCTGAGGACCCAGTACCTCGCCCAGACTTACCCTGAGGACCCAGTACTTCTCCCAGACTTACCTGAGGACCCAGTACTTCTCCCAGACTTACCTGAGGACCCAGTACCTCGCCCAGACTTACCCGAGGACCCAGTACCTCGCCCAGACTTACCCGAGGACCCAGTACCTCGCCCAGACTTACCTGAGGACCCAGTACTTCTCCCAGACTTACCTGAGGACCCAGTACTTCTCCCAGACTTACGTGAGGACCCAGTACCTCGCCCAGACTTACCCGAGGACCCAGTACCTCGCCCAGACTTACCCGAGGACCCAGTACCTCGCCCAGACTTACCTGAGGACCCAGTACCTCGCCCAGACTTACCTGAGGACCCAGTACCTCGCCCAGACTTACCTGAGGACCCAGTACCTCGCCCAGCAACACCACCTTTGGTGGTGCTCCCCAAAAAAATCACTTTAACAATGCTTTACAAAATTCATAGCCAAACAGTAGTTTGGCTATGAATTTTGTTATATAATGATGATCATTACTGAAACAATTTGTCTGATCTTCAGTAATAGTGATCGTTATGTAGATTGTTTGTTCATTGCATGAGTGGTAATACACATACATGGATTGTATACATGAGTCATACTCTGTTAAATATACATGGGTTATACTCTCTTGTAAACGTGAGTTATACTCAGTTATATTCATAGGTTATAGTCAGTGATATATCCAGGTTATACTTGCTGCGGAATACATAATAACAATGTATACGAATTTGTGCTTGCTTGTGATGCATCATAATTCAGGACACAGACGTGGGAAGGAGTCCGTGTGGGAGAACTATCACCATAAAACACACACACACACTCCACCAGGGACGCCTGACGAAGCATTGCTCGTGTAGCGTTCTGTGCTTTGTGGTGAGGTGACGAGTAATGCCTGACGCTCGTGCTCTCACTCCTCCCTCTCGTACATTATGTACGTAATCACATACACACACACACACACAAACACACACACACACACACACACAAACACACACACACACACACACACACACACACACACACACACACACACACACACACAACACACTTTTGGTTTCTCATCTTCGTTGCTTTCTTTTCATTTTTTTTCCTGGTCGCTCCATCTAGTTCTTGTTTACCCTGGCGTCTACCATCTTACGTCAGAGATAGTGAGTCTTCTTGTGTCCTTGTTCCTACTCCCTTTCTTTCCAGCACTTCACTGTCTGTGTCCCTCCTGTCCAACACTTCATTGTCTGTTCCTACTGTCCAGTACTTCACTGTGTTCCTTCTGTCCGGCAATTCACTGTCTGTTCCTACTGTTCAGCACTTCACTGACTGTGTTATTACTGTCCAGCATTTCACGGGCTGTGTTCCTACTGTCCAGCACTTCCCTCCGTGTTCCCACTGTCCAGCGCTTCCCTTGTATGTTCCTGCTGTCCAGCACTTCCCTTGTCTGTGTTCCTTCTGTCCAGCACTTCCAGTGATTGTGTATTTTTTCACCAACTGCGTTACAGGGTGTCTTTGATATCCGCAATACTCTAATGGGCATCACATTTGAATAATTCAAATTTATTCTGTCTTGTTTGGGCATGAATTTTTTCTACACGTTGTAATACGAATATGCTTTGTGTTTGTCGCATATGAACTATTTTCGGAGTTGTTCAGATAAGAATTTATTTTGATTTGTTAGGAATATATTTCCAACCGTAAGAATGTATCGCACTCAGTATCAAGGAGCACAGGTGATCATTTAGAAATATATTTATGCGAACTTATGAGTTTCTCGAAACACACAAATTCGCAACTTGTGTGTGTGTCGAGGAAGAATAAACATTGGAATATGTGGCTTGGCACAGGTGCATACAGAGAGTTATATTTAAAACGGATTTTTTAAATGCTTGTGTGAGACGCAACAAATTTAAACTAGAGTTGAATATTGCAAACTATTACGTACCGGGAAACTGCTTCAGTTATTTGTTTGCAATGACTGAACTGACAGGTTTAAGAGCTGTTATTATACATACCTGGGCTTTCTGCTAAGCTCAGCCCTATATAAGGTATACTACCCGGAGGATACCACCCACATCTGCTATATAACACCGTGCCTTTGTACTGCTAGGTGGAAATAATGCAAGTAAGTCACTCTGACTTTTTTGGGGTTATCCCAGGTTCTGTACACATATGCTGCTATGTATAATAATCTATGTAACTGTATTTGTGTATATCTGAATAAACTTACTAGCATCAGAAGGTACAATTATATTTGCCCATATACCCTCATCTACCCGTGAATTAATGCGGATTTTTTTTTTTACTTTTGCTAACAACAGAAAAAATACCATAAACCGTATATTGTACCTTATTTTTCATACTGTTTACCCACGTTTTTAATAACATAAGATCATGTAGCAGACTAGATGAGAGAACCCGTAGCAATTACTGTTCACTTCTTCAATTTAACTTACGAAAATATTAACATATTACGTAAATTTATAATTCCATTGTACTCGTAACTTAGTATTTTATTATTACCAAAGATTAAAGTTGGCTCCCACATGTGAGAATGTGTGGTAATAATTTCTGGCTGAAACACAATGAAAGATTTTTTATTAGACAGGTATTTATAATTATTCAGTGAATGAACGTACAGAGGTAGCAGCTTGTACAGTACAGTAAGTGGATGCACAGTAACACTGTACTGTGTTCAGTACAGTAAGTGGATGCACAGCAACACTGTACAGTGCTCAGTACAGTAAGTGGATGCACAGCAACACTGTACCGTGCTCAGTACAGTAAGTGTATGCACAGCAACACTGTACCGTGCTCAGTACAGTAAGTGGATACACAGCAACACTGTACTGTGCTCAGTACAGTAAGTGGATGCACAGTAACACTGTACCGTGGTCAGTACAGTAAGTGGATGCACAGCAACACTGTACTGTGCTCAGTACAGTAAGTGGATGCACAGTAACACTGTACCGTGGTCAGTACAGCAAGTGGATGCACAGCAACACTGTACCGTGCTCAGTACAGTAAGTGGATGCACAGCATCACTACACCGTGCTCACTACAGTAAATAGATGCACAGCATTACTGTACCGTGTTCAGTACACTAAGTGGATACACAGCTTTACTGTACCGTGCTCAGTACAGTAAGTGGATACACAGCAACACTGTACTGTGCTCAGTACAGCAAGTGGATGCACAGCAACACTGTACCGTGGTCAGTACAGTAAGTGGATGTACAGCATTACTGTACCGTGCTCAGTACAGTAAGTGGATACACAGCAACACTGTACTGTGCTCAGTACAGTAAGTGGATGCACAGCAACATTGTATTGTGTTAGGTACAGTAAGTAGATGCACAGCATCACTACACCGTGCTCAGCACAGTAAATAGATGCACAGCATTACTGTACCGTGTTCAGTACACTAAGTGGATACACAGCATCACTGTACCGTGCTCAGTACAGTAAGTGGATACACAGCAACACTGTACTGTGCTCATTACAGTAAGTGGATGCACAGCAACACTGTACCGTGCTCAGTACAGTAAGTGGATGCACAACAACACTGTACCGTGCTCAGTACAGTAAGTGGATGCACAGCAACACTGTACCGTGCTCAGTACAGTAAGTGGATGCACAGCAACACTGTACCGTGCTCAGTACAGTAAGTGGATGCACAGCAACACTGTACCGTGGTCAGTACAGTAAGTGGATGCACAGCAACACTGTACCGTGATCAGTACAGTAAGTGGATGCACAGCAACACTGTACCGTGGTCAGTACAGTAAGTGGATGTACATCATTACTGTACCGTGCTCAGTACAGTAAGTGGATGCACAGCAACACTGTACCGTGCTCAGTACAGTAAGTGGATGCACAGCAACACTGTACCGTGGTCAGTACAGTAAGTGGATGTGCAGCATTACTGTACCGTGCTCAGTACAGTAAGTGGATGCACAGCAACACTGTACTGTGCTCAGTACAGTAAGTGGATGTACAGCATTACTGTACCGTGCTCAGTACAGTAAGTGGATGCACAGCAACACTGTACCGTGCTCAGTACAGTAAGTGGATGCACAGCAACACTGCACTGTGCTCAGTACAGTAAGTGGATGCACAGCAACACTGTACCGTGGTCAGTAGAGTAAGAGGAAGCACAGAAACATTGTACTGTGCTCAGTACAATAAATCAATACACAGCAACACTGTACTGCGCTCAATACAGCAACACCGTACCACTAAATTCACATGTGTTTATTAGTAGATCTTACAAGTTTTACGAAAGCTCCAAGTTCGCAACTTGGTATTGCATGCCATAATCATATTCATTTATGTTATGATGTTTAAGTTATAATGTTTGTTATAATGTTTAAATTGTAGAGTTTATATTATGGCGTTTATGCTTAAATATATTTCACGAAAGAAAGATTTTAGTTACTCAGATGTTTCACCTTCGACTGATAAGAGATTTCTACAGCATCCTTGGCAGTTGGAATATATATCTGCATCTGGGATACAGATCTACTTTTGGGATATAGATATGCTTCTGGAATATAGAATCTACCTCTGAATTATGGAATCTACCTCTGGGATAAATATCTATCGCTGGAATATACAACTACATCAAGGATCTATCACATGGAATCTAGATCCACTTGATACTGGAGTTCCGCAGGGAAGTGTCCTTGGTCCCCTGCTCTTCCTCATATACATCAATGATCTTCCAAACTTATCTCAACACCTGAACCCCATTCTCTTTGCTGACGACACGACTTATGTCATCTCTCACCCTAATCTTGCCACCCTCAACACCATTGTTAATGAGGAGCTGATCAAAATATCGACTTGGATGACAGCCAATAAACTTACGCTTAACACTGACAAAACCTACTACATTATGTTTGGTAGCAGAGCAGGAGATGCGCAAATTAACATTAAGATCGACAACACTCTAATTGCCAGGCATAATGAGGGCAAATTCCTAGGCCTATACCTCGACAACAACCTGAACTTCAGCACCCATATCCAGCACATAACCAAAAAAGTATCCAAAACGGTTGGGATCCTCTCCAAGATACGATACTACGTGCCGCAAACTGCCCTTCTCACACTATACCATTCACTTATATATCCATACCTCACCTATGCTATCTGTGCTTGGGGTTCAACTGCAGCAACACACCTAAAGCCAATAATAACCCAACAAAAAGCCGCAGTAAGAATAATCACTAGGTTAGGTTAGGTAAGGTTCGTCAGGAAACAGGACAAATGTTTCCTGACGCGGGTCTTAGTCAGATGATGACCCGCCTTTGGAGCTTTTGGTCATCTGACCGAGGCCTTCCGCTGGCTTACCGGTCCACCCCTTTAAAAATTATGGTCATTTATAACCATTGTTATTTTTTTTTTTTTTTTTTTTTTTTTTTTTTTTTTTAGAATAATCACTAAATCCCATCCATGGCAACACCCCCCCCCCCCCCACTCTTCATAGATCTAAACTTACTCCCTGTTCAGTACATCCACACTTACTACTGTGCAATCTACATCTACAGGACCTTAAATTCCAATATTAACCTTGACCTAAAACGCTTTCTTGATAGTTGCGACAGAACCCACAGGCACAATACCAGACACAAACATCTCTATGACATTCCCCGTGTCCGACTAAACCTTTACAAAAATTCAATGTATGTCAAAGGCCCTAAAATCTGGAACACCCTACCTGAAAATTCTAAAACTGCAGACACATTCATCACCTTCAAAACTACCATCAGAAAACATCTTATCTCCCTGATACACCCTGTCAACTAATTACACGAATACCACCTGGTGGTTAACACTTACACTCACTCACCCATTTGACCATAAACAGAAATATCAATCTCAATCTCAAAATAATGAATCTTAACTAGTCATAAGTTGGACTGTGATACTCCAATACTGAAACTATGTATAGTGCCAAAACAAAAGCATTCACATTGCTAAACTCACAACTAGTATTTAGTCACTTAGCCATAATACCAACTAACCTCATAATTTTGTAATATTTTAAACTTAAGATTTAATTTAAGTCTGCCCGAAATGCCTAGCCATGCTAGGTGTTCTAGTGGTACACTCTGTAATTATTATTTTACTACATATAAACCACACAATAACCAAATTCTGTAAACTCAGCATTGTAATCCTTAAAGAGAATAAATTTTGAATTTGAATTTAAATTTGAATTTGAATTTGAATCTTTCCCCGGAATAAACAATCATCTCAGAACTCCATAACGAGACGTTGGCTTCGTCCCGGGACAGATTACGTCTTAGGCAGGGTTAGTGAGGCTATAATGGAATCAGAATTCCCATTTAAGTCATTCTGATGGGACTTACCCAGTATGTCAGTTCTCTTGATGACGCAGTGATGACGCAGTGATGACGCAGTGATGAGGCAGTGAGAGGTGTTAGTGTTATTATTATTATGAGTAGGGAAGAAATCGCTTTAATTACAACGCTTTGACACAAATAGTGAAATAAATATCATAGGGAAATTAAAAGAACGAGAGAATTTCTCGCTCGCTGACACTCACTTTTTCAGAGGGATTAAACAACTAGTTTCTTCACTCTGAAGCATTTCTGTTCTGCTCATTTTTGTTGCTGTGGAACTTTTCCATCATTATGACAATTAATTACGTTATAATAATAATAATAATAATTATTATTATTATTATTATTATTATTATTATTATTATTATTATTATTATTATTATTATTTTTATTATTATTATTTCATGAATCATTATGACATGGTAGTAAAGATAACTTAAGTCTTATCCCAAAACTCTTACCCAAAACTTCTTAACATAATTAAAGGGTCAAACTTGAAGCCACAGTTGCCTAGTGGAAAAATAGGTGTGTGAACGATGATAATAGATATTTCCTTATAGAGGAGCGGAGGTGCAATGTAACCCAGCAGGAGATTTAATGTACTACAACCTCTGTAGACTTAAGTTATTTGTGTGACACACTAAACGTTGAAGACGGAGACAGCAACAACCAGAAAGAAGTGATTACAGATAAGTTAGCACACATACACACACACACACACACACACACACACACACACACACACACACACACACACACACACACACACACACACACTCAGGATGTTCCAGGGAGGGGACACAGAAACAAGAGGCCACAATTGGAAGTTGAAGACACAAATGAGTCAGAGAGATAGTAGGAAGTATTTCTTCAGTCATAGAGTTGTAAGGCAGTGGAATAGCCTAGAAAATGACGTAGTGGAGGCAGGAACCATACACAGTTTTAAGACGAGGTTTGATAAAGCTCATGGAGCGGGGAGAGAGAGGGTCTAGTAGCAACCGGTGAAGAGGCGGGGCCAGGAGCTAGGACTCGACCCCTGCAACCACAAATAGGTGAGTACAAATAGGTGAGTACTCGTGGAGGAGTCACGCGGTTTGAGCTCGTGTTTTGGTAGTAATTTCTGACTGTGCCATAAGGAATAGAGTGTGGGATATAGGCGTGTGCACGCATAAGAGTGCATGTAATCACTTAAGCCCCGAAAAAAGGAAATATAAGTGATCACAGAAAAGAAAACAAAGGAAATAGTGACTGTTTAGTGGGGGCCGTTGGAAGGGTGAACGGTTGTCAGGCCTAAATAGTGTTGCCATAATAACGCAGTGGGGTATTTGAAGAATAAGTGCGACTCAAGACCAGGGAGATAAGAGATATGTATAGATGTGTCAGTAAATACAGTGAGTGAGTGAAAAAATTTGATGAGCTAGAGACTATAGTGCATACAGGAAGTTAGTGGAAAAATTACCGAGAAGCATCAAACATCTTCAACTTCTGGGACAGGACAGACCCGCAACGTTACTCCACTGCCAGCCGCAAGTAATATTCACCTAGTTTGAGTTGCATGGGGTCAATAGTACCTGTCTCTAGCTGGAATTGGGGGTCACTCTCCTCGAGCTATCAGAATTAGAATAAGCAGCATTTACTGGCATTTAATAGAATTTAGAGGTAGCGGCATATAGGCGAAGCCTAGTGTATTTATTTTTGAACGTAATTTTAAATGCATAAGACAGTACAGTGGGAACCAAGAGATCGGGTACATATGTAGTACATATGTAGTACATACATGGGAAATAAGGACTGTTTACATAAACATATGCACACACACTAGGTGAGAACAGGATCTGCTGTTAGGCACTTGAATAGCTGTAGCACACACACACACACACACACACACACACACACACACACACACACACACAGGAATGAGAAAGGAATGATCTCATCAACAGCAGCCAGCATGGTTTCAGGGACGGGAAATCCTGTGTCACAAACCTACTGGAGTTCTATGACATGGTGACAGCAGTAAGACAAGAGAGAGAGGGGTGGGTGGATTGCATTTTCTTGGACTGCAAGAAGGCGTTTGACACAGTTCCCCACAAGAGATTGGTGCAAAAACTGGAGGACCAAGCAGGGATAACAGGAAGGCACTACAATGGATCAGGGAATACTTGTCAGGAAGACAGCAGCGAGTCATGGTACGTGGCGAGGTGTCAGAGTGGGCACCTGTGACCAGCGGGGTCCCGCAGGGGTCAGTCCTAGGACCAGTGCTGTTTCTGGTATTTGTGAACGACATGACGGAAGGAATAGACTCTGAGGTGTCCCTGTTTGCAGATGACGTGAAGTTGATGAGAAGAATACACTCGATCGAAGACCAGGCAGAACTACAAAGGGATCTGGACAGGCTGCAGACCTGGTCCAGCAATTGGCTCCTGGAGTTTCAATCCCACCAAGTGCAAAGTCATGAAGATTGGGGAAGGGCAAAGAAGGCCGCAGACGGAGTACAGTCTAGGGGGTCAGAGACTACAAACCTCACTCAAGGAAAAAGATCTTGGGGTGAGTATAACACCAGGCACATCTCCTGAAGCGCACATCAACCAAATAACTGCTGCAGCATATGGGCGCCTAGCAAACCTCAGAACAGCATTCCGACATCTTAATAAGGAATCGTTCAGGACCCTGTACACCGTATACGTTAGGCCCATATTGGAGTATGCGGCACCAGTTTGGAACCCACACCTAGCCAAGCACGTAAAGAAACTAGAGAAAGTGCAAAGGTTTGCAACAAGACTAGTCCCAGAGCTAAGAGGTATGTCCTACGAGGAGAGGTTAAGGGAAATCAACCTGACGACACTGGAGGACAGGAGAGATAGGGGGGACATGATAACGACATACAAAATACTGAGGGGAATTGACAAGGTGGACAAAGACAGGATGTTCCAGAGTTTGGACACAGTAACAAGGGGACACAGTTGGAAGCTAAAGACACAGATGAATCACAGGGATGTTAGGAAGTATTTCTTCAGCCACAGAGTAGTCAGTAAGTGGAATAGTTTGGGAAGCGATGTAGTGGAGGCAGGATCCATACATAGCTTTAAGCAGAGGTATGATAAAGCTCACGGCTCGGGGAGAGTGACCTAGTAGCGATCAGAGGCGGGGCCAGGAGCTCGGACTCGACCCCCGCAACCTCAACTAGGTGAGTACAACTAGGTGAGTACACACACACACACACACACACACACACACACACACACACACATGCACACACACACAGAGGTATGATAAAGCTCACGGTTCAGGGAGAGTGACCTAATAGTGATCAGTGAAGAGGCGGGGCCAGGAGCTCGGACTCGACCCCCGCAACCTCAACTAGGTGAGTACACACACACACACACACACACACACACACACACACACACACACAAAGACTGGGAGTTAGAGCTCCAAAAAAGGGAGGAAGAGTGGGGAAGGAAGATAGTAGAGCTTGGTAAGAAAATGGAGGAGTGGATAGCTGAAGAGTGCAGGAAGTGGGAAGTACAGGTCTTAGCAGCAGAAGCTAGGATACAGTGCTTAGAAGAGAAACTGCAAAGCCTGAAACAGATTAGAGAGACAAATGACAATTCAGATGTGACATCAGGAAATTCAATGTCAGGCGCAGACAAGGGGACGGTAAGCAACAACGGAGACATGACATACACAAAGGCCCTATCAGACCCACGTGGGGCCAGGGAAAAGACGAGGAGCACACTAAGATCAAATGACAGTCCGAAGACAATGAAGGTATGCTATATGCAGAGATTCTAACAGCCAACTGCAGAAGCAAGGGACAGCTGGTCATGAAAGACAGTTCACTGAGAATAGAAGTTTCAGATATGACAGGGACTGAAGGCAAGAACATGTCAATGGAAGGAAATAAAATGCCTCAGAGGAAGCAGATGGAGACTCAGTGGGAGGAGGAAAGGGCGAGTCAGTTTTTTGTGTACGGGCTCCAAGAAGCCAAGGGGGACAACTTTGAAGAAATAAAACAGGAGGAGAAAAAATGATTGAAGGCATCATGAAAACAATAGGTGAGGGCGATATGACCCAGGTGACAAATTTACAGGGAATTGGGTGGTTTTGCGAGTGGAAGGATACGGCCTGTCAGAGTAACTTTCAAGGAAGAATCAGTTCGAACCAGATTCTGCAAGAGAAAGCAAGACTGAGGGACAAACAGGGGTACCAGAGAGTATACCTCGACCGCGACAGAACACAAGAAGAAAGGACTACACTGAAAGAGAGGGTACAGAGACTCAAGGAGGAACGAGAGGCAATGACGAAAATGAGCAGGACCCAGACACAGGAGGAAGGGAAAACACACCCCTCAGAATCTCCCACCAAAAGACTCCAACCGCGACATTCCCAACGCAACTGAGCAACATATACTACAACCCACTCACTGTTCCCTCTGCCACCAACCCCCATATCAAAAACCTCACCCCAACAGCTGTCCCTTATGGGCATTCTGACCCCACCCCCATCATCACAAACCCCACCAACACCACAGCCCCATATAGGCCCCCACCAAGGCTCTTGCTCCCCCAACCCCAATATTCTTGCATGACCACAATGATAGAAATAAAACTGAAAGTTTGGTACACAAACGCGGATGGAATAATGAATAAGCATGAGGAGTGGAACGAAAGAATCAGTGAAAAATCCCCAGACATCATAGCAGTCACAGAAACAAAACTCGCTGAGACAATACAGACACAATCTTCCCAACGGGATATCAGATCCTGAGGAAAGATAGAAGGAGTAGAGGGGGAGGAGGGGTTGCACTGCTCATAAAGCACCGATGGGGATTTGAGGAAATGGAAGGCATGGACATGATTGGAGAAAGAGACTACATTGTAGGTACAATTCAGTCCGGAGAACATAAAGTAGTCATTGGAGTGATGTAATAACCCACCACAGAACTGCAGGAGGCCAAGAGAGGAGTAACGAAGAAAACAACAGGGTGATGGTGGACACACTGGCTGAGGTGGCAAGAAGAGCTCACTCGAGCAGAGCAAAGTTACTGGTAATGGGCGATTTCAACCACAGGGAGATCGACTGGGAAAACCTGGAGCCACATGGGGTCCCGAAACATGGAGAGCCAAGATGATGGATGTGGTACTTGAAAACCTCATGCATCAACATGTCAGGGACACAACCAGAGAGAGAGGGGAGGATGAGCCAGCAAGACTGGATCTGTGTTCACCCTGAGCAGTTCAGACATTGAAGACATCACTTACGAGAGGCCCCTTGGAGCTAGCGATCACGTGGTTCTGAGTTTTGATTATATAGTAGAGTTACAAGTGGAGAAGGTAACAGGAACTGAAGGGGACAGGCCAAACTATAAAAGGGGGACTACACAGGTATGAGAAACTTCCTGCAGGAGGTTCAGTGGGACAGAGAAATGGTAGGAAAATCAGTAAACGAGATGATGGAATATGTGGCAACAAAGTGCAAGGAGGCAGAGGAAAGTTTTGTTCCCAAGGGAAACAGAAATAATAGGAAGACTAAAACGAGTCCTTGGTTTACCCGAAGGTGTAGGGAGGCAAAAACTAAGTGCAACAGAGAATGGAAAAGGTAAAGGAGGCATAGGACCCAGGAAAACAAGGAGATTAGTAGAAGAGCCAGAAACGAGTATGCACAGATAAGGAGGGAGGCCCAGCGACAGTATGAAAACGACATAGCATCGAAAGTCAAATCTGACCCGAAACTGCTGTATAGCCACATTAGGAGGAAGACAACAGTCAAGGACCAGGTGATAAGGCTGAGGAAAGAAGGTGGAGAACTCACAAGAAACGATCAAGAGGTATGTGAGGAGCTCAACACGAGATTTAAGGAAGTATTTACAGTAGAGACAGGGAGGACTCTGGGGGGACAGACCAGATAGGGACACCAGCAAGGAATACACCAACAAGTGTTGGACGACATACATACAGATGAGGAGGAGGTGAAGTAACTGCTAAGGGACATCGACACCTCAAAGGCAATGGGACCGGACAACAACTCCCCATGGGTCCTTAGAGAGGGAGCAGATATGTTGTGCATGCCACTTACCACAATCTTCAACACGTCCCTGGAAACTGGGCAACTACCTGAGGTATGGAAGACGGCAAATGTAGTTCCAATTTTTAAAAAAGGAGACAGAAAAGAGGCACTAAACTATAGACCTGTGTCATTGACGTGTATAGTATGCAAAATTATGGAGAAGATTATCAGGAGGAGAGTGGTGGAGCACCTGGAACTGAACAAGAGTATAAATGCCAACCAGCACGGATTCACGGAAGGCAAATCCTGTGTCACAAACCTTCTGGAGTTTTATGATAAAATAACAGAAGTAAGACACGAGAGAGAGGGGTGGGTTGATTGCATCTTCTTGGACTGCAAGAAAGCCTTTGACACAGTTCCTCACAAGAGATTAGTGCAGAAGCTAGAGCATCAGGCGCATATAACAGGAAGGGCACTGCAATGGATCAGAGAATACCTGACAGGGAGGCAACAACGAGTCATGGTACTTAATGATGTATCACAGTGGGCACCTGTGACGAGCGGGGTCCCACAGGCGTCGGTCCTAGGACCAGTGCTATTTTTGGTATATGTGAACGACATGATGGAAGGGTTAGACTCAGAAGTGTCCCTGTTTGCAGATGATGTGAAGTTAATGAGGAGAATTAAATCTGTTGAGGACCAGGCAGGACTTCAAAGAGACCTGGACAGACTGGACACCTGGTCCAGCAAATGGCTTCTCGAATTTAATCCTGCCAAATGCAAAGTCATGAAGATAGGGGAAGGGCACAGAAGACCACAGACAGAGTATAGGCTAGGTTGCCAAAGACTGCAAACCTCACTCAAGGAGAAAGATCTTGGGGTGAGTATAACACCGAGCATGTCTCCGGAAGCACACATCAATCAGATAACTGCTGCAGCATATGGGCGCCTGGCAAACCTGAGAACAGCATTCCGATACCTTAGTAAGGAATCGTTCAAGACACTGTACACCGTATATGACAGGCCCATACTGGAGTATGCAGCACCTGTTTGGAACCCGCACTTGATAAAGCACGTCAAGAAACTAGAGAAAGTACAAAGGTTTGCCACAAGGTTAGTTCCAGAGCTAAGGGAATGTCCTATGAAGAAAGATTAAGGGAAATCGGCCTGACGACACTGGAGGACAGGAGGGTCAGGGAGACATGATAACGACATATAAAATACGCGGGGAAAATAGACAAGGTGGAAAAGACAGGATGTTCCAGGGAGGGGACACAGAAAAAAAGAGGCCACAATTGGAAGTTGAAGACAAAAAAATGAGTCAGAGAGATATTAGGAAGTATTTCTTCAGTCATAGATTTGGGTAAGGCAGTGGAATAGCCTAGAAAATGACGTAGTGGAGGCAGAACCATACACATTTTTAAGACAGTTTGATAAAGCTCATGGAGCGGGAGAGAGAGGGCCCAGTACAACCGGTGAAGAGGCGGGGCCAGGAGCTAAGACTCGACCCCTGCAACCACAAATAGGTGAGTACAAATAGGTGAGTAACACATCAACACATACACACACACACACACACACACACACACACACACACACACACACAAACACACACACACACACACACACACACACACACACACACACACACAACACACAAAAATATACAGATTTTACACCTTCCTGTGAAGTGACCCTATAACCCTTCCTTTCCCCCCCCCCGTCTCTCTCCCTCTCCTCTCCTCCCTCCTCTTTTCTTCTTTTCTCTCTCTCTCTCCCCTCTCTCCACTCCTCTCTCTCCCCTCTCTCTCTCTCTCTCTCTCTCTCCTCTCTCTCTCTCTCTCACCCCCTTTCTCTCATCCTCTTCTCTCCTCTCCTCTTCCTCTCTTTTTCCTCTCTCTTCCTCTCACTCTTTCTCTCTCTCTTCCTCTCTCCCCCCTCTCTCCTCCCTCTCTTCCTCTCTTCCTCTCTTACTCTCTCTCTCTCTTCCTCTTCTCTCTCTCTCTTCCCTCTTCTCTCTCTCTCTCCTCTTCTCTCATCTCTCTCTCTCTCTCCCCTCTCTCTCTCTCTCTCTCTCTTCCTCTCTCTCTCTCTCTCTCTCTCTCTCTCTCTCTCTCTCTTCCCTTGTCACTCCCCCTCTCTCTTACCTTTTCCTCTCTCTCACTTTCTCCCCCATTTTCCCTTCTTTTCCCCTCCTTCTACCCTCCCCTTCTCTCTCTTTCTCCCTCTCTTTCTCTCTCTCTTTCACTACAAAAAAAAATGGTTGGGACTCGCAGGAATCAGGGATCAGATGACAATGGTACTGGTAGGGAGGAATGGATGGAGGAGCAGGGGAAAAGGATAGAGCAAGAATGGGAGAGAAAATTAGGAGAGCTTTCTGAAAAAATGGAGAAAGAGCTCTCTGTGAAATGGGAAAAGAGGTTGGAGAAGGAGACGAAGAATTGGGAGGCACAAGTCGAAAATGCAGTAGCCAGTGTAAACAGGCTAAAGCAAGTCTCAGGGGTAGTGACCAGAGAAGACACACCATACGAAGCTGAGAGGCTGAACAGGAAGGAAGGAGATATGAATTATGCTAAGGTCATATCAGCCTGCAAAGAAGGGCCAGGGAGTGGAAGGGAAGAGCAGATGGGTGCAGATGGAGAGGGAGATAGGTCGAATGCTGAGGCACAACCATGCTACCAAGAGCCACTGGAAAAATCAAGGGAGAAAATGACCACATACAGACAGGAACCAGAGTCACAGAGAGGCAAGGGGAGGAGGAAAGGCAAAATCAGTGTTTATCTATGGCTTTGGGAGAGAGAGGAAAGGACACACACTGAAAGACGGCAGGAAGAAAGAAAGGAGATTGAGAAAATCATCACGGAAATAGGGGGAGAAGACATGGACGAGATTTTAAATTTTCAGAGAATAGGGAGGTACTTGAAGGGGAAAAACCGACCGATCAAGCTGATTCTCAGGACAGAAACAGTCGAACAGGATCCTCCAAGAGAAACCACGGTTGAAAAGCTCAGAAGAGTACAAAAAAGGTGTTCCTAGACAGAGACAGAACACAAACAGAGGACAGCAGCTGAGGGAGAGGACAAAAAAGCGAAAGGAACTAGGAAAGGAGACAAGGATGGAACCAGCAGAGATCAGTCAGAGCAGAACAGAGCAGCAAGAGTAAGCACACACACAACTATCCTCAACCCCACAACCCTATCACACCATCCCAACACACAATAAAATCCATACCCACACTTCCCACCCAACCCCCAACCATAAATCCCACAGTATGCTACCAGGTCTCCCACCCCCAAAAGGCCCCCCAAACCACAGTGTTGGAAAGGAAACTGAAGGTATGGTACACAAACGCTGATGGAATAACAACAAGTGGGGGAGTGGCACGAAAGAGCCCAAAGAGGCATCACCAGACATCAAAAGCGATCACAGAAACCATGCTTACAGGTATGATAACAGATGCCTTTCTTTCCAAGGGGATACCAGATCCTGAGGAAAGACAGAAGGAACAGGGGGGGTGGAGGAGTGGCATTGCTGATCAAACGCCGATGGAATTTTGATGAGCTGGAGAGAGGAGACAGCGGAGAAAAAAGTGATTACATAGCAGGAACGCTTTACTCTGGAGGTCCCAAGGTGATAATTGCAGTGATGTATAAAACCCCCCACAGAACAGCAGGAGGCCAAGGCAAGAGTATGACGAGAGCAAAGAGCGATGCTTGACACACTGGCTGCAGTGGCCAGAAGAGCTCATCATGCAGGGCAAAGCTCCTGATCATGGGCGACTTTAAACCCCCAAGGAGATCGAATGGGAGAACTTTGGGGCCACATGGGGCCAAGATACATGGAGGGCTAAGATGATGGAGGTGGTACTGGAAAAATTCATATACCAACACGTAAGGGACACTACAAGAGAGAGGGAGAGGATGAACCAGCAAGACTGGGCTTAGTATTCACCTTGAGTAGTGCAAATATTGAGGACATCACATAAGAAAGACCCCTTGGGGCCAGGGGATCATGTGGTTTTGAGCTTCGAATACACAGTAAACTACAAGTGGAGGGGAAGCAGAAGGCCAGAGACAAATGAAACCAAACTACAGGAAAGGGGACTACACAGGAATGAGGAACTTCCTGAATGAGGTTCAGTGGGACAGAGAACTGGGAGGGAAGCCATTAATGAGATGATGGAATATGTAGCAACAATGTTTCAAGGAGGGTGAGGAAAAGGGTTTTTACCCAAGGGTAAAAGGAATAATGAAAAAAGCCAGGATGAGCCCATGGTTCACCCAAAGATGCAAGGAGGCAAAAACCAAGTGTGCTAGGAATGGAAGAAATATAGAAGGCAAAGGACCCAGGAGAATAAGGGGAGCAGTCGTAGAGCCAGAAACGAATATGCACAGAAAGAAGGGAGGCCCAAAGACAATATGAAAATGACATAGCAGCGAAAGCCAAATCTGACCCAAAGCGTTATACAGCCACATCAGGAAGAAAACAACCGTCAAGGACCAGGTAATCAGGCTAAGGAAGGGAAGGGGGAGAGACAACAAGAAATGACCGTGAAGAATGTGAGGAACTCAACAAGAGATTCAAAGAAGTTTTTCACAGAGGAGACAGAAGGGCTCCAGAAAGACGGAGAGGTGGGGTACACCACCATGTGCTGGACACAGTACACACAACCGAGGGAAAAAGTGAAGAGGCTTCTGAGTGAGCTAGATACCTCAAAGGCAATGGGGCCAGATAACATCTCTCCATGGGTCCTGAGAGAGGGAGCAGAGGCGCCCATGTGTACCCCTAACAACAATATTCAATACATCTATCGAAACAGGGAGATTGCCTGAGGCATGGAAGACAGCAAATGTGGTCCCAATCTTTTAAAAAAGGAGACAGACATGAACACTAAACTACAGACCAGTGTCACTGACATGTATAGCATGCAAAATCATGGAAAAGATTGTCAGGAGAAGAATGGTGGAGCATCTAAAAGGAATGATCTCATCACCACAGACAACATGGTTTCAGAGACGGAAATCCAGTGTCACAAACCTACTGGAGTTCTGTGACATGGTGACAGCAGTAAGACAAGAGAGAGAGGGGTGGGTGGATTGGGGATTTTCTTGACTGCAAGAAGGCGTTTGACACGTACCACACAAGAGATTAGTGCAAAAACTGGAGAAACCCAAACAGAGATAACAGGGAAGGCACTGCAAATGATCAGGGAATACTTGTCAGGGAAAACAGCAGCGAGTAATGGGACTGGCGAGGGGTCAGAGTGGGCACCTGTGACCAGCGGGGTCCCACAGGGGGTTTTTTCCTAGGACCAGTGCTGTTTCTGGTATTTGTGAACGACATGACGGGAAAGGGAAAAAACTCCGAGGGGTCCCTGTTTGCAGATGACGTGAAGTTGATGAGAAGAGTTCATTCGATCGAAGACCAACAGAAATGCAAAAGGATCTGGACAGGCTGCGACCTGGTCCCCGCAACTGGCTCCTGGAGTTCAATCCCACCAAGTGCAAAGTCATGAAGATTGGGAAAGGCAAAGAAACCGCAGACAGAGTACAGTCTAGGGGCAGAGACTACAAACATCACTCAAGGAAAAAGAAACTTGGGGGAGTATAAAACAAGGCACACTCTCCTGAAGCGCACTCAACCAAATAACTGCTGCAGCATATGGGCGCCTGGCAAAACCCAAGAACAGCATTCCGACATCTTAATAAGGAATCGTTCCCGGACCCTGTACACCGTTACTTAGCCCATATTGAGTAGCGGCACCAGTTTGGAACCCACACCTAGCCAAGCATGTAAAGAAACTAGAGAAAGTTCAAAGGTTTGCAACAAGACTAGTCCCAGAGTTAAGAGGTATGTCCTATGAGGAGAGGTTAAGGAAAATCAACAGGACGACACTGGAGGACAGGAGAGATAGTGGGGACATGATAACGACTTACAAAATACTGAGAGGAATTGACAAGGTGGACAAAGACAGGATGTTCCAGAGACTGGACAGAGCAACACGGGGACACAGTTGGAAGCTGAAGACACAGATGAATCAAAGGGATGTTAGGAAGTATTTCTTCAGCCACAGAGTAGTCAGGAAGTGGAATAGTTTGGGAAGCGATGTAGTGGAGGCAGGATCCATACATAGCTTTAAGAAGAGGTACGATAAAGCTCATGGTTCAGGGAGAGTGACCTAGTAGCGACCAGTGAAGAGGCGGGGCCAGGAGCTTGGACTCGACCCCTGCAACCTCAACTAGGTGAGTACAACTAGGTGAGTACACACACATACACACACACACAAAGGTTTTTAAATAAAACCAGTTCCAGAGCTCAGGGGATTGTCCTACGAAGAAAGGTTAAGGGAAATCGGTCTGATGAAGCTGGAGGACAGGAGGGTCAGGGGAGACATGATAATGACATAAAATACTGTGAGGAATTGACAAGGTGGACAAAACCAGTATGTTCCAGAGATGGAACACAGAAACAAGGTGTCACAGTTAGAAGATGAAGACTCACATGAGTCAAAGGGATGTTAGGAAGTATTTCTTCAGTCATAGAGTTGTCACAAATTGGTATAGCCTAGAAAGTGACGTAGTGGAGGCGAGGACCATACATAGTTTTAAGAGGAGGTATGATAAAACTCCTGGAGAGGGAAGAGAGAGAGGATCTAGTAGCGATCAGTGAAGAAGTGGGGCCAGGAGCTATGAATCGACCCCTGCAACCATAAATAGGTGAGTACACACATGCACATTTGGAAGCTGAAGACACAGACGAGCTTTAGGGATGTAAGAAAGTATTGCTTTACTCTCACGGCAGCTGAAAAGTGTAATGACCTGGATGTGCCTACCTACTACTACTACTAGCACTACTACCACCACCACTACTACTACTACTACTACTACTACTACTACTACTACTACTACTACTACTACTACTACTTTTACTATTACTACCATTATTAATACTACTGCCACCACTTTCACTACTACTACTGCTATTATTACCACCACTACCACCACCACTACTACTACTACTACTATTATTATTATTACCACCACTACCACCACTACTACTACTACTACTACTTTTACTATTACTACCATTATTACTACTACTACTGCCACCACTACCACTACTACTACTGCTATTATTACCACCACTACCACCACACTACACTACTACTTTTACAACTACTACACTATTACCACCCACCCCACCACTACTACTACATACTACACTACACTACACTATACTACTATTCCACCATACTACTACTACTACACTACTATTACCACCACTCCCCACCACCACATACTACATCTACTATTATTACCACCACTACCAACCACCACTACTACTACTATATTATTACCACCACTACCACCACTAATACCACTACTAATACACTACTACTACTCCCTTTTATTCCCCATCCCACCACCACCACTACTAATACACTACTACTCTACTACACTATTATACCAACACACCACCACTACACACTACTAACTACTACTACTACACTTTATTACAACCACCACTACTACACACAACTATATACTATTTTCTTTTCCCACCACTCCCACCACTACAAATACACACTATTATTTTTCCCCACCACTACCACCACAATAAACTATACTACTACTACTACTACACTGCACTACTAACCACCACTACCACTACTACATACTACATTACTCACTTTATTATTCCACCACTACCACCACTACTACTACTTCTACTTTTCTTTAACCACCACTACCACCACTACTACCTAACTACAAACACTACAAAATTCCCACCACAAACCACTACTACTCTACTAATAATAATAATAATATTATTATTACCACCACCCCAAACCACTACTACACTATTACTATTATTTTTACCCCTCCCCACTACACTACTCTACTATTTTACTACTACTACTATATACACTATTACCACCACTACACTATATTATTTTTCCACTCTACCACTAACACTACACTACATTACACTCTACTACTACACAATACAATTTTTCCCACCACTAACCACCACACACTACTCTACTACTTTTTTACCACCACTCCCACCACTACCACCACTCCACCACTACCACCACTACCACTACACACTACTTCTACACTACTATACACATTATTATTTTTTCACACCGTACTACTACTACTAACACTTTTACTATTACCACCACTACCCCACTATTACTACTACTACACTATTATTACCACCACTACCCCCACCACCACTACATATACTATTACTTTTCCACCACACCACCACATTACACTACTACTACTATACTACTATATTACCACCACTACCACCACACAACTCACTACTACTTTTATTACCACCATACCACCACTACCCCAAACACTACCACCACACTACCTACACTATTTTTTATTACCACCACAAACCACCACTACACACTACACTTTACTACTACACTATATTATTTTTACCACCACTACCCCCACTACTACTACTACTACACACACTACACTACTTCTATATTACCACCACCCCACCACTACTACTACTACTACTGCTTACATACTACTATTATTTTTATTACCACCACTACCACCCTACTCCCCTACTACTCACTACACTACACTACTACACTGCGACTACTCCCCCCCAACACCACTAAAAAACTGCATTCCTACCCCCTCCACGACCAGTCTTCTGGCCCTCTCTCTTTCTATTGCCTCAGATGTGACTTGAGAATGGTCCAGGACTTTCCGAAGCATCGTTATAATGTTGCTCTCTTTAGTGCAGCTTATTTGTGAAAAGCTTCAAGAGTAGATATAAGAGGGTCCAAGTAGCCAGAAAAAAGTGTTGCCCATCAAATTGGTCAGCGAAGCGGGGCCAGGAGCCAAATCACAACCCCCGTAGAAACAGGTGGATGATCGGTCTTCACATGCAGAGCCCAAGAGACTTCATCACACTGTACCAGATATTGTTAATAGAAGCTACGAAGGCTGCACCTCACAATACTTTGAAAGCAAAAGACTAAGAGGAGATATATTAAAGATATTCAAAATATTTCAGGGAATAAATGCTTCTACGTAGACAGTTTACCATGAAACGATTATTATTACTATTATAATTATTATTATTATTATTATTATTATTATTATTATTATTATTATTATTATTCATGTTAAGCGCGACACTTGGCATGGGTCATTTAGTGAAATAGTTGGCGGGGACTCGATCCTCCGTCCGCGATCTGTGATATTATCTATGACCTATCAGGCTGTTTTTGATCCCAACTCGGATAAGCCATATAGATGTCCGGGCCCGACAATTGCTATTTACACTACCCGAACAGTGAAAATGTGCTGGGGAACGGCATAATAAAGGACAAAAAGGCACACAGCTTCAAAAACAGGTACGACAATAATAAAGCAAATCAAGTAAGAGATAATTAAGAAGTGGGTCCAAGAGACAGAGCTCCCTTGTAGTTACCTTGTAACTACAAGGGACAATTACAACTCGATGCTTAAAACCAGATTATAAAAACATAACTAATTATGTCTAGGTAATTAGGGCCTAAGTTATTACAATAAAACACAACTACGTAAATAAAGCACAGCTCGATAATTATAAATCGGTAATTTCTGGATAATTACAAGGTAATCATAATTAAATAATTGCATTAGAGCTATTTTTTATAGTTTCACAGATAGACAGTTATAGTGAGGAAGCTACACCTGGTGACGTACACATTAATTGATAATCAAAAATTAATAAGCCATCAAAATCATCCTCTCTGGTGTCTGCAGGCTGAGTGATGCTCACTGGGAAAGCCAGTCCTGTCTGCTGGATTATCCAGATTTCCAGCGAGTCCATTTGGCTCGCTGGAATATTCATCACAGTCTGGTAACACTGTGATGAAGGAGGAGTGTTGCTATGGTAACACTGTGATAAGAGGGTGGTGGTGTTCTGATAACACTATGATGAGGGTAGAGGTGTTCTGATAACACTGTTGAAAGGGTAGAGGTGTTATTTTGGCAACAGATTGGTTTTCTCAGATTTATGGCAAAAAACAAGTTTACATTCTACTTACTTGGCACAAAACACCTTGCATTTTAAGCCAAACTCGCAGATGCCTCAAAAAGCTGGGTAGCCTGGTTACAAGCCATGTTTCTTCCAAGTTTCCGCTTGTTTCTTCGTGGTGGATTGATTGATATAAAATCGCTCGTGTGGTCAGGACACACATGAGGAGAATGAAGCAACTGGAAACCATGACTAAGGTTCAGTAGTGTCCCGGGGCTGTGAAGAAACATGGCTTGTAACCAGGCTGCCCGACTTTTTTTTAGGCATCTGTAGCTTAGTGGTCTAAGGCGTCACATGGGGAGCTATGCCTCTTCCTAAACGTGGGTTCGAATCCAGATGACCGCGATCTTTGTCTGTATATACCTGGCTTTCTTCTATGTGGTGCATTGATATATATATATATATATATATATATATATATATATATATATATATATATATATAATATATATATATATATATATATGTATATATATATATATATATATATATATATATATATATATATATATATATATATATATATATATATATAACAATACTGCGACTATCCTGGGATCGAACCCCTGATATATTAGAATGATAAAGTTTAAAGCGATTTCGTGATTTCTCACATTATCAAGGAACTATAAAAATAAAAGATTAGTAGATTACACTTCACGGTCAACATACAACACCTGAACTTTATGATGATGCGGGTGAGGTGGTCAAAGACCTGTCAGACATAACTTATATACTACCCAAGCTTTAAGATTTTAACTTGTTGAGTGTATCTTAAATTCTTCCCAAATTTTATTAATTATAAATAAATCTAATTTGTATAATCCTAAATCAATATTCATATTAATTTCAAAACTATTTTTTTATGAGACTTAATTCTGTTATATTTCTGTCAACCATGGACCTGCTTGATATTTTTTTGGGCCTTTTGAAAATCAATTGGATGATTAAAATCTCTCACATGAATAAACACAGCATTAAACTCTTATCCAGTTCTAATATTAGTTTAAAACTTTTCTAAGTTTTCGAAAAGTGAGATTCTTTTAGTTTATTACACAGTGTTAGTTACCCCCTCGACACTGAGTCACCGTACTGTAATGATGATGTTTGTGACCCCTCCACGCTGGGTCACCTTACCTTAGTGGAGAGGCTTCAGAGCCCATTATTCGGCAGTAACTACAGAGCTATTTCCCATTTCCTCAAAATTTATGTAGTGAATTATACTCTCTGACTTATAACGAATTTTGGTTTTGGTTTAGACTGCAACTAATGAATCTGGAACTGCTTTAATTTTACTTTGATTATTCTATCTTGAATGTGGCCGTAAATTAAGTCACGATAGTATAACTATTATTGATATTAGTAAATGGTTTATGTGTTAAAATAAACTGAATGGCTAAATTTTC
Organism: Cherax quadricarinatus; assembly: GCF_026875155.1. NCBI lineage: Eukaryota > Metazoa > Arthropoda > Malacostraca > Decapoda > Parastacidae > Cherax > Cherax quadricarinatus. The sequence goes on from NC_069419.1 coordinate 24,951,925, forward strand.
TACTGCCTTGTAAATTGCTCCACTCAATCTCAACTCACGTTGTTGGTTGTCTTGTGTACCTTGTTGTGCTCTGTTGGTTGTGTGCCTTTCACTGCCGTTGTTCTACTGGGCACTCTTGTGTGCTCTACACTGCCGTTACTCCGTTGGCTGCGCCTCATAACTTGCTGGTGTCCTGTTGGACATTGCTAGCTGTCTTTCGCACGCTGATGTTATCTGCCTGTCTCTTCCTGCCGTTGTACCGTTACTGGCACTGTTGATTGTGTGAGCCGAACTCTGCCTTTTTTCTGTTCGTTTCTTTTGTCTGTCCATCTAAATCTTGGTACTGTCAGTGGACTCTCTGCGTCAGACTATGATAGGTTCTCTTCAAAACAGTATTACAGAAACTCCTGAAATGTCAAGCGCCATCAGCGTACGAAGCGCCTATTTGCATAATTATGCATATCTTGTTTAAAACCTTCTGTCATGTTAGTTGCCCGTCACAGCTGATGTTATTAACATCTATATATCGCACTGATATACATATCCAGTTTATATAGCAGAGGCTTATTTAATAATTTATTTTATTATGCCTCGATTTATATACACTGAAGAGTTTGTTTTGATTTCTCGTAGTTCTTATACATTTATATACTAAATGCTACACTGGTGTCTATTCTAGGAATTTAAGTATTCTAGATATTAGTGTCTAGATAATCAGGGCTTTAATGACTATCTCCCCCCTTTTTCCTTTTTTTCTCCCCACCCATTTCTTTCACTCCGTCTCTCCTTGTTTTTTACCAAATTCAATTGGCTGGGACAACACGGGCCTCTCCACTTCTATCTCTCCCTAACCAACATTTCCTCTGATCACCTCAAGCACTAGAACTTAAACCTAATGAAACAACTGACTGATTCTGAGTATTCTAGTTAAAATAGTTTGCTTGTCGGAGAGTCCTTCGTAGAGAGACGTTCCATCATGTGTTGCTGTCACCTGTCATTCCTCAGCTGATGCTGGAATATGCTGTATATATCGCTTCAAGAGTCATAAGTCATGTTTCTTTTATTCTCTCTGCTTTCTTCATCTTTACGTTCGTCATTACTCATTTTTTAAAGTCGTTACATTTATTCTATAGTTATCTTTATAGAAATCTTCTTCTCTGTCCTCGACTCGTGCTAAGTCTTTGTTTCTGTTATTATTTTCAGTGTTATCTACCGTTTTTAATGTCCCTTCGGTCCACATTGTGTTCCACTAGAAGTATCAGTCTTCTGCAACATTTGCACGGGGCTCCGGTGACACTGTTGCCTCTCCTAAACACTGAGGAAAAACTTATTGAGGCTCATCTCTGTAATGTTCAGTGAGATGACTGGGAAAATGGAGAGATAACGCAGAGGAACTTCTTGTTGGAACTTTTAATATGGTTCAGACAATCTTGGCATTCTATTAGTTCCTTTCCCGTCCTTCCCACCTTTTTTGCTAATTTATTTCATTTATTCTATATCTATCTATCTATTATCTATCTATATATATAATATATTATATATATAATATATATTATATATATATTATATATATATATATATATATATGTCGTGCCGAATATGTAAAAAACTGGTCAATTTAGCAAGAACTCATTTAAAATTAAGTCATTTCTAAAATTTTCCTCTTATACGTTTAAACCTAGATATATTTTTTTATTAATGTTAATGTAAAACATTTTTATTTTGCTCCAAAAGGAATTCTTAGAAAGCTTACATAACCTTATTATAATCAAGAACAATTTATTTTAAGCCTACCTAACTAAATATATTTTAGATTTGTTTTCAGTAATTTAATACTAAACAAACACAGTAAAATTTTTTTTTTCGTTAGGTTCAGAATGATTTTGGCGACGAAATTATTGCATACACAAATTTTCACTTGTCCTATATGACAAGATGAGCGTTTGCTATTTAAGCCTAAGACCGCAAGTTCTACCTATTCGGCTCGACATATATATATATATTTATATATATATATATATATATATATATATCTATATATATATATATATATATATATAATATTATAATATTATATATATATAATAAGTAGTACCGGAGGCGGCTGAGCGGTCCCTACCTCTCAGTGCTTCCTCTCTCAGTGGCTTCCTCCCGAAAGGGCTGCGGCTGAGCGGCGTCCCTTTTTCAACCTATGTGTAATGACCTTTTTCACACCTATGTGCTAATGACCTTTTTCAACCTGTGTCTAATGACATTAACCCTGCCCACGTCCCCCCGCCAACGCCCCCCCCGCCACAACCCCCGCCACGACCCCCGCCCCGACACCCTCACGCGCCGCCCCCCCTCCCGCGGCCCCCACACCCGAAGCCACCTACCTGCGCCCCCCACCGGCGCCCCCACCGCGACCCACACCCGGCGACCTCCCCACCCACCCTGCCTGCGTCGGCCGTCGGCGCCCCGGACCACGCCTTCTGCAGCGTCGTCCGGATCGCCCCCGCCGCCCCGAATTTTTTTTCCGATTTTTTCAATTTTTTTTTTGAATTTCATTTTATTGTGCTCTCCTCGAATCAAATTTTTTTGAGGTTCCCCCCTCCCACTTTCACCCCCATCCCCAAATTTTTTTCGATTTTTTTTTTCTCGATATCAAGACTCCAATTCATCGGATCAAATTTTTTCTCGAAATCAAAGTCTCCATCTCTTGGGATCAAAGTTTTATTCTAGATAATACAACGACTCCAATTCCTAGGATCCAAATATTTCTTCTAAATCAAAGTTCCATCACCTTGGATTACAGCTTTTCTCGATAAATACAAAGACTCCATCTCCATGGATCAAGTTTGCTCGATAATACAAAAGACCTCCATCTCCTCGGATCAAAGTTTTTTGGATTCCCCCCTCTGGCGGGTAAGCATTCAATGAAACTCCTCCTATGGGCGCATGGTGCTCACTCTCTTATACAGGTCTCTAAACAAGTGTGACGTCAGTATTCCTCTCATTAAAGTTAAATGAAACTTAAAAATTGTGTTTACTCGGGCCAGTCGTGACGTCCCACGTGATGACCTCACACATACAAGCTGAATATCTGTCGACTTCCCCTATGTCAGTGACTGTCACGTGAATGACCCCGCACACAGGCCTGAACTTGATCGACTTACCCCTACAACACTTCATATAAATACATAGGGAAAACATTTTTTCACTCATAACCCAGGATAATTCCAAAATAAATTTCACATTTTTTTCGTTAATACCCTCAAACAATCACAATTAGTGTCTATTACAATATACAACACAAGTATAGGACATTTTTCTCGTTTTAATCTATTTCATCTCAGGTCACTTCCCACGAAGTAAAACCTTCTCTCTCTCTCCTCCTCCCCACCCTCCCGAACCCACACACTCCAACCAACACCTCACAAATTTTCACTCATAACCCCCAATTTTTCTCGTTTTTAAAACTATTTCATCAGAAAAGTCACCACAACACTTATAACACTTTTCGATAAATTCACTAGTCACAATTTTACAAATTACGAAGTTAATACGCACACCACCTCACTTTACTTTGAACACCTTCAAAACATTCTCATAAATCATTTGAATACTCACAAAAAAACCTTTGAACATTTCAAACAACACTGAAACACTTTCCAATACAACATTTTGAATACTACCCAAAATAGATTTGAAGCTCTAATTTATCCCACTTACACATTTCATTAAATTACAACTAATCCCCCCAAACTCCTCCAGACTTCACAACATTATCACAAAAACGAACTCACATTTCACATCCACAAATGCATCTCATCACCCATCTCAAATCCACTAAAATCACAGGTAACCAAGTTATTCACAAAACTCCTTTGACCACTTAACACACACACACACAAACCCTAACCTTAACCTAACCTAACCTAACCTAAGCCTAACCTAACCTAACCCTAACCGAACATATCCTATCCCTAAAACTAACCGAACCTAACCTAACCGAACCGAATCAACCTAACCTACCTTAACCTAACCTAACCTATCCTAAACCTATCCTAACTATCCTAACTTAACCTAACCAAAACCTAACCTATCTAAACTGACCTAAACCTAACCTAACCTAAACCTAACCTAACTTAACCTAACTAAACCTAACCGAACGTTAACCTAACCTAACCTAACCTACCTAACCCTACCGTACTAACCTATCCTAACCTAAACCGAACCATAACCTAAACCGAACGAATCTAACCTAACCTAACCTAACTTAACCTAACCTATCCTAACCTATCCTAACATATCCTAACTAAACCTAACAAAACCTAAACTAACCTAAATGACATAACCTAACCTAACCTATCCTAAACCTATCATAACCTATCCTAACTTAACCTAACCTATCCTAACATAACTAACTATCCTAAACTAACTTATCTACACGCTAACCTAACTAAGCCTAAACTAACACTAACCTTAACCTAACCTATCCTAAACTATCCTAACCTTACTTATCCTAACCTAACCTAACCTAACCCAACTTATACTAACCTAACCTAACCTAAACTTATCCTAACCTAACATAACCTAACTTTATTCCTACCTACCTACCACTAAACCTAACCTAAACTATCCTAACCTAACCTAACCTAACATAACCTAACCTAACTTATCCTCATTCTAACCTAACCTAACCTAACTTATCCTAACCTAACCTAACCTAACCATAACTACTAACTTATCCTAACCATAACCTCACTAAACCCAAACTAACCTAACTTATCCCCCCCGTACTCAAATCCACTAAAATACTGTAACCAAGATTTTCACAAAACTTATGACCAGCTAACACCACACACACACACACACATCACACACCCCACACACACACTCACCACACACTCACACAACACACACACACACTACACACACACGGGGAAATCCTGTGTCACAAAACCTACTGGAGTTCTATGACATGTGACAGCACAAGTAAGGACAAGAGAGAGTGGGTGGGGTGGATTGCATTTTTCTTGGACTGCAAGAAGGCGTTTGGACCCAGTGTTCCACCACAAGAGATTGGTTGCAAAAACTGGAGGACCAAGCAGGGATAACAGGGAAGGCACATACATTGGATCAGGGAATATCTTGTCAGGATAGACAGCAGCGAGTCATGGTACGTGGCGTGGTGTCAGTAAGTGGGAACCTGTGACAGCGGGGGGTCCGCAGGGGGTCAGTCCTAGGACCCGTGCTGTTAACTGGTATTTGTGAAACGACATGACGGAAGGAATAGACTTGAGGTGTTCCCTGTTTGCAGATGACGTGAAGTGATGGAGAAGGAATACAACTCGATCGAAGACCAGGGCAGAACTACCAAAGGGGATCTGGACAGGCTGCCAGACCTGACCGGCAAATTGGGCTCCTGGAAGTTCAATCCCACCAAGTGAAAAGTCATGAAGATTGGGGGAAGGGCAAAGAAGGCCGCATACGGAGTCAGTACTAGGGGTGGTTCAGAGACTACAAACCTCACTCAAGGAAAAGATCTTGGGCGTGAGTTATAAACAACAGGCACAGACTCCTGAAGCGCACAATTCAACCAAATACTGCTGCAGCATTTGGGCGCGCCTAGCCAAACCTCAGAACAGCATTCGCATCGAATTAAGGAATCGTTCAGGACCCTGTAAACGTATACGTTAGCGCCCATATTGGAGTATGCGGCACCAGTTTGGAACCACCACCTAGCCAAGCACGTAAAGAAACTAGAGAAAGAAGAGCAAAGGTTTTGCAACAAGGACTAGTCCACAGAGGTAAGAGGTATGTCCTACGAGGAGAGGTTAAGGGAAATCAACTGACGGAAATGGAGGACAGGAGAGATCAGGGGGCGTACATGATAACGACATACAAAATACCTGAGGGGAATGAAAAGGTGGACAAAGACAGGATGTTACAGAGATTGGAAAACAGTAAACAAGGGGACACAGTTGGGATGCTAAAGACACAGATGATATCACAGGGATGTTAGGACGTATTTCTTCAGCCACAGAGTAGTCAGTAAGTGGAATAGTTTGGGAAAAGCCGATGTAGTGGAGGCAGGATCCATACATAGCTTTAAGCAGAGGTATGATTAAACGCTCACGCGTCGGGGGAGTGTCGACCTAGTAGCGATCAGTGAACGGAGGCGGGGCCAGGAGCTCGGGACTCGACCCGCAACCTCAACTAGGTGAGTACAACTAGTTGAGTTACCTCACCACACCACAACACACACACCTCACTTTTACTTTGAAACACCTTCAAAACACTCTCCATACATCATTTGAAGGACCCCTTTTTCAATATCCCTCAATCCACACCTTTATCTCTCCACTGAAACAACCCAAGATTACTTCGAACACTCTCTAATATCATTTGAATACTCACATAAACACCTTTGAAATTTCCAAACAACTGAAGCACTTCCAAAAATTCATTTTGATTACTCCAATAGATTTATCATCTCTAATTTATCTACACTTACACATTTCATTAATGAAATTACAACACATCCACCATACTACTCCCTCACTTCTCCAGACTTTACAAACATTTTCACAAAAAACTAACTCAGGACACTTATGACATGAGGACATTTTACCAAAACTAACACAAACCCGTATCTGTTATATCTCAATATCTAAGATCACCACAATCAAGACGTTATGCAAATTCTTTAACCCCACCACTAAGAACCACACTTTTTTTTTGTACAAATTCTCTTAAAACATCTTAATAAACGATTGAATCACTAAAACTATCTATACTTTTACTAAGATCACATAACATTTTGTCTTCTCATAACTCGCCCACCCAATACACATTCTCATTCACACTTACACATTTCATTAAAATTACAACACTTCCACCATACTAATCCTCATTCTCCAGACTTTACACATTAACACAAAAATAACTCAGACACTTAGGACAGAGACATTATCCATATCTTACCACACTGGTCTAACTTTGAACCAACTCTGAACACCCACTGAATCTTCTTCAAAAAATACTTCTGCACATCATTTGAACACCTTCATAAAACACTATTCAAAACCTCAGAATACTCCCAAAACATACTGATTACTACCAAATCCCACTGATAATACCAAATCACCGTCAAATTCACCGAAACTAAGTTTAACTATCACCATCTAACATCCTTTTATAGAAATCCCCTCAAATCACTTATAACCAAACGAACTCCCTCCCATTGGCGCATAAAAAAAAGCATGAAACAAACCTATTGCAAACACTTAGTACATGATCACCATCAACTGAAAACATTCTTGTACCCACACACATAATTTAAGACACACCAACTACAAATCACCCATGTTCACTACCCAAAAATCACTAATATCACAGAAAAAACCACTCATTTTTATAAAACATTTCCACACACAAAAAAATCATATTTGACAATATCTAAGCGCACCTCACTCACTACCACCAACACACGATTCAATCACACCTCACAGGACCGAAGAGCTCACCTCCAGTGACGTCTACACTCTATTGTGTTACTTGGTGGTTGGTAACATTCACACCAACCAACCTTATTTCAATGTTGTACCCTTCATTATCTAAGAACCCACTATATCCAAAGACGAGTACCAGATTTTATGAACCCACAACCAGATCAAGAAAACACACATTTTTATACTTATTCACACAAAATATCACGATCACAATTTCCATATCATGTTTACGTCATCTATCAAACACTCATAACCAAGATCACCAAAAATCCTAAGATCATGCATCTCAAAAAACTACTATGATCACTGAAAACCACTTATTTTTAAACATTTCGCACAAAAATATAGACATACACTAAAAAACCACAACACTTCCACCAACATCTATAAACATATACATGATCACTATAAAATATCACTATCACAAAAAAAATAGTTACACAGCACCCACATCTTATACATTTCAATCCACAAATTTAAGGCATGAGACACTGCACTTCAAATCTAAGACATTCACCTACAACTAAGACATACACATCTTAACTAAGACATACACCAAAAAAACTATAACTTTGACATATTGCGGTATGAATATTATCATACCGCATTATGTTGCATATCACATTTTCCTCATCCACATTCATTCCTAAACATCCTTCCTTATTCATTCCGTTTATCTCTAGAGTGTTTTTTAATCCCGACGGGCCCATCACGACGTAGAGGAGGCAGAGTGTAGTAGGTGGTGTTGGGATGTCCGGTGATGGTTACTCTGGCTCTACGTCGTGATGGGGGACCCGTCGGGGGTTTAAAAACTCTAGGATGATATACGGAGATGAATAAGGAAGGATGTTTTTCGGGAATGAAGTGGATGAGGAAAAGTGATATGCAAACCATTAAATGCTGTATGAATAATTCTACCGCAATATGTACAGTATATGTTTTTTGGTGTATGTCTTAGTTAAGATGTGTATGTCTTAGGTTGGGGTGCAAATGTCTTAGATTTGGTGTGTATGTTCATGTCTTAATATTTGTGATTGAATGTATAAGATGTGGGTGTCTGTGTATTATTTTTTTTTTGTGATAGTGATATGTTATAGTGCTCATGTTATGTTATAGTGTTGGTTGTAAGTTGTTGTGGTATTTTTTTGAGTATGTCTTATTTTTGTGGGAATGTTTAAAAATAAGTGTTTTCAGTGATCATAGTAGTTTTGAGATTGCATGATCTTAGATTTTGGTGATCTTGGTGATGAGTGTTGATAGATGAGGTAACATGATATGGAATTGGTATCGTGATTTTTGTAGTGAATAATTATAAAAAATGTGTGTTTTCTGTGATCTTGGTGGTGGGGTCATAAAATCTGGTAATCGTATTGGATATAGTGTTCTTAGATAATGTTAGGGTTACAACAGGTTGAAACAAGGTGGGTGGGTGTGAGGTTACCAACCACCAAGTAAACCACAATGGGAGTGTGACGTCACCGAGAGGTGAGCTCTTCCGGTCCTGTGAGGTGTGACATCGTGTGTTGGTTGGGTAGTGAGGTGAGTGCGCTAGATATTGTAAAATATGATTTTTTTTGTGTGGGAAATGTTTATAATAAATGTGTGTTTTCTGTGATATTAGTGATTTTTGAGGTAACGTGTACATGGGTGAATTGTAGATGGTGGGTTGTCTTAGATTATGTGTGTGTACAAGATATCGTTTTCAGTTGATGGTGATCATGTAATAAGTGTTTGCCGTATTAGGTTTGTGTTTCATGCTTTTTTTTTTTATGCGCCATGATGTGGTGGGAGTTCTTGGTTATAGTGAATTTAGGGCGATTTCTATAAAAAGGATTCGTTAGTTGGTGATGTTATAACTTCGTTTCTGGTGATTGACGGTGATTTGTAGTATTCAGTGGATGATTTGGTAGTAATCAGTAGTGTGTTGGGAGTTATTCGGAGGTGTTTGATGGTGTTTGTTGAAGGTGTTCAAATGATGTGCAGAGTATTTTTTAGAAGATCAGTGGTGTTCAGAGTTGGCTCCAAAGTTAGTTCCAGTGTGTTAGATTATGGTAACTGTTCATGTCATAAGTGTATGAGTTAGTTTTTTTTTGTGGCTAATGTTTTAAATCTGGAGATGCGGGTGGAGTTTGGGGGGGATGAGTTGTAATTTAAGGAATGTGTAAGGTGGTGAATGAGAATGTGAATTTGGGGGCGAGTTAGAGAAGTCAAAATGTTATGTGATCTTAGTAAAAGTACATAGATAGTTTTAGTGATTCTTCGTTTTGATGATGTTTTAAAGAGAATGTGTACAAAAAAAATGTGTGGTCTTAATTGTGTGGGTTTTATAAATTTGGCAAACGTCTTGATTGTGGTGATACTTAGGATTTGGAGATTTAACAGATATGGGTTTGTGTTAGTTTTGTAAAATGTCTCATGTCATAAGTGTCTGAGTTAGTTTTTGTGATAATGTGTAAAGTCTGGAGAGTGGAGGGAGGCGTTAAGTAGTATGGTGAGATGTGTTGTAATTTTAAGTTAATGAAATGTGTAAGTGTAGTTAAATTGAGATGGATAAATCTTATTTGGGAGTAATCAAAAATGATATTTTGGAAGTGCTTCTCAGTGTCTGTTTGGTATGTTCAATGTGGATGTTTATGTGAGTATTCAATATGATTTATGAGATGTTTCGAAGTAATCTTGGGTTGTTCTGTAGTGAGATGATAAAGGTTGTGGATGAGGATCTGAGAAAAGGTGGTCTAAAAATGATGTATGAGAGTGTTTGGAAGGTGTTCAAGTAAAGTGGAGGTGTGTTGTTGTGTGTGTGTGTGTGTGTGTGATTGTGAGTGTGTTGTGTGTGTGTGTGTGTGTGTGTTGTGTGTGTGTTGTGTGTGTGTGTGAGGTGGTCATAGAGTTTTGTTTTGTGAATATCTTGGTTTACAGTGATTTTAGTGGATTTGAGTTGGATAAGTTAAGTTAGGTTTATGTTAGGTTTAGGTTAGGGTTAGGACTAAGTTAGGTGCGAGTTTTTTTTTGGTTAGCGTTACGTTTAGGTTAGGATAGGGATAATGTTGGTTAGGTTAGGGTTAGGTTTAGGATAAGTTAGGTTAGGTTAGTTAGATTAGGATAAGTTAGGTTAGGTTAGATAGGTTAGGATTGGTTAGGTTAGGTTAGGTTCGGTTAGGTTAGGTTAGGTTAGGTTAGAGTTTCGAGTTAGGTTAGGTTGGTTTAGCGTTGGATAAGTTAGGTTAGGTTATATTAGGTTAGGATAAGTTAGGTTCGGATTGGTTAGGTTAGGTTAGGTTTAGGTTAGGTTAGGTTTGGTTAGTTAGGTTAGGTTTACGTTCGGTTAGGAGGTGTAGGTTTAGGTTAGGTTAGGTGTTAGGTTAGTTTAGGTTAGGTTAGGTCAGGTTAGTTAGGTTAGGTTAGGTTAGTTTAGGTTAAGTTATGGGATAGGTTAGGATAGTTTAGGATTAGGTTAGGTATGTTAGGTTAGGTTAGGTTAGATTCGGTTCGGGTATTGGTTAGGTTCGGTTAGGTTTAGGATAGGTTAGGTTCGGTTAGGTTCAGTTAAGGTTAGGTTAGTAGGTTTAGGTGTGTGTTGTGTGTGTGTGTGTGTGTGTGTGTGTGTGTGTGTGTTGTGTGTGTGTGTATGTGGGTTTGTGTGTGTTGTTGGTGAGTTAGGTGGTCATAGAGTGTTGTGAATATCTTGATTACAGTGTTTTAGTGGATTTGAGATGGGTGATGAGAATGATTTGTGGATGTGAAATGTGATTTTGTGTGTGTCAGAAGAGGGTGTGTTGGGAGATGGGTGAGTGGATGTGAGAATGCGGTGTGAGATGGAGAGGGGTATGGGGAGGGTTGTATTTGAAAATTTAATGAATATGGGGGGATTTTACTGAATTATAAAGGTAATGTGTGAATATTTTAAAAAGAATTATAGATTGTAAGTTATGATATATTGGAAAGAATGGGGGTGTTGAAACATGTTTTTCCCCCCCGGCATTAGTTGGGTAGTGAGATTAGTTGTTAGCGAGTATAATATCAATTTTATGTGGGATTCAAGGACATGGGTATGGAGAGGATTTTTAGAATTTCTAGTTAAAAAATGTTAAAGAGGGAATGTGTTAATTACATTTAAGATTCAGTAAAAAGAAGGGGAATAAAATTGATTGAATAAATTGGTAATTGATGAGGGTTTAATGTGGGTAATGTTAGTCGAATAAGACGATACCAAAAAAGATGATATAAGTGGGTTGAGTTGTTTTTTGTGACTTTTTCTGAATGAAATTAGTTTAAAACGATAAAAAATTGTGGTTGTTGTGATGTGGGTTCGTGGGTGATGTGGGATGGGGTGGTTGTGGGTTGTTGGTTTGTTGTGGGCATGTCGGGTGTTGATCTTAGTTTATGGTGATTTGGTGGTGTTTTTGAGTGTATTCAGTGTGTTTTAGTAGTATTCAGTGGTGTATTTGGAGTACTCAAAAATGGTGTTTTGAGGTTATTCCAAAGGTTTGTAATATAATTGTGGGTGTTGTTGTTGTTGTTGACTTTCACTGGATGAAATTAGTTAAAACGCGAGAAAAAAAATTGTGGGGTGTGGGTGATGTGGGTTGTGTGTGTTGTGGGGTGTGGGCGATGCTGGGTTGTGGTGTGTGTGGGGTGCTGGGTTGTGGGTGTTGTGGGATGTGCCGTGTGTTGTGGGGTGTTGTTGTCGGACCCTAGAGATACCGAAAAAGGAAGTTATAAGTGGGTTGTTGTAGTGCCTTTTTCTGATTGAATTAGTTTTAAAACGAGAAAAAATTATGGGGACTGTGGGTTGTTGTGGGTTGTGGGGTGTTGTGGGGTGTTGTGGGTTGTGGGTGTGTTGAGGGATGTGGGTGTTGTGGGTGTTGTTGTCGAAAATAGAGATACGAAAAAGATGCTATAAGTGGGGTTTTTGTTGTGCCTCATTTTATGATGAAATTAGTTAAAATGAAGAAAAAATTGTGGGGTGTGGGTGTTGTGGGTTGTGGGTGTTGTGGGTGTCTGTGGGTTGTGGGTGTTTGGGTGTGGGTGTTAATATTAGTTTATGGTGATTTGGTGGTGTTTTGAGTGTATTCAGTGGTGTTTTAGTAGTATTCAGTGGTGCTATTTGGGAGTACTCAAATGGTGTTTTGGAAGTGTTTCAGTGTTGTTTGGAAATGTTAAAAGGTGTTTCTGAAGGGTTGTTCAAATGAAGTGCAAGATACTTATGAGGTGTCTGATGAGTATTCAGAGGTGATTTTGGGGGGCGTGTTCGAATGATGTTTTTGGAGTATTTAAAGGCAATTGAATGTTGTTTTTGGTGATGTTCAACAGTAAAGTGTTTGAGTTAGTTTTGTGATGATATTGTTGAATGTCTCGGAGGAGTTTGGGGGGATGAGTTTGGCGGGAGAGGGGGATGAGTTGTAATATAATGAAAATGTGTAAGTGTAGATAAATTAGAGCTGTCAAATCTTAATTTGCGGGAGTGGATCTGGGAAGGCAGAGAGTGGAGGGGAGTGGGGAGAAGCAGGTGGAGGGAGTAAGTAGTGGAGTGAGTGCAGAGGGGGGAGAGCGACGACGTTCGGGGAGTAAAGATAGTCGAGTGAGTAGAGTGGGGGTGTGTGAGCGGGGAGAAGGGTGGAGGATAGGAGGGGTAAGGGGGTGTGAGGAGGGGAGGATAAGAGCAGTGCCCTAGGCAAGGGGAGTAGGTATAGTGTAGCCAGATAGGGAGAGTGAGCGGAGGTAGGGGGAGTTATTAAGTAGACGTAAAGTGGAGCGGGGGTATGAGTCTAGAAAGGAGGAGAGAGGAGATGGGGAGCAGTGGAAAGTGAGATGAGGGAGTTGGGAGAGTTCGGTGTGCGGAGTTGGAAGGGAGTATCGAGTCGAGAGAGAAAGAGAGTGGGGTAGTGAGTTGATGTGGGGGGGAGTGAGTGAGAGGGAGAAAGAAAGAGTAAGTACAGCGGAGGAGAAGTTGTAGATTCAAAATGTTGTCTTGGAAGTGTTTCAGTGTTGTTTGGAATGTTCAAAAGGTATTTTTGTAGAGTATTCAAATGATTTATGAGGTTGTTTTGAAGGTGTTCAAAGTAAAGGGAGGTGTCGTGTGCGTATTAATTCGTAATATGTAAAATTGTGACTAGTGAATTATATCGAAAAGTGGTTATAAGTGTTGTGGTGGACTTTCTGATGATAGTTTAAACCGAGAGAAAAATTGGGGGTTAATGGTGAAAATTGTGAGGTGTTGGTTTGGAAGTGTGAGGGTTCGGGGGAGGGTTGGGGAGGAGGAGAAGAGCAGAAGGTTACTTCGTGGGGGTACCTGAGAATGGAATATATAGAAGCACGAAGGCTGCACCTCACAATACTTTGAAAGCAAAAGACTAAGAGGAGATCATATTAAAGATATTCAAATATTTCAGGGAATAAATGTTCTACGTAGACAGTTTACCATGAAACTGATTTTATTACTATATAATTATTAGTATTTTATTATTTTATTATTATTATTATTATTATTATTCATGTTAAGCGCGGACACTTGGCATGGGTCATTTAGTGTAATAGTTGGCGGGGACTCGATCCTCCGTCCGCGATCTGTGTGATATTATCTATTGACCTTTCAGGGGTGTTTTTGATCCCAACTCGGATAAGCCATATGATGTCCGGGCCCGGACAATTTCTAATTTACACTACCCGAACAGTGAAAAATGTGCTAGGGGAACGGCATAATAAAGGACAAAAAGGCACACAGCTTCTAAAACAGGTACGACATTAATAAAGCAAATCAAGTAGAGAAATATAAGAAGAGGGTACATGAGACAGAGCTCCCTTGTGTTACTTGTAACTACAAGGGACAATTACAACAATCGAAGCATTAAAACCAGATTATAAAACATAACTAATTATGTCTAGGTAATTTAGGGCCTAAGGTTATTACCATTTACAAACAAAACTACGTAAATTAAGGCCACAGCACTCGATAAGTATAAATCAGGTAATTTCTGGTAATTACAAGGTAATCATATTTAATAATTGCATTTAGAGCTTTTTTTTTATAGTTTCACAGATAGACAGTTATGTGAGGAAAGCTACACTGGTGAGTATCACATATAATTGATAATCAAAAATTAATAATAGCCATCAAAATCATCCTCTTATGGTGTATGCAGGCTTGAGTGATGCTCACTGGGAAAGCCAGTCCTGTCTGCTGGATGATACAGTTTTCTTCTCCAGCGAGGCCATTTGGCTCGCTTGGAATATTCATACAGTCTGGGTAACACTGTGATGAAGGATGAGTGTTGCTATGGTAACACTGTGTAAGAGGGTGGATGGTGGTGTCATGTATGATAAAAACTATGATGAGGGTAGAGGTATGTTCTGATAAACACTGTTGAAAGGGTAGAGGTGTTATTTTGGCAACAGATTGGTTTTCCTAGATTTTTATGGCAAAAAAACAAGTTTACATTCTACTTACTTGGCACAAAACACCCTTGGCATTTTAAAGCAAAACTCGCAGATGCCTCAAAAAGTGGGTAGCCTGGTTACAAGCCATGTTTTTCCAAGTTCCGCTTGTTTTCTTCGTGGTGGATTGATTAGATATAAAATCGCTGTTTGGTCTAGGACACACATGAGGAGAATGAAGCAACTCGGGAAACCATGGTCTAAGGTTCAGTAGTGTCCCGGGCGATTGTGAAGAAACATGCTTGTAACCAGGCTGCCCCGACTTTTTTTTAGGCATCTGTAGCTTAGTGGTCTAAGGCGTCACATGAGGGAGCTATGCCTCTTCCTAAACGTGGGTTCGAATCCCAAATGACCGCGAATCTTTGTATGTATATACACTGGTTTACTTCTTGTGGCTGCATTGATATACCACAGAGGGGGAATCCAAAAAACTTTGATCCGAGGAGATGGAGTCTTTGTATTATCGAGAAAACTTGATCCATGGAGATGGAGTCTTTGTATTTATCGAGAAAAGCTTGATCCAAGGAGAAGGAGACTTTGATTTCGAGAAAATTTTGATCCGAGGAATTGGAGTCTTTGTATTATCGAGAAAAACTTTGATCCAAGGAGATGGAGACTTTGATTTCGAGAAAAATTTGATCCGAGGAATTGGAGTCTTTGATATCGAGAAAAAAAATCGAAAAAATTTGGGATGGGGGTGAAAGTGGGAGGGGGGAACCTCAAAAATTTGATTCGAGGAGAGCACAATAAAATGAAATTAAAAAAAAATTTGAAAAAATCGGAAAAAAATTCGGGGCGCGGGGGCGATCCGGACGACGCTGCAGAAGGCGCAGCAGAAGGCGCGGTCGGGCGTCGCGCCCGAGGCGCGGCGGGGCGGGTGGGGAGGCGCGGGTGGGGGTCGTGGGCGGGGGTCGTGGGCGGGGGTCGTGGGCGGGGTTAAGGTCATTAGCACATACGTGTGAAAAAAATCATTAGCACATAGGTGTGGAAAAGGTCATTAGCACATAGGTGTGAAAAAGGGACCGCTCAGCCGCAGCCCTTTAGGGAGGAAGCCACTGAGTGGAGGAAGCCACTGAGAGGTAGGGACCGCTCAGCCGCCTCCGGGTACTACTTATTATATATATATATATATATATATATATATATTTTATATATATATATATAATATATATATATAAAATATATATATATATATATGTCGTGCCGAACATGTAAAACTGGTCAATTAGCAAGAACTCGTTGTTAGGTAAGACACATCAATCAACTTCGACAACTTCCACTAGCAAGAACTCATTTAAAATTAAGTCATTTCTAAAATTTTCTCTTATACTTTTAAAGATATATTTTTTTCATTATTGTTAATGTAAAAATTTTTAATTTTGCACCAAAAGAATCTTAGAAAACTTTCCTAACCTTATTATAACAAGAACAACTTATTTTAGCCTAGCCCAATTTTATATATTTTAGATTTGTTTACAATAATTTAATACTAAACAAGCACAGTGAAATATATTTTTTTCGTCAGGTTCAGAATGATTTTGGCGAAATTATTGCATACACAAATTGTCGCTTGTCTTTTATGGCAAGATGAGCGTTGCTATTTAAGCCAAGATCACAAGTTCTGCCTATTCGGCACGACACACACATATATATTATATATATATATATATATATATATATATATATATATATATATATATATATAATATATATTATATATATATATATATATATATACAAGGAATTCGCAAGAGCAGGAGAAATATACACAAGCACTGATCTCTGGCTGAAGGAGAATCGAACCTACGAACCTTGGAACAAGGTACGCAGTGCTTTACCAATCTACCACACTGGACCAATACCTTGGAGTCCAGCTTGTGCTGGAAGCTGGCCGCCTTGGATCAAAGTCTAGCGCAAGCTGAACTCCAAGGTATTGGTCCAGTGTGGAAAGATTGGTAAAACAAATGCATACCTTGTACAAAGGTTCGTAGGTTCGAGTCTCCTTCAGCCAGAGATTAGTGTTTGTATATATATATATAATATATATATATATATATATATATATATATATATATATATATATATATATATATATATATATATATATATATATATAGAGAGAGAGAGAGAGAGAGAGAGATAGATGGATACATAGATAATGGAAGGTAATGGAGATCAATTCAGGCAGGTAGGTCCATGAAGGCATCCTTCAAGGGAAGAGTGTCAGCCAAGGGCCGCTGACTTCACTAACAGATGCCAGATAACAAAGCAGAAAAAGACAACCAGCTCATATTGCTAATGACTTTTCAAGAATCAAGAACGAGCCAACAAACTTCAGTATGTTTTATTACAAAGGAACAATAACTCTTACTCGTGTTTGTGGCATTGTTTTTCTCATAAGTTCTGGATATTCATAAATTAGCATCATGAATCAAGCACACTTAATAAAAGAAATTGCCAATTTTTCTAGTTCTAAAAAGCTTAGTAATCAATAAAAATATATTTTAATGAGATTTTTTTTATTCAAGGAATAACTTAGCAGTGTTATGGAGCCTTTCCTGGTTACTGAAATTTCTTCTTGTTATTAAATTCGTGATACCTGTGTGACAATGAAAAATTCATCTGTAGAGCTCAGTTTAACATCAGTAAAAGGCCGATACAGTTCCTACTGCATTAGCAAATGCTATTGTTACCTGTACAGTACACAGAAAATTGGTATTAAGGAAAACAGAAAATGGATGGACTCAAAAAAAAAAAATTGGTTCCTACCTCATCCCATGTTCAACTGTCTATATGAAAATCTGGGTTCTTTTCTTTCCCAAACATGCTTATAATGGCCACAGGGTATGGACTGGCGTAAAGGATTCAGAAATCAATGGCGACTCACTAGGAGGACTAACACACCATGGAAGGTGATGGAGGGTTCTTCCACAATTGAACTAACATAGCTATTAATCCATAAATGATCCATAAGTGCAGTGTATAAATGGTTTAGAAAACCTATAGATACGACCTACTTAAGTATTAATAAGGACGTGCTTTGTATGGGCCAGTGGGCCTTCTGCAGTGTTCCTCCATTTTTATGTTCTTATGTACTTCCACTAATGATCTTCTCCACTGGTGACGCCGCTACCACTGCTCCACCTCACCTATCATCAGTATATAAGCTCCATCTCCGCGAATATGCTGCACTTTTGTTAAAACTCATGGACTGAGTACACCGACTCTAGGCAGAGGGACTGATTACCTCAAACTACTCCTCATCTTTCACCTTTCTCTTCATTAGACCGACGAAGCCATTGCATGAAGAAACAGACTAAAGATTCCCAAATGTTGTACAAGTGTCTCATTGATCTAACACAGTGTTGACGGGTCTAACAAAGGCCGAAACATCAAATTTTAGCTTATAGCAGTCAGTTGTCGTCGATATGTCTGGGTACAAACATGACATTTAAAACAGTCCAGAGAATTCGTGAAAATATCTATCATAAATACATCTAGTGTTAACATACCTAAGCTATTATTATATCTCCTCTATACTTGACTGAAGAAACCCACTGCGTAGGCGAAACATTTCAGTAAACAGTAAAGATACCCAACTGCTGCACGTGTGTCTTACATTTCAACTTGTCTGTATTATATACCATATTATATACCATATTATATACCATATTATATACCATATTATATACCATATTCATCATAAAGTTTGACAGAATTGATCCCAGGAATCAGAAATGTGTTAAAATTATTTAGCCTGTTGCATTGCTCCTCCTCTTATATAGGAAAGCATTGGTTTGGTAACAGAGTTGTTGATAAATGGAACAAACTCCCGAGTATTGTTATTGAAGCTAAAACCTTGTGTAGCTTTAAAAATAGGTTAGATAAGTACCAGAGCGGGTGTGGGTAGGTGTGAGTTTCATCTGCCTAGGATGGGCCAGTAGGCCTTCTGCAGCGCTCTTTCCTTTTTATGTTATTATGGTCTTAAGTATTAATAAGAAGTCCTGAATTAGGTAATAATTAAACAGATAACTGTGTCATCAAGGTACGTCATTGATGCCAACAAGGTATATCAGTGATGTCAACAAGGTATATCAGTGATGTCAACAAGGTATATCAGTGATATCAACAAGGCATATCAGTGATGTTAATAAGGGATATCAGTGGTGTCAACAAGGGATATCAGTGATGTCAACAAGGTATAACAGTGATGTAAACAAGTCAGGTTAACTGGAGGGACAAATTTACTCTTGCCTCTGACGTCAAAACATATGCCGATGTCAACATGTTGGTAGCCAATCACTGGGTGACATTATCAACACCTCTCTCATGGAGGTGCTCCCCCTCCTCATTATAATGGCCTCGCCTTGCCTCCCTCCTGGGGACCCCCCCCCCACATCATAATAGCCTCACCTCTGCCTTAGTTTTGAGTTCAATTCTGGAAAGTGGCAAGAGTTGTACTTGCACTATACTGTCACCTCAGCCACTCTTGTTATTTTAGAACTATTCTGGGAGTGTTACCTTAACAAACAACACTCTGAATATCTGCATATGAATGGGATTGTCATGGTCACTCGCCCACACTACTCTGCCCGACCCTCTCTTACTGTCTCCTCACTTCTCATTCCTTCTATCTCGAGACTTGATGGTCCTCGAGGAACCGAGGCGTCATCTAGAGATTTATCTTCAAAATTATATATATAAATATATATATATATAATAATATATATATATATATATATAAAATATATATTATATATATTATATAATATATATATTATATATATATATATATACATCATTTACCAAACTGCGGCAGGCCAGAACTCGACCCTACGAAACTTATACAGCCTCCAGAGACAGCACAATGTACGCATCGCCTTACCACTTGAGCCAGCGATCCTACAAGAATCACGCATGCAGCTGAGCTATATGTTTTTCTCGTGATCTGATGACACTCGTGGCAGTGGTATCTTGATACCTTATACCTATGGAGGCGGTATAAGGTTCGTAGGGTTGAGTCCTGGCCTGCCGCAGTTTGGTAAATGATTTAAAATCACTTGTTTCGTGATTTCATTGTTATATAGACTGCTTGTTGAGGTGGGTATTCAAACAGGAGGAGACTGAAATTAATCCTCGAGATACCACTGCCACGAGTGTCCTCGGATCACGAGAAAAACATGTAGCTCAGCTGCATGCGCGATTCTTGTAGGATCGCTGGCTCAAGTGGTAAGGCGATGCGACATTGTGCTGTCTCTGAAGGCGGTATAAGGTTCGTAGGGTCGAGTTCTGGCCTGCTGCAGACGTTCTAACATTATCTGGAAGCCAATAACATCCTCTGATCCACCATACCGCTCAAACAACGGGAAGATCTCAAGAATTCTGAAAAAAACTTTGTTCACCTGTGTGTGACAAATCTGTGGATCGAGATGTAACCAGTAAAGATGACCTAAGTGTATGCGCCTGTTTCCTTTCATCCTCATTATCAGTATTACTATACCTTCTGTTTTCATCACCTGTTGAGTCGATTCTCCCTGCTTCATCCCTCTCATCCTCCCCTCCCTCTTACTACCCATTTTCTTGCTCCCTCCCTCCTCACTTGTTCTTCCTCAATCTCCCTTTGCTTTCTTCTCTTCTCTCTACCTTTTTCTTCCTCTCTCATTCTCCGTGCTTGTCTCCCAGCGTTGCTTCCATCACCTACCGTTGGTGGACGTGGGAGCCTCGTGGCCCGTGCCACACTCGCGCCCACGCTAAAAGCCGTATTAATGAAAGATTTTGTGCTCACTCCGTTCGTAAGAGCGCCGTCTGCCGTTTGCCACTTTCGTTACCACTTAAGATAATGGTGGGAGAGATTTTTGTCCTGGAGACCAAAAAGATGGAAATAATGGGAGGGGAGGTAGAGGGAAGGGAGCTTTTTTATTTTAGTTAAGTAACATTGCATACATCAACAGCGTGCTGTTACTCGTTTCTACACGAGCCTCATAGCGGGAACAAAAACTAATTATTTTTCCCTACCGTATCATGCAGTGTGGCATGCAAAGAGTATGTTACAATTTATTCTGTGTATATCACACTCTCACATAGGCTGCCTTCCAAGCAGCGAACCGGGTGCTAAGGGTTTAACGATTATTAAGGTACCCGTCGTTAAATCAGTACCTTGGTTCATTGTCCAATCGCAAGCGAGCCCGCCAAATACTGAGGCATTGTGGTTTCACTAGCGGTCAGCATTTGCCAGACTTGCCTACCTGCTGGTTGAGTATGGTGCTCTCTCTCTCTCTCTCTCTTTCTCTCTCTCTGGCTTTTGCTTTTTGCCATTCTGTCACCGTCGTGTGGTACGCTTGCTATTCATTTTCTGTTCATAGTGTACATAAGTGTACGTACTTGTATATATCTGGCAAATTATATCTGGTGAAGGAAATACATGTTATATACTGGTGCTGAGTATCTTTTGCTCCAAAACCCATTACCGACCAGGTCATAGGCTATTCATTACCTGTGTTCGTAATCTGGGGGCCTGTTCGGGAGATGAACCCGGGACCTCTCCCATACCCCTAGATGGGCTAGATACATACGTAGCTGAAATCGTCAGCCTCAGCTGGAAGGCGTCAGTAGGTTACTAAGAATACCAAATGTTCCAATATTCTAGTATTCAAATATTTCATTATTTTTCAGCTACAGGAGTGTCAAAAGTTTCGTTGTAACAGAGCTGGAATTACTATTACTTGAGCATTACCGGTTCTCAAGATGGCTTATTTCATACACAGGAGAACTTTTTTTTTTAAGATATCCACAGCTGGCCAACAAAAATGTATAAGTGAACAGTAAAAAATGAGTGTGGGGAAACAAAGTAAATCTGGATAGGAAATGAGGGAGGAGGGTGTGGTAAGGTAGGGAGGGAGGGAGGGTAGGGAGGACATAGAGGATTAGGGAGAGGCAGGGATGGTGGTATAGAAGGGGAAGGGAGGAAAGTGACGGTCTTGTAGGTTAGGGGAAGATGTGTGAATAAGTAGTTCAGAGAACTGACAAGTTGATAAATTAGAGACATATGCAACATTTGGGTATCTTTATTGAGGACACGTTTCGCCACACAGTGGCTTCATCAGTCCATACAAAGGAGAATGATGAAGAACAGGAGGAGTTTGAGGTGATCAGTCCCTCAACCTTGAGTCGATGTAATCAGTCCATCAGTCTTCAAAAGATTGATGGACTGATTACATCGACTCAAGGCTGAGTCGGAAGGGAAGATATGTGGTGGAGGTAGAGAAGAAACTGTTGAGGAGGAAGGAGGGAAAGGGAGTAGAGGGCCAATATTGCAAAAACTTTTTGACATTGTTGAACTGTTTGTGTTCACATGAGGCGAGGAATGTTCATGGTTTATAGTCTTCAATCTCATAATTTGTTATATAATATATTTAACTCACTCGGGGACACAAGCGCCTTCCACGAACTCTAAAAACTATCACAAGCACGTTTATTTCGGTATATACGAATCCATTACGTAATCACACAGTAACGTCTGTTATGTCATATACAAATCCGTCACATTAACACGCCATTTTATTATGCACATATTCTTCACGAGTCTCGCTACACACGACTGCCTTCTAATTTACTTTCAAAACAAACCTTTCTCAAAAACCTTCGCCTTGGCCAGTTTCTTTAATTCATCACGAAACAAGTGGAAAATTCCAACTGTGGATGCCAGACACACTGTAATTGGTCAGTGAGACTTGTGCTAAGGTCCTCCACCTCTCACATTACTCAAAAAACAACTTGGTGTTAAGATTTCTGTTCCTCTTTAACATGATAGAAGATACACAAATGCAGTTAGTCGGAACCGAGTGCTCGAAATGTCGTTAATAAAACCTATTGTAAGGCGATATGTTTCAACAAAGCCCACGATGTCGGAGAAACTTCGTCAATAAAGGCTACTGTGTGGGCCAAACTTAGTCAATAAAACTCACTGTGTGGGGGAAATGTCATCAATCCATTTACATTCATATGTGTGGCGTTGTGAGCCTTGTGTGTTACCCCTCACCCAGGAGAAACCGAAGGTAGGTAGGTAGGTATAAGGTTTGTCAGGAAACAGGACAAGTGTTTCCTGACGCGGGTCTTAGTTATATGACGACCCACAGCTGGAGCTTTTGGTCATCAGGCCGAGGCCTTTCGCTGGCTTACCGTTCCACCCCTTTCAAGTGTATGGTTATGATTATAACAATTTTATGTCACTATTAAGAGACCGAAGGGAAGTCCAGCTCGATTTTAAATGTTGTGGGTTTGTTGTCAACTGTTACTTTTATTCTTCACTTGTACTTATATATACACACAAAAGTGTGTATTTAAATGTGCACGGAAGAATGTTTTAAGTGAGGTTTGTAAAAATAGTGTGCGTTATATTATGCTAAAGAGAGTACTAACTGGTATCATTGTGTCTGCAGATGCACGCTGGTCTGGTGAGCGTGAGTGATGGCAAGTCGAAGCCTCAACCCATGAAGCTGATCCTGACTTCGGACTCCCTGGTCCTCCAGCGAGAGCAACTCGTCATCAGCACCAAGAACCTCGAAGCTAATGGTCCTGATGCCAGGGTGAGTACCCGAGTTAGTAGCCTGGTTACATGTACGTCATGAGACTAGGCTCAAGGGCTGATACTTTGCCTAGTAACATGAATATAGAGGCTGGTAATGTGGATA
This sequence comes from Cherax quadricarinatus, assembly GCF_026875155.1. Lineage (NCBI taxonomy): Eukaryota > Metazoa > Arthropoda > Malacostraca > Decapoda > Parastacidae > Cherax > Cherax quadricarinatus. The sequence continues at coordinate 24,975,524 of NC_069419.1, forward strand.
CCGTGTCCAGTAACGTGGATACCATGTCTGGTAATAATGTCTAAAAATGTTCGTATTATGCCTAGTAATCCTTCACCAACACGACACATCCTTCACCACCACGACATATCCATCACATCCGCGACACATACATAACCTGGTTACCTGGAGGTTATTCCGGGGATCAACGCCCCCGCGGCCCGGTCCATGACCAGGCCTCCCGATGGATCAGGGCCTGATCAACTAGGCGATCGTCACGAGACGATCATCACCATCACAATGCATTCATCACCAATAAGTCACAGACATCACATACACACACATCAGTATATGTGTACTGACCACTGATCCATGCTATAGAATGTGGCTATAGCGCCCGGGTAATTACTCTTGTATTAAAGGGGTTGACCACTACCTAACCCAGTCTCTTACCGACTCTAAGCTGATCGTGAGCAGCAATTATGGTAATGTGTTGTCTTCTCTCACCTATTGTCTCGGTGTTCTCATAGTCTCCTGTCTTGTGACTGCCATGGACTCTTATACTCTACAACGCTCCCTTCAACCTGACGTTTTCATCTCTGTGTTGAGTATAATTAAATAAATTTCCGTGTTCCGGGATGATCATGATGACAAACACACCGGAATGTTTGCTAGGCCAGTTTTGCAAGTGACAGCAGCCTAGACGGCTGAACATACACGTCCAGGATATTGATTTCCCACAACATAGAGAGCCGCCAGAGGGATGGAGAGGCGGCTTTGCAAATTGGCTATTCACTGACTCCCTCTACATGGCAGAGCTTCGTTACGGCCCCCATTCCCCTTCAGTTCCACCAAAATGATTCGGCCACTGGTGATGTTATATGAGTGCCAGCGAGCGGGGGTTTCAATTATGTGTTCGGTTAATGTATGTACGGTAGTTACGTCTGTTGACTGTTAGTGTGTGTGACCCCTCTTCCAGGATCCCCCGGGCAGCATTCTTGTGCACAGTGAAAGACTCACAACTATAAGGGCAGTATTGTTGTACATAACAAAAGGCTCACAGCTGTGTCTAAACGGCAATGAACCGTGATCTAGGTGCAAAACAAGCTAGCTGGGTTATGGCTTCATTACTCGAGTTCCAGCTTTGACCAAATACTGGCAGACATTGCTGCTCTTGTTGCCAAACTTGACACTGGTGGACAATACTGCTCTCTGCTGCAGTGCTATAATACTGGTGTACAACACTGCCCTCTGCTGCAGCGCTATAATACTGGCGGATGTTACTGCTCTCTGCTGCAGCGCTATAACACTGGCGGATGTTACTGCTCTCTGCTGCATGGCAACACAAAATTAGAATAAGCGCCAGGAGGTGATTTTCTCTGTAACAAACATTTCAGTTCATTAAATTGACGTAATAAAGAGTTAAGTTGCTATACCACGAGAGTAGTTAAACTGTTTTAAACAGAAATAAACAATTAGAAATAAGCAATTGTTCTTTTTTATTCTCTCTCTCTCTCTCTCTCTCTCTCTCTCTCTTTTGTCTCTTTCTTTCTCTCTCTTTCTCTCTCTCTCCAAAATCAAACGATTGCATTTCTGTTGGGAATTAAAATTTATGAATTCTGAGAAATTCTGAAAAATTGCTTTATTTTCGTCAGGAGACAGAACACATGTCTCCTGACGCTGGTCTACTGACTCGTGTCTTCTGACGCGGGTCCCCTGACGCGGGTCCCCTGACACGGGTCCCCTGACACGGGTCCCCTGACACGGGTCCCCTGACACGGGTCCCCTGACACGGGTCCCCTGACACGGGTCCCCTGACACGGGTCCCCTGACACGGGTCCCCTGACATATATATAGAATTTTAGAGAAAATTATTTCAATAATTTGTTCTGTGATCGATGTAGAGTTTTCACATTAATGTTGCAATTAGTTTTTAATTAAAAAGTCCATGAATCTTATTTTTTATAAAGAGATTCGCAAAGTACCTAGAAGGATTTTTTCTTGTGTGTGTGTGTGTGTGTGTGTGTGTGTGTGTGTGTGTTGTTGTTTTGTTGTGTGTGTGTGTGTGTGTGTGTGTGTGTGTGTGTGTTGTGTGTTGTGTGTGGTATGTGTGTGTGTGTGTGTGTGTGTGTGTATGTGGTTGTGTGTGTGTGTGTGTGTATGTGTATGTGTGTGTATGTGTGTGTGTGTGTGTGTGTGTGTGTGTGTGTGTGTGTATGTGTATGTGTGTGTATGTGTGTGTATGTGTGTGTATGTGTGTGTGTGTGTGTGTGTGTGTGTGTGTATGTGTATGTGTATGTGTGTGTGTGTGTGTGTGTGTATGTGTGTGTGTGTGTGTGTGTGTGTGTGTGTGTGTGTATGTGTGTGTGTATGTGTGTGTGTGTGTGTGTGTGTATGTGTGTGTGTATGTGTGTGTGTGTGTGTGTGTGCATGTGTGTGTGCATGTGCGCATGCGTGCGCGTGCATGCGCGTGTGTGTGTGTGTATGTGTGTGTGTGTGTGTGTGTGTGCATGTGTGTGTGCATGTGCGCATGCGTGCGCGTGCATGCGCGTGTGTGTGTGTGTTTGTGTGTGTACTCACCTAATTGTACTCACCTAATTGTGGTTGCAGGGGTCGAGACTCAGCTCCTGGACCCGCCTCTTCACTGATCGCTACTGGATCCTCTCTCTCTCTGCTTCCTGAGCTTTGTCATACCTCTTCTTAAAATTATGTATGGTTCCTGCCTCCACTACTTCACTTGCTACGCTATTCCACTTGCTGACAACTCTATGACTGAAGAAATACTTCCTAACCTCCATGTGACTCGTCTGAGTCTTCAGCTTCCAGTTGTGACCCCTTGTCCCTGTGTCCCCTCTCTGGAACATCCTGTCTCTGTCCACCTTGTCTATTCCCCGCAGTATCTTGTATGTCGTTATCATGTCTCCCCTGACCCTTCTGTCCTCCAGTGTCGTCAGTCCGATTTCCCTTAACCTTTCCTCGTACGACATTCCCTTGAGCTCTGGGACTAGCCTTGTTGCAAACCTTTGTACTTTCTCTAACTTCTTGACGTGCTTGACCAGGTGTGGGTTCAAGACTGGTGCTGCATACTCCAGTATGGGCCTAACATACACAGTGTACAGTGTCTTGAACGATTCCTTATTAAGGAAATCGGAACGCTATTCTCAGGTTTGCCAGGCGCCCGTATGCTGCAGCGGTTATTTGGTTGATGTGTGCCTCCGGTGATGTGCTCGGTGTTATGGTCACCCCAAGGTCTTTCTCCCTGAGTGAGGTCTGTAGTCTTTGTCCACCTAGCCTATACTCTGTCTGCGGTCTTCTTTGCCCCTCCCCAATCTTCATGACTTTGCATTTGGCTGGATTGAATTCGAGAAGCCAGTTGCTGGACCACATGTCCAGCCTGTCCAGGTCTCTTTGCAGTCCTGCCTCATCCTCGTCCGATTTAATTCTTCTCATCAACTTCACGTCATCTGCGAACAGGGACACTTCAGAGTCTATTCCTTCCATCATGTCGTTCACATATATCAAAAATAGCACTGGTCCTAGAACTGACCCCTGTGGGACCCCGCTCGTAACAGGCGCCCACTGTGATACCTCTTCACGTACCATGACTCGTTGCTGCCTCCCTGTCAGGTATTCCCTTATCCATTGCAGTGCCCTCCCTTTTACGTGCGCCTGATCCTCCAGCTTCTGCACTAATCTTTTGTGGGGAACTGTGTCAAAGGCCTTCCTGCAGTCTAGGAAAACGTAATCTACCCACCCCTCTCTCTCGTGTCTTACTTCTGTTACCTTGTCATAAAACTCCAGGAGGTTTGTGATACAAGATTTGCCTTCCATGAACCCATGCTGGTTTTCATTTATAATCTTGTTCCTTTCCAGGTGTTCGACCACTCTCCTCCTGATAATCTTCTCCATGACTTTGCACACAATACATGTCAGAGACACAGGTCTGTAGTTTAGTGCCTCGTTTCTGTTTCCTTTCTTAAATATGGGGACTACATTAGCTGTCTTCCATATCTCAGGTAGTTGCCCAGTTTCAAGGGATGTGTTGAAGATTGTGGTTAGAGGCACGCACACATCTCTGCTCCTTCTCTAAGAACCCATGGGGAGATGTTGTCCGGTCCCATCGCCTTTGAGGTGTCAAGGTCACTTAAGAGCTTCTTCACCTCCTCCTCAGTTGTTCGTATGTCATCCAACACTTGTTGGTATATTCCCTCTTGATGTTCCCTTCTGTGCTGTCTTCCCACAGCCCTTCCTGTCTCTACTGTAAAAACTTCCTTAAATCTCCTGTTCAGCTCCTCACATACCTCCTGATCATTTCTTGTGAGTTCTCCACCTTCTGTCCTTAATCTGATCACCTGGTCTTTGACTGTTGTCTTCCTCCTGATGTGGCTATACAACAGTTTCGGGTCAGTCTTGATTCTCGATGCTATGTCATTTTCATACTGTCGCTGGGCCTCCCTCCTTACCTGTGCGTACTCATTCCTGGCTCTGCGACTGATCTCCCTATTTTCGTGTATTCTCTGCCTTCTGTACTTTTTCCATTCTCTATTGCATTTTGTTTTTGCCTCCTTACACCGTCGGGTAAACCAGGGGCTCGTTCTGATCTTCCCGTTGTTACTGTTGCCCTTGGGAATAAACCTTTCCACTGCCTCCTTGCATTTTGTTGTTACATATTCCATCATTTCATTTACTGGCTTTCCTGCCAGTTCTCTGTCCCACTGGACCTCCCGCAGGAAGTTCTTCAACCCTATGTAGTCCCCTCTTTTATAGTCAGGCTTTTCCCATTCAACTCCTGTTATTCTCTCCACTTGCAGCTCTACTATGTATTCAAAGCACAGAACCACGTGGTCGCTAGCTCCTAGGGGACTCTCATGCTTGATGTCCTCAATATCTGAGCTGCCCAGGGTGAACACAAGGTCCAATCTTGCTGGTTCATCCTCCCCTCTCACTCTGGTAGTGTCCTTAACATGTTGGTGCATGAGGTTTTCCAGCACCACGTCCAACATCCTGGCTCTCCATGTTTCGGGACCCCCCATGTGGCTCCAAGTTTTCCCAGTCAATCTCCCTGTGGTTGAAATCCCCCATAACCAGCAACTTTGCTCTGCTGGAGTGAGCTCTTCTTGCCACCTCAGCAAGTGTGTCCACCATTGCTCTGTTGCTCTCTTCATATTCCTCTCTTGGCCTCCTGCAGTTCTGTGGTGGATTATACATCACTGCAATGACCACTTTGTGTTCCCCAGACTGAAGTGTACCTGCTATGTAGTCTCTTTCTCCCGTCTCATCTATTCCTTCCATTTTCTCGAATTTCCATCTGTTTTTTACGAGCAGAGCAACCCCACCTCCCCCCTGCCCCTTCTATCTTTCCTCATGATCTGGTATCCTGGTTGGAAAATTGCATCTGTTATTGTCTCCATGAGTTTTGTTTCTGTAACTGCTATGATGTCTGGGGACTTCTCATTGATTCTTTCTTGCCATTCCTCATGTTTATTCGTTAATCCATCTGCATTTGTGTACCAAACCTTCAACTTCTGTTCTAATACTGTAACTGTGGTGCGGGGGGTGGAAACAGAGGGATCGGTGTGTGATGGTTGGTTTGGATTGTTCAGTTGCCTTGGGGGTGTCGTGGCTGGAGTCCTTCTGCAGGTGTTTCTGGGAGGTGCGCTTGTCCTTCCATTTGATCCTGAATTATTCTGCTCTTTTTCATTTCCTCCCATTTCTCCTTTCGTTTTTGAACTCTCTCTTTCATTGTCTTCCTTTCGTCCTGTGTTCTGTGTGTGTGTACTCACCTATTTGTACTCACCTATTTGTGGTTGCAGGGGTCGAGTCACAGCTCCTGGCCCCGCCTCTTTGCTGATTGCTACTAGGTCCTCTCTCTCTCTGCCCCATGAGCTCTATCATACCTCGCCTTAAAACTATGTATGGTTCCCGCCTCCACTACGTCACTTTCTAGGCTATTCCACGGCCTGACTACTCTATGACTGAAGAAATACTTCCTAACATCCCTTTGATTCATCTGAGCCTTCAACTTCCAATTGTGACCTCTTGTGTCTGTGTCCCTTCTCTGGAACATCCCGTCTTTGTCCACCTTGTCTATTCTGCGCAGTATTTTATGTGTCGTTATCATGTCTCCCCTGACCCTCCTGTCCTCCAGTGTCGTCAGGCCGATTTCCCTCAACCTTTCATCGTAGGACAATCCCCGTAGCTCTGGGACTAGTCTTGTTGCAAACCTTTGCACTTTCTCTAATTTCTTGACGTGCTTGACTAGGTGTGGATTCCAAACTGGGCCTGACGTAAATGGTATACAGAGTCTTAAACGAATCCTTACTGAGGTATCGGAACGCTATCCGAAGGTTTGCCAGGCGCCCGTATGCTGCAGCAGTTATCTGATTGATGTGCGCCTCAGGAGATATGCTCGGTGTTATACTCACCCCGAGATCTTTTTCCTTGAGGGAGGTTTGCAGTCTTTGGCCATCTAAACTATATTGTGTCTGCGGTCTTCTTTGCCCTTCCCCAATCTTCATGACTTTGCATTTGGCAGGGTTAAATTCAAGGAGCCAGTTGCTGGACCAGGCTTGTAGCCTGTCCAGGTATCTTTGTAGTCCTGCCTGATCCTCATCCGATTTGATTCTTCTCATTAACTTCGCATCATCTGCAAACAAGGACACTTCTGAGTCTATCCCTTCCGTTATGTCGTTCACATATACCAAGAACAGCACAGGTCCTAGGACTGACCCCTGTGGAACCCCGCTTGTCACAGGCGCCACCTTTGACACTCGTCGCGTACCATGACTCGTTGTTGCCTCCCTGTCAGGTATTCTCTGATCCATTGCAGTGCCTTTTCCTGTTATGTGTGCTGATCCTCTAGCTTTTGCAGTAACCTCTTGTGAGGAACTATGTCGAAGGCCTTCTTGCAGTCCAAAAATATGCAGTCGATCCACCCCTCTCTCTCTTGTCTTACTTCTGTCACTTGTCATTAAAACTCTAGTAGGTTTGTGACACAGGATTTTCCTTCCTGAAACCGTGCTGGTTGTCAATTATACACTTGTTTCTTTCCAGGTGCTCCACCACTCTCCTCCTGATGATCTTCTCCATGACCTTGCATACTATACACGTTAGTGATACAGGTCTGTAGTTTAGTGCCTCATGTGTGTCTCCCTTTTTAAAAATTGGGACTACATTTGCCATTTTCCATACCTCAGGGAGTTGCCCAGTTTCAAATGATGTGTTGAAGATCTTTGTTAATGGCTCACACAATATCTCTGCTCCCTCTTTAAGGACCCATGGAGAGATGTTGTCTGGTCCCACCGCCTTTGAGGTGTCAAGTTCGCATAGCTTCTTCACTTCCTCGTTGGTTATATGTACCTCATCCAGCACTTGCTGGTGTGCCCCCATGTTCTGATTTCTGGAGTCCTACTGGTTTCCACTGTAAATACCTCTTTAAACTTGTGTTGAGCTCCTGACATACCTCTTGCTCGTTTCTTGTGAATTCCCCATCACCCTTCCTCAGTCTGATTACCTGGTCCTTGACTGTTGTTTTCCTCCTGATGTGGCTGTACAACAGCTTCGGGTCAGTCTTTACTTTTGATGCTATGTCATTTTCATATTGTCTCTGAGCCTCCCTTCTTATCTGTGCACATTCGTTTCTGGCTCTTCGGCTAATTTCTTTATTTTCCTGAGTTCTCTGTCTTCTGTACCTTTTCCATTCTCTAGTACACCTAGTTTTTGCCTCCCTACACCTTTGGGTGAACCAATGACTCGTTCTGTTCTTCCCATTATTTCTGTTTCCTTGGGAACAAACCTCTCCTCTGCCTCCTTGCATTTTGTTGCCACATATTCCATCATTTCTTGTGCTGGTTTTCCTGTCAGTTCCCTCTCCCACTGAATGTCTTGAAGGAAGTTCCTCATGCCTGAGTAGTTCTCCCTTTTGTAGTTTGGTTTTTCCCAGCCTATTCCTGCTACTCTCTCCACTTGGAGCTCAACTATGTAGTCGAAGCACAGAACCACATGATCACTAGCTCCCATGGGCCTTTCATACATGATACCCTCGATGTCCGAACTACTCAAGGTGAATACAAGGTCCAGTCTTGCTGGTTCATCCTCTCCTCTCTCTCTGGTAGTGTCTCTAACATGTTGATGCATGAGGTTTTCCAGTACCACATCCATCATCTTGGTCTCCATGTTTCGGGACCCCATGGGGCTTCAGGTTTTCCCAGTCAATCTCCTTGTGATTGAAATCACCCATAACTAGTAACTTTGCTCCCCCTATGTGTGCTCTCCTGGCCACCTCGGCTAGTGTGTCGATCATTGCTCTGTTGCTCTCATCGTATTCTTCTCTTGGCCTCCTGCAGTTCTGTGGTGGGTTGTACATTACTGCAATTATAACCTTATGTCCCTCAGACTGGATTGTTCCTACTAAGTAGTCCCTTTCGCCCGTGCCATCCATTCCTTCCATTTTCTCAAAACCCCACTGGTTTTTAATGAGCAGTGCAACTCCTCCTCCCCCTCTCCTCTCTCTGTCTTTTCTGAGGATTTGATATCCGGATGGAAAGATTGAATCTGTTATTCTGGTGAGTTTTGTTTCTGTGAGTGCTATTATGTCTGGGGATGTCTTCTTGATTCTTTTGTGCCACTCCTCATACTTGTTTGTTATTCCATCTGCATTTGTATACCACACTCTCAACTTCTTTTCTAAGACTGTGGTCTGGGAGATATATTGGGGTTGGGGAAGTGGGAGACCTGGTAAGGAACTATGGGTTGTTGCTGTGGGGGTGGAGTTTGTAATGTAGTGGGTGGGGGCATTGGATGTGGCATGGGTGTTTTGATTTAGAGTGTTTGGTTGCACTGGGGTTGACCTGGTTGGGAGGCTTCTATAGGAAATTGTGAGGGAGGCTGTATTTGATCTTCTTCCTGGGTCTCGGATCTCCTGTCTTTCTTCTCCATCCCCTCTCTTTCCTCCTTTCGCCTTTGTACCATCTCTCTCAGTTTCTGCCTTTCTTCTTGTGTTCTGTCGCGGTCGAGATACACCTTCCTGTATGCCGGCATGTCCCTTAATCGTGCTTTCTCCTGCAGGATCCTGGTCCGAGTCGCTTCTGCTTTGAAGGTCACTTTCACTGGCCAGGTTCTTTTTTTTACTAACCCCCCTATTCTCCGAAAATTTTCCAGCTGGGTCATGTCGTCTTCTCCTATTGCTTTCATGATGCTTTCAATTGCTTTTTTTCCCCTTGTTTTCTTGCTTCATATGTTTCCCCTTCAACTTCCTGGAGCCCATAAACAAAGACTGACCTCGCCCTTTCATTCTCCCACTGCATATCCCTGTGTATCCCCTCATTTAATTTGGTTTCCTCCACTGCAGCTTTCCTTTCATCAGTTTCACTGGCTAATGTACTTGGGCTCAGTGGCCTGTCATTTTCCCTTCTCGGCTTTCCTTGGGCTCTGTTGTTGTCTGTTAGGGCCTCCACATATAGCTTAACTCTTTCATTTACTACAGTCTCCTCTGATAGACCTTCTCCATGCAGTTGTGCCCCTTCTTTCCCTACTGTGTGTATGTGCGTGTGTGTGTGTGTGTGTGAGGGAGGGATGGTTAGGGGGGTAGGTGGTGTGTGTGTGTGTGTGTGTGTGTGTGTGTGTGTGTATGTTGGTGCGTGTGCTTGTGTGGGTGTGTATGGTGTGTGTGTGTGTGTGTGTGTGTGTGTGTGTGTGTGTGTGTGTGTGTGGTGTGTGTGTGGTGTGTGTGGTGTGTGTGTGATGTGTGTGTGTGTTTGTGTGTGTGTGTGTGTGCGTGTGTGTGTGGTGTGTGTGTGGTGTGTGTGTGGTGTGTGTGTGATTGTGTGTGTGTGTTTATGTGTGTGTGTGATGTGTGTGTGTGTGTTTGTGTTCACTTATTTGTTCTCGTCTATGTGTATTTGCAGATGTCAAGTGTCAGCGCCTGGCCTCGTCTTATCAATAGTTTCTGATAGGCTCATTCTCTCCTGGCTCCGAGAGCCTTATCGTACCTCATCGTAAAGCTATGTATGGGTCCTGTCTCTAGCACTTCATTCTCCAGGTCATTCTACTTCCTGGCTACTCTCAGACTGAAGAAATACTTCCTAAGGTCCCTGTGACTCCTCAGAGTTTTCAACTTCCAGCTGTTCCCTCGTGTTCCTGTTTTTCATTTCTCAAGTAATGTCCTTATTCGCCCTATCAATTCTTCTGTATTTTGAACATTGTTATATCAACCATAGTCCTTCCCTCCTCCTGTGTCATCAGGCTGAGTTCCCTTAATCTCTCCTCATAGGACATATTCTTTAGCTCCGGGATTTGTCTCGTTGCAGACCTCTGCACTTTCTCCAATTTCCTGAATTGCTGGACCAGGTGTGGGTCCCATACTGATGCTGCACACTCCAATATGAGCCTGAATTACATCGTAAACGGCATCGTGAATGACTGTTGAGAGGTCTTAAAGCTTGTTTTAGATTTACCAGACGAGTATTTGCTGCAGCAGATATTTGATTGATGTGCACCTCAGGTGATATGCTCGGTATAATAATCAACCTAAGGTCCTTCTCCTTGAATGAGGTTAACAGCCTTTGCCGCTGAGCCTGTACTTCGTCTGCGGTCTTTTTTTTTTTTTTTTGCCCATCCCCAAACTTCATAATTTTGCACCTGTTAGGGTTAAACTCCAGCAGCCACTTGTTAAACCAGACCTGCAGCGTGTTCAGATCCATTTGTAGTCTTTCCTGGTCCACTTCTCAAAACTCCATCCAGTCATGATGATTCTACAGTTCAAGATTCCAGTCAAGATGGTTCCATTGATCAAGGATCCAGTCAAGAGAAATCCGTTGCTCAAGGCTCCAAGCCACTGTTTTAAGACACTCCGGACAAGATCCTCCTGATGGTCCATTAACATTACTGGAAGCTTTACTTTTGAAGTCTTGAGACGGCCTCAATTACTCGACAACTGACTGTCTGGTTGTCTCGAGGCAGACGAGAAAGGACTGGAAGAGAGGGCGAGAAAGGGACGAGAGGGCGCCGGTGAAGCGCGAGGGCACGGAAAAGAAGTTTGAGGAGGGTAGGAAAGGGTTAGTTAGAAAGAGGATTGGGCTGGTCTAACTTCTGCTTCATCAACGAGAAAGAGAAGAGGTGAAAGGATTCGTCTCTAAACTATAACCCAGACTCGGAAGTTATGGCCCATGCAGGAGGTTACCTATAGACTTAAAACAGGCAACACAGACCTGGAGAAAAGGAGCAAGCAACACAGACCTGAAAAACAAGAGCAGGAACACAGACTAAAGAAAAGAGCAGGCAACACAGACTGAAAAAAAGAGCAGGCAACACAGACTGAATAAAACAAGGCAACACAGACTTGAAACACAAGAGCAGGCAACTCAGACCTGAAAAACAAGGGCAGGCAACACAGGATATTTACATATGCAAGTCATACACTCGTTCCTCTTTGCCCCCTTTCTATCCTTATCAACTTCATCATCGTGAAATTTGTTTTATTTTTTCTTCTCTCTCCTCATATTTCTCCTTCCTTTCTCCCCTGTCGTACATTCCTGTCTCACTCTTCAAGCCTCTCCTCCTCCTCCTTCTCCTCAACCGCCTGCTCCTCCTCCTCGTATAATATTAGAGTGCAGTAATCAGGTGCTCTGCTTGTCAACTTTGAGGTCCTTCACCATGAATAATGAACCTCACTTACTCTCACTACTCACCTGAGGCGAATGAGAAACTCTGACTTAACACTGGTGCTCCAGACAGACTTTCCTCCTCCGCCTTTTGTTATGCAAAGTGTCGAGGTGTTTCTGGTGAGTGATACTCGTGCTTGGCCCACCTCACCCAGCGGCTTCAGGGCTCCACAGGTAACAAAGATAAGATTGCTGTAAAGATCTTTATTCGTACAACGTTTCACCAAACAGTGGACTTCTACACATGTTTCAAATAAAGGTACAAAGAGTAGTGCCTTTGTTACCAACTGTCGGCACTTTACCATTGTCTCCATCAGGTTGCAATGGTAACAAAGTTGAGCATATGTTCCAATGGTCACCCCGCAACTGTAATGTTCCAGTGGTCACCCCACGACTACAAGGTTCCAGCGGTCATCCCACGGCGGCTCGGAGGTTGAAGCCGTGGGATGACCTTCGAAGCCGATGCGTTCATGAATATTACGGCCGACGTGAGAGAGTTACCAGAGAACTGAGGGATTTTCGTAGAGCTGAGCACACGTATATGAGTGGCACGTGTGCGACCAGAGAAAGCTCTATTTCAAATGCAACTCGCCCTCCCGGGGCTTTATAAGTCCATTGACGGGTGAAATGTTTCCTTAACAAAGTTAACTAACGCTGCACATCTGTCTTCTTTCATCATTTGTTACTATTAAATACCTTGTTGGAAGCAGAACAGAAAACAGTGCAGGAGAAGCTTAGGTTAGGTAAAGTTTGTCAGACAGCAGGACGAGTGTTTCCTGACTCGGGTCTTAGTCATATTATGACCCACAGCTGGAGCTTTTGGTCATCTGACCGAGTCCTTCCGCTGGCTTACCAGTCCACCCATTTAAAAATTATGGTTATAATCATAACCTGACCGTAGATTTAGTGTAGGAGAAGGAAGCTGCAAGGGGTTACGGCTCGGTTTTTCAGGATGTTTCAGGGAAGAGGGGAAGGTAAGTGTCAGAAGTCTCAGTGCACTGGATTGACTACAAGACAAACTCAGAGTAAAGTATGATAAATTATTGATGACAAAGCAATTACTGGAGGGATCCATAGTTTTCAGCCATTGGAAAACATGCAGCCGTAATAGGATCACTGAATGTCTGTCGCTGTTTTCATAGTCTTTGCCAGTTACTCTTCAGAAATTGAGCTTAACTTAACAAAGGCTCTATACTTATATATATATATATATATATATATATATAATATATATATATATATATATATATATATATATATATATATATTAATATATATATTAATGTGTGTGTGTTCAGAATAGTCCTATGGACCTTTTGCAATTCTTTATTAATTCAGTGAAATAATAATTAGCCAGAAGGCTTAATGATATATATCAGACCAACACTTGTACAGAATTCGGTTAAGTGAGATGCTTTCATATTGTTAGAAAAACAATGGATTGCCAGTTATATAAACATATTAATGGGCAATAGGATATTCTTTAAGTCATTGAGAGAGACACTAGTGAATGAACATTGGCAACAAAGATTCGCATTGGGTTCATTAAAATGACAAGTACCAATGTAAACATCAAACAAGAATCAATACTTATCAAAGCAGAATACAACAATGGAGTGTAAAGGACATAAATCAATTAATAGACAACTGTCTGTGTGCCTTGCGGCACTGTTACATTGGTACTAATTTCTAAGTTTGCTTCACTGGTTCTCACTCACTGAGTGAGAGCAATTAGGTCAGTTGAGGGAGTTCGAGTCTCTCAGATATTGTTTATTTATACTGGCTAGAGAAAAAACAGTTAAATAATTAAAGCTTGTGGACACGCTTTAGTTCTCTGTGTAAAATGTTGTAGGATTAGCCAGTAGAGTGACTGCTATGTTTAGATACTGTACCAGTACACGGGTTAACAAGGATGATTTTATTTTGACAATGAATGCAGCACCAGAGGCAAAAGTAATTAATGGAGAATAGGATACAAATGATCCCACGTTGTTCCACAACGCATTAGGGAAGAACCTAGCAAGGAAGAACACAATCTACAATTTACACACATTCTGTGTTTTAGTTCATGCTTAGAGTATAAACCAACAGATGGTGTAGTGAAAGCAGAAGCTCTGTGAAGCAGACTACACCACTAGGAGAATGTTTACCTATGTGCGCCACCTGTCCATGTGCACCATTAGGGAATACTTACACATGTGTGCCACTAGGGAATACTCACACATGTGCATCACCTGTCCATGTGTACCACTTGGGAATACTCACACATATGCACCACCTGTCCATGTGTACCACTTGGGAATACTCACACATGTGCATCACCTGTCCATGTGTACCACTTGGGAATACTTACACATGTGCACCACCTGTCCATGTGTACCACTAGGGAATACTCACACATGTGCACCACCTGTCCATGTGTACCACTTGGGAATACTTACACATGTGCACCACCTGTCTATGTGTACCACTAGGGAATACTCACACATGTGCACCACTAGGGGAACAATCACACGTGTACACAACCAGTACAATAAACAGATATTCAAGTATCTGTTGTTAAATATGTTGAACAATTCCACAATTCTCTCATATTCCTTTAAATTTAATTATCGAATGATACATCAAAGCTTTTTTTCAGCAAGTATAAACTGAGTGAATCAGTTTCAAAATTCGACTGTACAAAGAGATCCGACTGATGCAATTCTCTGTCTTTGTTGACGTTAATATGTGGAGGTTCACATGTACATGTTCACATACAGACACACGTACTCTCTCTCAGTCTGTCTGTCTCTCTGACACACACACACACACACACACACACACACACACACACACACACACACACACACACACACACACACACACACACACTAGAATTTAACCCCGCCAAATGCAAAGTCATGAAGGTCGGAGGAGGGCAAAGAAGACTGCAGACAGAGTATAGGCTAGGTGGCCAAAGGCTGCAAACCTCACTCAAGGAGAAAGACCTAGTGAGTATAATACCGAGTATATCGCCAGAACCACACATTAACCAGATAACTGCTGCGGCATATGGGCGCATGGCAAACCTGAGAATAGCGTTCCGGTACCTCAGTAAGGAATCGTTCAAGACTTTATACACAGTGTACGTCAGGCCCATACTGGAGTACGCAGCACCAGTTTGGAACCCACACCTGGTCAAACACGTCAAGAAATTAGAGAAAGTGCAAAGGTTTGCAACAAGGCTAGTTCCAGAGCTAAGGAGAATGTCCTATGAAGAAAGGTTAAGGGAAATCGGTCTGACAACACTGGAGGACAGGAGGGTCAGGGAAGACATGATAACGACATACAAAATACTGGGGGGAATAAACAAGGTGGACAAAGACAGGATGTTCCAGAGATGGGACACAGAAACAAGGGGTCACAATTGGAAGCTGAAGACTCAGATAAGTCAAGGGGATATTAGGAAGTATTTCTTCAGTCATAGAGTAGTTAGGAAGTGGAATAGTCTGGCAAGCGATGTAGTGGAGGCAGGAACTATACATAGTTTTAAGACGAGGTATGATAAAGCTCATGGGGCAGGGGGAGAGAGGACCTAGTAGCGGTCAGTGAAGAGTCTCGACCCCTGCAACCACAATTAGGTGAGTACACACACACACACACACACACACACACACACACACACACACACACACACACACACACACACACACACACACACACACACAAACTAGAACACCCTCTCTCACACTGACGTAACAAATAACGAACCAGGACACCGATAACTAGAACTCAGGAAGGTCAATAAGACACTGGAAGAAAACACTGGGACATGATTATCTGGAAACCTTTCGGTCCTGTGACTTTCGTCACCTTTAACATGACAGGTCAAGAGTAACAGTAGGAACAGATAAAACCTCACCTTACAACACTCATCTTACAAGACATTAATGTAGTGATGACCTGAGAGACCTGACACTATCTCAGCAGGTTACAGGTATTGGACATGTGAATATTGCAAGAGAGTAGTAGAAGAAAAGTAGAAATAGATACGGATGACCGGAAATGACGGAGATCTGCAGGAGTGGAGGACGCGTTTGACCTGTCTCCACCAGCTGTATTACCCCTGTGTCTCCACCAGCTGTCTTACCCCTGTGTCTCCACTAGCTGTCTTACCCCTGTGCCTCCACCAGCTCTCTTACCCCAGTGTCTCCCCAGCTGTCTTACCCCTGTGTCTCCACCAGCTGTCTTACCCCTGTGTCTCCACCAGCTGTCTTACCCCTGTGTCTCCACCAGCTGTCTTACCCTTGTGTCTCAACCAGCTGTCTTACCCCTGTGTCTCCACCAGTTGTCTTACCCCTATGTCTCCAGCTGTCTTACATTTGTGTCACCACCAGCTGTCTTACCCCTGTGTCTCCCCAGCTGTCTTGCCCCTGAGTCTCCACCAGCTGTCTTACCCCTGTGTTTCCCCCAGCTGTCTTACCCCTGTGTTTCCCCAGCTGTCTTACCCCCGTGTCTCCACCAGCTGTCTTACTCCTGTGTCTCCACCAGCTGTCTTACCCCTGTGTCTCCACCAACTGTCTTACTCCTCTGTCTTCCCCAGCTGTCTTACCCCTGTGTCTCCACCAGCTGTCTTACCCCTGTGTCTCCACCAGCTGTCTTACCCCTGTGTCTCCACTAGCTGTCTTACCTCTGTGTCTCCACCAGCTCTCTTACCCCTGTGTCTCCACCAGCTGTCTTACCCCTGTGTCTCCACCAGCTGTCTTACCCCTGTGTCTCCTGGAGACCTGGAGTTTACCTGGAGAGAGTTCCGGGGGTCAACGCTCCCGCGGCCCGGTCTGTGACCAGGCCTCCTGGGGGATCAGAGCCTTATCAACCAGGCTGTTGCTGCTGGCTGCACGCAAACCAACGTACGAGCCACAGCCCGGCTGGTCAGTAACCGACTTTAGGTGCTTGTCCAGTGCCAGCTTGAAGACTGCCAGGGGTCTGTTGCTACTCCCCCTTATGTATGCTGGGAGGCAGTTGAACAGTCTCGGGTTCCTGACACTTATTGAATGGTCTCTTAACGTGCTAGTGACACCCCTGCTTTTCATTGGGGGGATGTTGCATCGTCTGCCAAGTCTTTCGCTTTCGTAGTGAGTGATTTTCGTGTGCAAGTTCGGTACTAGCCTCTCCAGGATTTTCCAGGTGTATATAATCATGTACCAGCTCTCTTACCCCTGTGTCTCCACCAGCTGTCTTACCCCTGTGTCTCCACCAGCTGTCTTACCCCTGTGTCTCCACCAGCTGTCTTACCCCTGTGTCTCCACCATCTGTCTTACCCCTGTGTCTCCACCAGCTGTCTTACCCCTGTGTCTCCACCAGCTGTCTTACCCATGTGTCTCCACCAGCTGTCTTACCCCTGTGTCTCCACCAGCTGTCTTACCCCTGTGTCTCCACCAGCTGTCTTACCCCTGTGTCTCCACCAGCTGTCTTACCCCTGTGTCTCCACCAGCTGTCTTACCCTGTGTCTCCACCAGCTGTCTTACCCCTGTGTCTCCACTAGCTGTCTTACCCCTGTGTCTCCACCAGCTCTCTTACCCCTGTGTCTCCACCAGCTGTCTTACCCCTGTGTCTCCACTAGCTGTCTTACCCCTGTGTCTCCACCAGCTCTCTTACCCCTGTGTCTCCACCAGCTGTCTTACCCCTGTGTCTCCCCAGCTGTCTTACCCCTGTGTCTCCACCAGCTGTCTTACCCCTGTGTCTCCACCAGCTGTCTTACCCTTGTGTCTCCCAAGCTGTTTTTCCCCTGTGTCTCCACCAGCTGTCTTACCCTTGTGTCTCCACCAGCTGTCTTACCCCTGTGTCTCCACCAGTTGTCTTACCCCTATGTCTCCAGCTGTCTTACCTTTGTGTCTCCACCAGCTGTCTTACCCCTGTGTCTCCCCAGCTGTCTTGCCGCTGTGTCTCCACCAGCTGTCTTACCCCTGTGTCTCCACCAGCTGTCTTACCCCTGTGTCTCCCCCAGCTGTTTTACCCCTGTGTTTCCCCAGCTGTCTTACCCCCGTGTCTCCACCAGCTATCTTACTCCTGTGTCTCCACCAGCTGTCTTACCCCTGTGTCTCCACCAACTGTCTTACTCCTGTGTCTTCCCCAGCTGTCTTACCCCTGTGTCTCCACCAGCTGTCTTACCCCTGTGTCTCCACCAGCTGTCTTACCCCTGTGTCTCCACTAGCTGTCTTACCCCTGTGTCTCCACCAGCTCTCTTACCCCTGTGTCTCCACCAGCTGTCTTACCCCTGTGTCTCAACTAGCTGTCTTACCCCTGTGTCTCCACCAGCTCTCTTACCCCTGTGTCTCCACCAGCTCTCTTACCCCTGTGTCTCCACCAGCTGTCTTACCCCTGTGTCTCCACCAGCTGTCTTACCCCTGGGTATCCACCAGCTGTCTTACCCCTGTGTCTCCATCAGCTGTCTTACCCCTGTGTCTCCACCAGCTGTCTTACCCCTGTGTCTCCACCAGCTGTCTTACCCCTGTGTCTCAACCAGCTGTCTTAGCCCTGTGTCTCCACCAGTTGTCTTACCCCTGTGTCTCCACCAGCTGTCTTACCCCTGTGTCTCCACCAGTTGTCTTACCCCTGTGTCTTGCCTTTCTCTGTCTTCACCAGCTGTCTTGTCTTCCTGTGTGTCTCCACCTTCATCAGATTCCTTCATCTCTCACACTTTCATCATCTTCCTCGTCATTTAACATCTTATTTCCTGTCGTTTTCGTCTCCTTTCCTGTCATTTTCCTTCTCTTCTGTCTCATTTTCATCTTACCCTATTATTTTTTTATTCCTCCTACCTGTTATTTTTCCTCCCAATCCTGTCATTTTCATTTAGTTTATTTTATCTCCTTTCGTATCATTTTCAGTTCCACTACGTCTTTTTAATCTTTATCTAATACGCTGCCTCTTTCGCATCTGCTTTCTATCTTTTAGTTTTCTTTACTGTCTCCTTCACCTCCTTTATCTCCTTCGCTTCCTTCGCTATCTTTCTCCTCATTTTCTTTATTGTCTTCTCCATCTTCTTTGATGTCTTTCATTACATATCTCCTTCCTCCTCTTCACTATCTCTTCCACATCCTTCACTATCAATACCATCCTTACTATCTCCTTCATTATCCATCTCCTTTGCTGCCTTCCTTCTCCCTCACCCTCATTACATATTTCTCCCCTCTTCTTCTTCTTCACCACCTCCTCCATTTCCTTTACTGCGTCTTCCAATTTCACTCTTCACATCATCTTCAATTTCACTTCTCTCCATCTCTTTCGTTGCCTCTCTCTTACATCTCCTTTAATGTCTTCCATTTCCTGATGCTCACCAGCGCCTCAGAGAACCAGGAAGTAAGTCTTTATTGGTAAATAATAAATCACTGATGCTGCAACTCCACTTTAATGGCTTCCCAATGTAAATATTAATTTTCTCTCCTCGAGCTGTAAACTGATTGATGGTTTGTAAATACTACAGCCTGAAGCCAGCTGTCAGAAAGGAATGATGGGTTGGTAATTACACCAGTCTGAAGCCAGCTGTTAGAACTAAGTGACGGGTTCTAAAATTCTACAGTCTGAAGCCAGCTGTCAGGGTTGAGTGCTGTGTTGGTAAACTTAGCAGTCTGAAGCCAACTGTCAGAGCTAATTGACGCGTAGGTACATCCGGCAGCCAGAAGCCTACTGCATAACCTCGTTATGACTATAAGAATCATCTTAATTAAGACATGATATAAAGATAACATACTAATTAAGATGTGATATAAAGATATCCATACCTTCAGACGTTATATAAACATAGCACACAACAGAAGGTGTGATATCCAAATAACAACCAACATGAGATGTGATATAGAGATAGCATAAAACAAGTCTTGATCTTGATAACAATACAGCGTAGCACGTGAGACAGGGTTTCTGAGAATAAACGAGAAAGGCAGGTAACAAAAGAATAATGTACGATTGGATAGAAGTACTGAAGTAGGCCTAATATATGAAGCGAACTACAGTCTACCTACATGTTTTTATGTCTAGTGTCGAGAGAGAGATATTACAGGCTAGCATACAGCTCTCTACCTCCACCTGTCATCGCAAAGTATAAAGGGAATTCTCACATACGGTTTGCTCCAAATTTCTCGATTTACGTTATTTAGGTTGGGTTAGGATAGCTTTGGTTAGGTTAGGTTAGGTTAGGTTAGGTTAGGTTAGAATGTCCTCAATCAATGAAAATCAACCGGTGATAACATACCACAACTCTAATAAATAAATAAAGCATACATACGATAAAGGCGATCAAAAAAATCCAACTCTCGAACAGAAATGGGCACACTAGAAACATCTTAGTCAACTTTTCACTGTTTAAGGCTCCTTAAACAGTCGTCTATTTGACTGTCTTAGCATCAGTGAAATAATAACTGTTGATAAGATGAGCTGCATTCCTAGACTAGACTGAGTCATCTCACCATTGTGGCCACCTGTCAGCAGCTTGCATATTTTACTAAGAACCCAGTAATTCATGCCTCGTCATAAATAGTAGGGATATTGACTCTTTCGACAGAATTTGCTGTGACTTATAGCTTTTGACTCGGAAATAATTATGGATATGGTTTGGATTTCAACCAGTGCTGTTTTTTACTGTGACTATTTTTGTAAAATGAGAAAATTTTACTCACGTTAATATTATATTAGCATTGGTCGTTAAGGTGAATCCCTCAGCCTCCAGACTGGAGGCTGAGGGACTGACCACCTCAAATACTATTTCTACAATGTTGATGGACTGATTACATCATCTTCGCTGCTACTCCTGCTGACTCTGTATTTGACTGAAGAAGCCTGCTGTGTAGGCGAAACATATCAACAATAAATATATCCAACTGATGCACATGTGTCTTAATAACAATGTTAGGAACTGGTTATTATAAAGTCACTTTCTCCCCAGTTTCCAGTCTGTCTTCTCCCTCCAGTTCCTCTGTCTTCCAGTCCTTCACTATCCCACCCCGTCCACGCCCTCAGACCGTCCCCCGCCCAGTCTTGCACTCCCTCCCGGCCACACTGCCGGCTTGTTAAAGTGGGTGAAGCCACTAACTTTATGCATAAAAAAATATCTGGATATATAATACTGAAATTATAATTGGAGATGTATTGCTTCAGCTATTTTACAGTCACCAGCATCACCACCACCACCACTACCACTACTACTACTACTACTACTACTACTACTACTACTACTACTACTACTACTACTACTACTACTACTACTACCAGAACTCCTGCGTACTGCACCCTGGATAATTTATGGTTTGTAATTTATGTTTTCAGGACTACACAAGATAACAGTGAGCCAAGATAGCTCGATTTAATAATATGTTCAGTGACCAAGATGTCCCGTGTCTTGGTTGGTAACGCATTCACCTCACATACCGAGTGTCTGTGATTCGACCCGCGGCAAAGGGTGAAAAAAGCTCTTAGTCTGTAAAATTGATTTGCGTTAAAAAAAAAAAAATCAGCTCTCCACCCGTTTTCTTGTTTCTTTGTAATGGCAGAAAATTCATCACACAAAAAGTTCTGCATGAAATATACCTGAAAAGAAACTTACGTCTCTCGGACTCGGGAAATTAAATTTATTTCCACATATTGTTTGACAAAGATGTGAACTTCTGGAAAATTTACAATCATAATAATACTGACTTGGAAATCTTTTCTACGCGCGTTTGCTTACTACAGCTCAGGTATTATATTTTTGTAAATTGTGTTGGTTTTGGAGTTACGAGTTGTTTGACGCTTATATTTCGAGAGAAAAATGTCTAGCCATGTTTTAATTTTATAAATGATTCTGTCAAATTGTGCTTAGAGGTAACACGTCTTAAATAAAGTTAAACCCGTAGGTGTTATACAGAGTCTGGAGAATGGGAGATAAAAAGGTTTGATCCGAGGAAGGGAAAAGTAGCTCTAATTCAACAGCGTCTATGTAGTCTTCTCTTACGTTACTCTATAGGAATGAACATCCCAACGAAGAAGAAAAGACTTATTGCAATCTTGCAGAAAATATATAACTGTGACACCTAGAGCTTCCTGCAATGGCTTGATGTGTCGTGGAGCAGACTTGTAGCGAAGCTTCTCCCTTAACATTTCAGGGTCAGTATTGGAGCTTACGACTCAATGTTTATTAATGGAGCCAGATTCTGGGATACTCTCTCAGGCTCCTCTACCAGACCAGTTTTCCCTAACAGCTACAGCCAGTTGTACTGTGACAGCCCGATAATGGAGAGTATAGCCTCAACAATACTTAAGAGTGAGAGCTCCTTATGCAAGGAATTTTCTGTTGACCTCTCCCAATTCATCTCAGAGCACACGCCTCATCCCGCAAACGATTCGCACTGGTGTTGCACATCGCCTTGCCTCCCCTTCATCGCAGAACACAGGTGTATTTGCGGCAGTGCACCTGCAGATCGAATCGGTTACCATGACCTTTTTCTCTAAAGCCTGAGGTAAAGCTCACAAGGCATGAAGAGGTTAACAACATCCTCAAGAGAAGCCTTGCAACAGCTTGAAGCCCATCAATATGGAACACGCCCCAACTATGCAGATCTGATGGTAAGTGAAAACATCTAGATGGAATTACCTTGCAAACTTTAGCAGATGACAAGAAAAGTCGCGTGAGACTACACGTGCACATACACATTGCCTGGTATGGAATGAAGGAGGTGCAGCTGCCAGCTTTAGGGGATCCAAAAAATCTAGAAAGTACAATGAACTTCGTCATTATGTGTTTGTTCCAACAGGTTCAGAGATACATGGCTCAGGGGAAAGAGTGCATTCATGTTCTTGTAGGAATTAGGAAAAAACTCATCAGGGCAACTAAAGATCTTGAGCAGCAAGTTTTCTGTTGCATTGTGCCGGTGCTGCAACTCAGAGGGGCAATGTTAGTTGCATCCAGGTACTTTTCCACCTCTGAGTAGGTGGATGAATTATTTGAAAATTAATTATTTTCATAAAAAAACACACCCGTACGTTTATTATGTATTTCTCAGATTTTCACTTCTTTCTCTTCTGCATGTTATGCAGAACAGAACCTCAGGTAGAAATCTCAGTATTTTTCCCTGAAGCCTCTTCATTTAATTCTCCGAGGCTGTGGGTCCCAATCTATACTGTATAAGCTGACATCTCACTCCTAGGTGTGTGAGATGTCATTGCTGGGGGTGTAATAATGTATATAGGTCAATATATTTAGGCAGACATGTACTTCAAGATGTCATGCTGAGCGATGCTGCCTAGTAAACAGACTTCTTAAGGCAAGATCTAACAATATATTCTGAAGCAAAGTATACTCAAGCCAAAATAAATATAAATAGTTTAGGTTGTGGAGTCATAAAATGAAGCTGCTGGAGGAGGATGTGTTTCTGAGCGCCACACATAATGTAATATGTGATCTGGTCACCGTGTGGCTGGCTGGGTCAACCTGTACTCACTCTCCATCCACTTGCCCACCTCCTTCATGCCTACCCATCCAATCCACCCGCCCACTCCCTTCTTTCCCTCTCAACCCACCTTCCTGCCCACCTCGTTTATCCCCATCCAGCCCACCGGTCTGCATCGTTCATCACCAGCCTTTATATCCTCCCTCCATCTTGTTCGTCCTCCTACGTTTCGACCGTCCTTCTCTTTCATTCATTCCTACCCAACCCACTCTTCAGTCCTGTTCGTCTCCACCCAACCCACTCGCCAGTCCTAGACTTACTTCTCTTGCCAAAACACACTCGTGGATAAGCAAAGGCAGCAATTAATGACACAAAAACACTACAGGAAAAATATAATAATAATAATAATAATAATAATAATAATAATAATAATAATAATAATAATATAAACATTATTATTATTATTATTAATACAGTAATATACTACCTGTTTCGTGCCGGAAATAAATTAATATATTTCATTTCTGAAAGTGGATAGTCTTGTTCAGTGACCAAATGGAAATGATGAAGTGGTAATAGTGAGGCAGGAGGGAGGGAGAGAGGGAGAGAGGGAGAAAGGGAGAGAGAGAGAGAGAGGGAGGGAAGAGTCTACAACCAGGTGTGGTAAACAGACCACAGATGGAATGCAAGACAAAGCTTCGTGTGTCTTGTGGCCAAGGTTATAATATTTGTTAGTTCAGTTTTGACCCTTACCAAATGTGACACACAACACAACACACGCACACACACACACACACACAAAACACACACCCACACACACACACACACACACACACACACACACACACACACACACACACACACACACATACACACACACACACAACACACCACACACACACACACACACACACACACACACACACACACACACACACACACACACCCCACACACACACACACACACACATATAGCAACCTATACTATAACCCACTCACTGTTCCCTCTGCCACCAACCCCCACATCACAAACCTCACCCCAACAGCTGTCCCCTTTTGGGCATTCTGACCCCACCCCATCAACACAAAAATCCACCTACACCACAGCCCCATATAGGCCCCCACCAAGGCTCTCGCTCCCCCAACCCCAATATTCTTGCATGACCACAATGATAGAAAAGAAACTAAAGGTTTGGTACACAAACGCGGATGGAATAACGAATAAACATGAGGAGTGGAATGAAAGAATCAGTGAAAATCCCCAGACATCATAGCAGTCACAGAAACAAAACTCGCTGAGACAATAACAGACACAATTTTCCCCAACCGGATATCAGATCCTGAGGAAAGATAGAAGGAGTAGAGGGGGAGGAGGGGTTGCATGCTCATAAAACACCAATGGGGATTTGAGGAAATGGAAGGCATGGACATGATTGGAGAAAGAGACTACATTGTAGGTACAATTCAGTCCGGAGAAACATAAAGTAGTCATTGGAGTGATGTATAACCCACCACAGAACTGCAGGAGGCCAAGAGAGGAGTACGAAGAAAACAACAGGGTGATGGTGGACACACTGGCTGAGGTGGCAAGAAGAGCTCACTCGAGCAGAGCAAAGTTACTGGTAATGGGCGATTTCAACCACAGGAGATCGACTGGGAAAACCTGGAGCCACATGGGGGTCCCGAAACATGGAGAGCCCAAGATGATGGATGTGGTACTTGAAAACCTCATGCATCAACATGTCAGGGACACAACCAGAGAGAGAGGGGAGGATGAGCCAGCAAGACTGGATCTTGTGTTCACCTGAGCAGTTCAGACATTGAGGACATCACTTACGAGAGGCCCCTTGGAGCTAGCGATCATGTGGTTCTGAGTTTTGACTATATATTAGAGTTACAAGTGGAGAAGGTAACAGGAACTGAAGGGGACAGGCCAAACTATAAAAGGGGGGACTACACAGGTATGAGAAACTTCCTGCAGGAGGTTCAGTGGGACAGAGAAATGGTAGGAAAATCAGTAAACGAGATGATGGAATATGTGGCAACAAAGTGCAAGGAGGCAGAGGAAAGTTTTGTTCCCAAGGGAAACAGAAATAATAGGATGACCAAAACGAGTCCTTGGTTTACCCGAAGGTGTAGGGAGGCAAAAAACTAAGTGCAACAGAGAAGGGAAAAAAGGTACAGGAGGCATAGGACCAGGAAAAACAGGAGATTAGTAGAAGAGCCAGAAACGAGTATGCGCAGATAAGGAGGGAGGCCCAGCGACAGTATGAAAACGACATAGCATCGAAAGTCAAATCTGACCCGAAACTGCTGTATAGCCACATTAGGAGGAAGACAACAGTCAAGGACCAGGTGATAAGGCTGAGGAAAGAAGGTGGAGAACTCACAAGAAACGATCAAGAGGTATGTGAGGAGCTCAACACGAGATTTAAGAAAGTATTTACAGTAGAGACAGGAAGGAATCTGGGGGGACAGACAGATGGGGACACCAGCAAGGAATACACCAACAAGTGTTGGACGACATACATACAGATGAGGAGGAGGTGAGAAACTGCTAAGGGACATCGATACCTCAAAGGCAATGGGACCGGACAACATCTCTCCGTGGGTCCTTAGAGAGGGAGCAGATATGTTGTGCGTGCCACTTACCACAATCTTAAACACATCCCTGGAAAACTGGGCAACTACCTGAGGTATGGAAGACGGCAAATGTAGTTCCCATTTTCAAAAAAAGGGACAGAAAAGAGGCACTAAACTATAGACCTGTGTCATTGACGTGTATAGTATGCAAAATTATGGAGAAGATTATCAGGAGGAGAGTGGTGGAGCACCTGGAACGGAACAGGAGTATAAATGCCAACCAGCACGGATTCACGGAAGGCAAATCCTGTGTCACAAACTTCTGGAGTTTTATGATAAAATAACAGAAGTAAGACAAGAGAGAGAGGGGTGGGTTTGATTGCATCTTCTTGGACTGCAAGAAGGCCTTTGACACAGTTCCTCACAAGAGATTAGTGCAGAAGCTAGAGCATCAGGCGCATATAACAGGAAGGGCACTGCAATGGATCAGAGAATACCTGACAGGGAGGCAACAACGAGTCATGGTACGTAATGATGTATCACAGTGGGCACCTGTGACGAGCGGGGTCCCACAGGGGTCGGTCCTAGGACCAGTGCTATTTTTGGTATATGTGAACGACATGACGGAAGGGTTAGACTCAGAAGTGTCCCTGTTTGCAGATGATGTGAAGTTAATGAGGAGAATTAAATCTGATGAGGACCAGGCAGGACTTCAAAGAGACCTGGACAGACTGGACACCTCGTCCAGCAAATGGCTTCTCGAATTTAATCCTGCCAAATGCAAAGTCATGAAGATAGGGGAAGGGCACATAAGACCACAGACAGAGTATAGGCTAGGTGGCCAAAGCCTGCAAACCTCACTCAAGGAGAAAGATCTTGGGGTGAGTATAACACCGAGCATGTCTCCGGAAGCACACATCAATCAGATAACTGCTGCAGCATATGGGCGCCTGGCAAACCTGAGAACAGCATTCCGATACCTTAGTAAGGAATCATTCAAGACACTGTACACCGTGTATGTCAGGCCCATACTGGAGTATGCAGCACCTGTTTGGAACCCGCACTTGATAAAGCACGTCAAGAAACTAGAGAAAGTACAAAGGTTTGCGACAAGGTTAGTTCCAGAGCTAAGGGGAATGTCCTATGAAGAAAGATTAAGGGAAATCGGCCTGACGACACTGGAGGACAGGAGGGTCAGGGGAGACATGATAACGACATATAAAATACTGCGTGGAATAGACAAGGTGGACAAAGACAGGATGTTCCAGGGAGGGGACACAGAAACAAGAGGCCACAATTGGAAGTTGAAGACACAAATGAGTCAGAGAGATAGTAGGAAGTATTTCTTCAGTCATAGAGTTGTAAGC
Source organism: Cherax quadricarinatus (assembly GCF_026875155.1). NCBI lineage: Eukaryota > Metazoa > Arthropoda > Malacostraca > Decapoda > Parastacidae > Cherax > Cherax quadricarinatus. The sequence goes on from NC_069419.1 coordinate 25,002,497, forward strand.
AGTGGAATAGCCTAGAAAATGACGTAGTGGAGGCAGGAACCATACACAGTTTTAAGACGAGGTTTGATAAAGCTCATGGAGCGGGGAGAGAGAGGGCCTAGTAGCAACCGGTGAAGAGGCGGGGCCAGGAGCTAGGACTCGACCCCTGCAACCACAAATAGGTGAGTACAAATAGGTGAGTACACACACACACAACACACACACACACACACACACACACACACACACACACACACACACACACACACAAATACACACCAAATACACAAATATATATATACACACACACACACACACAAACACACACACACACACAAATACACACACAAATACACAAATATACACACACATACACACACACGTCTCCCACTGTCGTAGGGTGACCCGGAAAGGAGAAAACACTTTCACCATAGCTTAGTCAATCACTCTCTTGTGAGAAACATTCTGTCATCTTTGAAGTCGTGCAGTGCTGGAGGCAAGACTGACCCATCACTTCTCACACCAGGGTGACGACCTCTCTCTCTCTCTCTCTCTCTCTCTCTCTCTCTCTCTCTCTCTCTCTCTCTCTCTCTCTCTCTCTCTCTCTCTCTCTCTCTTTGATATCCTTTGTATTAATCACACTCCGGCCTCCTGACCCATGTTTTCTAAACATGTGGACGTTAGTTCTGCCTCGGTCGCCACCTTGTGTTTGGAGATCGAAATGAAAACGAGGCCGGAAGTTGATGGAAAGAAAGTAACAGGTTGTCAGTGTTGTTGTGGATGTTGTGTTAATGTTTGCTTGTCTGAAGCTTTGTAAGCTAGTGAAATAAAGCTTTGTCACAGGCTTCCATGTACTCAAGGGCAGGTTACCATGTACCCAGCAGCAGGCTACCATGTACCCAGCAGCAGGCTACCATGTACCCAGCAACAGGCTACCATGTACCCAGCAGCAGGCTACCATGTACCCAGCAACAGGCTACCATGTACCCAGCAGCAGGTTACCATGTACCCAGCAGCAGGCTACCATGTACCCAGCAGCAGGCTACCATGTACCCAGCAGCAGGCTACCATGTACCCAGCAGCAGGTTACCATGTACCCAGCAGCAGGCTACCATGTACCCAGCAGCGGGGCTCCATGTACCCAGCAGCAGCAAACCATGTACCCGGGCAGCGGGCTACCATGTACCCAGCAGCAGGCTACCATGTACCCAGCAGCAGGTTACCATGTACCCAGGAGCAGGCTACCATGTACCCAGCAGCAGGCTACCATGTACCCAGCAGCAGGCACCATGAAACCCGGAGCAGGCTACCATGTACCCAGCAGCAGGCAACCATGTACCCAGCAGCAGGTACCATGTATCCAGGAGCAGGCTACCATGTACCCAGCAGCAGGCTACCTGTATCCAGGAGCAGGCTACCATGTACCCAGAAAACAGGCTACCATGTACCCAGCAGCAGGCTACCTTTGTACCCAGCAGCAGGCTACCATGACCCAGCAGCAGGCTACCATGTATCCAGGAGCAGGCTACCATGTACCCAGCAGCAGGCTACCATGTACCCAGCAGCAGGCTACCATGTATCCAGGAGCAGGCTACCATGTACCCAGCAGCAGGCTACCATGTATCCAGGAGCGGGCCCTACCATGTACCCAGCAGCAGGCTACCATGTACCCAGCAGCAGGCTACCATGTACCCAGGAGCAGGCTACCATGTACCCAGCAGCAGGCTACCATGTATCCAGGAGCAGGCTACCATGTACCCAGCAGCAGGCTACCATGTACCCAGCAGCAGGCTACCATGTATCCAGGAGCAGGCTACCATGTACCCACCCAGCAGGCTCCCAAATGTATCCAGGAAAGCAGGCTACCATGTACCCAGCAACAGGCTACCATGTCCCAGCAGCAGGCTACCATGTACCCGGAGCAGGCTACCATGTACCAGCAGCAGGCCCCATGAAACCCAGCAGCAGGTACCATGTACCCAGCAGCAGGCTACCATGTTCCAGGAGCAGGCTACCATTACCAGCAGCAGGCTACCATGTATCCAGGAGCAGGCTACTGTACCCAGCAGCAGGTTTACCATGTACCCAGCAGCGGGCTACCATGTACACAGCAGCAGGCTACCATGTATCCAGGGCAGGCTACCATGTACCCAGCAGCAGTCTACCATGTATCCAGGAGCAGGCTACCATGTACCCAGCAGCAGGCTACCATGTACCCAGCAGCAGGCTACCATGTACCCAGGAGCAGGCTACCATGTACCCAGCAGCAGGCTACCATGTATCCAGGAGCAGGCTACCATGTACCCAGCAGCAGGCTACCATGTACCCAGCAGCAGGCTACCATGTATCCAGGAGCAGGCTACCATGTACCCAGCAGCAGGCTACCATGTACCCAGGAGCAGGTTACCATGTACCCAGCAACAGGCTACCATGTACCCAGCAGCAGGCTACCATGTACCCAGAAGCAGGTTACCATGTACCCAGCAGCAGGCTACCATGTACCCAGCAGCAGGCTACCATGTACCCAGCAGCAGGCTACCATGTACTCAGCAGCAGGCTACCATGTACCCAACAGCAGGCTACCATGTACCCAGCAGCGGGCTACCATGTACCCAGCGCAGGCTACCATGTACCCAGCAGCGGGCCCTACCATGTACCCAGCAGCAGGCTACCATGTACTCAGCAGCAGGCTACCATGTACCCAACAGCAGGCTACCATGTACCCAGCAGCAGGCTACCATGTACTCAGCAGCAGGCTACCATGTACCCAGCAGCAGGCTACCATGTACCCAGCAGCAGGCTACCATGTACCCAGCAGCAGGCTACCATGTACCCAGCAGCAGGCTACCATGTACCCAGCAAACAGGCTACCATGTACCCACAGCAAGCTACCATGTCCCCACAGCAGGCTACCATGTCCCCACAACAGGCTACCATGTACCCAGCAACAGGCTACCTTTGTACCCAGCAGCAGGCTACCAGTCCCCAGCAACAGGCTACCATGTACCCAGCAACAGGCTACCATGTACCCAGCAGCAGGCTACCATGTACCCAGCAACAGGCTACCATGTACCCAGCAGCAGGCTACCATGTACCCAGCAGCAGGCTACCATGTACCCAGCAACAGGCTACCATGTACCCAGCAACAGGCTACCATGTACCCAGCAGCAGGCTACCATGTACCCAGCAACAGGCTACCATGTACCCAGCAACAGGCTACCATGTACCCAGCAGCAGGCTACCATGTACCCAGCAACAGGCTACCATGTACCCAGCAGCAGGCTACCATGTACCCAGCAGCAGGCTACCATGTACCCAGCAGCAGGCTTACCATGTACCCAGCAGCAGGCTACCATGTACCCAGCAGCAGGCTACCATGTACCCAGCAACAGGCTACCATGTACCCAGCAGCAGGCTACCATGTACCCAGCAGTAGGCTACCATGTACCCAGCACAGGCTACCATGTCCCCAGCAGCAGGCTACCTGTACCCAGCAGCAGGCTACCATGTACCCAGCAACAGGCTACCATGTCCCCCAAGCAGCGGCTACCATGTACCCAGCAGCAGGCTACCAGGTACCCAGCAGCGGGCTACCAGGGTACCCAGCGCAGGCTACCATGTACCCAGCAGCAGGCTACCATGTACCCAGCAACAGCTACCATGTCCCCCAGCAGCAGGCTACCATGTACCCAGCAACAGGCTACCATGTACCCAGCAACAGGCTACCATGTACCCAGCAACAGGCTACCATGTACCCAGCAGCAGGCTACCATGTACCCAGCAGCAGGCTACCATGTACCCAGCAACAGGCTTCACACTAAAAGCAGTTCCAAAATTTTAGATGAGGAGCCTTTGCTTCAGTAAGTCGAGTGACACGTCATTTTAGAGATCTTTTTATCATGTCGATGATAAAAGCCAACACGGCTATCCAAAACGTTAGTTTGGACAGCACGCATTGGTAGGGATTTTTGTTTAGTTGCGCTCTGCCGATTAGCATTATAAAGACTTTAAAACATATATGGCGTTTGACAGATTTTTATTTGGGGCGGCGCCCCAGAGGGGAATTATTTTCAGTTACAAGTGTAGAGGTGTGAGTCTCTACATGTTGAGATAAGACTGGGTCCCCAACACCCATTTCTGACAATTTGGATGTGAGGCCACGAGTCCCCAACACCCATTCCTGAAAATGTGGATTGTGATATCTTGACACTGTTTCTCCGATATCGAGTCTGTGAGAAATGGAAGAACAGATTTGAGACCAGGTGTCCTGTGTCTGTCTTTTTGTGAAGATGTAAATACTGGCTGCTAATCCTCACACTCCGCTTCCATGAGGTGACTCGGAGCCACGTGATGAAGGTGCCGTGGGAGCTGACCTTCAAATCAGAAGTTATGGGAGAGGGGAGTGGAGGCCTTTATAAACTAAGGAGAAGTATCTAAGAGAGGACTTAGTGAGGAGCTTTGGTTGGTTTTAGAACTGGAGCTCTGTGTGAGGTCTCTGGGGAGCGCTTTGCCGGGTGCAGAGCTCTGGCTGGGCGGGGGGACCTGTTACTAGAAGACGACTGGTTTAGGAATGATCTTTTCCAAGGACTCAGTACTATAAGTGAATATTACTTTCAGGCTCAATTTTTTTTTTTTTTTTTTGTATTCCCCTGTCTCAATATTCTTGTATTCACCTCCAGTTATCTTAGATTCAGGTCTCTTTCTCTTTGACCAAATATACTGTTGATATAAGAATTAATAGACTGTAATTGAGTGAAATGGTTAAGTGGAAGTAGAGCTCTCGATAGTGTGTAGTGAGATGAGGTGAGGTGAGGCGAGGTGAGGTGAGGCGAAGTGAGTTGGTGTACTCAACTCAATGGTTCATGTTGGAAATAACAAGAAGGTCCACCTTTTTTTCCCCGTGATATCACAGAATGTGATGCCTTAAGTCCCGTACACCCACCTCTGAACAATGTGGGTGTGAGGCCATCACTCCCCCACACTCACTTGACACTTACACAGGGTCAGGTGTGAGGCCATCACTCCCCCACACTCACTTGACACTTACACAGGGTCAGGTGTGAGGCCATCACTCCCCCCCCACACTACTTGACACTTACACAGGGTCGGGTGTGAGCCATCACTCCCCCACACTCACTTGACACTTACACAGGGTCAGGTGTGAGGCCATCACTCCCCCACACTCACTTGACACTTAGACAGGGTCAGGTGTGAGGCCATCACTCCCTCACACTCACTTGACACTTACACAGGGTCAGGTGTGAGGCCATCACTCCCACACACTCACTTGACACTTACACAGGGTCAGGTGTGAGGCCATCACTCCCCCACACTCACTTGACACTTACACAGGGTCAGGTGTGAGGCCATCACTCCCCCCACACTCACTTGACACTTACACAGGGTCAGGTGTGAGGCCATCACTCCCCCACACTCACTTGACACTCACGCAGGGTCAGGTGTGAGGCCATCACTCCCCCACACTCACTTGACACTTACACAGGGTCAGGTGTGAGGCCATCACTCCCCCACACTCACTTGACACTCACACAGGGTCAGGTGTGAGGCCGTCAGTCCCCCACACTCACTTGACACTCACACAGGAGTCAGGTGTGAGGCCATCAGTCCCCCACACTCACTTGACACTCACACAGGGTCAGGTGTGAGGCCATCACTCCCCCACACTCACTTGACACTCACACAGGGTCAGGTGTGAGGCCATCAGTCCCCCACACTCACTTGACACTCACACATAGCCACTCACTATAGCCACATTAGGAGGAAGACAACAGTCAAAGACCAGGTGATAAGGCTGAGGAAGGCAGGTGGAGAACTCACAAGAAATGATCAAGAGGTATGTGAGGAGCTCAACATGAGATTTAAGGAAGTATTTACAGTGGAGACAGGACGGCCCCTGGGGGGACAGACCAGATGGGGACACCAGCAAGGAATATATCAACAAGTGTTGGATGACATACATACAAATAAGGAGGATGTGAAGAAGCTGCTAAGGGACATCGATACCTCAAAGGCAACGGGACCGGACATCTCCCCGTGGGTCCTTAGAGAGGGAGCGGATATGCTGTGTGTGCCACTTACCACAGTCTTCAACACGTCCCTGGAAACTGGGCAACTACCTGAGGTATGGAAGACGGCAAATGTAGTTCCCATTTTTAAAAAAGGAGACGAAAAGAGGCACAAAAACTATAGACCTGTGTAAATGACGTGTATAGTATGCAAAGTTATGGAGAAAATTATCAGGGGGAGAGGGGTGGAGCACCGGGAACGGAACAAGAGTATAAAACGCCAACCAGCACGGTTTCATGAAGGCAAATCCTGTGTCATAAACCTTCTGGAGTTTTATGATAAATAACAGAAGTAAGACACGAGAGAGAGGGGTGGGCTGATTGCATCTTCTTGGACTCCAAGAAGGCCTTTGACACAGTTCCTCATAAGAGATTAGTGCAGAAGCTAGAGGATCAGGCGCATACAACGGGAAAGGGCACTGCAATGGATCAGAGAATACCTGACAGGGAGGCAACAACGAGTCATGGTACGTAATGATGTATCACAGTGAGCACCTGTGACGAGCGGGTCCCACAGGGGTCGGTCCTAGGACCAGTGCTATTTTTGGTATATGTAAACGACGTGAGGGGAAGGGTTAGACTCAGAAGTGTCCCTGTTGCAGATGATGTGAAGTTAATGAGGAGAATTAAATCTGATGAGGATGAGGCAGGACTTCAAAGAGGGCCTGGGGCAGACTGGAACCTGGTCCCAACTGGCTTCTCGAATTAATCCTGCCAAATGCAAAGTCATGAAGATAGGGGGAAAGGGGACAGAAGACCGCAGACAGAGTATAGGCTAGGAGGCAAAGACGCAAAACCTCGCTCAGGAGAAAGATCTTGGGGTGAGTATAACACCGACATGTCTCCGGAAGCACACATCAAACCCGATAACTGCTGCACCCTATGGGCGCCTGGCAAACCTGAGAACAGCGTTCCAATACCTTAGTAAGGAATCGTTCAATGCACTGTACACCGTGTACGTCAGGCCCATACTGGAGTATGCAGCACCTGTTTGAAACCCGCACTTGATAAAGCACGTCAAAAATTAGAGAAAGTGCAAAGGTTTGCGACAAAGGGTTTGTTTTCCCTAGCAAAGAGGAATGTCCTATAAAGAAAGGCTAAGGGAAATCGACCTGACGACACTGGAGGACAGGAGGGCCAGGGGAGACATGATAACGACATATAAAATGCTGCGCGGAATAGACAAGGTGGACAAAGACAGGATGTTCCAGGGAGGGGACACAAAAACAAGAGGTCACAATTGGAAATTGAAGACTCAGATGAGTCAGAGAGATGTTAGGAAGTATTTATTCAGTCAGTGGAATAGCCTAGAAAGTGACGTAGCGGAGGCGGGAACCATACATAGTTTTAAGACGAGGTTTGATAAAGCTCATAGAGAGAGGAGAGAGAGGGCCCAGTAGCAACCGGTGAAGAGGCGGGGCCAGGAGCTAAGAATCGACCCCTGCAACCACAAATAGGTAAGTACAAATAGGTGAGTACACAGGGGTCAGGCGTGAGGCCATCAGTCCCCCACACTCATTTGACACTCACACAGGGGTCAGGCGTGAGGCCATCAGTCCCCCACACCCACTTGACACTTACACAGGGGTCAGGCGTGAGGCCATCACTCCCCCACACCCACTTGATACACAGGGGTCAGGTGTGAGGCCATGAGTCGCAGGTGTCGGGAAGAAAGTTTTAGAAACCATCTGAAAAACCACTGTAGTAAATAGCCAGTAGCCTTTCCTTAATTATATTTTTCTTTATAATCCAACTGAGAAGAGAAGAAACATTCCCGGGCATCGCTAGTTTATTATTATTGTATTACTGAGTGATGTAAATAGTTTACAAAACTAACAAAGGTGTTACCAGCCAGTGGCTTCTTGAGTCCACTTCTCCGAGCATATGCTGTATCTTTCTCAAGGTTGATGGACTGAACACATCGACTCCAGATTGAGGGACTCGTTACCTCAAACTCCTCCTCATCTTCCACCGTTCTTCTCTCTAGTGGACTGAAGAAGCCACTGACTGGCGAAACATTTCCACAATAAAGATTCCTAAATGTTGCGTGTCTTATTACTGAAGTACTGAGGTAGAGTTTAAATAACACCACAATCACACGGCTAGCTACACACTATTACCACACACACGCAAACACAAACACGCACACATACACACACACACGGGGCCAGGAGCTAAGTCTCGACCCCTGCAACCACAAATAGGTGAGATGACATGACAGAAGAGAATGGAGTCAGAGGTGTACCTCTTCACAGACGACGTGAAACTAATAAGGAGAAGACAAGGGAATGAGGATCAGGTAAGATTATAAAGGCATCTGGACAGGCTACAAGCCTGGTCCGACAAATGGCTTCTGGAGTTTAACCCCACCAAGTGCAAAGTCATGAAGCTTGGAAAGGACAAAGAAGAACGCAGAGGTAAGGCTCGGGGGCCAAAGGTTGCAAACCTTATTCAAGGAAAAGAATCATGGGGTGAGTATTATACCGAACACATCCCCTGAGGCGCAGATTAACCAAATAACTGCTGCAGCATGTGGGCGTCTCCCAAACCTAAGAATAGCGTTTGCACGTCTAAGTAAGGAGTCATTCACAACACTGTGGACAGTGTACGTCAGGCCCATATTGGAGTATGCAGCACCAGTATGGAACCCACATCTGGTCAAGCACGTCAAAATATTAGAGAAAGTGCAAAAGTTTGCAACAAGACTAGCCCCGGAACTAAGGGGTACATCCTGTGAGGAGAGGTTAAGGAAACTCAACCTGATGACACTGGAAGACAGGAGGGATAAAGAGACATGATAACGACTTATAAAATTCCAAGAGGAATTACCAAGGTGAACAGGGACAAATGTTTCGGAAATGGAATATGGGAACAAGAGAACACAACTGGAAGATGAAAACTTAGGTGAGTCATAGGGTTGTCAGGAAGTATTTATTCAGTCTTAGAGTTGTGAGGACGTGGAACAATCTGGCAAGTAAAGTAGTGGAGGTAGGATCCATATATAGCTTTAAGAACAGGTACGATAAGGCTCTTGGAGCCAGGAGAGAGTGAACCTAGTAGCGACCAGCGAAGAGGAGGTGCTCATCTGTATGTGGTATGCAACCACATACAGATGAGCACACATATAGGTGAGTACATACACACACACACACACACAACACACACACACACACACACACACACACACACACACACACACACACTTGCACAATCACCATCACTATTCTCGTCGGAATATATGCCGTGTTTTTTCTCATTCATTCGTAAAACTAAATATACACAATATAGCTTTCACAATATTATTTTCAATATTGCAGGCTGGAGAGAAAAAAAAATCTGAAATCCTCCCGCATCCTGTGGCATGTTGAAAAATATGAAGTTTGCATTTTTCCCATAGGCCCATGAGTGGGTTTATTTAGCTGGATAAAATATTAAAGCGTTTTCTGCTGTTGTGTTTGAGGTCGACTGTGTGGTGCTAAGGAGAGCTACTGTTCTGCTGTTGTATTGAAGATCGACTGTGTGGTAGCTGAGAGAGCTGCTGTCCTGTTGTTGCTGTGTGATGGGTAGACTGTGTGGTAGCTGAGAGAGCTGCTGTCCTGTTGTTGCTGTGTGATGGGTAGACTGTGTGGTAGCTGAGAGAGCTGCTGTCCTGTTGTTGCTGTGTTGGGGGTCGACTGTACGGTAACTAAGTGGAGCTGCTCTGTTCCTGCTGTTGCCTTAGTAACGTCTCAGCTTGCTGTTAAAACATGTTTCTTAGTGAGTGATGCAATGACTGTTAATGTGGCGAGCGAGCGAGGACTTGTAGATAATTGAAAAATATCCTCTGGTTGTCACTTGTTCCAAACTTCCACTGTACATGTCCGCCGCTACACATCTCTGACTACCATCCTTCACAACGACCACTACACATCTCTGACTGCTATCCTTCACAACGACCACTACACATCTCTGACTACCATCCTTCACAACGACCACTACACATCTCTGACTACTATCCTCCACAACGACCACTACACATCTCTGACTACCATCCTTCACAATGACCACTACACATCTCTGACTACCATCCTTCACAATTTACCACTACACATCTCTGACTACCATCCTTCACAATGACCACTACACATCTCTGACTACCATCCTTCACAATGACCACTACACATCTCTGACTACCATCCTTCACAACGACCACTACACATCTCTGACTACCATCCTTCGCAACGACCACTACACATCTCTGACTACCATCCTTCAAAAACGAAACCCCTACACATCTCTGACTGCTATTCCTTCACACGACCACTACACTCTCTGACTACCATCCTTCAAAAACGACCACTACACATCTCTGACTGCTATCCTTCACAACGACCACTACACATCTCTGACTACATCCTCCACAACGACCACTACACATCTCTGACTACCATCCTTCACAATGACCCCTACACATCTCTGACTACCATCCTTCACAATGACCACTACACATCTCTGACTACCATCCTTCACAAAGACCACTACACATCTCTGACAAACCCTCCTTCGCAACGACCACTACACATCTCTGACTACCATCCTTCACAACGACCACTACACATCTCTGACTACCATCCTTCACAACGACCACTACACATCTCTGACTACCATCCTTCACAACGACCACTACACATCCTGACTACCATCCTTCCCCAAAAACCACTACATATCTCTGACTACCATCCTTCACAACGACCCCCACTACACTTCTTGACAACCATCCTTCACAACGACCACTACACATCTCTGACTACCATCTATCACGTCTACCACTACACATCTCTGACTACCATCCTTCACAACGACCACTACACATCTTGGCTACCCTCCTTCACAACGACCCTACACATCTCTGACTACCATCCTTCACAACGACCACTACACATCTCTGACTACCATCCTTCACAACGACCACTACACATCTCTGGCTACCATCCTTCACAACGACCACTACACATCTCTGACTACCTCCTCACAACGACCACTACACATCTCTGGCTACCATCCTTCACAACGACACTTACACATCTCTGACTACCATCCTTCACAACGACCCCCACACATCTCTGACTACCATCCTTCACAACGACCACTACACATCTCTGGCTACCATCGTTCACAACGACCACTGCACATCTCTGACTACTATCCTTCACAACGACACTACACATCTCTGACTACCATCCTTCACAATGACCACTACACATCTCTGACTACTATTCTTCACAACGACCACTACACATCTCTGGCTACCATCCTTCACAACGACCACTACACATCTCTGATTACTATCCTTCACAACGACCACTACACATCTCTGACTACTATCCTTCACAACGACCACTACACATCTCTGACTACCATCCTTCACAATGACCACTACACATCTCTGATTACCGTCCTTCACAACGATCACTACACATCTCTGACTACTATCCTTCACAACGACCACTACACATCTCTGACTACTATCCTTTTACAAAGACCACTACACATATCTGACTACTATCCTTCACAACGACCACTACACATCTCTGACTACTATCCTTCACAACGACCACTACACATCTCTGACTACTATCCTTCACAACGACCACTACACATCTCTGACTTACTATCCTTCACAACGATCACTACACATCTCTGACTACTATCCTTCACAAAGACCACTACAACTCTCTGACTACCATCCTTCACAACGACCACATACACATCTCTGACTACCATCCTTCACAACGACCACTACACATCTCTGACTACCATCCTTCACAACGACCACTACACATCTCTGACTACTATCCTTTACAACGACCACTACACATCTTCGTCTTAATACCACCCATCACTTTTCCACTTCGTAGTGAGAAGCCCCGTACTTCCCACTTCTTAGTAGGAACCCCGCACTCTGCTACCACAAACAGGTGAGTACAAATACGTAATTACACACACACACACAGACACAGACACAGACACACTTACATTCACACAGGGGCCTCGGAGCTATCATTCAACCTCTGAAAACACAAGTACATCAACACAACCTTACACCAACCTACCTTTAAGAACACTCACAACATTAATATTACTAAGTGCTCAACCTAATTTAATTTTACATATTGTTTTGCATCACAGTGCTCCCCCCTCCCCTCTCTTTCTCTCTCTCTCTCTCTCTCTCTCTCTCTCTCTCTCTCTCTCTCTCTCTCTCTCTCTCTCTCTCTCTCTCTCTCTCTCTCTCTCTCTCTCTCTCTCTCTCTCTCCCCTCACATCACACCGTCCCCTGAAACATAAACACTAACAAATATTAATGGTGTCTCTCTCTTTTTTTAAACAACTCTTAATAGCCTTTCAAATATTATAATTTTTTTATTAATAATGATTGGTTAAGTGAAAACTCTTCTTAAATGGTATGGACAGTGACTTACTTTTTTTCTTTAGGGTTTGGCAAGTAAATAACTTGGAGCGAAACTTTGTGGGAAATTTCGCTTTAACTCGGGTTCTAGAAATGGTGCACAGTTCAGAGTGACAGTGGCAGGAAACTAGGGAGAATATACGTTTGTGTGTGTGTGTGTGGTGGTGTGTGTGGGTTTTGTGTGTGTGTGTTGTGTGTGGGGTGTGTGTGTGTGTGTGTGTGTTTTGTGTGGGGTGGGGGTTTTGTGTGTGTGTGTGTGTGTGTGGTGTGTGTGTGTGTGTTTGTTGGGTGTGTGTTGGTGTGTGGGTTTGTTTTTTGTATCCTAGTTGTGGGTTGGAGGGGGTCGAATCATAGTTCCGGGCGGGGGTTTTTCCTGGCCACTGTATGTATGTTTTTTGTACTCACTAATTTTTTAGGGTCGAGACTCAGCTCCTGGCCGCTCTTCACGATCCTACTAGGTCCTTCCCTGCTGCTTCCTGGCTTTGTCATACTTCTCTTAAAACTATGTTTTTCCCCCCCTACTTCACTTGCTAGCTATTCACTTTCCTGCCCACTCTATGACTGAAGAAATACTTCCTAACGTCCCTCTGACTCGTCTGAGTCTTCAGCTTCCAATTGTGACCCCTTGTTTCTGTGTCCCTTCTCTGGAACATCCTGTCTCTGTCCACCTTGTCTATTCCCCGCAGTATCTTGTATGTCGTTATCATGTCTCCCCTGACCCTTCTGTCCTCCAGTGCCGTCAGTCCAATTTCCCTCAACCTTTCCTCGTACGACATTCCCCTGAGCTCTGGAACTAGCCTTGTTGCAAACCTTTGTATTTTCTCTAACTTCTTGACGTGCTTGACCAGGTGTGGGTTCCAGACTGGTGCTGCATACTCCAGTATGGGCCTAACATACACAGTGTACAGTGTCTTGAACGATTCCTTATTAAGGTATCGGAACGCTATTCTCAGGTTTGCCAGGCGCCCGTATGCTGCAGCAGTTATTTGGTTGATGTGTGCCTCCGGTGACGTGCTCGGTGTTATGGTCACCCCAAGATCTTTCTCCCTGAGTGAGGTCTGTAGTCTTTGTCCACCTAGCCTATACTCTGTCTGCGGTCTTCTTTGCCCCTCCCCAATCTTCATGACTTTGCATTAGGCAGGGTTGAATTCGAGAAGCCAGTTTCTGGACCAAGTGTCCAGCCTGTCCAGGTCTCTTTGCAGTCCTGCCTCATCCTCATCCGATTTATTTCTTCTCATCAGCTTCACATCATCTGCGAATAGGGACACTTCAGAGTCTATTCCTTCCATCATGTCATTCGCATATATCAAAAATAGCACTGGTCCTAGAACTGACCCCTGTGGGACCCCGCTCGTCACAGGCGCCCACTGTGATACCTCTCCACGTGCCATGACTCGTTACCTCCCTGTCAGGTATTCCCTGATCCATTGCAGTGCCCTCCCTGTTATATGCGCCTGATCCTCCAGCTTCTGCACTAATCTCTTGTGAGGAACTGTGTCAAAGGCCTTCCTGCAGCCCAGGAAAATGCAATCAACTAACCCCTTTCTCTCGTGTCTTACTTCTGTGTGTGTGTGTGTGTGTGTGTGTGTGTGTGTGTGTGTGTGTGTACTCACCTTTATACTGTTGCCAAAGTCGAGTCTAAGCTCCTGGCTCCTCATCAGCGTTGACAGCTACTAGGTTCGCTAGTTGTAGTAATAGTAATAGTAGTAGTAGTAGTAGTAATGATGGTAACAACAGTAGCAATAGCACCAATAGTAGTAGTAGCAATAGTACATAAGAAAAAGAGAACAGAGGAGCACTGCAGGAGAGCTACTGGCCCACGGGCATCCCTGCGAGATGAAACCTCAATAGGACCAAACCCACCAAGGCATAAGACAAAAAAAACAAGAAGTAAGGTGAAGTAGAGAAGAGGAGGAGGTCTTGTCAAGTCACCAGTGTTCAAAAGTTGGGAGCATTTGACACTGTTCAGAAAGGCATAAACGAAGACAAGGTCAGTACTAAACTTTTACTCTGTTGGTTGAGACGCTAAACTCAAATGATCAAAATCTTAACATGGCTCCTCCATCTCTAATGACAACGTAAAAATAACGATAAAACATCTTTTTATCAAATTTAAAAAAAAAAAATGTATTTTTTTTTCAAAAGCAAATATAACTTTCATAAGCAAAGTTAAAGAATAATCCAGTTTTAAAAACTTTTCTATGTAACGACCAGACAAATTTAACAAAGTGGGAGGAGGCATCGTTCTCGGGTCGAGTAATCTCACATGCAAGCTGATAAAACTAATCTAATTTCCAATTCATGCTTAATTCCCCTCAAGGATATACTTATTTATTCCGTTGGAATATAAACAATTCGGGAGAAACGGTGAGCGCAGGATAACTGTATTATTATCTAGATCATCCATAAGACCCAATGAATTATTACTGTTGAAGTTAATACAAAGCAGCCAACTTGAAGTATTCAGAGCTTGAGTTGTTTACTTACATAACTTCTTTCACCCCCACACCTTCCCACATATTTTATCTACAAAACCAGCTGTGAGGCGTCACTCAGTATATGCATCGGATCAGCTCATTTTAAACATGAATCACGAATGGGGTTTGAACTCATGGCAAGTGAGATTTAGGATTCACTTGCCATGGGTTCAGACTCTACCCGTTTCATGATTATTTTAACCATGAAATTGAATGCCATCTTTGGCCTGAGGTTGGAAGTAACCACAAAGCACTCGTTATAAAATTCCCCAACTTCGAGTCACACTCGTATCCATTTTCACTTCCAGTGTGGAACATTAAAAACTGCAACAGAGCCCAGTGGGTGAGTTGTTAAGTTAGTGATACACATACAAGCAACACGAACCTGAGCAAAGACTATCAGCAATCATTCCAGATTTAAACCCTGCTACCACACCACTTCTCACAAATTATTATTATTATTATAATCAAAAAGAAGCGCTAAGCCACAACGGCTATACAGCGCTGCAGGGTAGGGAAGGAAGCGAGGGTATTGGGCGGCAGAAGGGGGGAGAGATGATCAGTAGGTTACAGAAAACAGCGGGGCAAAGGATAGTGCGGGGGTAGAGGGTAGCAAGAGATTGAGGTAGAAAGGGCTGAAGGTATCAGAGTTTGTGAAGTAAGTCAGTTGTTGCCAAAAAGTCAATGAGAGAATCTGGATGAAAGGTGGGTCCATCAGCGAGAAGGGAAGGTAAAGAGAGAGCAGCGGAGCGAAGACGACGATGGAGGTAAATTCTGCGTGCTCGTTGATAAAGTGGGCAGTCTAACAGAAAGTGGCTGACTGATAATGGAACCTGACAGTTCTCACAGAGAGGAGCAGGGCGCCTCTCCATGAGATACCCATGAGTAAGACGAGTATGGCCAATGCGAAGACGGGAGTAGCCTCCCAACCTCGACACTGGTGACAAGAAGACGGCCAGTAACCTATACTCGGTTTAATAGACTGAAGTTTGTTACCGAGCATAGCAGACCAACGTTGTTGCCAACGGGTGTGAAGGTGGGTAGCTATTGCAGCAAAATAGTCCGTAAATGGGATACCTCTATATGAAACTGGTAGGTCATGTACTGCTGACCGCGCAGCAGTGTCTGCCTGTTCATTGCCCTGTACGTCAACATGACCAGGGGACCCAACAAAAAACAATATCTTTATGCTTGGTAAAGATGCGGCGTAGCCAAAGTTGGATACGGAGGACTAAGGGGTGAGGTGTATCAAATTTCTGTATAGACTGTAAAGCACTAAGGGAGTCTGAGACAACCACAAATGATGACACAGGCATAGATGCAATATGGATAAGTGCTGCAAGAATGGCATACAATTCAGCAGTAAAAATACTAACCGAAGATAGTAAATGCCCTCGTACGACGCTGTCCGGAAACACTCCTGCGAATCCTACGCCGTCAGAAGACTTAGAGCCATCTGTGTACACTGCAATGGCATGAGAATGAGAGTGGAAGTGGTCAAGAAAAAGAGAGCGGGAAGCGACCATAGATAGTTGGGCTTTCGAGCAAGAGAGTGAGAAAGAACAGACTCGAACAGCTGGAACTTCCCAGGGGGGTAGGGAAAAGTGAGATGCTACATGAACATAGAAAGGTGGTAATTGAAGAGAAGACAAGAGCGAATGTAGGCGAAGAGAGAAGGGACGGAGTAAACAGGGGCGGCGAACAAATAATGTCTACTAATATCAGTGACCATTCTATAAATGGAAGGATTGCGGAGATCATGAGAGCGTACATAGTAGCGAAGGCAATGGGCATCACGGCCTCTATGCAGAAGCGAATGCTTCTGCATAGAGGCTCTCAACAGGGGAAGAGCGAAAAGCACCAAGGCATAAACGTAATTCTTGGTGATGAATGGGGTTAAGGCTAGAGAGAGTAGCAGGAGAGGCCGCTGAATAGATCTGGTCACCATAATCAAGTTTCGATAAAATGAGGGTGGAATGTAGGCGAAGGAGAGTTCGACGATCAGCTCCCCATGAAAGATGAGCAAGGGTTTTAAGAAGGTTCAGCCGGCTGTGACAAGTTGCCTTCGGAGAGGTAATGTGAGGTTTCCAGGATAACCTACGGTCAAAGAGGAGGCCCAGAAACCTGACTGTATCATGTTCAGGGATAAGGGAGCCACAGAGGTACAAAGGATGATCGGAGATGACAGAGCGTCTAGTGAAAGTAATTTGGTGAGTTTTGGTACTGGAAAATTTAAACCCATGCGTGGTGGCCCAATTGGAAACACGGTCGACCGCATGCTGGAGAGAAACTGTAATGAGGTGACAGTCAGCGCCTGCACAAGCAATAGCAAATTCATCAACATAGAGTGATGACCAAATATTTGATGGAAGACTAGAGGCCAAATCATTTATAGCAAGGAGAAAAAGTGTTGTGCTCAGAACACATCCCTGGGGGACACCTTCAGCTTGGATAAAGTCCGGGGAGAGCACATTATTAACCCGAACACGGAAATGTCTGTCAGTTAAAAAGTTCTTAAGGAAGGATGGTAGATTGCCTCGGAGGCCTAAGGAGTGGGCTTGGGCCAAAATATTATACCTCCAAGTTGTGTCATATGCCTTCTCAAGGTCAAAAAATATGGCAATAACTGAGTGGTTATTCGCAAAGGCATTACGAACATACGTATCCAAGCGTAGTATGGGGTCTATGGTAGAACGTCCCTTACGAAAGCCATATTGACGAGTGGAGAGACTGTTGTGTGTCTCTAAATACCACACTAAACGTCTATTTACCAGGCATTCCATCACTTTGCAAACTGCACTGGTAACAGCAATGGGACGATAGTGAAAGGCTTCATGTCCCATAGTGCCTGGTTTGCGGAAAGGGAGAACAATGGCAGATTTCCACAGCTGTGGAAGAACTCCTTGTGACCAAATAAGATTGAAAAGGCGTAATAGGACGGCAAGGGCTGACTGATGTAAATGTTGTAGCATACGAATATGAATGTCGTCGGGCCCAGCTGCGATGATCGGCAAGCTGAGAGTGTTGCCTCCAGTTCTTGAAGTGTAAAAGGCACATTATACTGTTCCTCTCTGAGAGAAGAAAAGCCCAAGGGTACTAACTCTCTGGCAGACTTTGAGGAAAGAAACGAGGGGCATAGATGGAGCCCCTGAGAAATACAGACCAGATGATTGTCAGTTTCATTGGCAACATCTAGTGGGTTTGCTATATCAACACTGGCAACCCGCAGAACAGGAGCCGGGTCAGGAGAATATTTACCACTCAGTTTTCGTACTTTTTTCCAGACTGCACTCATAGAGGAAGCAGAGGTGATGATGGAGACATAATCTCGCCAGCAAGTGCGTTTAGCATCACGGATGACACAGTGAGTGATCGCACGCTTCTGCTTAAAATCAAGAAGTCTCTCCGTGGTTCTATTGTACCAGTACCTGCCCCCACGCAGCGCATTTCAAACGTACTGCACGAGCACAAGCAGGAGACCACCAAGGCACGCATTTCTGAGAATGCCTGCCCAAAGTTTGGGGTATAGTATGAGAAGCTGCGGTTAAAACGGAGGAAGAGAAGAGGTGTAAAAGCTCATCAATGGAGGACGAAGAAGGAACCTCGCTAAAAACAGTTAGTTGTGAGTAAAGGTTCCAATTTGCCTGATCAAATTGCCAGCGTGGGATACGAAGAGGTGGTGAATATGAAGGGGAAGTAAGAATAATTGGGAAATGATAGCTGTCATGTAAATCTGGGAGAACAGACCAGGTGAAGTCTAATGTGGCAGAGGAAGAGCAGACTGAGAGATCGATGCAAGAGAGAGTGTTAGTCCGAGGATCAAAATGGGTGTGAGTACCTGTATTTAAAACATGGAGGGGGTGGCTAGCAAGAAAAGCCTCTAACTGAATGCCACGGGAATCACAGTGAGACCCCCCCCCCCAGAGGAAATGATGGGCATTAAAATCGCCAAGTAACAGAAGCGGTGGCGGTAATGACGAAACAAGAAAGGCAATAATCCGGGATAGATAATGCCTGAGGAGAGAGATATAAAGAACAGAGCATATACCACCTATGCAAGTGGATACGGGCTGCTGTGTAATGCAGCGAAGTACGAAAAAATAGCTGATGGTACGGAATATCAGTGCATAGAAGAAGGGCACTTTCATTAAAGGTCCCATCAGGAAAAGGACCTGAAGAATACAATAAATTATAGCCTGAGATGGGATAGATAACAGCAGAGTGTAATTTTGGTTCCTGTAAGCAAACACCAACAGGGGAAAACTGGGAGAGTAACACCTTAAGCTCACCCCGATTACCCCTGAGGCTGCGTATATTCCACTGTAAATAGGCCATGATTGGCAATGATAAAGATACCTGAAATCCGTGAGTAAGGGTTCGTATGGACTAGAGGGGTTAGAAAAGTCCATATGCGGTGGCAGCGGAAAACGTTCAAGCAGCGAAGGAACGGTACACTGCAAAGAAAGGAGTTGTGCAGATGGAGGAGAGGAGAGAGAAGGAACAGAGGGTGGATCAGTGTCCATTGATGGTTTGGTCTCTGCAATATATTCAGAGATTGCTTCAAATGTTTCGGAATTCAGAGACGTCATATGGGAGACAATATTGGAGATGGTAGGGGGAGGATGAGTAAAGATTGGAACTGTAATGGACTGTGCCAAGGTAGGGGGGGGCGAAAGGGTGGAGGGAACTGGAGAAGAAGCTTGGAAGGGGACAGAAGAGGCAGAAACCTGGGAAGTGGCAAAGAGGAAGAAACTTGGGAGGAAATAGGGGAGGAAGGTACAGTACAAGGAGGAGGGTGAGCCTCTACACTTGTAACAGAGCCAGTGAGAGGGGAAGAACCAGGTACAGAGACAGAGAAGGTAAAATGACGAGGTGGAAGAAGAGAAGGAGGGGTTAAAGTACCTTTTTTTGACTTCTGAGAAGTAGAGTGACAATTGGGAGGAGGTGTTGTACGAGATCTCGTCGATACCGAGGCTTGTGAGGGAGAACATGAAGAAGCGAGAACAGACTGAGGCCTTGAAGTAGGGACGTCTGAGCCCAGGACAGCAAAAGAATTAGATGCAGGAGTGACTATGGGAGAGGTAACCACAGAGGAGGCTGCAGAAGATGGGACCCCAGAAGTGGGGGTACTTTTTGAAACACAGGAATAAGAAACACGAGGTAGTCTCCCTTGGAGGCAGAGATG
Organism: Cherax quadricarinatus; assembly: GCF_026875155.1. Taxonomy (NCBI): domain Eukaryota; kingdom Metazoa; phylum Arthropoda; class Malacostraca; order Decapoda; family Parastacidae; genus Cherax; species Cherax quadricarinatus. The sequence continues at coordinate 25,022,669 of NC_069419.1, forward strand.
AGAAACTACCATGGCATAAGGGAGACCTTCTGCCTCTTTGAGGTAACGGATTTCCCGCTCATTTATGTAGACTTGGCAATGGCGAGAGTACGAAGGGTGAGCCTCATGACAATTAAGGCAAGAGGGAGGTCGACTGCAAGACGTATTAGAATGGTCATCGGCACCACAGACTGGGCATTAGGCTATAGATCTGCAATATTTCGCTGGATGGCCAAATCGCCAGCAATTTCTACACTGTTGTGATGTAGGGATCACCTTTTGAACTTGTAACAGATGTTCTGCTACATAAACTGAGGATGGGAGTTCACAGCTGTCAAAATTTAAACAAGCCACATTGCTAGAGTATCATCTCCGCCCACAGGCAGGAAGAACATAAGTGTCTACCTTGAGGATTGGGAGATCTTGGAGTTCCAACTGTTCAAGAATGTCATTGCCACATGTCTGGAAATTTTGTTGAACTATGGTATGGGGCAGAATGATGGTACCACTACAAGAATTGAGGGAATGATGTTTTTCAATAGTGACAGGAACAGTATCGATATGGGAAAGAAGAGAAAGATCATGAGCTTGGGTAGCATTCTGTACGGTAATGATGCGCATACCGCTCTTAAGAGCATGAAAAGAAATATCTTTACCAACATGGCGTAGGAGTGCCTTGCTAATACTATGGTCGGAAAGATAGGCAATAGAGGAAGTCAGTCGTAAAGTGAAGAATTTAGTCCATTGTGCATTCTGAAACTGAGCGTGGAAAGGGAGTGCAGGACGTGTCGATCTTTTCTGAGAAGAACGAGAAGGTGGAGAAGTATTATCAGCAGGTAATTGTCGTTGGCATTTAGGAGTGGGACCAGAGTTGATCCGACGTGGAACGGGCCGGCGATTCGAAAATTGCTGCACCGTAGAGGGAGAGGCCGGAAGCATAGTCAAAGGAGAGCGGAGGTCAGATAAATCGAAGGAGTCAGTCGATACCGCAGTACGTGAAGTGGGTGAGGAAACAGCACCGGCAAGAGGTACAGAGGCATTAGGAGTGTCCGAAGAGTGGTCCAAAGACAAGGCGGGGTCAGAACGGGGTGCGGTATCAAGAAGGGGCCTGGGGGTAGCAGGTTCATGGACTAGGGCTTCCATGGTTAGGTTACTTCTTTCTTTTTGTTTTTAAGAAAAAAAAGAAAGAAAAGAAAAGAAAAATAAAAAAAAGAATAAAAAAGGGGGGGGACCGGGGAGGGATAGTTCCTAGGAGGAATGAAAGGGCCAGAAATCTCCCTCTGGGCCCAAGAGAACCTCAGCACCGCAAGTAGCGCAGATGCAGCATGGAACCCGTGCCATACCCTACCCATCATGCCAGTAAACCAGCAATCCGGGATAGCAGCCTCACATCTGCCGAGCTACCTCGGTGGACAAAAGAGAGGGCGGCCGGATATCCACCACAAAGCATACCTCCTTCGGCCACCACCCCCAGAATCCGAAAGATGGCTTCCAGAGATACACCCGTCGCCCGAAAGACACCCAAAGCCACCCTCCAGGATAACGGAGAGGGATCGGGACACCCCCAGGCAATCCAGATTCCACAGCAAACTACGCCACCACCACCAAGAACCTCAACGGAATGGGATGGACCCTGGTATCCTTTCCCCTACCTAGGAACTAGCGTGCCTGTGGGAAAAAATCCCAAAGGCCAAAAAGGAAGGGCAAAAGGGAGGGGTGGGGAAGAGGAGGAGGAAAAAAAAAGGGGAGGATGGGGAGGATGGGAGAGGGAAGGGGGGACTGAGGGGTAATTAGGTTCGGCCTGAGGAAGGAGACTGACAGGTCTAATTCCTCAGACCAAGAGCCTCTTCACCATGCCAAGGAGCCCCCCTTGAAGAGGACTTCTCACAAAAAGAAATGGAAAACGTATTCTGAAAAAAATCACTAAATCTCTGGTGGAAATCTGTCATTTGAACTAACAGTAGAGGTCACAATCATTACATAGTTAGATAACTCTTAGGCAACAACAAAAGGCAAAAAAAAAAAACAAATACTAAAATGAAAGCGTGAGACGTGCAGACAATTCTGTATAGATCTCACAGCCATCACTATGACTACAAAAGAAAGGTCAATATATCGTCATTGCCATTCTTCCTAGTCACAATTTATGGGATACTCTTCCAACCCCCCGGGAACCAGCAGATGCCTTAGCAGATCATCTCACACTCACAATATCCACTCGTTTAGTGTATAACCAGAAAAATTTGCTTATGCAGAAAATCGACTGGGCACAGTTACACCTAGAGTGAGCTACGCCTCGCACTCGCACAGCTGCCTCAGAAGTTACCATTCCATTCTCAACTTCTTCAACTAATGTTGGTTACAATGGAAATCTAGTATTATCCTTCATTTTCTTAAGTAAATTTAGAAACTCATCGCAGCAAACATATTTCTCTACTATCTTGCTTAGGCAAGGTCATAGAGAGATTTGCACACACCCGGATTCTATGGTATCTAGAACACAACCATCTCACACTACCCTTTCAAGCGATCTTCAGACTTCAGTGGTCAACCTTAGATCTTAGAACATGAAATCCACTAGTCTGTATTAAAACAAAATCTACATTGTCATATATGTAGACTTCAAAGGCGCCAGTGACAGTATTACACATGTCAGTCTATATCGCTCTCTTGTCGGCATAACACTCAATCGGTATATGCTGATGATATAATAATACTCTGTCAACACTTTATTGTCCACAACAACAAAAATACACCCCGCACTAATCCATTTAATTAACTGGATACATTACTGGGGCCTGTAAACCAATACATCCATTCAGAAATTCGCCAAAAAATTAATACAACAATTGGCCACGAAACCCATCGGAAATAATACCATCAGACATAAAAGGGTACACAAATACTTAGGTATGTATCCTCACTCGCTCCTCCTCAGCCGGAAAGACCACGTCACACACCTCCAGCACACTATCAAGCCGAGGCTTACCATCCTCAAAGTGCTAACTGGCACATCCTGCAGACTATATCATAAAATTCTTCCTCAATTTTACATTGCATATACTTGTACCAAATTGCCTACAAGTGTCATATGTATACATCAGCAGCGGCAGCATCACACTTCCATAAACTGTAAACAATTCAAAGCACTGGTAAGCAAATCATTTGAGGGGCCTTCAAGGAGAAACAACGCTTACAAGTCAGGCCACAAGAAGAGGCATGATGTGTGCAAATTGCCTCTCTCTCTGCACTTCTGCCCATTAATCACATTCACCCCTTTTTCAAAATAATTCCTGTCATTACCACTACAAATGAACTCACTAGATCTACCCCTCAGATACAAGCCTTTATTAAAAGTCTAATATAATCTCTCCTCCCACGTAAACATCTTCCAAAACCCACCAGCAGTGCCGCCTACTTCCTCATGGAACAATATTATCCTGAATGGAATAACTCACCTAGACAATGATATTCCCAAAATAACAACATGTGAAGCAAGAGTTTCTGTTTTTATGTCTACAATGAACAACCTTCACCTCGATACAACAGAGATATATATAAATGAATCCAGAATTCTCAAGAGTAATAACTCCCTTCCCCTTCCTGTGATATATACATTGTGGATTCTTCGCTTCTATCTCAAAATAGGAGTGAAAAGCCAAATGACTTTTTTATCTTCATAGCCGAACTTAATAGGATATATAAGGCCCTTATACAACACACTGCTGGATGACAATTATACATTTTAAAGTGACTCCAAAAGTGCTATCCGGTCTCTTGCACATCACTCCAGAACCTGCAAGGAGCTACCGGTACATCATCTTCGTTACCTTCTTAGCAAACTGTAAGTATCCTGAAGAAGACTGGTCTGAACACTAGTCTCACAAGATGTATTCAACGTAAACTATTATAACATCACGGTAGACAATACCTACAAGTTGAAGAACTAGAATCATGTGCAACATCTGGGCATCTTTATTTAGTAGACCTATCACCATCTTAATACAATATACAGGGACAACAGTATATAAAAGCCCATCTTTCTACTTGTGCTTCAAGTTATCAGGTAATCAGTCCGTCAGCCTGTGCCTCAGGTTGAGGGACTGATTACCTCATCCTCCCTCTTTTCTTCAGTCTTTTGTTTTTGTCACGGTATTGTGCTGAGAAAGACATTGTTGGCGAAAGGTCTACAAAATAAAAATGTCCAAATGTAGCACAATAGTCTCTTCTTCAACAACATGAGATGTAAGTTTCAGTGTAGATACGTTGAAAGTTTCCTCTAATTTTTATTTAAGAAATTAGAGTAGTGTTAACTGGTGGTGAACAGGTGACATGCACCTTGAACGACTAAACTGTAGTAGAGAAGCTTAAAATCTAATTAGACAACTAGCCCCTCAACTACTTTCTCGCAGTGGCCTCATCCTGAGTCACTAATTACCCCATCGTGCCGGCTAAATTCCACCACATCCTATTTAAGATAAGCTAAATTACAAGTGTTAACGTACTCGTTTAGTTAGCGAGCATTATTTACTTAGGAATTTATTGCTGCCCTTTTCTTAAGCTTAATTTCTATTTGCCTAAATAAATTTTATTTACAATTAGTGTATTTCATTTTCTTTCATCTTGTTTTTACTTATCTCTTCTATACAGTATCCTAATTAACGTAAATTTAGAAGTTATGCACCGCACCCACAATGTAACTCTCACACAGTTTAGTGTAGTTACAAACTGTGGTCTTCCCATCGCGTAACTCTTATACAGAATTGTGTGACCACAAACACTGAGTGTTTGCTTCATTTAGGGGATGAGGTGGTGTGTCGTGGACCGGGTGAAAATTTGTGGAGTTGTGTATATGGGTAATGCTCAGATGGCGAGGGAGAATAATTCAAAGGGTGTGGTAGATAGGGTATTGGGAAGATTATCAGGATTGAGGCCGACACATCTTACGCTACACCAGAGGGTCATTGTGGTCAACGTGCTTTTGTACAGCAAAATATGGCATGTGGCAGCTTTGTACCCTTTGGTGTATGGGGATGTCCGGAGATTGTTGAACAGAGTTTTCCATTTTATCTGGGGTTCGGGATGCGATTGGTTGAAAAGGGAGGTGGTAACACTTCCGATGGCCTTGGGAGGGCTGGGGTTAATTCATTTGGAAAGAAGGTTGAAGTGTGTATATGTGAAACATGGGTTGCTAAGGGCTCGGGGGAAGGGGAGTGGAGGGTTTCGGGATGCTGCAGGGAGATCTTCGGAGATGGTGGAAAGGACAAGATTTGAGAGATGGTGAGGAGTTGTTGTGTCTATTGATGATGGTCAGAGATCCGAGAAACATGCGGGTAGGGTCCATGGAGAGGAAGATATGGCCTAGGGTGGTAGTGGCAACGGAAGGAGTGTACCCGATGTACGCATGGGAAGACATTTGGGGTCGATTAAAAGGGTTACGCATCCGGCCACGCGTTAGGGAGATAATGTATAGGTTTCTTCACGGAATATTGCCGTCTGGGGTTGTTTTACGAAATAGGCGAATAAGGGAGGGTGGGGAGTGTCAGGTTTGTGGGGTAGATGAATCAGCTTTTCATGTAATTTATTTTTGTGAAAGCCTAGGGGTTGTGCGGGAATGGTTAGGGAAAGTAATCCGGTATGTGGGGGGGGAAAGGGTTGTCGGTTTTGAGAGCGCTCAGTTTAGATGTAGGAATTCTCTGCTCGTCTGTTGGTGTGAGCAGACGTACGCCTGCTGCCCTCTCTCGGCGATTGGAAGACTTCCTGTTTTTTTCCAATATGGCGCTGAGTGTAAGGAGGAGGGTAAATACTGTGGGCATCCAGCTGGTTCGCGGGGCAATTTCACCGCAAGCTGCTCCTGTGCTGTTGCCATTAATCATCCGGGATACGTATGGTATTCAGGATGAAGAATTGTATGGTGTAGCACTTAATGGTGCATACAGGGTGTTTGTTAAGTTGTTGAACACCGGCGTCTACGAGCGGCTGGTAGAGAAATACCAGGATGTTCGAGTGGACGTCAATTCTATTCAAATTCAAATTCAAATTCAAAGTTTATTCTCTATAAGGATTACAATGCTGAGTTTACAGAAATTTGGTTATTGTGTGGTTTACATGCAGTAAAATTGTGATTACAGAGTGTACCACTAGAACGCTTAGCATGGCTAGGCATTTCGGGCATACTTAGTTTTATTCTTAATTGTAAAATATTACAAATTATGAGGTAAGTTGGTATTATGGCTAAGTGACTAAATACTAGTTTGTAAGTTTAGCAATGTGAATGCTTTTGTTTTGGCACAGTACATAGTTTCAGTATTGGAGTATCACAGGATTCATTATTTTAAGATTGAGATTAATATTTCTGTTTATGGTCAAATGAGTGAGTGAGTGTAAGTGTAAACCACCAGGTGGTATTCGTGTAGTTAGTTGACGGGGTGTATCAGGGAGATAAGATGTTTTCTAATGGTAGTTTTGAAGGTGATGAATGTGTCTGCAGTTCTAGAGTTCTCAGGTTCTCAGGGGTTAGGGCTGCTATGGTGAGTGTCCGCCTTCATGACGTCTCCAGGCACTGTACATGGGTTAGAGATGGGTTAGAGTGCGAAATGTATCGTTTGAGGCTGATGAAACGGACATACGCAATGTTTTTAAGGACTACGGGACCGTTCACCTGGCACAGCCCGGCAAGTGGGTGGAAGGTGCATACGTGGGATACCCAGAGGGCACGTTTTCACTGAAAATGACGATACAGCACCCCATACCGTCATATGTTATATTGGAGGCCTTCAGGACTCAGCTCATGGTGTCCTATGCTGGGCAACGCAGGACATGCAGGCGTTGTGGTGGTTATGATCACATTGCTGCATATTGTGAACAACAGACTCGACTCCATGGTTTTTGATGTCGGGCCGCAGGGGAACCGGGGCAAGTTGGACGTGCTCTAGAGATACAGGAAGGATGTGGGCTGGTCGTTGTGGAGTGAGGAGGTGGAGGAGGCAGAGGCAGTGGCGGGTGAGGCCCCTGACGGCCCCTGTGGGGGGGGCCCCTGTGGGACCCTTTTTTGCCTGATGGTGGGGGATGGCATGGTTCGGCAGAGGAAGCCATTGACGAGGTCCTGGAGAATGTACTCACCTCGCTGTTTCCCCAGTCAGATGGGGAGGGCGAGTTGGTGACGAGGGCTGATGTGAGGAATGCTGCAGACTTGTGTAGACAGCAAACTGAGCCCATCGACTTAGTGGTGTCTCACGGGGCACTGTGCCCAGAGGGGGGGAAAGGGTCAGCATGTGGTGGAGGTGGAGGTTCACCGTGAGGTGTCACAGGAGGTGAGGATGGGAACAGGTGGAGTCGCGCACAAGCGTGAGGCTGTGACATCGGATTCAGATGATGTCCTGACTCCAGCACAGAGGACTGGGCATGGTGGTGGTGGTGGTCCCTCGGGGACTTTGGACCCGGAGCTGGACCGGGGAGGGGTTAGGGCTGCCAGTAGGGACATGCATAAAGGAGGTCCGAAAGGACATGGTGGCGTTGTGAGGAAGGTGTCAAAGCACAGGGGGAAGAAACCACCGCTTGCCTAAGGTGTATGACAGTTAACATTAATGGTTTGTGCCAGGATGTGAAGCGTGCGTGGTTTGCAAGTTTCTTGTGCCGGCATAGAGTGGATGTTGTATTTGTGCAAGAGCAAAAATATCAAGGTGGGGCGTGTATTGGAGGTGAATGGTTATAGGGCTTTTGTGATGCAGACGGGACGCTTGAAGGGAGGGGTGGGAGTCCTACTCCGGGAGAAGAGCCCATTTGTGGTTAGTAGAAGTGATGGGGGGGCGAGGGGCGTATTATTAGAGTGTATGGATGGTGGATGGGCGAGCGAGTGGCGTTAGTGTGTGCGTATGCACCCGCAGAGAGTGATGCACGTCTGAAAGCAGATTTTGTGAGGGATGAGCTCATTTATTTTTTCCGTTCTTTACCACCTGTTGCTATTATGGGAGGGGATTGGAAATGTGTTATTTGCAGGGCAGATGTCGAGCTGCATGGGGCAGGGCATTTTTCCACTATCCTAGGTGATCTTCTGAGAGATGTGTGTCTACGTGACGTATTTGGGGGTGGGGCTTGGGAGGTGGAGCACACTTTTATTAGACAAGGATATGCGGCGAGGCTAGATCGGGTGTACATCACTAAGCGGGTTAGAGTGGAGTCCTTGCGTATGGTGGAGGTGGAATATTCAGATCACAGGGCGGTCGTGGTAGACCTGGGGTGGGATGGGCTGGCCAGGAGGTGGAAGAGTTATTGGAAACTAAACACGAGGATCCTGAGTGATGAGGAGGGGCAGGGAGGATTTGAGACATTGTGGGCAGAGCTCAGTGAGGAACGGCGGGGCACAGAAGATTTACTGGGGTAGTGGGACGGGGTGGCTAAGGCACAAATACGTAAGTTTTATGTGAGGGAGGGGAAACGCATGATGCAACAATCGTATGGGCTCCTTCAGTACCTAGAGGGTAGGTTGAGGGATTGCTATGGGAGAGGTGGACATGGGGGAGTATATCCTGTAGAGGAGATAGAAACGTTGAAGGGAAGGATTCATGAGCTGCAAAATGAACTGTTTAATGCGGTGTGTGTGCAGGGGGGGGGTTGAGGAGGTGTTATGGGGCGATCGACCGTCGGCGTGTGTTTTACGAGGTCAGCAGCGACGTCGGACGGCCACAGAGGTTGGTAGGTTAATCATCCACTCTGAAGTGGGGGATTATCGTGAGGGGCAAGTGTTGAGGATGACTGAGGGAATGAGTGGTTATGCAGATGCATGGTATGAGCAGTATTTGGGACGTAGTGCAGTGGGAGGTGCAGCATTGCATAGGTCTGTGAGCTAGTCCCAATGTTCATTGGGGAGTAGTGATCGAGTAGCGCTGGGTGGGAAGATAGATGAGGGCGAGGTTTGGCGGGCATTAGTGAGTATGCATATGGGAAAGGCTCCGGGGATTGATGGATTACCCTGTGAATTTTACCTGCAGAATTGGAAGTTAATGTGTGGATTCCTGGTGGAGTTGATGAATATCATGAAGGAGAAGGGGGTGTTGGGGGAGTTGCAAGCCAGCAGGGGGTTGTTCTGGTTTAAAGGAAGAGGTCCAGAATACCCTCAAGGATTATCGGGCGATATCTTTACTTTGTGCGGATTACAAATTGTTTGCGGAAATACTGGGAAATCGCCTGAAATGTGTCGTGGGGCGTGTCTTATCTGGAGGGCAATATGGGTTGCCTGGCAGATCTATGGTCGAGGGTCATGGACGTCTTAAGGGGTTTGTAGAGGGTTTGGGGGGAAAAGGTGGGGGCCTACTTGCTTTGGATTGGCAGGGAGCTTATGACCGTGTGGAACGGGAGGCGTTGTGGCAGATCCTTCTAAAGCAGGGATTTGGGGAAGAGGTTGTGGAATGGGTGGAGACAATGCATCGAGGGGCGTGGGTGCATGTGCAAATTAATGGTCGCATAGGGGAAGCAGTGTGTATGGGGCGGGGTCTCAGGCAAGGATATCAACTATCTCAAATCCTGTTTGCCTGTGTTCAAGATCCTTTTTACAGACTCATTGAGGGACGTATCTGTGAGGGGGGGGGACAGGGGAGGTGGGGTGTGGGCCGGGGATTGTAGGATACGTCGACGATACGACGGTACTTGTGCGGGAGGGAAATAGTTTGAGAGAGGTGGGAGAGGTCATTCGTACGTTTAGGGAGGCTACGGGGAGGGAGGGTTAATTGGAAAAATCTTGCTTTTTAAAGTTGGGAAATTGGAACTGGCAGGGGGTTGGGATGCTGGTGTGGAGTGGAGGGTGGTGGATAGCTTAAAGATATGTGGAATAGTGTTTATGGAGAATCAAGTGCGGTTGAGAGAGGTGAACTCAGAGCGTACTGTGGAAAGGGTGCAGCATAGATTGGGGAGTTTGCGCCCGTATCATTTGACATTGTTGCAGAGGGCCATCGTGGTAAAACGTTACTTTTACAGTAAGGTTTGGCATTGTGGCGGCAGTTACCCCTTAATGGGGAAAGGGAAATTACGAGATTTTTAAAGCAGGTGTTTAGGTTTATATGGGGTTCTGGGTGTGATTGGCTGAGGAGGGAGGTGGTAATGCTGCCGGTACGTCAGGGGGGGTTAGGGTTATTGGATCTATGGCATTGGGTAAAATGTGTTTGTGTTTTCTTACGAAGGGAATATGTATGGGTCGGGTGTGGGGGGGGTTAAAGCTTCTGTATGAGGGAGTGCAGAGGTGGTATGTGGGTGCAGAGTTGAGGGAATATGAGGAGATGCTGCGTACCCTCATGGTCCTACGGGAGCCTGGCAAGATTCGCATAGGGGTTTTGGCGAGAGTAAATGGGAGCCGGGTGGTGGTGCCGGTGGAGGGAATATACCCCATGTATGGATGGGGAGATATTTTGGGGTCGTTTTCGTAAGTTGAAGCTCAAACCTCGGGTGCGGGAGGTTATGTTCTGTTTCCTGCATGGCATTTTGCCACCAGGAGCGGTCCTGCGGGCGAGGCGAATAGTACTGGAGAGTGGGTGTTGAGTGTGTGGTGGCGAGGATACGGCATATCATGCTGTGTATTTTTGCGAATGTTTGGGGAATGTTAGGGATTGGATGAGTAGGATTGTGAGGCTAGTGGGAGAGGGGGGCATACCCGGGGTTGGAGTGCTCGTTTTTGGGTGGGGAGGGGTGCCAGAGAGTACACAACGTGCACTGGCATATTTAATGGTAGATTTCGTGTACATGTCGTGGGGTATGCGTGGGAATGGGGATTGGGTGGTGAGGAAACGGGTACTGGCAGTACTTTTTTTTAGGGCTGTTTCAGGAACAGGGAAATATATGGATCGCGGTGGGAGGGAGGCTTCCCGTAGGTTATCGTAGTTTAACTATTGGGATCTTACTCGCTTTGTAGTGGGGGGGATGGTTGTCATGGCTGGGGCAAGGATTGAGAATGTCATCTGGGGTTTCAATGGCTCGCCCTCGGGAGAGTGTGTGTGTGTGTGTGTGTGTGTGTGTGTGTGTTGGTTAGTTACTATTTTGTCTTAGGCAATGTTGATTAGACACTAGGCTGTTGTAGGTGTGTTTTGTGTGTGTGTGTGTGTGTGTGTGGGGGTGTGTATGTGTGTGTATTATTATGTGTGTGTGTGTGTGTGTGTGCGTGTGTGTGTGTTTGTTACCATTTTGTCCTTGGCACATGTCGATTAGACACTAGGGTTTGTGTGTGTGTAGGTGTGTAGGTGTGTAGGTGTGTGTGTGTGTGTGTGTGTGTACTCACCCATTTGTACTCACCTATTTTGGGGTTTTCAGGGGTCGAGTCTTAGCTCCTGGCCCGCCTCTTCACCGGTTGCTACTGGGCCCCTCTCTCCCCGCTCCATGAGCTTTTATCAAACCTCGTCTTAAAACTGTGTATGGTTCCTGCCTCCACTACGTCATTTTTAGGCTATTCTACTGCCTTACAAAATCTATGACTGAAGAAATACTTCCTAATATCTCTCTGACTCATTTGTGTCTTAACTTCCAATTGTGGCCTCTTGTTTCTGTGTCCCCTCCTGGAACATCCTGTCTTTGTCCCCCTTGTCTATTCCACCAGTATTTTATATGTCGTTAAACATGTCTCCCTGCCCTCCTGTCCTCAGTGCGTCAGGCCGATTTCCCCTTAAACTTTCTTCATAGGACATTCCCTTAGCTCTGGAACTAACCTTGTGGCAAAAACCCTTTTTACTTTCTCTAGTTTCTTGACGTGCTTTATCAAGTGCGGGTTCCAAACAGGTGCTGCATACTCCAGTATGGGCCTGACATACACGGGTTTTACAGTGTCTTGAACGATTCCTTACTAAGGTATCGGGAAAGCTTTTCCTCAGGTTTGCCAGGCGCCCATATGCTGCAGCAGTTATCTGATTGATGTGTGCTTCCGGAGACATGCTCGGGTTTATACTCACCCCAAGATCTTTCTCCTTGAGTGAGGTTTGCAGTCTTTAGCCACATAGCCTATACTCTGTCTGTGGTCTTCTGTGCCCTTCCCCTATCTTCAAAGCTTTGCATTTGGCAGGATTAAATTCGAGAAAGCCCTTGTGTGTGTATGTGTGTGTGTATGTGTGTATGTATGTGTGTTTGTGTGTATGTATGTGTGTATGTGTGTATGTATGTGTGTATGTGTGTATGTGTGTGTGTATGTGTGTGTGTATGTTGTGTGTATGTGTGTGTGGTGTTTTGTATGTGTGTGTGCGTGTGTGTGTATGTATTGTGTGTGTGTGTGTGTGTGTGTGTGTGGTGTGTGTGTGTGTGTGTGTGTTTTGTGTGTTCTCACCTAGTTGAGGTTGCGGGGGTCGAGTCCGAGCTCCTGCCCCCCCTCTTCACTGATCACTACTAGGTCACTCTCCTGAGCCGTGAGCTTTTATCATACCTCTGCTTAAAGCTATGTATGGATCCTGCCCCCACTACATCGCTTCCCAAACTATTCCACTTACTGATACTCTGTGGCTGAAGAAATATCCCAACATCCCTGTGATTCATCTGTGTCTTCAGCTTCCAACTGTTTTCCCCTTGTTGCTGTGTCCAATCTCTGGAACATCCTGTCTTTGTCCACCTTGTCAATTCCTCTCAGTATTTTGTATGTCGTTATCATGTCCCCTATCTCTCCTGTCCTCCCGTGTGTCAGGTTGATTTCCCTTAACCTCTCCTCGTAGGACATACCTCTTAGCTCTGGGATAGTCTTGTTGCAAACCTTTGCACTTTCTCTAGTTTCTTCACGTTTCTTGGGTAGGTTGTGGGTTCCAAACTGGTGCCGCATACTCCAATATGGGCCTAACGTACACGGTTTTACAGGGTCCGGATGATTCCTTATTAAGATGTGGAATGCTGTTCTGAGGTTTGCCAGGCGCCCATATGCTGCAGCAGTTATTTGGTTGATGTGCGCTTCAGGAGATGTGTCTGGTGTTATACTCACCCTAAGATCTTTTTCCTTGAGTGAGGTTTGTAGTCCCTGACCCCCTAGACTGTACTCCGTCTGCGGCCTTCTTTGCCCTGTGTATGTGTGTGTGTGTGTGTGTGTGTGTGTGTGTGTGTATGTGTGTACTCACCTAATTGTGGTTGCAGGGGTCGAGACTTTAGCTCCTGGCCCGCCTTTTCACCGAGTGCTACTAGGTCCTCTCTTTCCCTGCTCCATGAGCTTTATCATACCTCATCTTAAAGCTATGTATGGTTCCTGCCTTTTCACTGCCAGGTCACTAAGGTTAATGAGCCACTCAGAGAGACAGGTTACACAGGTGTTCCAGGCCACTAAGGTTAATGAGCCACTGAGATATAGGTAACAGAGGTGTTCCCGGTTTTGTGTGTGTGTGTGTGTTGTGTGGTGTGTGTATTTTGTGATGTGTGTGTATGTGTGTATGTGTGTGTGTATGTGTGTGGATTGTGTGTGTGAAAGTTTGGGTATGTGTGTGTGTGTGTTGTATGTGGTGGGTGTGTTTGGTGTGTGTGTGTGTGTGGTGTGTGTGGTGTTAGTTACCATTTTGTCTTAGGACATGGCGTTAACACTAGGCCGTTGTAGGTGTGTGGGTGTGTGTTTGTGTGTGTGTGTGTGTGGTGTGTGTGTGTGTGTGTGTTGTTTGTGTATGTGTGTGTATATATATATGTGTGTGTGTGTGTGTGCGTGTGCGTGTGTGTGTTAGTTACCATTTTGTCCTAGGCACATGTCGATTAGACACTAGGCCTGTGTGTGTGTGTAGGTGTGTAGGTGTGTAGGTGTGTGTGTGTGTGTGTGTACTCACCTATTTGTACTCACCTATTTGTGGTTGCAGGGGTCGAGTCTTAGCTCCTGGCCCCGCCTCTTCACCGGTTGCTACTGGGCCCTCTCTCTCCCCACTCCATGAGCTTTATCAAACCTCGTGTGTGTGTGTGTGCATGTGTGCATGTGTATGTGTGTGTGCATGTGGTGTGGTGTGGGTGTATGGCTTAGATGGAAACGAGGGAAGGTTCAGTGTGTTAGTAGGTGTTAGGAGGTATGTGTGATGCTAACTGGATTAAGTGTGTGATCCAGTTTGATAGTGGAGAATTTAGGTTTATATCTTTGCATGCGTGTCCCATGGGATGACTGTATTACCCTCTGTGTATATAACGCCTTGCTATGCTGGGTCACTTACCATCACACCTCTGTCAGAGGGTTGAGGTATATATTATTGTTTAGAGGTATTGTATGCATGTATGCAGTAAGAATGCTTGGGTGTGGTTTGTTGTGATTGAGATACTGTTGCGATGTGACAGGCTTATATGCTCATGTACAGCTGGGAGACTGAGCGACAGGGAACTGTATACTGCCGAGAGACAGTGGTGGTTGCCTAAATGAGGGAGAAGAGGGGGGGTGTAATAGAATGTTTTGTTATAGGAGACAGCATTGAACGTTGCCCTATTAAGGGCTCATCTCTGATTGGAGGTTAATGAGATAGGATTATATGCACATATACGGATTACGGGGTTATTTTTCAAACTGTTCATACTGTGTACCTTGTGTGTGGTGAGAGGAGGCATATATCAACTTATTGTTTAATGTCACTTTGTTTTATGTAAAAATTTATATATGTTTGGTTTTGATACATTTAAAGTGTATATTAATTTAGGTCACAACCCTGGTACTGTTTTTGTTAAGTGCTATGTTCTTGATGCAAGTTTTTCATGTATGGTTTACAGTTACATATACAGAGTTTATACATGCAAGTTTTGTAGCATTTTTTGTCACGTATATTCAGGTGTGGGTAGTAAATCGTTTAGTTACAAGGATGGTGTATTTCTTATATATAGCTTCATGTTTAGTGATTTCAGTCAGTCATGTATGTTTACATGTATATTGTATACCTGTGCTCTAAATAAAACATACAAAATTAGGGAATGAATAGCTACGGAATGTTTAGGTACATAAAATGCTAATATTACAATGTACAGTAAGAGGCCAAAGCATTAGTTTATATATAAAAACTTTTGTATATACAGTTTTCATAAAAGATATGAATACAAATGTCAGGTTTGGCTAGTGGCAATTTTATTATGTATGTTCAGGGGTAGGTTGTCATCCATTAGTTATAAGGATCATTGTCCTCATCGCTTCCGGGCCGTGTGGACGTGCTGCGCAGACGCTCCCGATTCAGTAGCTTTCTGCGCAGTTTACCTGCTTTCACTTGGATTCAAAATGGCGGAACGTACAGGACGGAGAATAAATACTGTCTGCATTGAGCTGGTTCGTGGTACCTTAAGTGGCGCTACGATGAACGTCCTCCTCCTTGGCATCATCAGGGATGCATATGGTATTCCCAATGAGGAACTGTATGGCGTCGCTCTTAATGGTTTGACACGAATCTTCGTGAAATTTGTACGAGCCGGCTTCTACACAAGAATTATCGAGCATTATCAGGAACAACGAGTGAGTGTGAATTCAGCAGTGGATGCCGTTTTACATGACGTCTCTAAGTACTTCACATGGGTGAAGGTACGAAATGTACCCTTCAAGGCTACGGCGTATGGACTGCAGGAGTTTTTCAGCAGTTATGGGACCGTGCATTCTCCAACCATGGGAGTGTGGAGGGATGGTCCATATGAAGGGCTGCCGGAGGGTTCTTACACCCTCAAAATGTCTTTAACAAGGCCTATACCATCCTATGTTACGATGACCAGTTATAGAACACGGGTTTTTGTGTACTATGCTGGTCAGAGGAAAACATGTCATTTGTGTAGCTCTTATGAGCACATGGCAGCCCAGTGTCCTAGGAGGCAGGCTCCTCGAGCTCTGGGGACTCCAATTATGATTCAGCAGCCGTGTGATTTGGTGCCTGGCTCTGGTGCTTCGGGAGGACGGAGGACTGACCTCTGGAGCGAGGAGGTCGAAAGGGAGGCGGCGGCGGCGGAGACGTGTGTCACTCTCCCAGGGGCGTCGGGGGAGACGAAGGTGACATCTGAGGAGTCTTTAGTCCAGGAAGATTCGACCCAGGATGGCTTATTGGCGGATGTGATCAAGGATTTTCTGGATGGGGAGGAGCCCTGTGCAGAAGGTGTCCTCAGTTTACGTGAAGCTGGAGTGCTGGAGGGAAAACAAAATGTGGAGGAAGCCTTGAGTAAGACAGGACTGGAGCATGTGGTGGTTGCAGAGGTACACCAGGAGGAATCGTCTGATGGTGATATGTGTGTAAGTGGAAGTTCTAGGAAAAGAACTGCTGCGACAGAGATAGACGAGGTCATTACCCCGGGGCAGAGGCCGGGGAAGAAGTCATGGGCAGTGGTGATGGAGCCGACGTCTCATAGTGGTAGAGGCACGACCGAGTTGCACAGTGGGAGAGGGAGGGATGAGGTGACTGCACAGGAAAAATCGAGTGACAAGGGTACACATAATGTGAAAAGTGCAGTGAGTAAATCCCATCGGCATAGGGGAAAGCCGCCCCTTCTATAAAGTTCAGGTGTGTCGCACTTAATGCTAATGGCCTTAAGACAGAGGTCAAGAAAGTTTGGTTAGAGTGGTTTTTACAGCGGTTTGATGCCAACATTTGTTTTTTGCAGGAACATAATCACAGGGCTGGATGTGAGTTGAGGGTGAAAGGATATCGGATGTATGTTAGCAGTGGTTTGCAATTGAAAGGTGGGGTAGCAATGGCGGTAAAGGAGACCAGCCCCTTGCGTGTCATGGGTTGGGAAGAGGGGGGGTGGGAGGATCATGAGGGTGGATGGTGTCTGGGGTGAGAGTTGGGCTAGTTTCATAGGTGTTTACATGCCAGCAACTAGCAATATCAGGGTAAAAGTAGATTTTGTCAGGGAGGTATTGCTGTATTACTTGCGAGGTTTGCCTGCTATAACAGTAATAGGAGGTGATTGGAATTGTGTGGTACGGAGTGGTGATGTTGAACCGCGAGGGGCGGGTTGTGTGTTGAGTGTTCTGAGGGATGTATTGCGAGATATTGGGGTGGTTGATGTGGTGGGGAGGGGGGGATACCTAGTGGAGCACACGTTCGTCCATAGGGGATATGAGGCACGATTGGACAGAATCTATATTAAGCAGGGTATAGATGTTGTGAGGGTGCAAACTTTCGATGTGGGGTTTTCTGATCACAGGGCTGTAATAGCAGATCTGATGTGGGATGGAGTAGTGCGTATTTATTCTGGGTACTGGAAATTAAATGTAAGGCTTCGTAGGGAGAAGGGGGAGGGGCCTTTTTTCAGTAAATTGGGTTTGCATTTTTGGGAGGCTAGGGATAGGGAGATAGATCTGTTAGATTGGTGGGAAATGCAGGCCAAACCGGAGATAGCAAATTTTTTTAAGATTAGGGGACGAGAAGAGGCGAGGTGGCGTTTTGGGTTGCAAAATTATTTGGAGGGACAGTTGCAAGACTGTTATGATGGGCGAGGTGGTAGGAGGGATGACATAGCTAGTCTTCGGAGTAGAATAGCTGAATTACACAATGATAGGTTTGATGCAATCAGGGTTAGGGCGGGGTTAGATGATGTATTGTGGGGTGAAAAGCCGTCCGGTTTTGTTTTACGTAAATTTCGAGATCGACAGAAGGCAACCACCATTCTACAATTGGAGACAAGCCCTGGGGTGGGAGGGTATCCAGAGGGTCGGGTCCTATCCAACACGGAAAGTATGAGTCTCTATGCTGATAGTTGGTTTAGGGAGAAATGGAGTAGGAGGGAGGGGGGTTCCTGGAGGGAATTTTTGGAGGGGGGCTCCATAGTGTTTTAAGTGAGCAGGATAGAGTGGGGTTGGAGGGTAGCATAAGTGAGGTTGAGGTGGAAGAGGCAGTTTTAGGGATGAGTACCGGGAAAACACCGGGGATAGACGGAATACCAAATGATTTTTATAGAGCACATTGGGGGTGTATTAGGCAATGCCTTGTTAGGGTATTGGATCATATGTTAACTAGTGGGAAGTTGGGTAAATCGCAAAGCACGGGTGTTATAGTTTTGGTGCCAAAGCAGAGGGGGGGTCGAGATTTGAGTGCTTATCGAGCAATATCTCTGATGTGCGCAGATTACAAGGTTTTTGCGAAAATCTTAGGAAATAGACTGAAGAAGGTCATGGGGTCGGTGATACATGGGGGACAGTTTGGAATCCCGGGGAAGAGTATGTGGGTAGGTCATGGACGTATTAGGGATTTCCTCGAGGGTAGCAGTAAGGGCGGTATTCTAGGTCTGGATTGGGAGAAAGCTTATGATTATGTGGATAGGGAATTTTTGATTGAGAGTATGGTGAGAATGGGTTTTGGAGGGAGAGTGGTGGGTTGGGTGAGAACATTGTATGCTGATGCATCGATGAGAGTACAGGTAAATGGTAGGTTGGGTAGTCCTGTAAGCATGGGGAGGGTTTTAAGGCAGGGTGTCCCCCTCTCCCAAATACTCTTTGCATGTATGCAGAATCCTTTCTATGTTCTGGTTGATGGTGGGATGGGACGGATGGGAGAGAGTGGAGGTTTTTGTGGGAATATTGTGGGTTATGTAGATGATACAACTGTTTTACTTAATGAGAAAGAAGATTTAAGTACAGTGGGATGGGTACTTGAGGTTTTTGGGAATGCTACTGGGATGAGAGTTAATAAGCAGAAATCACAGTTGCTGGAGGTAGGCGCTTGGGTAGGTGGGACGTTGGGGGAGGAGTTTGGCTGGATAACTGTAGACAGGCTAAAGATTTGTGGGATTTTGTACTTGGCAGATGCACAGGAGAGCAGGAGGGTTAATTCAGAAATGGTAATGGACAGAGTTTTGAGTAGGCTTAGGAGTCTCTGGGCCGGGGACGTAACCTTGCATCAAAGGGTTGTGGTGGTGAATACGCTAATTTATAGTAAGGTGTGGGGAGTGGCGGAAATTTATCCCTTACGAAGTCAGGATATTATGGAATTACAAAGGAGAGTATTAAAGTATGTGTGCGGTTTTGGGAGGGCGTGGTTGGGCAAAGATGTGGTAATGACTGCGGTAAGACAGGGAGGATTGGGATTGATGGCATTAGGATCTAGGGTGAAGGCGCTGTATGTTTAGCAGAGGTATATTCGGGCAGGCGGGGAAAGGGGTCTTCGAGTGGGGGAGGTGATGGGGGATGTCCGCAAATGGTGGGGGGGCAGGGACTTAGTGGAGTGTGAAGATATGTTGAGGTTTATGTTAAAGGCTCGCAATGTTAAAACACTCAAGGTAAAACGGTTGGTGGGAGTGAGTCGTCGTCAGAAATCACTGCAGGGGATGGCAGTGTATCCCACATATGACTGGCGAGTGATATGGGGGGAATTTATTAAATTAAGATTAAAGGCAAGAGTGAGGAAATTAGTATATAGATTTCTTATGGGGACTTCGGCATCGAAAGAGGTGCTAAGACAAATGGGTTTTGTGAGAGGCGTCATGCGGGTTTTTGTGGGGAAGTTGAAACTGCTTTCCATGTAGTATATTTTTGTTCTGCTTTGGAGGTGGTAAGATTGTGGTTGAAGAGGGTTTTCCTTTTATTAGGGGGGGGTCAGATATCACCCCTTAGGGCTTTAATGTTAGATATGGGAGGGGTGCCCAACGAGGTGGGGAGGGCTATTAGATACGTAATAGTTGATTATTTGTATGTCTCTTGGGGGATGAGGGAGGTTGAGGGAAACATTAGGATAAAAGCGTTAGCGGCGTGTTTTTATAGGACAGCGTGTAGGAATAAACAATTATATGGGGGACGGTGGGTAACTAGTTTTCCGGAGGGATATCGTGGACTTACTGTAGAACGTCTACTCCGCTTGGTAACGGGGTGAGAGGCAAGGGGTTGGTCTCTTAAGTGGTGTGTCCTCTTGGAGTGATTGGATGCCTGATGAGGAAGGGTGACTGGTTTGCAAGGTGTTGGATGTGGGTAAAGTTTATTTGCAGGGAGCCGTCGGGGGCTCCGGGGTATGTAGACCTTATGAATTTTGTAAAACCACAGAGTTAAAAGTTGTATGTCATTTTCAGTTTTTCTTTTATCGTTATAAGAACCATTTTATTTAGGGGGGTTATATTCATATGTATATGTGAGGATATGCTTTATATATTCGAATCTGATAATAGCTTTATCCTTGTCATACGTCTTTTTTTTATTGTATAATTGAAGGGGTATATTGTGAACTGTGTACGAGAATATATAAGTTTTTTATGGGGTTTATATATACCCTTCTATTTGTATGGAAGGTCATATTATATATTGAATGTTAATCGGTAACGTTAACTTTGTGTGGGTGTAGGTGTGTTTGTGGGAACCAATGTCTTAGGTATAGTTCTATTAGTCATTCGTCTCTCACCCTGCGGGCTGAGAGGACGCTTTCTGAGCCTGCTCTTGCTTACACCTGGTGGCGAACCGTGTACTACAGTACGCAAGATGGCGGATCGTCAAGGTAGAAGAGTAAACACAGTCTGTGTGGAATTTATTCGTGGCTCTCTCAGTGGTGCAACGATGCATGTCTTGTTGCCTACCATCATTCGCGACGTCTATGGCATCCCCACTGAGGAATTATATGGTGTGGCTCTCAATGGGATGTCGAGGTTTTTTGTAAAATTCGCAAATGCCGGCTTTTACTCCAAGATTGTGGACGCTTTTCAAGAGGAAAAATGGTGGTGAATTCAGCCGTAGTAGGTATGTCTGCATGTGTCTCCACATACGTCACCTGGGTCAAAGTAAGGAACGTGCCTTTCGAGGCGGAGGAGTATGTTATTCGGAAAGTTTTTGGCAAATACGGCACGGTACATGCAGCGACCAAGGGAGTATGGAGGGAGGGCCCATACGAGGGGCTCCCGGAAGGCTCCTGCACCCTAAAGATGACATTAAAACAGCCGATTCCATCTTACGTTTATCTAGAGCACTACAGACCCAAGTTTTTGTTCACTATGCGGGCCAACGTAAGACATGCAGGTTATGCAACTCGTATGACCATATGGCTGCTCAGTGCTCCAGACGCCTGGTTGTACGTATCCGGGAACCTTCTCCTGTGGTCCTAAGAACCGAGGCCTTTGATCTGGAGACTGGTCCCTCGCCTGAACAAGGACCTAAGCTTTGGAGTGAGGAAGTACAACAAGAGGAGATGCATCTATGGCGTGCGCCACCCTGTCGGGGGACACTACAAACGTGCCCACGCCACCTGTGGGGCCTACGGAGCCTGTGGGTTGTCACAGGAAAGTTTGCTGGAGAACGTGTTAAACGATCTCCTGGATGGGGCAGAGCATAGCCCAGACGTTTACACCTGAGAGTCAAGAAGTGGTGAAGGATGATTCGCCAAAGATGGGAGACCTGGACGTGCCTACAATGACACGGATGCATGAGGTGGTGGTGGAAGTTCACCAGGAGGCTTCGTCTGGTGAGGCGATGTGTGTGGAAGTTGGTTCCCGCAAACGGACGGCAGGAGTGTCGATATGGACGAGGTCCTGACACCGGGGAAACAGCGTCCAGGGAAGAAATTTAAATGGTCGAAAGTGGCGGAGGCGCCTCCTGCAGACGGGTTGGGGCAAGCGCCCAGCATGTGGGTAGGGCACGGGGGGGTGAGGGGGGCCCCTTGGGAAGTCAAAGGTCAAAGGAGGTCAGTGTAATGTACATGTAGGAACGGGAAAGACCCACAAGCATAGAGGAAAACCTCCTTTGTGAATTCAAGTGTGTTACCATCAATGTAAATGGTCTGCGGGCAGAGTTTAAGTGTGTGTGGATGGAGTGGTTCTTGCGCAGAATGCTGTGGACGTATGTTTCATACAAGAACACAATTATAAGTTTGGGCGAGAGTTACGGTTAAAAGGCTACCGAATGTATGTTAGCAGTTCTTTAAAATTAAAGGGTGGGGTAGCTATAGCGGTGAAGGAGTCCAGCCCTTGGCGTGTCTTAAGATGGGAGGAGGGGGGAGGTGGGAGGGTGGTGAGGGTAGATGGGTACTGGGGTGAGGTGAGGGTTTGTTTTATTGGCGTTTACATGCCAGCGGACAGCAACACTAAAGTTAAAGTAGACTTTGTAAGGGAGGCTTTAACGTTTTACACTCGGGGTTTGCCGTTCATTACCGTCATGGGTGGGGATTGGAATTGCGTTATCCGCCATGGCGATGTTGAGCCGCGGGGGGCGGGGTGCGTTTTACCTGTCTTACGGAATCTGCTGGGGGATGCAGGGGTTTATTAGTTGTGGTGGGGGGGGGTGGGTGGGGGTGGAGCATATGTTCGTTCGTAGGGCTATGCGGCCCGTCTGGATAGACTTTATGTAACACAAGGGATTAGAGTTGGGCACGTACAGACCTTTGATGTAGGGTTTTCAGATCACCGTGCAGTGCTAGCGGACTTGAACTGGGATGGAATGATCAGGGTTTATCCAGGTTATTGGAAACTGAACGTGCAGCTATTGGAGGGGGAGGGGGATGGGTCAGCTTTTCAGGACGGGTGGAAGGATATTTGGGAAACGCGACGGGCAGGTGAATGTTTGTTGGAATGGTGGGAAACGCGTGCCAAACCTGGAATAGCGAGTTATTATAAGAAGCGGGGAAAAGAGGAGGCGAGGTGGAGGTATGGGCTGCAAAACTATCTGGAGGGGCAGCTAAATGATTACTATGTGGGGGGCGGGAGTAGTAGTAGGTATGACAACATTGAACTTCTTCGTAGTCGACTTGCAGAAATTCACAATGAACGTTTCAATGCGGTTCGAGTCAGAGCAGGTATGGAAGAAGTGCTATGGTGTGACAAACCTTGGGGTTGTGTCTTGCGCAAATTTAGGGTCAGGCAACAGGCGACGTCCCTCTTGCAATTGGAAGTATGCACGGGTTTGGGTGGTTACCTGCCGGGTCAAGTACTCCTCACCACGGACAGCATGAGTTTTTAATGCTGATCTATGTTTGGGAAAAGCTACGGAGGGGAGTAGGGGGGGTCCATGAGGGCGGCCTGGTGAGGAGGGATTTCAGAAAAGTTATAAGTGACAGGGATAGAAGGGTACTAAAAAGGTAGCATTCGAGTGGAGGAGGTAGAGGAGGCGATTTTTAGTATGAGTAAAGGAAAGGCACCAGGTATAGATGCATTTCGAATGATTTTTATAGGGCGCATTGGGGAAGTATTAAGCATTGTTTGGTTGATGTATTAAATTGCATGCTCACGGAGGGGAGGTTAGGTATGTCACAAAGTACGGGGGTGGTTGTGTTGGTGCCCAAAAAGGGAGGGGGGAGGGGTCTGAGTGCATATAGAGCAATATCTCTTATGTGCTCTGACTATAAAATCTTTGCAAAAGTTTTAGGAAACAGAATGAGGAAGGTTATGGGGTCGGTTATTCACGAGGGACAGCTAGGCATACCAGGTAGGAGCATGAGGGACGGACATGTACGTATTAGGGAGTTTTTGGAGGAATGTCAAGGGGGGGGTGTCCTCGGGGTTGAAATGGGAAAATGCTTATGACTGTGTTGATAGGGATTTATTGAGGCTTATTTTATTGAAGCAGGGTTTTGGAGAGGGAATTGCAAGATGGGTGGATACCTTGTATGCCACGGCTATGGTACGCATACAGGTAAACGGTAAATTGGGTCAGCCGGTCCGTATGGAAAGGGGTTTGAGGCAAGGGTGCCCCCTCTCCCAGCTGCTTTTTGCTTGTATGCAAAACCCATTTTATGAGCTGGTGGATGGTGGTTTGAGGCGTGGAACGCTGAGCAGTGACCATGCAGCGCGTGTGGTCGGGTACTAGATGATACCACAATTCAGTTAAAAGGGAGGAGGATTTGCAGATCGTGGGATGGATTGTTGAGTTTTTTGGGGCAGAGTCAGGCATGTGCGTTTAACAAGGCAAAATCGAAATTATTGGAGGTGGGTACATGGGGGGGGGAGGTTGGCGAAAGGTATGGGTGGTCAGTCGTGGTGCAACTTAGAATATGTGGCATCGTGTACATGGCAGATGAGAGGGAGAGCCGAAGGGTAAACTCTGAATTGGTGGTTAACAAGGCTTTAGATCGACTTCGGGGGTTAAGAGCTGGGGATGTCTCGTTGCAACAGAGGACAGTAGTGGTTAATACACTTGTTTATAGTAAAGTATGGGGTGTGGCCGCGGTGTACCCTTTAAGAGATACGGATATTCAGGATCTGCAGAGAAGGGTCTTACGTTATGTTTGGGGTTTCGGGAGGGCTTGGTTTAAGTCGGGAGGTGGTCATGACCCATGTTCGCCGTGGGGGTTTAGGTCTCTTGGCTTTGGGGCCACGGGTGAAGGCCCTCTATGTAAAGCAGCGGTTCCTTAGGGCGGGGCGGTGAGAAGGGCATCCGGGTGGGTCGGGTAATGATCGAAATGCGTAAATGGTGGAGCGGCAGGGGATTAATAGAGTGTGAGGGCATGCTGCGTTTGTTGTTAAAGTTGAGAAATGCGAAACGGATCCAGGTGGGGCAAATGGTCAGCATATGTTGTCGTAGGGAAATTGTACAGGGATTGTCTGTTTTTCCGCTGTATAATTGGGGGGAAATATGGGAAGGATTTTGTAAACTTAAGTTGGCACCAAGGGTTCGTGAATTGGTGTACAGATTTGTCATGGGGATTTTAGCATCAAAATCGGTCTTAAATAGGATGGGTTTGGTAAGGGAGGCGGATTGCTTGCGTTGCGGTCTTGAAGAAACAGCTTTTCATGCTGTCTACTTTTGTGATACCTTGGACAAAGTTCGTTCGTGGTTGGGGCGGGTTTTAGATTTTCTTAGTGGGGGAAGTATTTCAACCTTACGGGCCTTAACATTGGAAGTTAGCGGAGTATCAAGTGAGGTACGAAGAGCAATAATGTACGTGGTGGCTGATTTCCTCTATATCTCGTGGGGTATGCGGAAACCGGGGGATCAGTAGGATCAGGGCAATTGCGGCAGGTATCTACAGAACGTATTGCAGAAATAAACTCGTATATGGTAGAAGTTGGGATAATAGTTTTTCCCGGCAAAGTATCGATGTCTTTCTGTTCAAATGTTGCTGCAACTGCGGGTGGGGTAAGGCAACAGGGGGCTGGACTCCCCCCGTGATAGCACCAAACGGTATGTTAGAGACTTTAGGGTAGAGCGCGGGTTTTAGGGAGTGACGTGTATGTATTATGAATGGTTCCATACGTCTGTGTGTGTATGGTTGTGGCGTTGTGTGGCACTGAGATCTTGAATTACTCATAAAATGAAGTCTTGTGGAATGTGTGACACGTTTTGTTAAGTTTATATGTGGCGTGATAGATGTTATAAGGAGTTTAGTGTTGGTAACTTACTAAAATCATAATAGACCATTTGGATATTACTTTTTCATGTTGTAATCTTGGGTTCTTTAAAATGTGTACATAGCCTAGTATTGTACCGACATGTAGGATGAGGTGTATTATCTTGCATTTTGAGTGTGAACTTCACGATATGCAATGTTTTGAAAGTTTATAATTCATGGTTAACATTAATATTTGATATTATATTGGTGGTGTATAATTTTTCTACTTATTACAGTGTATGTGTATAGGAGTGTAATGTTTCATAACTGTTTTAGTCTGTAAATTTATGTTGTCTTGTTCATGCACTACCAACTCTTAGGTAAACACTCATTAAGGTTTTGATGAGGTCAGTGTATGACCATTCATTAGGATAATTAAAAGTATGTTATTTAGAACGGCGACTGTACATACGGTGGGGGGGGGTAGAAGTGTCCCGCTGTGTCTGCACTGGCAATAATGATTGTAAAAGGAGGGTTTGTAGGTTATGTATATGGTTGTGGGTTATGTATATGGTTGTGGGTTATGTATATGGTTATGTATATGGTTGTGGGTTATGTATATGGTTATGTATATGTTGTGGGTTATGTATAAGGTTGTAACATGGCCATTATCTATGGTTGTTCTTTAAATGTACCAGGATTGTGTACTAGAGGTTTTGTAATATCTAGTGTGGTTTTTAATTTTATACTCTTATACATTATTGTATTTGTCCTATGTTCTAAATAAAAATATAAAAAAAAAAAGTTCTATTAGTGGATGTAATATATATCTAGTTTGTTTAGTGACAAGTTATTTGCTTATTATTTCTTGTATAATCCAGTCTGTTCTGTACGAACACATGTGCACATACACATATGTGTGTATATGCATGTGTATATATATACATATATATATATATATGATTATTGGACTTATTCCTACATGTTTTATAATGACTCCGACTGTTTGTTTGGAAGTCGGTATGTTTTTTTTTTTTCCATAAACTGGTTGGGTTTATTTCAGTAGAAGATTTGTTATATCAATGTGTTAAAATGTATTTTGTTTTTGTGTGTGTACTGACATTGTCTGGCAACGTTTTTTTATTTGCTAATTGTCAGCTTGTGTTTTTTCTTTTTATGGTTGCTTTTAAATAAAATATATAAAAAAAAAGTTATAAGGATGTTTTCATGTATTTGATTATGTCAATGTGTGATATGCATGTATACTGTATATTTTAAATAAAAAAAAAAGTTTAGATGTAGGTGGGGTTGGGGAAAAGGTTCAAAGGACAGTGGCTTACTTACTGGTTGATTTTGTGTATATATCATGGGCAATGAGAGACAAAGGGGCGGAGGAACGTAGGATGGCCATAGCAGCATCCTTTTATAGAACAAAGTGTCGCAACAGGGAAATATATGGTAGGAGGTGGGAGAGGGTTTTCCGGGAGGGTACGGGGATTTTCTTTTAGGGATTAGGGTCTTTATAAGGGGTCAAGGCATGAACGGGTGGCCTTCCCAGGGGGGGGGTTTGCAGGGCGATTGTGTGGTGTGGTGGAATTGTGTGAGGAAAGGATTTGAGGGATACAATGTGTATTCAAGTAAGTTTTGGGGTGTTATTGTGAACACCGATGATTAAAATTTTTATCAAGGGATTCCTTCATTTTTGTAAGGATTACATAAGCTTTTTAGTATTAAGAATTTTTTAACCTGTAATTATACATGTCTACCTATAAGAAAAATGTAACTTGTAAAATAAGATTTTTACTTTTTTTTAACTAGGGGAAACTTTTGTATTGTATAAAATGTAAGTCTTGCCTGGGGTTTTTTTGTTATTATTGTTTAACAGATGTTTTTACATTTTCATTAAAATTGTTAAGTGAAGGGTTTTTTTGTCTTTGTTTTCCCAGGTGAAACTGGTCAGTTTTCATTGGGGGGGGGGGGTAGGGTGTAAGTAATCTCTGAAATAGCAGGTAATGTGAAACACAGCATACTATTTTAGATTCAAATTTTTGTCCATTCCTGTGGGGTTGATTATAGTTTTATATCCGCAGTGTAAAAAATCTGTCTGCAGGAGGGAAATAATGTGAAAAATTTATTTATTTTGTGGTAGTTTAGTATAAGCGTTTTAGGGGGAATTTTATAAACGCAAATTTTACCATCAAGACTTTTTGGTGGTTATGAGTGGTGACGGCAGACACAGTTAATGGGCATGTGGAGGGGGGGTTGAAGGACGGGTAGTGTTTTAAATCCCCCACCGTGCACGATAATAATTATTACCTGATTGTCCACATCGCCCCGGGGGCCGTGCGGACAGCTGCGCAGTAGCCCTGATTAACTGATTTTTGCGCAGTTTTCACAGCCCTCTACAAGTCACAAAATGGCGGACCGACAAGGGAGGGAGTTAACACGGGCTGGTTGCATTCAGACAAGGGGCCCCCCAGTGTTTGTACAATGCAACATTAACCAAGCATTATACGAGACGTTACGGCATCCCCAATGAAGAAATATATGGCGTAGCTTTGAATGGATGTCAAGGGGTATTTCTAAAAAATTTGTGAATGCCGGCTTTCTAAACAAGATTGTGGAAAATTTTCAAAAAAGGGAATGGTGGTGAACTCGGCGTGGAAGTGTGTCACAGACGTTCGACGTATGTCACCTGGGTCAAAGGTGAAATGTGCCTTTCGAGGGGGGGAGTACATCGCGGGATGTTTTCGGCGTACGGAACGGGGCAGCGCCCCAAGGGGTGTGGGGAAAAGGGCCCTACGGGGTTCCCCAGGGCTTTCCCATCAAAATAGCTCCGCCAGTCGATTCCCCTTATGTACTCTGGAGAAATATAGGACCCGGGGTTTTTCATTACGCGGGGCCCAAAAGGGAAGACTTTTCAGACTAGCAAACTTTTGAGAAAAAAGGCTGCCTGCCCCCGTCGATGGTTGTCCCTCCCGGACCATTTACCCGTGGCCTACGGACGAGGGTTTTGTGACTGAGCCTGGACCTCAGCTGGGCAAGTTTCCCCAAACTTTTGGGGGACGAGATGCAAAAGGAGGACACGCAACTACGATGTGTCCACCCTTCGTGATGCATCAACCCTGCCCACGCTTACTGTGGATCCTTGGGGGCCGAGGTTTTTTCCCCAGGGGTAAGTTTTCTGGGAAAATGTGTTGCAGGACCTTCAGATGGAAAACACGTGGTCCGTTTTTCGACGGCGTGTCGTGAGTTAACGACTGAGGGAAACCCCCAACATGGAAAAGCAAGATAAAACCACTTTTTACGGAGCATGAAGTGGTGGGGAGGTTCACCAGGGGCTTCGTCTAGCGAGGGAAATGCAAGTGATGGGAGCTCCCCAAAAGTTCGCGGGAGCGTCGGATATGGCGACGTCTTTACACCCAAAAGCGCCCGGGGGAAACGTGGCGAAAGTGGTGACCGCCTGTCACAAAGGGAAGTTTTTAAGGTCCCCGCATAAGGGTAGAGTACGGGGGATGGAGGGGGCTCGAGAAGCCCAATACAAAGACAGACAGTCTAAGTGCGGTGGGAACAGGAAAGACCCAAAAAATAGAGGTAAACCCCTTTTTTGTAAATTCAAGTGTGTTATATCAATGCCCAAAGGCCTAAGGGCTGAAATTAAAAAAGTGGGACGGGGTTTGGGTTTTTTGGGCGTTACGATGTGATGTATGTTTTTTTGCAAGAACTAATTATAAATTTGGGAAAGGGGTTTCGGTTTTTAAAACTGGGTTTACCTATTTTACCTGGAGAAGTTTTGGGGGGAACGCCCCCCCGACCCCGGGCTGCGACCAGGCTTCCTGGGGGATCAGAGCCCGTCAACCAGGGGTGTTGCGCTGGCTGCACGCAAACCAACGTACAGCCCCCGCCCCCGGCTGGTCGGGAACCCATTCAGTGCTTGCCAGTGCCAGCTTGAAGACTCCAGGGTTGTTGTAATCCCCCTTAAGAGCTGGAGGCAGTTTTAACAGTCTCGGGCCCCTGACACTTAATTAGGGCTCTTAAAAAGGCTAGTGCACCCCCCGCTTTTCGTTTGGGGGGTTGCATGTCTGCCAAGTCTTTTGCTTTTGTATGATGATTTTTTGGGGCAATTTTTGGTACTAGTCCCCCTAGGGTTTTTTAGGTGTATATAATCATGTATTTCTCCCGCCTGCGTTCCAGGGAATACAGGTTTAGGAACCTCAAGCGCTCCCAGTAATTGAGGTGTTTTATCTCCATTATGCGCGCCGTGAAGGTTCTCTGTACATTTTCTAGGTCAGCAATTTCACCTGCCTTGAAAGGTGCTGTTAGTGTGCAGCAATATTCCAGCCTAGATAGAACAAGTGACCTGAAGAGTGTCATCATGGGCTTGGCCTCCCTAGTTTTGAAGGTTCTCATTATCCATCCTGTCATTTTTCTAGCAGATGCGATTGATACAATGTTATGGTCCTTGAAGGTGAGATCCTCCGACATGATCACTCCCAGGTCTTTGACGTTGGTGTTTCGCTCTATTTTGTGGCCAGAATTTGTTTTGTACTCTGATGAAGATTTAATTTCCTCGTGTTTACCATATCTGAGTAATTGAAATTTCTCATCGTTGAACTTCATATTGTTTTCTGCAGCCCACTGAAACATTTGGTTGATGTCCTCCTGGAGCCTTGCAGTGTCTGCAATGGAAGACACTGTCATGCAGATTCGGGTGTCATCTGCAAAGGAAGACACGGTGCTGTGGCTGACATCCTTGTATATGTCGGATATGAGGATGAGGAACAAGATAGGAGCGAGTACTGTGCCTTGTGGAACAGAGCTTTTCACCGTAGCTGCCTCGGACTTTTCTCTGTTGACGACTGCTCTCTGTGTTCTGTTAGTGAGGAAATTATAGATCCATCGACCGAATGTATACCGAATGTATGTGAGTAATTCTTTAAAATTAAAGGGTGGGGTGGCTATAGCGGTGAAGGAGTCCAGCCCTTGGAGCGTCTTGGGATGGGAGGAGGGGGGAGATGGAAGGGTGGTAAGGGTGGATGGGTATTGGGGTGGGGTTAGAGTTTGTTTTATCGGAGTTTATATGCCAGCGGACAGTTTACCTGGAGAGAGTTTCGGGGGTCAACGCCCCCGCGGCCCGGTCTGTGACAACCCCCCTTTAAATTAAAATGGGGGGTTCTAATGGTAGTTTTGAAGCGTGATGAATGTGTCTGCAGTTCTTGG
Source organism: Cherax quadricarinatus (assembly GCF_026875155.1). Lineage (NCBI taxonomy): Eukaryota > Metazoa > Arthropoda > Malacostraca > Decapoda > Parastacidae > Cherax > Cherax quadricarinatus. Next base: position 25,052,968 of record NC_069419.1, read on the forward strand.
TTCTCTCGGTTCTAGGGGTTAGGGCCATGCTATGTGTGTGTGTCCGCCTTCATGACGTCTCCAGGCCACTGTACATGGGTTAGAGATGGAGTTGTTTAGAGTGCGATATGTACTCGTTTGAGGCTGATGAAAACGGAAATAGCAATGTTTTTAAGGTAACCGCACGGGACCGTTCACCTGGACAGCCTGCAACGTGGGTGGAAGGTGCATACGTGGGATACCCAACTGAGGGCCAGTTTTCACTGAAAATGACGATACAGACCCCATACGTCATATGTTATACTTGGAGGGGGGGCCCCTTAAGGACTCTGATCATGGTGTCACCTATGCTGGGCAAACGCAGGACATGCAGGCGTTTGTGGTGGTTATGATCACATTGCTGCATATTGTGTACAAACAGCACTCGACTCCAATGTGTTGAATGTACTGCCGCAGGGAGACAACCGGGGAAGTTGGAGTGCTCTAGAGGATACAGGAAGGATGTGGGCTGCGTCGTCTGTGGAGTGAGGAGGTGGAAGTGAGGCAAGTGGCTGTGCGCGTGTGAGGACCTGCACGGCCACCTGTTGGCTGGGGCCCGGTTGGACCCATTTTGCCATGATGGTGGGGGGAGAGGTGGCATGGTTCGGCAGAGGGAAGCCATGACGAAGGTCCTGTTGGGAGAATGTACTCTCTCGCTGTTCCCCAGTCAGATGGGGAGGGCCGAGTTGGTGACGAGGGCTGATGTGAGGAGAATGCTGCAGACTTGTGTAGACAGCAAAATGGCATCGATTAGTTGGTGTCTCATCGGGGCACTGTGCCCGAGGGTGGTGAAGGTCAGGATGTAGGTGGAGGTGTCGAGTTCACCGTGAGGTTGTCACAGAGGGTGAGGATGGGAACAGGTGGTGTCGCGCACAAGCGTGAGGCTGTGACATCGGATTCAGATGATTAGTCCTGACTCCAGCACAGAGTGATGGCGCATGGTGGTGGTAGGTGGTCCATCGGGGACTTTGGACCCGGAGCTGGACCGGGGAGGGGTTAGGCTGCCAGTAGGGACATTGCAATTAAAGGAGGTCCGAAAAGGACATGGTGGCGTTGAGAGGAAGGTGTCAAAGACAGGGGGACGAAAAACACACGTTGCCCTAAGGTGTATGACCAGTTTATACTGATTATGGTTTTGTGCCAGGAGTGAAAGCGTGCGTGGTTTGCAAGTTTCTTGTGCCGGAATAGATGGATGTTGTATTTGTGCAAGAGCCAATATCAAGGTGGGGCGAGTATTGGGAGGTGATATGGTTATGGGCTTTTGTGTTGCAGAGGGCGCTTGAACGGGTGGGGGTGGGAGTTCCTACTCGGAGGAAGAGCCCATTTGTGGTTTTAGTCAGAAGTGAATGGGGGGGGCGGCAGGGCGTATTATTAGAGTGTATGGATGGTGGGATGGATGGGCGATGCGAGCGACGAAGTGGCGTTAGTTGTGTGCGTAATGCACGCAGCGAGTGATGCACGTCCTGAATGCAGATTTTCGTGGGGATGAGCTCATTTATTTTTTTCCGTTCTTTACCAACTTTTGCTATTTGGGAGGGGATTGGAAATGTGTTATTTGCAGGGCCAGAAGTCGAGCTGCAATGGGGCAGGGCATTTTTTCACTCATCCTAGGTGATGTCTTCTGAGAGCTGTGTGTCTAGTGAAGTTTTTGGGGGGTGGGGCTTGGGAAGGTTGGAGCTCACACTTTTATTAGACAAGATTTGCCGGCATCGAGGCTTGATCGGGTGTACATCACTAAGCGGGGTTAGAGTGGAGTCCTTGCGTATGGTGGGAGGTGTGGAAATATTTCAGATCACAGGCGGTTCGTGTTAGACCGGGGTAGGGATGGGCTGGCACGGAGGTGGAAAGCCAGTTATTGGAAACTAAAAACTCCGAGGATCTGTGTGATGAGGAGCGGGCGGGAGGATTTGAGTACATTGTGGGCAGAGCTCACAGTGAGGAACGGCGGGGCACAGAAGATTTACTGGGTTTTCTAGTATCGAGCGTCGGGGTGGCTAGGCTCAACTACGTTTAAGTTTTATGTGCGGGAGGGGAAGGAAACGCATGATGCAACAATCGTATGGGCTCCTTCCACGTACCTAGAGGGTAGGTTGAGGGATTGCTATGGTGAGGTGGACAGGGGGGAGTATATCCTGTCAGAGGAGATTGAAACGTCTTGAAGAGGAAGGATTCATGAGCTGCAAAATGACACTGTTTAATTGCCGGTTGTGTGATGCGAGGGGGGGGGTTGAGGAGTGTTCTGGGCGATCGACCGTCGGCGCATACCAGCGTGTGTTTTACGACGGGTCAGCAGCGGACGTCGGACTCGGGCCACAGAGGTTGGTAGGTTAATCATCCACTCTGGTGTGGGGGATTATCGTGTAGGGGCAAGTGTTGGGGATGACTGAGGGATAGAGTGGTTTTTATGAGATGCATGGTATGCAGCAGTATTTGGGACGGCCAGTGCATTGGGAGGTGCTGCTGCATTGCATGTGTCTGTGTGCAGTGCCAGTTCAGTTGGGGGAGTAGTGATCGAGTAGCGCTGGGGGGGAAGATAGATGAGGGGAGGTATGGCGGGCATTAGTGAGTATATGCATATGGGAAAGCTCCGGGATTGATGGATTACCCTTGTGACTTTTTACCTGCAGAATTGGAAGTTAATGTGGGGATTCTGGTGGGAGTGATGATTTTAATGAAGGAGAAGGGGGTGTTGGGCGGAGTTGCAAGACACAGCTGTGGTTTGTTCTGGTCCTAAAGGTAGAGGTCCAGATTACCTCAAGGATTATCGGCCATACCTCCCCCAACGATATCTTTACTTGTGCGGATTACAATTGTTTGCGGTAATATGGGAAATCGCCTGAAATGTTGTCGTGGGGCCCCCGTGTCTTATCTGGCAGGGCAATATTGGGTTGCCTGGTCAGATCTATGGGCGAGGGTCATGGACGTCTTTAAGGGTTTGTAGAGGGTTGGGGGCGATACGAAAGGTGGGGGCCTACTTGCTTTGGATTGGCTGGGAGCTTCATGACCCGTGTTGGAACGGGAGGCGTTGTGCAGATCCTTGTCTAAAGCAGGGCAGTTGGGAGGAGAGGTTGTGGAATGGGTTGGAGGTCAATGACATCGAGGGGGCGTGGGTTGCATGTGGCATAATTAATGGTCGCATTGGGGAGCTCTGTGTGTTATGGGTGCGGGGGTATCAGGGCAAAGGTATATAACTAATCTCAAATCCGGTTTGTTTGCCTGTGTTCAAGATTCCTTTTTACAGGACTCATTGAGGGAGTATCTGTGCGGGGGGGGGACAGGGGAGGGGAGGTGTGGCCGTGGTTGTAGGTTATCGTCGAGTACCGACGGTACTTGTGCGCGGAGGGAAATAGTTTGATGGAGGTGGGAGAGAGGTCATTCGTACGTTAGGGAGGTACGGTGGATGAGGGTTAATGTGGAAAAAATCTTTGCTTTTTAAAGTTGGAAATATGGAAACTGGCAGGGGGATTGGGATGGCTGGTGTGGAGTGAGATGGGTGGTGGATAGCTTTAAAGATATGTGGAATAGTGTTTTGTGAGAATCAAGTGCGGTTGGAGGAGGTGAGACTCAGAGCGTACTGGGGAAGGGTCTGCAGCTTTAGAGTGGGGAAAGTTTGCGCCCGTATCATGTGACATTGTTGCAGGGGCCATCGTGGTAAAAAACACGTTACTATACAGTAAGGTTTGGGCATTGTGCGGACAGTTTACCCCTTAATGGGGCAAGGCTCATTACAGAATTTTAAAGCAGGTGTTTAGGTTTATATGGGGTTTGGGTGTGATTGGCTGAGGAGGGAGGTGGTAATGCTGCCGGTACGTCTGGCGGGTGGTTTGGGTTATTGGATCTATGGCACTTGGAGTTAAAATGTCGTTTGGGTTTTCTTACGCTAGGGGATATGTATGTGTTGGGTCGCTGGGGGGGGTTTAAAGCTTCTGTATGAGGAGTGCACAGAGGTGGATGTGGGGAAGAGTTGAGGGTATATGAGGAGATGCTGCGTTACCCCTCATGCGTCCTACGGGAGCCTGGCGCAAGATTCCGCCATAGGGTTTTGGCGACGAGAGTTAAATGGAGCCAGCCGGGTGGTGGTGCTTGCCGGTGGAGGGAATATACCCCATGATATGGATGGAGATATTTGTTGTCGTTTCGTAAGTCGGAAGCTCAAACCACGGGTGCGGCGGTAGGTTCATGTTTCTGTTTCTGCATGGCATGTTTGCCACCAGGAGCTGTCTGCGGGCGAGCGGCGAATAGTACTGGAGAGTGGGTGTTGAGTGTGTCCGGTGGCGAGGATACGGCATATCATGTGTGTATTTTTGCGAATGTTTGGGGAATGTTAGGGATTGGATAATGAGTAGGATTGACTGAGGCTAGTGGGAGGCAGGGGGGCATACCGGTGTTGAGACGTGCTCGTTTTGGATGTGGGTGGGGGGCCAGAGAGTACACAACGTGCACTGCATTTTAATGGTAGGATTTAGTTGTCATGTCGTGAGGGTATGCGTCGGGGGGAATGGGGATCCCTGGGTGGTCGGAGGAAAAAACGAGGTACTGGCAGCGACTTTTTTATTAGGGCTGTTTGCAGGAACAGGGAAATTTAGGGATCTCGGTGGGAGGGGAGGCTTCCCCGTAGGTTCTCGTTAGTTTAACTATGTGGATCTTACTCGCTTTGTAGTGGGGTGGGTGGTTGTCATGGCTGGGGCAAGGATTTGAGATTGCATCTGGGTTTCAATCGGGGTCGCCGTCGGGGAGTTGTGTGTGTGTGTGTGCTGTAGTGGGTGTGTGTGTGTGTTAGTGACTATTTCTGTCTTAGGACATGTTGATTTGACATTGGCCCCTGTTGTTAGGTGGTGTGTGGTGTGTTGTGTGGTGTGTGTGTGTGTGGATGTGTCTGTGAGTGTACTATATCTGTGCTGCTGGGTGTGTGTGTGTGCGTGTGTGTGTGTTAGTTTCATTTTGTCCTAGGCACATGTCGAGTAGACACTAGGCCGGTTGTGTGTGTGTAGGTGATGTGTAGGTGGTAGGTCCTTGTGTGTGTGCTGTGTGTGTGTGTACTCACCTATTTGTAAATCACACTATGTGTGGTTGCAAGGGGTCGAGTCATTAAGCTCCTGGCCCCCGCCCTCACTGCCACCGGTTCGCTTACTGGGCCCCTCTATCCCCGCTCCATCAGAGCTTTAGCCCAAACCTCGTCTTAAAAACTGAGTATGGTTTCCTGCCTCCACTACGTCTATTTTCTAGGCTTTTCTACTGCCTTATCAACTCCCTATGGACTGAAGAAATACTTCCTAATATCTCTCTGATCATTTGTGTCTTCAACTCCGAAATTTGTGGCCTCTTGTTTCTGTGTCCCCTCCTGGAACATCTCCTGACTTTAGTCAACCTTGTCTACTTCACACGCAGTGATTTTATATGTCGTTATCATGTCTCCCCTGACCCCTCCTTGGCCCTCCAGTTCGTTCAGGCGATTTCCTTATTCTTTCTTCATAGGATATCATTCCCCTTTGCTCTGGACTTACCTTGTGGGCAACAACCTTTGTACTTTCTCCTAGTTTCTTGACGTGCTTTATCAGTGCGGGTTCCAACCAGCGTGCCTGCTTACGCCAGTATGGGCCTGACATACACGGTTTGTACAGTGTCTCGTGAACGATTCCTTACTAAGGTATCGGAATGCTTTTCTCCAGGTTGGCCAGGCGCACATATGCTGCAGCAGTATCTCATGGTGTGTTGCTTCCGGAGACATGCTCGGGTTATTACTACCCAAGAGCCTTTACTCTTCCTGATTGAGGTTTGCACGTCTTTAGGCCACATTAGCCTATACTCTGTCTGTGGTCTCTGTGCCCTTCCCCTTATATTCATGACTTTGCATTTGGCAGGATTTAAATTCGAGAAGCCATTGTGTGTGTAGGTGTGTTGTGTATGTGTTATGTATGTGTGTTTGTGTGTATGTATGGTGTGTATGTGTGTATGTATGTGTGTATGTGTGTATGATGTGTGTGTAGTGTGTGTGCTTTGTTGTGTGTATGTGTGTGTGTGTGTATGTATGTGTGTGTGCGTGTGTGTGTATTGTATGTGTGTTGTGTGTGTGTGTGTCGTGTGTGTGTGTGTGTGTGTGCTGTGTGATTGTGTGTGTGTGTACTCACATAGTTTGGGTTGCGGGGGGTCGACGTCCGAGCCCTGGCCCGCTCGCCGCACTGCCCCATCACTACTAGGTCATCTCCTGGAGCCGTGAGCTTTACATACCTCTGCTTTAAAGCTATGTATGGATCCTGCCTCCACTACAATTCGTTCCCAAACTATTCCACTTTTACTGCTCTTCTCTGTGGCTGAAGAAATACTTCCTAACATCCCCTGTTGGATTCATCTGTGTCTTTTGCTTCCAACTGTCGGTCACCCTTGTTGCTGTGTCCAATCTCTGGACATCATGTCTGTGTCCACCTTGTCTATTTCCTCTCGTATTTCTGTATGTCGTTATCATGTCCCCCCCTATCTCTCCTGTCTCCGTGTCGTCAGGTTGATTTCCCTTAACCTCTCTCTCCGTAGGACTTACCTCTTAGCTTGGGGACTTGTCTTGTTGCAAACCTTTGCACCTTTATCTAGTTTTTCACGTGCTTGGGCTAGGTGTGGGTTCCAACTGGTGCCGCTACGATGTACACCAATATGGGCTATCGTACACGGTGTTACTGGGTCCGGGTATGATTCCTTATTAAGAAGTCGGATTGCTGTTCTGAGGTTGTCAGGCGCCCATATGCTGCAGCAGTTATTTGGTTGATGTGCGCTTCAGGAGAGGTGTCTGGTGCTTACTCACCCTAGATCTTTTTCCTTGGTGAATGTTGTGTCCATGACCCCCTAGACTGTACTCCGTCTGCGGCCTTATTTGCACTGGTATGTGTCGTGTGGGTGTGTGTGTGGGTGTGTGTGTGTATTCGTGTATAATCACTAATTGTGGTTGCAGGGTCGGAGGTGACTCAGCTCCTGGCCCCGCCTTTTCACAGAGTGCTACTAGGTCCGCTCCTTATTCCCTGCTCATGCAGTTTTTCATACCTGCATCTTAATAGCTATGTAGGTTCCTCCATTTCACTGCCCAGGTCGACTAAGGTTAATGAGCCACTCAGAGAGACAGGACATTACACAGGTGGTCTCAGGCCACTAAGGTTAATGAGCCAATGGAGTTATAGGTAACAGAGGTGTTCCAGGTATGTGTGTGTGTGTGTGTGTGTGTGTGTGTGTGTTCTGTGGTGTATGTGTGTGAATGGGTGATATGTGTGTCGTGTATGTGTGTGGGTATGTGTGTGGGTATGTTTGTGTGAATGTGTGTGTGTGTGTTATGTATGTGTGTGTGTGTGTTTGTGTGTTGTGTGTGTGGGTGTGTGTGTCAGTGTGTTAGTACCATTTTGTCTTAGGCACCATGTCGATTAGACACTAGGCCTTTGTTGTAGGTGTTGTAGGTGTGTGTGTTTGTGTGTGTGAGTGTGTGTGTGTGTGTGTGTGGTGCTGTGTGATGTGTATGTGGGTGTATACTATATATGTGTTGTGTGTGTGCTGTGCGTGTGCGTTGTGGTGTTTTTGTTACCATTTTGTCCTAGGCCTCATTGATCGATTAGACACTAGGCCTGTGCGGTGTGTTGTAGGTGTGTAGGTGTGTAGGTGTGTGTGTGTGTGTGTTGTACTCACCTATTTGTACTCACTCTATTTTTGGTTGCCAGGCGCGGTCGAGTCTTGAAGCTCCTAGGCCCCGCCCTATTCCACCGGTTGGCTACTGGGCCCTCTCTCTCCCCCACTCCACTGAGCTTTATCAACCTCGTCGTGTGCTGTGTGTGCATGTGTGCATGTGTATGTGTGTGTGCTTGTGGTCTGTGGTCGTGGGTTGTATGGCTTAAAGAATGGAAAAACCGAAGGGAAGGTTCAGCTGGGTTTAGTATGGTGTTAGGAGGTACGTGTGATGCTAATGGATTTAGTGTGTGATCAGTTTGATAGTGGAGAATTTAGGGTTATAAATCTTTGCCATGCGTTTTTGTCCCAGGGATGACTGTATTACCCTCTGTGTATAACTAACGCCTCCTTGCTATGCTGGGTCACTTACCATCACTCCTTCTTGTCTGTGAAGTTTGCTCGGTATATTTTTTTGTTTAGAGGTATTGTATGCATGTATGCAGTAAGGGAATGCTTGGGTGTGTTTGTTGTGAATTGAGATTCTGTTGCGATGTGACAGGCTTATATGTCATGTACAGTGGGGGAGACGGTAGCGACAGGGAACTGTATACTGCCGAGATGACAGTGGTGCTTGCCCTAAATGGGCGACGAAGAGGGGGGGTTTAATAGAAATGGTTTTGTTATAGGATAGACAGCACATGAAACGTTGCCCTATTAAGGGCTCATCTTCTGAATGGAGGGTTAATGAGAGAGCGATTATAGGACATATACGGATTAACGGGGTTATTTTTCAAAACTGTTCATACTGTGTTCCTTGCTGTGTCTGGTGTGAGGAGGCTATTATCAAGACTTAGTGGTTTAATGTCACTTTGTTTTAGTGTGTAAAATTTATATATGTTTAGGTTTTACTTACATTTAAAGTGTTTATTAATTATAGGTCACAACCTCGGTATCTTTTGTTATAAGTGCTATGTTCTTGATGCAAGTTTTTCATGTATGGTTTTCAGTTACATATACAGGGTTTATACATGCAAGTTTTGTAGCATTTTTATGTCACGTATTTTCAGGTGTGCGGTAGTAGGTAAATCGTTCTAGTTACAAAGGTGGTGGTATTTTCTTATATATAGCTTCATGTTTAGTGAATTTCAGTCAGTCAATGTATGGTTCTACATGTATAATGTATTCCTGTGCTCTAAAGAATAAACATACAAATTTAGGGAATGAATAGCTCACGGAATGTTTAGGTTCAAGAAATGTATATTACAATGTTACAGTAAGCGGGCCAAAGCATTAGTTTATTATTATAAAAAACTTTTGGATATACAGTTTCATAAAGATATGAATACAAATGCTCAGGTTTGCTAGTTGGCAATTTTTATTATGTATGTTCGGGGTGGTTGTCATCCTTTTGTTATAAGGTTCATTGTCCTCATCGCTTCCGGGCCGAGATGGACGTGCCCCTGCCCGCAGACCGACTCCCGATTCAGTAGCTTTTGCGAGTTTGACTGCTTTCACTTGGATTCAAAAATGGCGGGAAACGTACAGGACGGAGAATAACATACTGTCTGCCATTGAGCTGGTTCGTGGGACCTTAAGTGGCGCCTACGATGAACGTCCTCCTCCTTGGCATCATCGGGATGCATATGGATCCCATAGGAGGAATGTATGGCGTCGTCTCTTTAATGGTTTTGACACGAATCTTCGTTGAATTTGTACGAGCCGGGCTTCATACAACAAGAATTATCGAGCTTTATCAGGATAACGATTCGTGAGTGTGAAATTCAGCAGTGGATGCCGTTTTACATGACGTCTCTAAGTACTTCACATGGGTGAGGTACGCTACTACGAAATGTACACTTCAAGGCTACGGCGTATGGACTGCAGAGTTTTTCAGCAGTTTGGGACCGTGCTTTACAACCATGGGAGTGTGGAGGGGATGGTCCGTATGAGGGCTAGCCGGGTGGGTTCTTACACCTCAAAATGGTCTTTACAGGCCTATTACCAACCTATGTTACGATGACAGGTTACTAGAAACGGGTTGTTTGTGTACTATGTGGTCAGAGGGAAAACATGTCATTTGTGTAGCCTTATGAGACATGGGCAGCCCAGTGTCCTAGGAGGCAGGCTCCTCGAGCTCTGGGGATCAATTATGATTCAGCAGCGTATTGTCGATTGGTGCTGGCTCTGGTGCTTCGGGTGGAGGCAGGACTGACCTCTGGTAGGCGAGGACGGTTTCGAAGGGAGGCGGCGGCGGCGGGAGACGTGTGTCACTCTCCCTAGAGGGCGTTCGGGGGAAGACGAACGCGTGCATCTGAGGCGGTCTTTAGCTCCAGGATAGATTCGACCCAGGATGGATTATTGGCGGATGTGATCAAGGATTTTCTGGATGGGGAGGAGCCCGTGTGAAGGTGTCCTCCCCAGGTTTTACGTGATGCTGGAGGCTGGAGGGGAAAAACAAATGTGGAGGAGCCTTGAGAAGACAGGACTGGAGCATGTGGTTGGTTGCAGAGGTACACCAGGAGGATTCGTCTATGGTGATATGAGAGTAAGTGGAGTTCTAGGAAAAGAACTGCTGCGACAGAGATAGACGAAAGTGGTCATTACCGGGCTGAGGCCGGGGGAAAAGAAAAAGAAGTCATGGCCAGTGGTGATGGAGCCGGAATCGTTCATAGTTGGTAGAGGCAACGACCGAGTTGCACAGTGGGAGTGGGGGGATGAGGGTGGACTGGGGGGCAACAGGATAAATCGAATAGAGGGACAAGGGTACACCTAATGTGAAAGCTTGCAGTGTGTAATCCATCGGGCCATAGGGGAAAGCCGCCCTTCTATAATGTTCTGGCTGTTGTCGCAATTAATGCTAATGGCCTTAAGACAAGGTCAAGAAAGTTTGGCTTGTTGAAGTGGTCTTTTACAGCGGTTTTGATGACCATAATTTGTTTTTTGCAGGAACATAATCAAGGGCTGGATGTGGGCTTGAGGGTGAAAGGATATCGGATGTTTGTTATGCAGTGGGTTTGCCATTGAAAGGTGCGGTTTGCAATGGCGGTTATAAAAGGAGACCGCCCCTTGCGTTTGTCATGGGTTGGGAAAGAGGGGGGGTGGGGAGGATATGACGGGGATTGGATGGTGCTGGGGTGTGAGTAGTTGGGCTAGTTTTCATAGGGGTTTACATGCCCGCATCTAGCAATATCAGGGTAAAAGTAGTTTTGTCTGGGAGGGTATTCGCTGTATTACTTGCGAGGTTTGCCTGCTATAACAGTAATAGGAGGGTGATTGGAATTGTGTGGTACGGAGTAGGTGATGTTGTGAAACCGCGAGGGGAGGTGTTGGTGTGTTGAGTGTTTGAGGGATGTATTGCGAGCATTCTTGGGGTGGTTGATGTTGGTGGGGAGGGGGCGTTTCCTAGTGGAGCACACGTTTACGTCCATAGGGGATATGAGGCACGATTGGAACTGATTAGATTAAGCAGGGTATAGGCTGTTGTGAGTGCAAACTTTCGATTGTTGGGTGTTTTACTGATCACCAGGGCTGGAATAGCGATCTGATTCGTGGGATGGGTAGTGCGTACTTTATTCTGTGTGACTTGGAAATTAAATGTTAGGCTTCGCTAGGGAGAAGGGGGAGGGGCCTTTTTTCAGTGATTGGTGGTTGCATTTTTGGGGTCTAGGATAGGGAGATAGGGATCTTGTCAGATTGGTGGGAAAATGCAGGCCAAACCGGAGATAGCAAATTTTTTTAAGTTAGGGGACGAGAAAGGAGGCGGAGGGGTGGGCCGTCTTTGGGTTGCAAAATTATTTGGAGGGACAGTTGCAAAGACTGTTATGATGGCGCAGAGGTGGTAGGAGGGATGACATAGTAGTCTTCGGAGTAGAATAGCTGAATTACACAATGCTAGTTTGATGCACATCAGGGCTTCGGGCGGAAGGTTAGATGATGTACTTGTGGGGGGTGAAAAGCCGTCCGGTTTGTTTTACGTAAATTTCGGAGATCGACAGAAGGAAACCACCTTCTACTATTGGTGACAAGCCCTGGCGGTGGGAGGGTTATCCAGGGGTCGGTCCTATCCATACACGGAAACGTCATGCAGTCTCTATGCTGATAGTTGTTTAGGAGAATGGAGAGTAGGAGGGAGGGGGGTTCCTGGAGGGGAAAATTTTGGAGGGGGGATTCCTTAGTGTTTTAAGTGAGAGGATAGAGTGGGTTGGAGGGTAGCATAAGTGAGGTTGAGGTGGAAAAGAGGCAGTCTTTAGGGATGAGTACCGGCGAACAACACGGGGGATAGACGGATTACCAAATGAATATTATAGTGCCACTTGGTGGTGTATTAGGCAATGCCTGGTTAGGGTATTTGGATCATTATGTTAACTAGTGGGAGAAGTTGGAGTAAATCGCAAAGCACGGGTGTTATAGTTTTGGTGCAAAGCAGAGGGATGGGGGTCGAGATTTGCATTCTGAGTTGCTTTATCGAGCAATATTCTCTGATGTGCGCAGATTACAAGGTTTTGCGAAAAATCTTATGGAAATAGACTGAAGAAGGTCATGGGTCGGTGTTACATGGGGCGACAGTTCTGGAATCCCGGGTGAAGAAGAGTATGTGGGTAGGCATGGCGAGTATTAGGGTTTCCTCGGGGTAGTCAGTAAGGGCGGTATCTAGGTACTGGATTGGGAGAAAAGCTTATGATTATGTGGATAGGGAATTTTTGAATTCGAAGTATGGTGAGCAATGGGTTTTGGAAAGGGAGAGTGGTGGGTTGGGTGAGAACTTTGTATGCTGATGCCTCGATGAGCGAGTACAGGGTAAATGGTAGGTTGGGTAGTCCTGTAAGCCATGGGGAGGGCAGGTTTACGGCCAGGCGGTTGGTCCGCTCTCCCAAATACTCTTTGCATGTATGCAGAATCCCTTTCTACTTTCTGGTTGATGGTGGGATGGGACGGATGGGAGAGAGTGGAGGTTTTTGTGGGAATATTGTGGGTTATGTAGAATGATACAACTGTTTTCATTAATGAGAAAGTAAGATTTAAGGTACAGTGGGATGGGTACATGTGGTTTTTGGGACTGTATGGCGATGAGGTCTAAGATAAAGCAGGAAAGAATTCTCAGTTGCTGTGCTGGTGGTAGGCGCTTGGGAAGGTGGGACGTTGGGGGAGGAGACACTTTGGCCCTGGATAACTGTAGGACAGCTAAAGATTTGTGGGATTGTGTACTTGGTCAGATGCACCAGGAGGAGCAGTGAGGGGTTAATTCAGTAATGGTAATGGACGAGTTTTGAGTAGGCTTAGCGAGTCTTCTGGGCCGGGGGACGTCGTAACTCTGCATCAAAGGGTTTGTGGGTGGTGAAGCACGCTAATTTATAGTAAGGTGTGGGGAAGTGGCGGAAATTATCCCTTACGAAGTCAGCGATATTATGGAATTACAAGAGAGTATTAAGTATGTGGGCGGTTTTGGAGAGGGGCGTGTGGTTTTGGGCAAAGTTGTGGTAATGACTGCGGATGGTTTTAAGAAGGGAGGATTGGGATTGATGGCATTAGGACATCTTGGGTGATGGCGCTGTATCGTTTAGCTGAGGTATATTCGGGCAGGCGGGGAAAGGTGGTCTTCGAGTGGGGGACGGTCGGTGATAGGGGGATGTCCGCAATAAATATCTGGTGGGGGGGCAAGGGACTTAGTGGGTGTGAGATATGTTGAGGTTCTGTTAAAGGCTCGCAATGTTTAAAACACGCAAGGGTAAAACGGTTGGTGGGCGTGAGTCGTCGTCGAAATCCACGGCAGGGATGGCAGTGTATCCCCACATATGGACTGGCGACGTGATATGGGGGAATTTATTAAATTAAGATTAAAAGTCAAGACGTAAGGAAATTAGTATATAGATTTCTTATGGGGACTTCGGCATCGAAGAACAGGTGCTTATGGGAGACAAATGGGTTCTTGTGAGGGGTCATCGGGTTTTTGTGGGAGTTGAAAAACTGCTTTCCATGTAAGTATATTTTTGTTCTGCTTTGTGAGGTGGTAAGATTGTGGTTTTGCAAGAGGGCTTTTCCTTTTTATTAGGGGGGGTCGATAACACCCTAGGGCTTTAATGTTAGATATGGGAGGGAGTGCCCAACGGGTGGGGGGGGCTTTTAGATACGTAATAGTTGATTATTTTGTATGTCTCTTGGGGGTTGAGGGCAGGTTGAGGGAAACATTGCGAAGGATAAAAGAGTTTGCGGGGTTGTTTTTATAGGACAGCGATTTGTAGAATAAAAATTATATGGGGGACGGTGGGTACACTGTTTTTCCGGAGGGATATGTGGACTCTACTTTTAGAACGTCTACTCCGCTTGGTAACGGGGTGATGGTGAGAGGCAAGGGGCTTGTCTCTTAGTTGGTGTGTCCTCTGGAGTGACTTGTGTTGCCTGATTGCAGAAGGGTTGATGGTTGCAAGGTGTTGGCATGTGGGTAAAGTTTTATTTGCATGGGAGCGTCGGGGCGCCTCCGGCCGTATGTAGACCCTTATGAATTAATGTTAAAACCACTAGACAGTTTAAAGGTGTATGTCATTTTCTCAGTTTTGCATTTTATCTGTATAAGAACCATTGTATTTAGGGGGGTCTATCTATATGTATATGTTGAGCGATATGCTTTATATATGCGAATCTGATTAATAGCTTTTATCCTTGTCATACGTCTCTTTGTTTATTGTATAATTGAAGGGGTTATAGTGAACTGTTGTACGAGATTATGCATAAGTTTTTTATGGCGGTTTATATATACTTCTATTTGCATAAAGGACGGTCATAATTATATATTGAATCGTTAATCGGTAACGTTTACTTTGTGTGGGTTGTAGTGTGTTTGTGGGAAACCAATGTCGTAGGTATAGTTCTATTAGTGGAATGTAATTATATATCTTGTTTGTGTAGTGACAAGTTATTTGCGTAATATTTCTTGTATAATCCAGTTGTTCTGTCTCGAAACACATGTGCACGTTACACATATGTGTGTTTATGCATGTGTTATATTACTACATATTATATATATATGATTATTGGCACTTATTCCTACATGTTTTAATAACTGACTCCGACTGTTTGTTTTTGGAAGTCTAGGTTTGTTTTTTTTTTTTTCCCATAAATGGTTGGGTTTATTTCTGTAGAAGATTTGTTATATCAATGTGTTTAAAATGTATTTTGTTTTTGTGGGTGATACTGGACTTTGTCTGGCAAAACGATTTTTTTATTTGCTAATGGTTCAGCTTGTGTTTTCTTTTCTTTTATGTTGCTTTTAAATAACTAAATAATAAAAAAAAAGTTTTTTAAGGATGTTTTCATGTATTTGATTATGTCTTGTGTGATATGCATTGGTATGCTGTATATTTTTAAATAAAAAAAAAAGTTTAGTTGTAGGTGGGGTTGGGGGAAAGGTTCAAAGGACAGTGGATTACTACGGTTAATTTTTGTGGTATTATCATGGGCGCAAGGAGCAGACAAAGGGGCGGAGGAAGGAAACGTAGGTTGGCCATAGCAGCTCCTTTTATTTAGAACAAAGTGTCGCAAAACAGGGAATATATGGTAGGAGGTGGGAGAGAGGGGATTTCTCGGAGGGTAACAGGGACTTTCGTTTGTGAGGATATTTTTGGTCTTTATAAACGGGTCAGAAGAGGCATGATGAACGGGCAGAGCCTTTCCCGGGCGCGCGGGGCGTGTAGTTGCAGAGGGACGATGTGTGAGTGTGGGTGGAATTGTGTGAGGAAAGGATGTTGAGGTGATATAAATGTAGATATTTCTATTTGGTAATTGTCTTGGTGTTATTGTGAACACCGATGATTATAACTTATTCTAAGTGTTTCTTCATGTTTTGTAAGGATGTACATAGCATGTTAGTATATAAGCATATTATATCCTGTAATTATACATGTCTACTCCTATATATGTGCAATGAAACTTAGGTCATAATATGACGTTTTCATACCCTGTTTTTTAAACCTAGTGGAACGTTTTGGTATTGATATGCATGTAAGATCTTGCCTGGGCGTGTTTTTGCTAATTATAATTGTTTACAGATGTTTTTGCACTTTTTCATTATTTATGTTCAATGTGATGAGTTTTTGATCTTGTGTATAGCCTGGTGAAACAATGGTCGTTTTCACTTTGGGGGGGGGGGGTAGGAGTGGATAGTAATACTCTTGCAATAGCAGGTCATGTGAAACACCTGTCATACTATTTTAGATGTCTAATGTTGTCCATTCTTCTGTGGTTGTGATGTATAGATTATATCCGGCAGTGTAAAGAAATCTGTCTGCAGGAGGGAATAATGTTTGTAAATTTATTTATTATTTGTGGTCGGTTTTATGTATATAGGTGTTTTAGAGTGATTCTTATTATAAGACGCTAATACATTCAATCTGTTGGTGGTCTATGAGTGGTGACCGGCAGACCAGTTAATAGGCAATGTGGGAGGTGGGTTGAAGTGAGACGCGGTAGTGTTATATTTAATCCACCACCGTGCACGATAATATAATTATTACCATGATTGTCCCACATCGCTCCGGGCCGTGCGGCAGGCTGCGCTGTAGCTCCTGATTAACTGGTTTTCCTGCGCAGTTCTTCACAGCCCTTACATAGTCACCAGATGGCGGACCGACAAGGCAGGGAAGAGTTGCAACACGGTCTCGTGTTGCATTCAGAACAACGGCTCCCTCTTCTAATGGTAGTTTTGAAGCGTGATGAATGTGTCTGCAGTTCTTGGTTCTCTCGGTTCTAGGGGTTAGGGCCATGCTATGTGTGTGTGTCCGCCTTCATGACGTCTCCAGGCCACTGTACATGGGTTAGAGATGGAGTTGTTTAGAGTGCGATATGTACTCGTTTGAGGCTGATGAAAACGGAAATAGCAATGTTTTTAAGGTAACCGCACGGGACCGTTCACCTGGACAGCCTGCAACGTGGGTGGAAGGTGCATACGTGGGATACCCAACTGAGGGCCAGTTTTCACTGAAAATGACGATACAGACCCCATACGTCATATGTTATACTTGGAGGGGGGGCCCCTTAAGGACTCTGATCATGGTGTCACCTATGCTGGGCAAACGCAGGACATGCAGGCGTTTGTGGTGGTTATGATCACATTGCTGCATATTGTGTACAAACAGCACTCGACTCCAATGTGTTGAATGTACTGCCGCAGGGAGACAACCGGGGAAGTTGGAGTGCTCTAGAGGATACAGGAAGGATGTGGGCTGCGTCGTCTGTGGAGTGAGGAGGTGGAAGTGAGGCAAGTGGCTGTGCGCGTGTGAGGACCTGCACGGCCACCTGTTGGCTGGGGCCCGGTTGGACCCATTTTGCCATGATGGTGGGGGGAGAGGTGGCATGGTTCGGCAGAGGGAAGCCATGACGAAGGTCCTGTTGGGAGAATGTACTCTCTCGCTGTTCCCCAGTCAGATGGGGAGGGCCGAGTTGGTGACGAGGGCTGATGTGAGGAGAATGCTGCAGACTTGTGTAGACAGCAAAATGGCATCGATTAGTTGGTGTCTCATCGGGGCACTGTGCCCGAGGGTGGTGAAGGTCAGGATGTAGGTGGAGGTGTCGAGTTCACCGTGAGGTTGTCACAGAGGGTGAGGATGGGAACAGGTGGTGTCGCGCACAAGCGTGAGGCTGTGACATCGGATTCAGATGATTAGTCCTGACTCCAGCACAGAGTGATGGCGCATGGTGGTGGTAGGTGGTCCATCGGGGACTTTGGACCCGGAGCTGGACCGGGGAGGGGTTAGGCTGCCAGTAGGGACATTGCAATTAAAGGAGGTCCGAAAAGGACATGGTGGCGTTGAGAGGAAGGTGTCAAAGACAGGGGGACGAAAAACACACGTTGCCCTAAGGTGTATGACCAGTTTATACTGATTATGGTTTTGTGCCAGGAGTGAAAGCGTGCGTGGTTTGCAAGTTTCTTGTGCCGGAATAGATGGATGTTGTATTTGTGCAAGAGCCAATATCAAGGTGGGGCGAGTATTGGGAGGTGATATGGTTATGGGCTTTTGTGTTGCAGAGGGCGCTTGAACGGGTGGGGGTGGGAGTTCCTACTCGGAGGAAGAGCCCATTTGTGGTTTTAGTCAGAAGTGAATGGGGGGGGCGGCAGGGCGTATTATTAGAGTGTATGGATGGTGGGATGGATGGGCGATGCGAGCGACGAAGTGGCGTTAGTTGTGTGCGTAATGCACGCAGCGAGTGATGCACGTCCTGAATGCAGATTTTCGTGGGGATGAGCTCATTTATTTTTTTCCGTTCTTTACCAACTTTTGCTATTTGGGAGGGGATTGGAAATGTGTTATTTGCAGGGCCAGAAGTCGAGCTGCAATGGGGCAGGGCATTTTTTCACTCATCCTAGGTGATGTCTTCTGAGAGCTGTGTGTCTAGTGAAGTTTTTGGGGGGTGGGGCTTGGGAAGGTTGGAGCTCACACTTTTATTAGACAAGATTTGCCGGCATCGAGGCTTGATCGGGTGTACATCACTAAGCGGGGTTAGAGTGGAGTCCTTGCGTATGGTGGGAGGTGTGGAAATATTTCAGATCACAGGCGGTTCGTGTTAGACCGGGGTAGGGATGGGCTGGCACGGAGGTGGAAAGCCAGTTATTGGAAACTAAAAACTCCGAGGATCTGTGTGATGAGGAGCGGGCGGGAGGATTTGAGTACATTGTGGGCAGAGCTCACAGTGAGGAACGGCGGGGCACAGAAGATTTACTGGGTTTTCTAGTATCGAGCGTCGGGGTGGCTAGGCTCAACTACGTTTAAGTTTTATGTGCGGGAGGGGAAGGAAACGCATGATGCAACAATCGTATGGGCTCCTTCCACGTACCTAGAGGGTAGGTTGAGGGATTGCTATGGTGAGGTGGACAGGGGGGAGTATATCCTGTCAGAGGAGATTGAAACGTCTTGAAGAGGAAGGATTCATGAGCTGCAAAATGACACTGTTTAATTGCCGGTTGTGTGATGCGAGGGGGGGGGTTGAGGAGTGTTCTGGGCGATCGACCGTCGGCGCATACCAGCGTGTGTTTTACGACGGGTCAGCAGCGGACGTCGGACTCGGGCCACAGAGGTTGGTAGGTTAATCATCCACTCTGGTGTGGGGGATTATCGTGTAGGGGCAAGTGTTGGGGATGACTGAGGGATAGAGTGGTTTTTATGAGATGCATGGTATGCAGCAGTATTTGGGACGGCCAGTGCATTGGGAGGTGCTGCTGCATTGCATGTGTCTGTGTGCAGTGCCAGTTCAGTTGGGGGAGTAGTGATCGAGTAGCGCTGGGGGGGAAGATAGATGAGGGGAGGTATGGCGGGCATTAGTGAGTATATGCATATGGGAAAGCTCCGGGATTGATGGATTACCCTTGTGACTTTTTACCTGCAGAATTGGAAGTTAATGTGGGGATTCTGGTGGGAGTGATGATTTTAATGAAGGAGAAGGGGGTGTTGGGCGGAGTTGCAAGACACAGCTGTGGTTTGTTCTGGTCCTAAAGGTAGAGGTCCAGATTACCTCAAGGATTATCGGCCATACCTCCCCCAACGATATCTTTACTTGTGCGGATTACAATTGTTTGCGGTAATATGGGAAATCGCCTGAAATGTTGTCGTGGGGCCCCCGTGTCTTATCTGGCAGGGCAATATTGGGTTGCCTGGTCAGATCTATGGGCGAGGGTCATGGACGTCTTTAAGGGTTTGTAGAGGGTTGGGGGCGATACGAAAGGTGGGGGCCTACTTGCTTTGGATTGGCTGGGAGCTTCATGACCCGTGTTGGAACGGGAGGCGTTGTGCAGATCCTTGTCTAAAGCAGGGCAGTTGGGAGGAGAGGTTGTGGAATGGGTTGGAGGTCAATGACATCGAGGGGGCGTGGGTTGCATGTGGCATAATTAATGGTCGCATTGGGGAGCTCTGTGTGTTATGGGTGCGGGGGTATCAGGGCAAAGGTATATAACTAATCTCAAATCCGGTTTGTTTGCCTGTGTTCAAGATTCCTTTTTACAGGACTCATTGAGGGAGTATCTGTGCGGGGGGGGGACAGGGGAGGGGAGGTGTGGCCGTGGTTGTAGGTTATCGTCGAGTACCGACGGTACTTGTGCGCGGAGGGAAATAGTTTGATGGAGGTGGGAGAGAGGTCATTCGTACGTTAGGGAGGTACGGTGGATGAGGGTTAATGTGGAAAAAATCTTTGCTTTTTAAAGTTGGAAATATGGAAACTGGCAGGGGGATTGGGATGGCTGGTGTGGAGTGAGATGGGTGGTGGATAGCTTTAAAGATATGTGGAATAGTGTTTTGTGAGAATCAAGTGCGGTTGGAGGAGGTGAGACTCAGAGCGTACTGGGGAAGGGTCTGCAGCTTTAGAGTGGGGAAAGTTTGCGCCCGTATCATGTGACATTGTTGCAGGGGCCATCGTGGTAAAAAACACGTTACTATACAGTAAGGTTTGGGCATTGTGCGGACAGTTTACCCCTTAATGGGGCAAGGCTCATTACAGAATTTTAAAGCAGGTGTTTAGGTTTATATGGGGTTTGGGTGTGATTGGCTGAGGAGGGAGGTGGTAATGCTGCCGGTACGTCTGGCGGGTGGTTTGGGTTATTGGATCTATGGCACTTGGAGTTAAAATGTCGTTTGGGTTTTCTTACGCTAGGGGATATGTATGTGTTGGGTCGCTGGGGGGGGTTTAAAGCTTCTGTATGAGGAGTGCACAGAGGTGGATGTGGGGAAGAGTTGAGGGTATATGAGGAGATGCTGCGTTACCCCTCATGCGTCCTACGGGAGCCTGGCGCAAGATTCCGCCATAGGGTTTTGGCGACGAGAGTTAAATGGAGCCAGCCGGGTGGTGGTGCTTGCCGGTGGAGGGAATATACCCCATGATATGGATGGAGATATTTGTTGTCGTTTCGTAAGTCGGAAGCTCAAACCACGGGTGCGGCGGTAGGTTCATGTTTCTGTTTCTGCATGGCATGTTTGCCACCAGGAGCTGTCTGCGGGCGAGCGGCGAATAGTACTGGAGAGTGGGTGTTGAGTGTGTCCGGTGGCGAGGATACGGCATATCATGTGTGTATTTTTGCGAATGTTTGGGGAATGTTAGGGATTGGATAATGAGTAGGATTGACTGAGGCTAGTGGGAGGCAGGGGGGCATACCGGTGTTGAGACGTGCTCGTTTTGGATGTGGGTGGGGGGCCAGAGAGTACACAACGTGCACTGCATTTTAATGGTAGGATTTAGTTGTCATGTCGTGAGGGTATGCGTCGGGGGGAATGGGGATCCCTGGGTGGTCGGAGGAAAAAACGAGGTACTGGCAGCGACTTTTTTATTAGGGCTGTTTGCAGGAACAGGGAAATTTAGGGATCTCGGTGGGAGGGGAGGCTTCCCCGTAGGTTCTCGTTAGTTTAACTATGTGGATCTTACTCGCTTTGTAGTGGGGTGGGTGGTTGTCATGGCTGGGGCAAGGATTTGAGATTGCATCTGGGTTTCAATCGGGGTCGCCGTCGGGGAGTTGTGTGTGTGTGTGTGCTGTAGTGGGTGTGTGTGTGTGTTAGTGACTATTTCTGTCTTAGGACATGTTGATTTGACATTGGCCCCTGTTGTTAGGTGGTGTGTGGTGTGTTGTGTGGTGTGTGTGTGTGTGGATGTGTCTGTGAGTGTACTATATCTGTGCTGCTGGGTGTGTGTGTGTGCGTGTGTGTGTGTTAGTTTCATTTTGTCCTAGGCACATGTCGAGTAGACACTAGGCCGGTTGTGTGTGTGTAGGTGATGTGTAGGTGGTAGGTCCTTGTGTGTGTGCTGTGTGTGTGTGTACTCACCTATTTGTAAATCACACTATGTGTGGTTGCAAGGGGTCGAGTCATTAAGCTCCTGGCCCCCGCCCTCACTGCCACCGGTTCGCTTACTGGGCCCCTCTATCCCCGCTCCATCAGAGCTTTAGCCCAAACCTCGTCTTAAAAACTGAGTATGGTTTCCTGCCTCCACTACGTCTATTTTCTAGGCTTTTCTACTGCCTTATCAACTCCCTATGGACTGAAGAAATACTTCCTAATATCTCTCTGATCATTTGTGTCTTCAACTCCGAAATTTGTGGCCTCTTGTTTCTGTGTCCCCTCCTGGAACATCTCCTGACTTTAGTCAACCTTGTCTACTTCACACGCAGTGATTTTATATGTCGTTATCATGTCTCCCCTGACCCCTCCTTGGCCCTCCAGTTCGTTCAGGCGATTTCCTTATTCTTTCTTCATAGGATATCATTCCCCTTTGCTCTGGACTTACCTTGTGGGCAACAACCTTTGTACTTTCTCCTAGTTTCTTGACGTGCTTTATCAGTGCGGGTTCCAACCAGCGTGCCTGCTTACGCCAGTATGGGCCTGACATACACGGTTTGTACAGTGTCTCGTGAACGATTCCTTACTAAGGTATCGGAATGCTTTTCTCCAGGTTGGCCAGGCGCACATATGCTGCAGCAGTATCTCATGGTGTGTTGCTTCCGGAGACATGCTCGGGTTATTACTACCCAAGAGCCTTTACTCTTCCTGATTGAGGTTTGCACGTCTTTAGGCCACATTAGCCTATACTCTGTCTGTGGTCTCTGTGCCCTTCCCCTTATATTCATGACTTTGCATTTGGCAGGATTTAAATTCGAGAAGCCATTGTGTGTGTAGGTGTGTTGTGTATGTGTTATGTATGTGTGTTTGTGTGTATGTATGGTGTGTATGTGTGTATGTATGTGTGTATGTGTGTATGATGTGTGTGTAGTGTGTGTGCTTTGTTGTGTGTATGTGTGTGTGTGTGTATGTATGTGTGTGTGCGTGTGTGTGTATTGTATGTGTGTTGTGTGTGTGTGTGTCGTGTGTGTGTGTGTGTGTGTGCTGTGTGATTGTGTGTGTGTGTACTCACATAGTTTGGGTTGCGGGGGGTCGACGTCCGAGCCCTGGCCCGCTCGCCGCACTGCCCCATCACTACTAGGTCATCTCCTGGAGCCGTGAGCTTTACATACCTCTGCTTTAAAGCTATGTATGGATCCTGCCTCCACTACAATTCGTTCCCAAACTATTCCACTTTTACTGCTCTTCTCTGTGGCTGAAGAAATACTTCCTAACATCCCCTGTTGGATTCATCTGTGTCTTTTGCTTCCAACTGTCGGTCACCCTTGTTGCTGTGTCCAATCTCTGGACATCATGTCTGTGTCCACCTTGTCTATTTCCTCTCGTATTTCTGTATGTCGTTATCATGTCCCCCCCTATCTCTCCTGTCTCCGTGTCGTCAGGTTGATTTCCCTTAACCTCTCTCTCCGTAGGACTTACCTCTTAGCTTGGGGACTTGTCTTGTTGCAAACCTTTGCACCTTTATCTAGTTTTTCACGTGCTTGGGCTAGGTGTGGGTTCCAACTGGTGCCGCTACGATGTACACCAATATGGGCTATCGTACACGGTGTTACTGGGTCCGGGTATGATTCCTTATTAAGAAGTCGGATTGCTGTTCTGAGGTTGTCAGGCGCCCATATGCTGCAGCAGTTATTTGGTTGATGTGCGCTTCAGGAGAGGTGTCTGGTGCTTACTCACCCTAGATCTTTTTCCTTGGTGAATGTTGTGTCCATGACCCCCTAGACTGTACTCCGTCTGCGGCCTTATTTGCACTGGTATGTGTCGTGTGGGTGTGTGTGTGGGTGTGTGTGTGTATTCGTGTATAATCACTAATTGTGGTTGCAGGGTCGGAGGTGACTCAGCTCCTGGCCCCGCCTTTTCACAGAGTGCTACTAGGTCCGCTCCTTATTCCCTGCTCATGCAGTTTTTCATACCTGCATCTTAATAGCTATGTAGGTTCCTCCATTTCACTGCCCAGGTCGACTAAGGTTAATGAGCCACTCAGAGAGACAGGACATTACACAGGTGGTCTCAGGCCACTAAGGTTAATGAGCCAATGGAGTTATAGGTAACAGAGGTGTTCCAGGTATGTGTGTGTGTGTGTGTGTGTGTGTGTGTGTGTTCTGTGGTGTATGTGTGTGAATGGGTGATATGTGTGTCGTGTATGTGTGTGGGTATGTGTGTGGGTATGTTTGTGTGAATGTGTGTGTGTGTGTTATGTATGTGTGTGTGTGTGTTTGTGTGTTGTGTGTGTGGGTGTGTGTGTCAGTGTGTTAGTACCATTTTGTCTTAGGCACCATGTCGATTAGACACTAGGCCTTTGTTGTAGGTGTTGTAGGTGTGTGTGTTTGTGTGTGTGAGTGTGTGTGTGTGTGTGTGTGGTGCTGTGTGATGTGTATGTGGGTGTATACTATATATGTGTTGTGTGTGTGCTGTGCGTGTGCGTTGTGGTGTTTTTGTTACCATTTTGTCCTAGGCCTCATTGATCGATTAGACACTAGGCCTGTGCGGTGTGTTGTAGGTGTGTAGGTGTGTAGGTGTGTGTGTGTGTGTGTTGTACTCACCTATTTGTACTCACTCTATTTTTGGTTGCCAGGCGCGGTCGAGTCTTGAAGCTCCTAGGCCCCGCCCTATTCCACCGGTTGGCTACTGGGCCCTCTCTCTCCCCCACTCCACTGAGCTTTATCAACCTCGTCGTGTGCTGTGTGTGCATGTGTGCATGTGTATGTGTGTGTGCTTGTGGTCTGTGGTCGTGGGTTGTATGGCTTAAAGAATGGAAAAACCGAAGGGAAGGTTCAGCTGGGTTTAGTATGGTGTTAGGAGGTACGTGTGATGCTAATGGATTTAGTGTGTGATCAGTTTGATAGTGGAGAATTTAGGGTTATAAATCTTTGCCATGCGTTTTTGTCCCAGGGATGACTGTATTACCCTCTGTGTATAACTAACGCCTCCTTGCTATGCTGGGTCACTTACCATCACTCCTTCTTGTCTGTGAAGTTTGCTCGGTATATTTTTTTGTTTAGAGGTATTGTATGCATGTATGCAGTAAGGGAATGCTTGGGTGTGTTTGTTGTGAATTGAGATTCTGTTGCGATGTGACAGGCTTATATGTCATGTACAGTGGGGGAGACGGTAGCGACAGGGAACTGTATACTGCCGAGATGACAGTGGTGCTTGCCCTAAATGGGCGACGAAGAGGGGGGGTTTAATAGAAATGGTTTTGTTATAGGATAGACAGCACATGAAACGTTGCCCTATTAAGGGCTCATCTTCTGAATGGAGGGTTAATGAGAGAGCGATTATAGGACATATACGGATTAACGGGGTTATTTTTCAAAACTGTTCATACTGTGTTCCTTGCTGTGTCTGGTGTGAGGAGGCTATTATCAAGACTTAGTGGTTTAATGTCACTTTGTTTTAGTGTGTAAAATTTATATATGTTTAGGTTTTACTTACATTTAAAGTGTTTATTAATTATAGGTCACAACCTCGGTATCTTTTGTTATAAGTGCTATGTTCTTGATGCAAGTTTTTCATGTATGGTTTTCAGTTACATATACAGGGTTTATACATGCAAGTTTTGTAGCATTTTTATGTCACGTATTTTCAGGTGTGCGGTAGTAGGTAAATCGTTCTAGTTACAAAGGTGGTGGTATTTTCTTATATATAGCTTCATGTTTAGTGAATTTCAGTCAGTCAATGTATGGTTCTACATGTATAATGTATTCCTGTGCTCTAAAGAATAAACATACAAATTTAGGGAATGAATAGCTCACGGAATGTTTAGGTTCAAGAAATGTATATTACAATGTTACAGTAAGCGGGCCAAAGCATTAGTTTATTATTATAAAAAACTTTTGGATATACAGTTTCATAAAGATATGAATACAAATGCTCAGGTTTGCTAGTTGGCAATTTTTATTATGTATGTTCGGGGTGGTTGTCATCCTTTTGTTATAAGGTTCATTGTCCTCATCGCTTCCGGGCCGAGATGGACGTGCCCCTGCCCGCAGACCGACTCCCGATTCAGTAGCTTTTGCGAGTTTGACTGCTTTCACTTGGATTCAAAAATGGCGGGAAACGTACAGGACGGAGAATAACATACTGTCTGCCATTGAGCTGGTTCGTGGGACCTTAAGTGGCGCCTACGATGAACGTCCTCCTCCTTGGCATCATCGGGATGCATATGGATCCCATAGGAGGAATGTATGGCGTCGTCTCTTTAATGGTTTTGACACGAATCTTCGTTGAATTTGTACGAGCCGGGCTTCATACAACAAGAATTATCGAGCTTTATCAGGATAACGATTCGTGAGTGTGAAATTCAGCAGTGGATGCCGTTTTACATGACGTCTCTAAGTACTTCACATGGGTGAGGTACGCTACTACGAAATGTACACTTCAAGGCTACGGCGTATGGACTGCAGAGTTTTTCAGCAGTTTGGGACCGTGCTTTACAACCATGGGAGTGTGGAGGGGATGGTCCGTATGAGGGCTAGCCGGGTGGGTTCTTACACCTCAAAATGGTCTTTACAGGCCTATTACCAACCTATGTTACGATGACAGGTTACTAGAAACGGGTTGTTTGTGTACTATGTGGTCAGAGGGAAAACATGTCATTTGTGTAGCCTTATGAGACATGGGCAGCCCAGTGTCCTAGGAGGCAGGCTCCTCGAGCTCTGGGGATCAATTATGATTCAGCAGCGTATTGTCGATTGGTGCTGGCTCTGGTGCTTCGGGTGGAGGCAGGACTGACCTCTGGTAGGCGAGGACGGTTTCGAAGGGAGGCGGCGGCGGCGGGAGACGTGTGTCACTCTCCCTAGAGGGCGTTCGGGGGAAGACGAACGCGTGCATCTGAGGCGGTCTTTAGCTCCAGGATAGATTCGACCCAGGATGGATTATTGGCGGATGTGATCAAGGATTTTCTGGATGGGGAGGAGCCCGTGTGAAGGTGTCCTCCCCAGGTTTTACGTGATGCTGGAGGCTGGAGGGGAAAAACAAATGTGGAGGAGCCTTGAGAAGACAGGACTGGAGCATGTGGTTGGTTGCAGAGGTACACCAGGAGGATTCGTCTATGGTGATATGAGAGTAAGTGGAGTTCTAGGAAAAGAACTGCTGCGACAGAGATAGACGAAAGTGGTCATTACCGGGCTGAGGCCGGGGGAAAAGAAAAAGAAGTCATGGCCAGTGGTGATGGAGCCGGAATCGTTCATAGTTGGTAGAGGCAACGACCGAGTTGCACAGTGGGAGTGGGGGGATGAGGGTGGACTGGGGGGCAACAGGATAAATCGAATAGAGGGACAAGGGTACACCTAATGTGAAAGCTTGCAGTGTGTAATCCATCGGGCCATAGGGGAAAGCCGCCCTTCTATAATGTTCTGGCTGTTGTCGCAATTAATGCTAATGGCCTTAAGACAAGGTCAAGAAAGTTTGGCTTGTTGAAGTGGTCTTTTACAGCGGTTTTGATGACCATAATTTGTTTTTTGCAGGAACATAATCAAGGGCTGGATGTGGGCTTGAGGGTGAAAGGATATCGGATGTTTGTTATGCAGTGGGTTTGCCATTGAAAGGTGCGGTTTGCAATGGCGGTTATAAAAGGAGACCGCCCCTTGCGTTTGTCATGGGTTGGGAAAGAGGGGGGGTGGGGAGGATATGACGGGGATTGGATGGTGCTGGGGTGTGAGTAGTTGGGCTAGTTTTCATAGGGGTTTACATGCCCGCATCTAGCAATATCAGGGTAAAAGTAGTTTTGTCTGGGAGGGTATTCGCTGTATTACTTGCGAGGTTTGCCTGCTATAACAGTAATAGGAGGGTGATTGGAATTGTGTGGTACGGAGTAGGTGATGTTGTGAAACCGCGAGGGGAGGTGTTGGTGTGTTGAGTGTTTGAGGGATGTATTGCGAGCATTCTTGGGGTGGTTGATGTTGGTGGGGAGGGGGCGTTTCCTAGTGGAGCACACGTTTACGTCCATAGGGGATATGAGGCACGATTGGAACTGATTAGATTAAGCAGGGTATAGGCTGTTGTGAGTGCAAACTTTCGATTGTTGGGTGTTTTACTGATCACCAGGGCTGGAATAGCGATCTGATTCGTGGGATGGGTAGTGCGTACTTTATTCTGTGTGACTTGGAAATTAAATGTTAGGCTTCGCTAGGGAGAAGGGGGAGGGGCCTTTTTTCAGTGATTGGTGGTTGCATTTTTGGGGTCTAGGATAGGGAGATAGGGATCTTGTCAGATTGGTGGGAAAATGCAGGCCAAACCGGAGATAGCAAATTTTTTTAAGTTAGGGGACGAGAAAGGAGGCGGAGGGGTGGGCCGTCTTTGGGTTGCAAAATTATTTGGAGGGACAGTTGCAAAGACTGTTATGATGGCGCAGAGGTGGTAGGAGGGATGACATAGTAGTCTTCGGAGTAGAATAGCTGAATTACACAATGCTAGTTTGATGCACATCAGGGCTTCGGGCGGAAGGTTAGATGATGTACTTGTGGGGGGTGAAAAGCCGTCCGGTTTGTTTTACGTAAATTTCGGAGATCGACAGAAGGAAACCACCTTCTACTATTGGTGACAAGCCCTGGCGGTGGGAGGGTTATCCAGGGGTCGGTCCTATCCATACACGGAAACGTCATGCAGTCTCTATGCTGATAGTTGTTTAGGAGAATGGAGAGTAGGAGGGAGGGGGGTTCCTGGAGGGGAAAATTTTGGAGGGGGGATTCCTTAGTGTTTTAAGTGAGAGGATAGAGTGGGTTGGAGGGTAGCATAAGTGAGGTTGAGGTGGAAAAGAGGCAGTCTTTAGGGATGAGTACCGGCGAACAACACGGGGGATAGACGGATTACCAAATGAATATTATAGTGCCACTTGGTGGTGTATTAGGCAATGCCTGGTTAGGGTATTTGGATCATTATGTTAACTAGTGGGAGAAGTTGGAGTAAATCGCAAAGCACGGGTGTTATAGTTTTGGTGCAAAGCAGAGGGATGGGGGTCGAGATTTGCATTCTGAGTTGCTTTATCGAGCAATATTCTCTGATGTGCGCAGATTACAAGGTTTTGCGAAAAATCTTATGGAAATAGACTGAAGAAGGTCATGGGTCGGTGTTACATGGGGCGACAGTTCTGGAATCCCGGGTGAAGAAGAGTATGTGGGTAGGCATGGCGAGTATTAGGGTTTCCTCGGGGTAGTCAGTAAGGGCGGTATCTAGGTACTGGATTGGGAGAAAAGCTTATGATTATGTGGATAGGGAATTTTTGAATTCGAAGTATGGTGAGCAATGGGTTTTGGAAAGGGAGAGTGGTGGGTTGGGTGAGAACTTTGTATGCTGATGCCTCGATGAGCGAGTACAGGGTAAATGGTAGGTTGGGTAGTCCTGTAAGCCATGGGGAGGGCAGGTTTACGGCCAGGCGGTTGGTCCGCTCTCCCAAATACTCTTTGCATGTATGCAGAATCCCTTTCTACTTTCTGGTTGATGGTGGGATGGGACGGATGGGAGAGAGTGGAGGTTTTTGTGGGAATATTGTGGGTTATGTAGAATGATACAACTGTTTTCATTAATGAGAAAGTAAGATTTAAGGTACAGTGGGATGGGTACATGTGGTTTTTGGGACTGTATGGCGATGAGGTCTAAGATAAAGCAGGAAAGAATTCTCAGTTGCTGTGCTGGTGGTAGGCGCTTGGGAAGGTGGGACGTTGGGGGAGGAGACACTTTGGCCCTGGATAACTGTAGGACAGCTAAAGATTTGTGGGATTGTGTACTTGGTCAGATGCACCAGGAGGAGCAGTGAGGGGTTAATTCAGTAATGGTAATGGACGAGTTTTGAGTAGGCTTAGCGAGTCTTCTGGGCCGGGGGACGTCGTAACTCTGCATCAAAGGGTTTGTGGGTGGTGAAGCACGCTAATTTATAGTAAGGTGTGGGGAAGTGGCGGAAATTATCCCTTACGAAGTCAGCGATATTATGGAATTACAAGAGAGTATTAAGTATGTGGGCGGTTTTGGAGAGGGGCGTGTGGTTTTGGGCAAAGTTGTGGTAATGACTGCGGATGGTTTTAAGAAGGGAGGATTGGGATTGATGGCATTAGGACATCTTGGGTGATGGCGCTGTATCGTTTAGCTGAGGTATATTCGGGCAGGCGGGGAAAGGTGGTCTTCGAGTGGGGGACGGTCGGTGATAGGGGGATGTCCGCAATAAATATCTGGTGGGGGGGCAAGGGACTTAGTGGGTGTGAGATATGTTGAGGTTCTGTTAAAGGCTCGCAATGTTTAAAACACGCAAGGGTAAAACGGTTGGTGGGCGTGAGTCGTCGTCGAAATCCACGGCAGGGATGGCAGTGTATCCCCACATATGGACTGGCGACGTGATATGGGGGAATTTATTAAATTAAGATTAAAAGTCAAGACGTAAGGAAATTAGTATATAGATTTCTTATGGGGACTTCGGCATCGAAGAACAGGTGCTTATGGGAGACAAATGGGTTCTTGTGAGGGGTCATCGGGTTTTTGTGGGAGTTGAAAAACTGCTTTCCATGTAAGTATATTTTTGTTCTGCTTTGTGAGGTGGTAAGATTGTGGTTTTGCAAGAGGGCTTTTCCTTTTTATTAGGGGGGGTCGATAACACCCTAGGGCTTTAATGTTAGATATGGGAGGGAGTGCCCAACGGGTGGGGGGGGCTTTTAGATACGTAATAGTTGATTATTTTGTATGTCTCTTGGGGGTTGAGGGCAGGTTGAGGGAAACATTGCGAAGGATAAAAGAGTTTGCGGGGTTGTTTTTATAGGACAGCGATTTGTAGAATAAAAATTATATGGGGGACGGTGGGTACACTGTTTTTCCGGAGGGATATGTGGACTCTACTTTTAGAACGTCTACTCCGCTTGGTAACGGGGTGATGGTGAGAGGCAAGGGGCTTGTCTCTTAGTTGGTGTGTCCTCTGGAGTGACTTGTGTTGCCTGATTGCAGAAGGGTTGATGGTTGCAAGGTGTTGGCATGTGGGTAAAGTTTTATTTGCATGGGAGCGTCGGGGCGCCTCCGGCCGTATGTAGACCCTTATGAATTAATGTTAAAACCACTAGACAGTTTAAAGGTGTATGTCATTTTCTCAGTTTTGCATTTTATCTGTATAAGAACCATTGTATTTAGGGGGGTCTATCTATATGTATATGTTGAGCGATATGCTTTATATATGCGAATCTGATTAATAGCTTTTATCCTTGTCATACGTCTCTTTGTTTATTGTATAATTGAAGGGGTTATAGTGAACTGTTGTACGAGATTATGCATAAGTTTTTTATGGCGGTTTATATATACTTCTATTTGCATAAAGGACGGTCATAATTATATATTGAATCGTTAATCGGTAACGTTTACTTTGTGTGGGTTGTAGTGTGTTTGTGGGAAACCAATGTCGTAGGTATAGTTCTATTAGTGGAATGTAATTATATATCTTGT
Organism: Cherax quadricarinatus; assembly: GCF_026875155.1. Lineage (NCBI taxonomy): Eukaryota > Metazoa > Arthropoda > Malacostraca > Decapoda > Parastacidae > Cherax > Cherax quadricarinatus. The sequence goes on from NC_069419.1 coordinate 25,083,903, forward strand.
TTGTGTAGTGACAAGTTATTTGCGTAATATTTCTTGTATAATCCAGTTGTTCTGTCTCGAAACACATGTGCACGTTACACATATGTGTGTTTATGCATGTGTTATATTACTACATATTATATATATATGATTATTGGCACTTATTCCTACATGTTTTAATAACTGACTCCGACTGTTTGTTTTTGGAAGTCTAGGTTTGTTTTTTTTTTTTTCCCATAAATGGTTGGGTTTATTTCTGTAGAAGATTTGTTATATCAATGTGTTTAAAATGTATTTTGTTTTTGTGGGTGATACTGGACTTTGTCTGGCAAAACGATTTTTTTATTTGCTAATGGTTCAGCTTGTGTTTTCTTTTCTTTTATGTTGCTTTTAAATAACTAAATAATAAAAAAAAAGTTTTTTAAGGATGTTTTCATGTATTTGATTATGTCTTGTGTGATATGCATTGGTATGCTGTATATTTTTAAATAAAAAAAAAAGTTTAGTTGTAGGTGGGGTTGGGGGAAAGGTTCAAAGGACAGTGGATTACTACGGTTAATTTTTGTGGTATTATCATGGGCGCAAGGAGCAGACAAAGGGGCGGAGGAAGGAAACGTAGGTTGGCCATAGCAGCTCCTTTTATTTAGAACAAAGTGTCGCAAAACAGGGAATATATGGTAGGAGGTGGGAGAGAGGGGATTTCTCGGAGGGTAACAGGGACTTTCGTTTGTGAGGATATTTTTGGTCTTTATAAACGGGTCAGAAGAGGCATGATGAACGGGCAGAGCCTTTCCCGGGCGCGCGGGGCGTGTAGTTGCAGAGGGACGATGTGTGAGTGTGGGTGGAATTGTGTGAGGAAAGGATGTTGAGGTGATATAAATGTAGATATTTCTATTTGGTAATTGTCTTGGTGTTATTGTGAACACCGATGATTATAACTTATTCTAAGTGTTTCTTCATGTTTTGTAAGGATGTACATAGCATGTTAGTATATAAGCATATTATATCCTGTAATTATACATGTCTACTCCTATATATGTGCAATGAAACTTAGGTCATAATATGACGTTTTCATACCCTGTTTTTTAAACCTAGTGGAACGTTTTGGTATTGATATGCATGTAAGATCTTGCCTGGGCGTGTTTTTGCTAATTATAATTGTTTACAGATGTTTTTGCACTTTTTCATTATTTATGTTCAATGTGATGAGTTTTTGATCTTGTGTATAGCCTGGTGAAACAATGGTCGTTTTCACTTTGGGGGGGGGGGGTAGGAGTGGATAGTAATACTCTTGCAATAGCAGGTCATGTGAAACACCTGTCATACTATTTTAGATGTCTAATGTTGTCCATTCTTCTGTGGTTGTGATGTATAGATTATATCCGGCAGTGTAAAGAAATCTGTCTGCAGGAGGGAATAATGTTTGTAAATTTATTTATTATTTGTGGTCGGTTTTATGTATATAGGTGTTTTAGAGTGATTCTTATTATAAGACGCTAATACATTCAATCTGTTGGTGGTCTATGAGTGGTGACCGGCAGACCAGTTAATACGTATTCTTTGGGACAGTTATAACATAGGGTTTGTTTGGCTGTTTAATTTTGCTTTACATTGCAATGGGGACTGTCAACGATTTGTTTGTCTGTGATAATAAGATAATATTATAATTTAATTCTTCCCTCTCTTCCTCATTTAAGTCAGAAGGTGAATAAGTCGTTTTATCATATGTAAAATTTAACTGCTTAGGTCTGCACTGCAAAATGGCACCCACGAGCGTACTGCTTTTTCTTTTTAAATAATAATAATAATATTACTTAATTAGTGTTCTTTGTGTTGATTGTGGAATTGGAATATGTTGGAAAAAATATGGAATATATAAAATATAATGTATGACATTATTTAACTGTCTTAATCTTAAGAATAGCTCAAATAAAAAAATAATGAGAAGCTCTTAAAAAAATAGGCGAAGAATTATTGTCAGGTGATCCGTGGAAATAAATTAATTAAAGAATTTACTCATGATTACTTTTCCGTGCTTGACACCACGGCTGTGTCGAGGGAAGCGGCTGGACCTCACGACCAATCAACACGGGCCGAGTTTGACATTTCCATATTCGGGCCTGTTATTCAGCGGCATCCCTGTTAATGGCGTTTTCCGTTTTAATGACCGTTCGGGAAATCCAGGGTTTACACTGAACGCACATCAGCAGCAAACAGCCGTTCTAGCGGACGAGGCAATGAGTGTGTTCTCTGTGTCAGTGTTATCAAGGGCTCCTGGAGAAGCCTCAGTCCGATATTGTGTGTGTGTTTCAGATGCTTTGGATATCTCATGACTGAAGGGTTTCTGGGATATTTTAAATGATCTGAAGCATTCTTGGATTTTTTATGAAACCCTGAACATTTTTTTATATTTTATGAGACCCCGAAGCATTTTTGGATATTTTATGATACCCCGAAGCATTTTTGGATATTTTATGAGATCCTGAAGCATTTTTGGATATTTTATGAGAGTTTTTTTTATAATTTTATTTAAAACGTTATTATTACTCCATAAAAAATAAATATATAGAAATCCACCATCCCTTAACATAACAGGCATCCAAATGAGAATTCATAAAGCCCAGTACTCCATATGAATGCACAACAGTCCGACAGTCACTATATACAGTGAGTCACCGGAGGATGTTCATATTGCATAAATAAAATCAGATAAGTGCTTTGTGGCCACTTATGTATTCCTAGTACAAAAAATGCACTAAAAGAGCACTGGCTAAATTGAATAAATCATTTACCAACTATCTCCTCCCCAACAATCCCCCCACCCCCAAACAATAGATATTATATAATCACATAGCTAGACTATAGCATATATGTTCGGCTAATCATATTTTATAATAATTATAACATTATAAACAAAATAATAATACAAAACATCAATACACAGATGTTACTTTCCAGGGTTACTATACCATATTAACAATTTTATAAATGTTATTTACAGTGTTCAAACCATAATAACTAATGTATAAAAAGTTACATTCTGTTGTTCAAACCCATATTATCAATATATAAATGTTACATTACAGTGGTTCAAACCCTTAATATCAATATATAAATGTTACATTACAGTGGTTCAAACCCATATTAACAATATATAATAATGTTACAGTCCAGTGGTTCAAAACCCATAATTATACAAATGTAAAATGTTACATTTCAGTGGTTAAACCATAATTAACTATATATAATTGTTACATTACAGTGGTTCAACACCCTTAATAACATATATATTTTTTACATTACAGATGGTTCAAACCATAATTAAATCAATATATAAAGTTACATTACAGTGGTTCAAAACCCATAATAAATACAATATATAAATTTTACATTAACAGTGGTTCCAAAACCCATATAACATATATAAATGTTATCATTACGTGGTTCAAACCCATATAACAATATATAAATGTTAACATTACGTGGTTCAAACCATAAATAAACAATTTAAAATGTTACAGTACAGTGGTTCAACACCCATAATTAACAATTATATAACATGTTACTTACCAGTGGTTCAATAATCCTCCTAATTAACAATATAATAAATGTTTCAATTACATATGGTTCTAACCCCATAATAACAATATCTATTAATGTTACGTTACAGCGGTTAAAACCAATAATACATATATAAATGTTAACATTACAGTGGTTCAAAAAACCCATAATAAACAATATATAAATTTACATTTACAGTGTTTCAATCCATAATAACATTATTATAAATGTTACATTACAGTGGGTCAACCCATAATAATATATATAAATTTTTAATTTACAGTGGTTCAAACCATACTAACTATATATAAATGTTACATTAACAGTGGTTCAGTACCCATAATAACAATATATAAATGTTACAGTACAGTGGTTCAAACCCATAAAAACAATTTATAAATTGTTTCATTACAGTGGTTAAATAACCCATATACAATTATTTTAATGTTACATTTACAGTGTTCAAAATACCCATAATAACATTATATAAATGTTACGTTACCAGTGGTTCAAACCCATAATAACACTATATAAATGAAAACAAAAACACAGTACGTAAATTCGCAACACATAGGAAGCTTATAGTTTTTCATTGCAGGACATAAAACAGATGATCATGGAAAACTAGAAATTGATTGTCGTATTCGCCTCTTGGGCGTACGGGACAGGCGGCGCAATAGCCCCTGACGCTGTTGATTTGCTGGCGCCGTTTTCCATCAGTGCACTCACAATGGCGGAAGGTGCACGTAGGCGAGTCAAATACCACGTCTGCCTTCAATTGGTGACAGGCTCGTTCAACAATCAGAAATAACACATCTCTGCTTACTGCGATTCTCCGAGATACATATGGGTATCAATAATGAAGATCTTTATGGGTATCTTTGAACTCGGAAATTCGAGGTCTTTTTGTCAAGTCAGACAAAATTAGTTACTTACGAAAATATGGTGCCACTTATCAGGATGTGATCAACAACTGTTATCCTGGTGTACACTGTACGCCTTCACGACGTCTCCCGTTTTTACACCTGGATCAAGGTACGATACGTTCTTTTGAGGCGGGACGAGAGTTGATTTGAGCGAATGTTTTTGCACGCTATGGCCACGGTTCATTGGCAAACTATGGGACGGTGGCATGAGGTTCCTCTAGTTGGTTTGTGGAGGGTCTTTCTCCTGATATATGTCCGCTCAAGCACCTATTTCCGTCGTTGTGGTTATGGAGGACTTTTCGTTAGAAGTGTACGTTACGTACTCAGGACAAAGGCGTTCTTGCAGGCTTTTGTGGGATGTATGGACCATATGGGCGGCGCAATGCCCTACAAGAGTGATAAAACGACGGAAGTAAGGCGGTGGGTTGTTTCAACGGGCAGCGTTCATATGTGCTGCTACAAACAACATATATTGCCTTCGTAGAATCATGGTGTGAGGAGAGAGGGGTGAGGTTTTGTAGATCGCCGATATGTTCTAACCTCCTGGTTGCAGGGAGGACGTGGGCGTGGTATTCGCGTCGTCTGAGGTAGATCTCGTTCTTACTTCAGGGTGTACGTGGAGCATCTCTGCTAGATGTTCGGGAATGTTTGATTGGTTGCGTCCTCTTCTGTGGGGCTTCACGGTGGTTGTAGAGGGTGGTTGTGTGTTGGTGTTGGGACGGGGCTTCCTGACGGCATGATGGCCTGAACATCATGGGTTGGTGGGCGTGGTAGGGCCAGTGGGATCTTCTGGGAGGTTGTGGTGAGGTCGTCGGCCGCAGGGCGCAGGTGTGTGGGCGGGGTTTGCGGTCGGCTAGTGGGGGGTGTCAACTGGGTCTTCACTCGGGGGGGTTCTTAGAAGGGGGCGTGGGGTCGCGGTGTGATTGGGCTTTGCGTCTGGGGGACGGGATGATGGGATGTGGTGGTAAGTATCTGGGGGGGCGGGGGGGGGCCTTGGAGGTCGGCTGGGGATCGGGGCGCGGAGCTGGGGGGGTGGTCTTCGGTGTGGGGGCGCGCGTCGGGGGGTGTTTTTGAGTTGGGTGGTTTTCAGCTGGACGTGGGAGAAGTGTGGTGCTGGGGGAGCAGGCGGGGGGGTGGGGCGCGGGGGGGGGGGGCGCGGAGGGGCGGCGGTCGGGATGGGGGTATGTATTTAGCGTGTGTCTGGTCTGGGATGAGGCGATAGGGTTCGGGGGTGGACGGGGAGGGTGGGGGTGGCTGTGCTTGGGGGTGCTGGTGTGAAGTGGGGTGGGGGTGGCTGTGAGAGGGGATTCGGGTCGGGGTGAGAGAGGGAGCGCGGGGGGTGGGGCGGGGGGGGGGGGCGAGGGTAACTGGAGGGTGGGAATTGGGCGGTGGTGGGGTGGGGGGGGTGGGCGGTGGGGTCGGTGGGATGGTGGCGGTGGGTGGAGGCGGCGCGCAGGCGGTAGACCGCAAGGTGCGGAATAATACGGAAGTTGTCTGGAGTGGTGCGGGGAGTGGGGGCTGGGAGGTAGCAGGGCGGGTGAGACGGACTAGCTTTAGGGGGGTCTAAAGGGGGTGCGGGGGGGTCAGGACGCAGGGTGGGTGGAAACATGGTTGGAGGGCTGGGGTGCGGTGGATGGCGTTTGAATTAGGCGTGGGTGAAGAGACTTGGTGGTATGGCAGGCGGGGGAGGTGGGGGGGGGGGGGAACAGTGTGTGGTTGGAGCGCGGGCGGGAGGGTGGTGTGGGGGGACGGGGGGAGGGAGGGGGGTTTGGAGGGTGAAAGGGAGTTATCTGAAGAATAAGAGGGTTGTTTGGGGGAGGGTGAGTCAGGGGTGAATCGGCAAGATTCGTGGGGGGGCGGTAGTTCGACGTGTTGGCTTGGGGTAGCGGTGGGGGGGTGGGGTGGGGGGTGGCGGGGCGCGCTGAGGGGGGACAGGCCGTCAGGGGGGGTAGGTTGAGGGGGTGGGGGTAGATGGGGGGGGGGTGTAAGGGTACCGGCAATGTTGGTGGTGTGAGTTTTTATTTGGTTAAGGTTTGGTTGTGTTGTGATTTTGTGGGGGGCGTATGGGGACTGGGTTGGTGGTAGGAGCAGGGGAAGCCAGGGGACCAGTCTCCGGGAGGGAGGAGTGGTACGTCGGGCGGGGGGGGGGTGCAGGGGGCCTGTTGTCTGGATGCAGTTGAGTGAGGGGAACTTAATTGGGACGGGAGCGTGGGGGGGGGCGGGGGGGGGGGGTTGCGGGTGGTGGATATCAAAGCGTGGCTGAGGGGGACGGGTGGGGGAGGGGTGGTTGTGGGCAGGAGCGGGCTGGCAGATGGTGGTGGTGGACGGGTGGTGACGAAGGGGATGGGTTTGGTAGATGGTGGGGAATGGTGCTTAGGTGTGGCGCTAGTCTTATTGATTTTTTTTTTTTTGATTTTATTTTCTTTTTTTTTATACATATTATAGGTTATTGAATTATATAATTTTGCCTTTATTAATGTATATGTTGTGTTTTTTTTTTTTATTATTATTCTTATATTAACTGTGTTGGATTTATTTATCGAGTTTTGTTTTAAGTTCATATTTAATAAAAGGTAAAAAAACAATCAAAAAAAAAAAGAAAAAAAAAAAAGAAATTAAAAATAAAAAAAAAAAAACAAAAAAACATAATAAAAAAAAAAAAAAAAAAAAAAAAAAAGAAAAAACTATAAAAATAATATTAGAAAATAAAAAAAAAAAAAAAAAAGATACAAAAAAAAAAATGTATATAACCATAATTAAAAAAAAATAAAAAAAAAAAAAAAAATAAAAAAAAAAGTTGTGGAGAATACACACAAGGGAACCATGAATGTCAGGTATCCAAGGGTAAACCTCCAATGAAACGTTCAAGTGTATTACTTAATATATATGGGGTACGGTCTGTTGAAAAACGTAAGTTATTTGGAGGTTTTGTTAAAAAAATTATGTACCGATGTGGTATTTTACAAGAACACAAGTTTATAAAATTTTAGAGTGATTTGCTGATTCCTGATTATTATTGTGTCATTGGGCTGTTCTAATAGACTGAAAGGTGGTGTAGCAGTGTTAGTTAAGAGGCTAGCCGTTTTCTTTGACACATATGAGGTAGGCAGAGGAGGGGAGGGTTGTTAGGGAATGATGGGGTTTGGGGTGGGGGTACGGGTTGCTTCCTGGGGTCGTTCGGGACCGGCGGAAGGTGACATGCGTGTAAAATTGCGTTTTTTAGGGACGTTGTTGGTGTTCCAGTTAAAGATCACTGCCATCGTCACGATTATTGGGGGTGATTGGAATTGCATTGTTCGTAGCAAGGCAGGTCGAACCGAGAGGGAGAGGTTTTTTTTCAGGATATTTAGGGGACCTTTTTGCGGAGTTGTTAATGTTAAGGATGTTGGGGGGGGGGGATGAGGGGGGTGGGGTCCCAACAACACCGCCGCTACAACAACATTTCCCCCGCACGAACTTATACACCACCCGTATGCATTACGTTCGTTAGAAGGGAGTATGCGGCAAGAACTGGATCGCATATACGTTTCTAGAGGTGTCAGCGTCAGGGAGTGTACGTGTGCTTAAATGTGAGTTTTCTGATTCACAGAGGTGTTATGGCGGAGTTGATGGGTAGGATTACCGAGGGGCGTTACAGAAGGTTTCTGGAAAGTTGAATGTGGGTTTTATGCACAAAAGAGGTGTGAGGGAAGATTTTGTGAGTGCTTGGAGAGGTGGTGGGGCTGAATGGCAGGAGGGAATGATATGTCGAATGGTGGGGATACTGTCTCGGTAAGGTGAAGGTGAGGAATTTTTATCAGCAGCAGGAAAAGAAGGACAGGGAAATTCAGTATGGGCTTCTTTGACTATCTTGAAAATCACTGCAGCATGTTATACAAAAAGGGTGGGGGAGTGTATTACGGTGGTGTGAAATTGAAAATTTAAAACGCTAATTAGGATACTTTTTCCAATCGTATTTTGATGCGGGCGATCGCAAGTGGAATGATGAGGTTTTTTGGGGTGACCGTCCTTCGGCGTTTGTCTTGCGAGAAGCAGGGCTGACGCCGTAAGGCGTCTGTAATTAATGGGATTAGGGTTCAGGAGGTCATTGGGAATATCTTTAGTAGGGAGGCAGGTCTTCGGTCAACGGAGGGCTATGAATACCTTTTGTAGACGCATGGTATGAACTTGCATACAAAAAATGTGGGATTTTAAGGGGGCCGCTGGGAGAAATGGGTGATATGTACGTTTTAATCTAGGTACATGGACAGTTTGGGCTTTGAATGGACTATAAGATGAGAAAAGATTAGGTTAGCTGTGGAGGTATGAGTGTAGGGAAAGTCGCCGGGTATTGACGAAATCCCTTGTGATTTTTACAAGGACAATTGGGATTGTTTTCGCGATTTTATGGTGATATTATTTAATGCCATGAAAAGTAGTGCATTTTTTTTTTTTTTTTATGTGGGCAGCAAACAAAGAACAGGGGTGGTTGTTCTAGTCCCGAAAAAAAAATCTAGGAATTAATACATAATTATAGGGCATTTATTAATGTGTGGCGACTATAAAATGTTTTGCGAAATTATTAGGAATAGGATAAAAAAGGGTTTTGGAGAGGAGTTCTGTAGAGGGACAATTATGGTGTGCCTGGACGATCTATGTGTGTGGACAAGGAATTATTGCAGGTTCATTGAGGAAAGCGGAGGGGCTAATAAGGTGGAATATTAGCTTTAGATTGGCACGCTGCATCGATTGCGTGGAGGAGAGATGCATTATGGAAGTTTATGCAGTGGCAAGGTTTCGGAAAGGAAAATGTTAGTTGGGCACGGTTTGTTGTACGAGCAGGCTACGTTGTATGGGTGCAGGCTAAACGGTAGGTTGGGAAAAGGTTGTTAGGATGCATAGGGGTGATACGGCGGGGTGTCCTATATCACAAATTCTTTTTGCGTTGATTCAGGACCCGTTTTTTAGAGCCGTGAGGGGGATTGTACGACTGGATGATCAAGCAAGGTTGGGTGGGGGTACAATCAGGAATTATAGGTACGTGGATCGACACTGCGGTTTTTTATTTCGTGGAGCCAAGGTGTTAGAAAGTGAGCGAATTGGGGGAATGTTTCGGGAAAAGCATACCGGAATGACGGTTAATAAGGAAATATCAATGCTTATGGAGGTGGGGATGTGCGGGGTGTGGTATTAGGCCAGAGGGAAGGCTGGCCTTTAGTAAAATCAAATTATGGTGTGTGGGATGTGCATAGGGATAACATACAGGGATGCGAGGAAGGTGAATTCAAGTGTGCTGTAGAAAGGGTTTTAGGTCGTTTAACAGGTTTGTGGGAAGGAGGCGTGTCTTACATCAGCGCGCAAATTGTGGTGAATGTGATTTGTTCAGTAAGTTGTGGCACGTGGACTTGTATTTTATCCGTTACATCCATATGATGAAAAGCCGTATGTTAACGCGTGTATATAGATATATTTGGGGTTCAGGTTGTAATTGGTTAACGAGGGTTGTGGTGTCCGCTCCCGGTTGGCCGGGGTGGCATGGGGCTAATGAATCTGCATAATAGAATGTTAGGCATGTATGTCAAGCATAGCTACTTGAGGAGAGGGTAGGAATGGTGGCACGGGTTTTGGACTGGATAAGACAGGGACTTGGTACGTTGGTTGACACGGCACGATGTAAAGTGATGTGAGGAACATGGTTGAGGGATGTTAATTTATGTAATGAATCACGCAAGAATCAAAGATCGGCAAATTGGGGCACTGGTGTGGGCAGGGATGATAGTGGCTAAGGTGGAGGGATATTATCCAATGTTGCGATGGAAGGACATATGGGGTCGTTTAAATGCATTAAGTTACGAGCAAGGGCAGGGAGTAATGTTAATTTTTACATAATATACTGCCGTCCGGGGAAGTTTAGCGAATAGGCGCGGCAGGAGGGGGGGCTGTGTTGGTGTGTGGAGGATCCTGATACGGACTTTCATGCAGTTTTTTTCTGTAAGAGATTGGAACACCGTTAAGGTGTTGTGTTTGGTAAGGTGTTAAGAATGGGTGGGTGGGGTGGTTGGTGTCTTAAATGAGCTTTAAGTTAGAAGTGGGGGGGGTCAGAAAACACGGTACAGAATGCAATCGGATATTAGTGGTCGGATTTGTATATACGTCATGGGTATATAGGGATTTATCTGGAGGGAGAGAATCAGAGCACTGTAGCGATATTTTATGGTACACAAAGAGATATAATGACATTACGGGGAAACAGATGTTTTTTATTTTCAAAGGGATATTGCAGATTCAAGGTCAGGGATTTTGGGAGTTAATACCTTAAAGGGTACACGAGGCTGGCTTCTTGAATTTGTGTGAGTGAAGGTGGCATCCGATTGGTATGGGTGGCGATGCGGTTAAAAAAAAAAATGTTTTTAATTTTTTTAAATAAAAAAAAATATTTTTTGGATTTTTTAGTATGATCGTTAGTTTGGATGTGTTTATTAAACAAATGGATATCTATCTATTGCTTGATAACTAATTTTTGTTTTAAATTGAGTGATTAAGAGGTGGGTCTCTTGTGAAGCAAACTCATGAACTGCATGACAGGTGCTATGTAAAAGCACCTTGAGCAACTATATATATGTTTTTCATTTTTATATTTTTTGTATCAGCCAGGTGGATGATACCTGGTAACATTCTGCTTGGGGTCTCCTGGGAATATATGTTTGGAATGTGATCAGATATGAGGGTAAACAATTTTTGGATTATGTGTACATTAATTTCTCTCATGTGTGGTGTATATGTGATATAGAATGTGGTGTGTGTATGTTGACATAATGTTACTTGTTTAGCATATTCAGGAATTTCTCATGCTATTAAGTGGAACCCTTTGTGTATGTACTGAATATTTTTGTTCTTTGCAGTAGTCAATGTAAATTAATACCAGTTTCATTACATATGTTCGTTTTGGATATTTTGTTATATATGCACTGTTTTGTATTATGTCTTTACAAAGGTTTTATTGAATTAAATCTAACACGAAGGCATATTATGATGAATAGTTTTCCTCTTTGTTTATAATGTATTAAGAGGGTTTTAATTAAGGTAACGAAGAATTTGTATATTCTTGTGTTACCTTACGGTAGGTACCATAATGATTAGGGGACGGGCGAATATTTTATAACCGTTTTGTGTATATATTGACTATTGTATTATACTTACTATGAATGTAATGATAGGGTAAATCCTATGATTATTTAATGTATTGTATATTTTTTTAAATTATAAAAAAAAAAAAAAAAATGTTTAAGGCTTTAATTTTTGGTTTTTATAATGTTGTACGTATTGTTGTATTGTTTTTATATGATTTATTTCATTATGTATGGTTTAGGGGAAATACTAGTTGGCTTAGTGTAAATAACGGATAGGCTGCAGCATACTCTTTATAAAGGTGTATTATGTTCATGTATATATGTTTTTATACCTGTTTAATGAAGGTTGGATTTTATTTTTAATGTTGTTTTATGGACGTTTTTAATTTAAAAATATAAAAAAAAAAAAATAACCAATTATATAAATGTTACATTACAGTGGTTCAAACCCATATTAACAATATATAAATGTAGTACAGTGGTTCAAACCCATAATAACAATATATAATGAAAACATATATCAGTACGTAAATCGCATCACAAGGGAAGCATATAGTTTAACATGCCAGACATAAAAACAGTGATCAGGAAAAACTAGACGAAAACATTTAACAAAACCCGTATGAATACATCCCTGTGCAAATCGTTACTAAAAGAATACAGCACCATCTACAACCCCCCCCCCCCCCCTCTATTCCCAAAACAGCTGTATCCTACCGGTCACCATCATTAACAAAACTTATAAATTAACATTTAATTAAACATCTGTTGAAATAGAAAACATTCTGAAACACGCTTTCATACATAACCCTGTTCATTTCCTGCATAACCCAGGAAAGACAAATGCATAAACACATGTATAAAATACGTATAAAACCCACAATGAATACAGCGGTATACACAGACACAACATACCTCTCCCAAAAGCGTAATTAAACACTACATAACATTACAGCATAAGTAAAATAGTCTACAAGAAACATACCATCACTTCATCGAAGTTACTAGTATTAATAATAATATAATATAATTAATCCATTAAAATAAAAGAATAATAGAAAAAAAAAGAACTATAAATCAATATAGCATTAATACTAGAAGCTTCTGAAACATGTTTCATACATAGCCAATCCTGTAGACACAGTAAGTACATTTGTTAAAAATGATACATCTAGCACAATAATAAACCTTCACGCAGTCTATCTTGCACACAAGAGGCTCACAGTCACATAAAGTAACCAGGAACTTCAACCTTGCTAAATTAAATGCTCCATCTTACTCTTACCAGTTTTCTCAATCCCCTCACTTCGCATAACGCATTTTCTTTTTAAATTCCCTGACCCCAAAGCCCACTCACTTGACCCACAACAACTCGCACTACACCTCTTGTCTTCCACATGCTCACCAATCACGCCCGCGCGTTCCTCAAGAAGCCAGCTCGTCAGTCCCCTGAATTTGTATTGCCCATAAGTCGTCCACTCGAAAGCTAGATATCCTATCTGAAAATGTGAATGCCATCTATTCCAGTGTATCCTTATTCCTCTTTGTGTCCCATAAAAATATCGCTTGCCAGGGCCCTTAATTCGCTCCACCACCGGCACTTTCCGTAAAAACCACGATGTCATGTTGGGGGCTAATGGATGAATTGGATATAAGTGTGGGGAATATGGGAGTAAGGATTATGTAGGCAGGGGGAGGAGGACGAGGTGGTGGAGTGTGATGATTAGCGGAGGTAGTTAGGTATGACAGGTCAGTGGTGACCACACGACACTCTCATTAACTCTACATACTCACTAACATATTGCCTCGCCATTCTTCACTCATATAAACATAATAAATATATAAGAAAAAAGAAGAAATAACGGTGGGCAGAGAAATTAACTATTTACTCAAAACACAGTTTATTATTAAGTCCTTGTACAATAATATATTTGGGAACAGGAGACCGCCCCCCCCCCCCCCCACTCCCCCCACCCCCCAATGGTTGACGATAAACTACCCCGTCCCATCCGGTACTTAAGCAGTGAGACAGGAAATACAATCAACTTGACCAAAATGAATGTAATTACAAATGTAGTTCAGAGGGCAGTTCATCACAGGAACTAAGCCACAGGTCTCCAAGACTACACAGCACGAGTACTGCGCCATGCTCAGTACCTTTGCCAATTGCCTCCAAACAGTCTCTCAGAGACTTCAGCAGCCTTCTCCCAAGCCCTGCACCCAGCAGCAGCTCCGTCTAGTCTCTGCCATCAGGAGCTCTGAACCCCAGCAGCCAGCTCTGCTCGAATCTCTGATCATGCTCTTCCTTGGGCTTTTATGGTGGTCAAGCACCATCCACAGATACCAGTGTACGACCTGGACGCCTGGTCTGAGGCGTCAAGAACATAAAGACCTCAGACGTGGGAGTGGCTACAGACGTTTGCCAAGGCAAGGTGTGCCATATATTATTGGTGATATTAGGTCTCCCCAGAGACCTCACATGACCAGCTGGACTATCATCACAACGAATGTATACACGAAGGTCGGCTACCAGATAACCCATCGCATTTTGTTACCGGCACCCCCACCCCTCCCCACATCCAAGCTTTATGCACGGTAGTAACACAATTGCCACCCCACCCACCATACGTAAAAAAACCATGCTAAAACACACTCATGGTTCCAACCTTTCACAAAAATATACGGCATGAAAACAGTGTCAATACCCCACCCACTCACAACATTCCCGTCCCTCCTGCACACGCCTATACCTAATACTCCACCCGACGGCATATATTTTAGGGAGAAATTTAAACATTACCTCTCCACACCACAGCCTTCAATCGCAACCCTTGCAGGCGGCCCCATATATCAACTCATGCATACATCGGATAATAACCCACAACCTTGCCAACTACTACTCCCCACACCCACCTGAGCCATGGGTACTATCTTAACCACGCAGGTTCCCTTGCAATAACACAACAACCTCAACATTCCTCCACCACACCTGAACATCCCTATCCCTCCGCCCAAGTTCACAAGTCCCTTCTCACTCCATGCCAAACCTGTTACCCTGCGTACATGTAATCTCACAACATCTATCGACAACCATTAACAACCGAACCCCAAATATAGTGATACCGCACGCTTTAACAGACGCTTCTCTTCACATGTTTCCAAGGGTTATATACCTGCCATATGCCATGGCTTACTATTACAGTTTCACATTCCACACTACTTGCACGTGGTGCACAGCGTCAAAACTTGATACGCGCAAACCCGCTAATCTACCCAAAACCCTATCTACAGCTTCTTCGATTAAAGTTACTTCTGTGCCTCAGGATATTTTCTCCATGTGAAAAACCCCACATATCTTATGTTCTACTTACCAGGGACAACCTTCACCCTGTTCGTATACCCCACCCACTCACCTCCCCCCACCCTCAATAACATCGACTTGCGCTATTATGCATCATTCTGTTGCCTTGCCAAAACTATCCACACTCACCAACCCCCCCCCCCCCCCCCATAGGTATATCTCTGACCTTCTATATAGCACTGTGTTGTTCATCATCATATCCAACGATCCCCGGTTTCCCAGACACCCATCCACACCATCCCGTCCCGTACGTCCCAACGCTACAGCCTATAAAACGGCTGTCCTGGAGTAATGCAAAGAGAAGCTGCTGGACACAGGGGCATCCCTGCCTTAAGCCCCTTTCCATCTAACAGGTTGACCTAATCTACCATTCAATTGTTACCCTAACCGTTGCCGTCTCATAAAACTTAGTTCAACTGACGATTTCCCTCCCATTCCCCTGCCCTTTGATAAACTTCCACCAACGCCTCACGCTCCACCACAGTCGTACGCTGGCAGGCCATCTAATGCTAAAACCCCATCCTTGATGTTTCCCACACTTTAATCTATAAAACATACGTATAATCCCCTGCCCCACAACATCGAATGCCCAGGCCTCCTATTGACCTCGTCAAAACGCTGGCAAGAACACTATCAACTATTTACCCAACACTGTAGCAAAGATCTAGTAATCGCCACACTTTAAGGTGATTGAACGGTAGTCATGCACAACATTCACAAGACTTTTTTAGGGACCATGACCACTACCCCATTCTTCGCTGTTCCCCACTACCCCAGGTTTTCATCGGCATTAAAATAACTCCACCTATAAACTCACACAAAAACACTCCGTTTTCCACTATAAAAATCACAAGGATGCCATCAATACCAGGACGATTTACCCATGCTCATACCGTCCACTGCCCCCTAATCTCCTCCTCACTAAAGGCCCACCAAAACTTCAATCGATCCTTTTGCAATTGATTACCGTTTAACCATTCGCCCATTGCACTAACACCTCTCATTAACCCCCACACTTTTACCATTCTTCTCATACCAGCACCACATAACAACCCATACCTCTGTAGACGAAGTACCTGCCCCTGACAGATATCCCGCAAATTGCTCCTGTACCCGCAAAATCCATCACCTCTGTTGCCCTACGATGTGTACCCTGCTCCCGCAAGACAATACGCCGACAGTGGTCCCATAAGACCTCATCAAGGCCCCCTGCAAACACTTGCAGCATCAAAATTACGATTTTGAATATCCCTACCTCTTCAAGGGGGGCTCCTTGGCGTGGTGAAGAGGCTCTTGGTCTGAGGAATTAGAACATTATCGGTCTTCTTCCTCAGGACCGAAACCTAATTACCCACCAATTCCCCTCCCCTATCCATCCTCCCCATCCTCCCCGTTTTCCTTTCTCATCCTCCTCCCAATCCTCCCTTTATGCCCTTCCTCTTTTTGTCTTTGGGATTTCTCCCACAGGCACGCATAGTTCCTAGGTAGAGGAAAGGACAGGGATTCGGATCCCATTCCGTTGAGGTTTCTTGGCGGTGCGTAGTTTGCCGTGGAATGGATTGCCTAGGGATGTCCCGATCCCTCTCGGTATCCCGGAGTGTAGCTTTGGGTGTCTTTTGGGCGGACGGGTGTATCTCTCAGAGGAAAGCCACTTCGATCCGGGGGTGGTGGCTGAAGGAGGTATGCTTTGTGGGGATATCCGGCCGCCCTCAACCTCCTTTTGTCCACTCACGAGGTAGCTCGGCACGCCTTCGACCTGAGGGTGCTATCCCCAGATTGTGGTTTTGGCATGAAAGGGTAGGGTATGGTCAGGTTCCATGCGCATCTGGCGCTACTGCGGTGTCCGAGTCCTCTTGAGGCGCGGGAGGGAGATTTCTGGCCCTTTCATTTCCTCCTAGGAACTATCCCTCCCCAGGTCCCCCCTTTTTTTCTTTTTTTTATTTTTAGTTACTTTTCTCTTTCTTTTTTTTTTCTTTAAAAACAAAAAGGAAAAAGTAACAACCATGCAGCCCTAGTCCATGAACCTGGTACCCCCGGGCCCCTCTTGAAACGCACCCGTTCTGACCCCGCCTCGTCGTTGGACCATCTTCAGACATTCTCATGCTCTGTACCTATTGCGGTGCTGTTTCCTCACCTGCTCAGGTACTGAGGCCCTCGACTGACTCCTTCGATTTATCAGGACCTGCGCTCTCCTCTGACTATGCTTCCGGGCCCTCCCTCTACGGTGCGGCAATTTTTAAATCGCGACCCCGTTCACGTCGGACCAACTCTTGGCCCACCGCCTAAACGTCAACGACAATTACCTGCTGATGATATTCTCACTTCACCTTCTCGATTCTTCTCAGAAAGATCGCACGTCCTTCATACTTTCCACGTCAGTTTCAGATGATCCAGTGAGACTAAATTCTTCACGTTACGACCAACTTCCTATACTGCCTATCTTTCTGACCATAGGATTGGGCAAGGCACTCCTACGCCATGTGGTAAAGATATTTCTTTTCATGCTCTTAAGAGCGGTACGCGCATTCATTACCGTACAGAATGCTAATACCAGGGCTCAGTGAGGCTCTCTCGTCTTTCCATATAGATTACTGTTTCCTGTCACCTTGAATAAAACATCACATTCCTCAATTCTTGTAGTGGTACCGTTTTTCTGCCCCTTACCATAGTTCACTAAATTTCCAGTCATGTGGCACCGAATTCTAGAACAGATGGAACTCCATAGATCTCCCAATCCTCAAGGTAGACACTTACGTTCTTCCAGCCCGTGGGCGGAGGCGATACCCTAGCAATGTGCTCGTTTTACTTTTGACAGCCGTGAACTCCCATCCTCTGTTTATATTGCAGGAACATCGGTTACTGTTCGAAAAGGTGATCCCTACACCAGAACAGTGTAGAAATTGCTGGCACGATTTGGCCTCCAAGCGAAACTATTGCAGATCTATAGCCGATGCCCCAGGTCTGTGGTGCCGATGACCATTATACGTATTCTTTGGGACAGTTATAACATAGGGTTTGTTTGGCTGTTTAATTTTGCTTTACATTGCAATGGGGACTGTCAACGATTTGTTTGTCTGTGATAATAAGATAATATTATAATTTAATTCTTCCCTCTCTTCCTCATTTAAGTCAGAAGGTGAATAAGTCGTTTTATCATATGTAAAATTTAACTGCTTAGGTCTGCACTGCAAAATGGCACCCACGAGCGTACTGCTTTTTCTTTTTAAATAATAATAATAATATTACTTAATTAGTGTTCTTTGTGTTGATTGTGGAATTGGAATATGTTGGAAAAAATATGGAATATATAAAATATAATGTATGACATTATTTAACTGTCTTAATCTTAAGAATAGCTCAAATAAAAAAATAATGAGAAGCTCTTAAAAAAATAGGCGAAGAATTATTGTCAGGTGATCCGTGGAAATAAATTAATTAAAGAATTTACTCATGATTACTTTTCCGTGCTTGACACCACGGCTGTGTCGAGGGAAGCGGCTGGACCTCACGACCAATCAACACGGGCCGAGTTTGACATTTCCATATTCGGGCCTGTTATTCAGCGGCATCCCTGTTAATGGCGTTTTCCGTTTTATGACCGTTCGGGGAAATCCAGTGTTTACACTGACGCAAATCAGCAGCAAACAGCCGTTCAGCGGACGAGGCAATGAGTGTGTTCTCTGTGTTCAGTGGTATCAAGGGCTCTGGAGAAGCCTCGTCCGATATTGTGTGTGTGTTTCAGATGCTTTGGATATCTCATGACTGAAGGGTTTCTGGGATATTTTAAATGATCTGAAGCATTCTTGGATTTTTTATGAAACCCTGAACATTTTTTTATATTTTATGAGACCCCGAAGCATTTTTGGATATTTTATGATACCCCGAAGCATTTTTGGATATTTTATGAGATCCTGAAGCATTTTTGGATATTTTATGAGAGTTTTTTTTATAATTTTATTTAAAACGTTATTATTACTCCATAAAAAATAAATATATAGAAATCCACCATCCCTTAACATAACAGGCATCCAAATGAGAATTCATAAAGCCCAGTACTCCATATGAATGCACAACAGTCCGACAGTCACTATATACAGTGAGTCACCGGAGGATGTTCATATTGCATAAATAAAATCAGATAAGTGCTTTGTGGCCACTTATGTATTCCTAGTACAAAAAATGCACTAAAAGAGCACTGGCTAAATTGAATAAATCATTTACCAACTATCTCCTCCCCAACAATCCCCCCACCCCCAAACAATAGATATTATATAATCACATAGCTAGACTATAGCATATATGTTCGGCTAATCATATTTTATAATAATTATAACATTATAAACAAAATAATAATACAAAACATCAATACACAGATGTTACTTTCCAGGGTTACTATACCATATTAACAATTTTATAAATGTTATTTACAGTGTTCAAACCATAATAACTAATGTATAAAAAGTTACATTCTGTTGTTCAAACCCATATTATCAATATATAAATGTTACATTACAGTGGTTCAAACCCTTAATATCAATATATAAATGTTACATTACAGTGGTTCAAACCCATATTAACAATATATAATAATGTTACAGTCCAGTGGTTCAAAACCCATAATTATACAAATGTAAAATGTTACATTTCAGTGGTTAAACCATAATTAACTATATATAATTGTTACATTACAGTGGTTCAACACCCTTAATAACATATATATTTTTTACATTACAGATGGTTCAAACCATAATTAAATCAATATATAAAGTTACATTACAGTGGTTCAAAACCCATAATAAATACAATATATAAATTTTACATTAACAGTGGTTCCAAAACCCATATAACATATATAAATGTTATCATTACGTGGTTCAAACCCATATAACAATATATAAATGTTAACATTACGTGGTTCAAACCATAAATAAACAATTTAAAATGTTACAGTACAGTGGTTCAACACCCATAATTAACAATTATATAACATGTTACTTACCAGTGGTTCAATAATCCTCCTAATTAACAATATAATAAATGTTTCAATTACATATGGTTCTAACCCCATAATAACAATATCTATTAATGTTACGTTACAGCGGTTAAAACCAATAATACATATATAAATGTTAACATTACAGTGGTTCAAAAAACCCATAATAAACAATATATAAATTTACATTTACAGTGTTTCAATCCATAATAACATTATTATAAATGTTACATTACAGTGGGTCAACCCATAATAATATATATAAATTTTTAATTTACAGTGGTTCAAACCATACTAACTATATATAAATGTTACATTAACAGTGGTTCAGTACCCATAATAACAATATATAAATGTTACAGTACAGTGGTTCAAACCCATAAAAACAATTTATAAATTGTTTCATTACAGTGGTTAAATAACCCATATACAATTATTTTAATGTTACATTTACAGTGTTCAAAATACCCATAATAACATTATATAAATGTTACGTTACCAGTGGTTCAAACCCATAATAACACTATATAAATGAAAACAAAAACACAGTACGTAAATTCGCAACACATAGGAAGCTTATAGTTTTTCATTGCAGGACATAAAACAGATGATCATGGAAAACTAGAAATTGATTGTCGTATTCGCCTCTTGGGCGTACGGGACAGGCGGCGCAATAGCCCCTGACGCTGTTGATTTGCTGGCGCCGTTTTCCATCAGTGCACTCACAATGGCGGAAGGTGCACGTAGGCGAGTCAAATACCACGTCTGCCTTCAATTGGTGACAGGCTCGTTCAACAATCAGAAATAACACATCTCTGCTTACTGCGATTCTCCGAGATACATATGGGTATCAATAATGAAGATCTTTATGGGTATCTTTGAACTCGGAAATTCGAGGTCTTTTTGTCAAGTCAGACAAAATTAGTTACTTACGAAAATATGGTGCCACTTATCAGGATGTGATCAACAACTGTTATCCTGGTGTACACTGTACGCCTTCACGACGTCTCCCGTTTTTACACCTGGATCAAGGTACGATACGTTCTTTTGAGGCGGGACGAGAGTTGATTTGAGCGAATGTTTTTGCACGCTATGGCCACGGTTCATTGGCAAACTATGGGACGGTG
The DNA here is from genome assembly GCF_026875155.1 of Cherax quadricarinatus. Classification (NCBI taxonomy): domain Eukaryota; kingdom Metazoa; phylum Arthropoda; class Malacostraca; order Decapoda; family Parastacidae; genus Cherax; species Cherax quadricarinatus. The sequence goes on from NC_069419.1 coordinate 25,104,959, forward strand.
GCATGAGGTTCCTCTAGTTGGTTTGTGGAGGGTCTTTCTCCTGATATATGTCCGCTCAAGCACCTATTTCCGTCGTTGTGGTTATGGAGGACTTTTCGTTAGAAGTGTACGTTACGTACTCAGGACAAAGGCGTTCTTGCAGGCTTTTGTGGGATGTATGGACCATATGGGCGGCGCAATGCCCTACAAGAGTGATAAAACGACGGAAGTAAGGCGGTGGGTTGTTTCAACGGGCAGCGTTCATATGTGCTGCTACAAACAACATATATTGCCTTCGTAGAATCATGGTGTGAGGAGAGAGGGGTGAGGTTTTGTAGATCGCCGATATGTTCTAACCTCCTGGTTGCAGGGAGGACGTGGGCGTGGTATTCGCGTCGTCTGAGGTAGATCTCGTTCTTACTTCAGGGTGTACGTGGAGCATCTCTGCTAGATGTTCGGGAATGTTTGATTGGTTGCGTCCTCTTCTGTGGGGCTTCACGGTGGTTGTAGAGGGTGGTTGTGTGTTGGTGTTGGGACGGGGCTTCCTGACGGCATGATGGCCTGAACATCATGGGTTGGTGGGCGTGGTAGGGCCAGTGGGATCTTCTGGGAGGTTGTGGTGAGGTCGTCGGCCGCAGGGCGCAGGTGTGTGGGCGGGGTTTGCGGTCGGCTAGTGGGGGGTGTCAACTGGGTCTTCACTCGGGGGGGTTCTTAGAAGGGGGCGTGGGGTCGCGGTGTGATTGGGCTTTGCGTCTGGGGGACGGGATGATGGGATGTGGTGGTAAGTATCTGGGGGGGCGGGGGGGGGCCTTGGAGGTCGGCTGGGGATCGGGGCGCGGAGCTGGGGGGGTGGTCTTCGGTGTGGGGGCGCGCGTCGGGGGGTGTTTTTGAGTTGGGTGGTTTTCAGCTGGACGTGGGAGAAGTGTGGTGCTGGGGGAGCAGGCGGGGGGGTGGGGCGCGGGGGGGGGGGGCGCGGAGGGGCGGCGGTCGGGATGGGGGTATGTATTTAGCGTGTGTCTGGTCTGGGATGAGGCGATAGGGTTCGGGGGTGGACGGGGAGGGTGGGGGTGGCTGTGCTTGGGGGTGCTGGTGTGAAGTGGGGTGGGGGTGGCTGTGAGAGGGGATTCGGGTCGGGGTGAGAGAGGGAGCGCGGGGGGTGGGGCGGGGGGGGGGGGCGAGGGTAACTGGAGGGTGGGAATTGGGCGGTGGTGGGGTGGGGGGGGTGGGCGGTGGGGTCGGTGGGATGGTGGCGGTGGGTGGAGGCGGCGCGCAGGCGGTAGACCGCAAGGTGCGGAATAATACGGAAGTTGTCTGGAGTGGTGCGGGGAGTGGGGGCTGGGAGGTAGCAGGGCGGGTGAGACGGACTAGCTTTAGGGGGGTCTAAAGGGGGTGCGGGGGGGTCAGGACGCAGGGTGGGTGGAAACATGGTTGGAGGGCTGGGGTGCGGTGGATGGCGTTTGAATTAGGCGTGGGTGAAGAGACTTGGTGGTATGGCAGGCGGGGGAGGTGGGGGGGGGGGGGAACAGTGTGTGGTTGGAGCGCGGGCGGGAGGGTGGTGTGGGGGGACGGGGGGAGGGAGGGGGGTTTGGAGGGTGAAAGGGAGTTATCTGAAGAATAAGAGGGTTGTTTGGGGGAGGGTGAGTCAGGGGTGAATCGGCAAGATTCGTGGGGGGGCGGTAGTTCGACGTGTTGGCTTGGGGTAGCGGTGGGGGGGTGGGGTGGGGGGTGGCGGGGCGCGCTGAGGGGGGACAGGCCGTCAGGGGGGGTAGGTTGAGGGGGTGGGGGTAGATGGGGGGGGGGTGTAAGGGTACCGGCAATGTTGGTGGTGTGAGTTTTTATTTGGTTAAGGTTTGGTTGTGTTGTGATTTTGTGGGGGGCGTATGGGGACTGGGTTGGTGGTAGGAGCAGGGGAAGCCAGGGGACCAGTCTCCGGGAGGGAGGAGTGGTACGTCGGGCGGGGGGGGGGTGCAGGGGGCCTGTTGTCTGGATGCAGTTGAGTGAGGGGAACTTAATTGGGACGGGAGCGTGGGGGGGGGCGGGGGGGGGGGGTTGCGGGTGGTGGATATCAAAGCGTGGCTGAGGGGGACGGGTGGGGGAGGGGTGGTTGTGGGCAGGAGCGGGCTGGCAGATGGTGGTGGTGGACGGGTGGTGACGAAGGGGATGGGTTTGGTAGATGGTGGGGAATGGTGCTTAGGTGTGGCGCTAGTCTTATTGATTTTTTTTTTTTTGATTTTATTTTCTTTTTTTTTATACATATTTTTTTTTGTTGGGTCCTGGTCATGTTAGTACGGCAATGAACAGGCAGACACTGCTGCGGGGTTTCACCCAGTACATGACCTCCCCAGTTTCTTATAGAGGTTTTTCCATGTACGGATTATTTTGCTGTAATATCTTCCCACCTTCACCCCCGTTGGCAACAACGTTGGTCTTACTATGCTGGGCAACAAACTTCAGTCTATTAAACCGAGTATAGGTTACTGGCCGTCTTCTTATCACCAGTGTCGAGGTTGGGAGACTACTCTCTCCGTCTTCGCATTGGCCATACTCGTCTTACTCATGGAGATCTCATGGAGAGGCGTCTTGCTCCTCTCTGTGAGAATTGCCAAGCTCCATTATCAGTCAGCCACATTCTGTTGGACTGCCCACTTTATCAACGAGCCACGCAGAATTTACCTCTGTCGTCGTCTTCGCCCCGCTGCTCTCTCTTTACCTTCCTTCTCGCTGATGGACCCACCTTTCATCCGGACTCTCTCATTGACTTTTTGACAACGACTGACTTACTTCACAAATTCTGATACTTTCAGCCCTTTCTACTTGTATCTCTTGCTACCCTCTACCCCGTACTATCCCCTGCCCCGCTGTTTTCTGTAACCTGCTGATCATCCCCCCTCCCTTCTGCCATCAATTCCCTTGCTTCCTTCCTACCCTGCAGCGCTGTATAGCCCTTGTGGCTTAGCGCTTCTTTTTGATTATAATAATAATAATTGAATATCCCTAATCCGTTGTTTCAAACCCTCAATCTCACCCATCGGATATGCACCCCCCCCCTCCCATATAGCATTCTTGTAGTTGACCCTCAAGGTAATTTAAAATCCCATATTGAAACTGCCTCTTCTTTTCCCCTCTTCTGATAAAAATCCCTCACCTTTCCCTTACCGACCGAGTCCCACCACCCAATGACATCAACCCCTTCCCCTCCATCAGCCCACCACCTTTTCCAAGCGCACGCAAAAGATTCCCTCTCCTCCCATGTTTTCAATAACCCAACATTCATCTTCCAGAAACCTCTGAAACGCTTCGGCAAACACTCCCAATTTAAATCCACCAGAACCCCACGATGATCAGAGAAGCTTACATTCAACGTACATACACTGCTCACCCTCACCCCCCAAGATACATAAACACAATCAAGCCTCGCTGCATAATCACGCTTAATAAACGTATGCATCACTCCGCTCACCTCCCCTCCAACATCCACTACATTCACACCTCTTAACAGATCCCCTAAAAACCCCGAAAAAAAAACCTCCCCCTAGGCTCTACATCCTACGTCGGACATCCTACGTCGGACAACACAGTTCCAATCACCCCCTATAACTGTAATACCTGGCAGCGATCTGAAATGGTAGACAAGGACACCCCTAAAGAATCTATTTTTAACACCCATGTCCCCTTCTGCCGGCCCATACATCCCAATGAAACCCACCAGAACCCCTCCCCATATACCCTCGACCCTAACCACCCGCCCCTCCTCCCCTACCTCACACCTATGCAAAAGAAACGGGCTGGCTTCCTTAATTAATAGCGCCACACCACCTTTCAGTCGTGTAGAGCAACCCATGTACACGTCATATCCGGTAATTGACAATTCACCTAAATATTTATAATTATGCTCCTGCAAGAACACAAGGTCTGGCACTATCTCTCTCAATAACCCTCCAGAACTTTACATTTGCCCACTGCCTTCAACCCATTAACATTTAAAGTAAGACACCTGAAGGCCGTAATGAGGGCTTTCCCTCAGACACCCTAACACACTTAGAGCCCTGGCGAGAAACCCCACCCCGCCCCCCACACTTCCCATCACCTTCACCTTGCTCACGCTCTACATTCTTTAAACCACCTTTCTCTCTAGGCGTTGGATCATGCCAGGTTTTCTTCCCCATCCTTTGCCCAGGCGTCAAAACATCCTCACTATCAGAAATGACAGCCGTCCTCTTGCGAGAGCCATGCTTCTCACGCTTCGCCTCCTCCTGGGCATCTTCCCTGTGGACCTCCACTGCCACACTCTGAACCCGCCCCTCATCACTCACAACCTTCTCATTGAGGCCACCCACCTCAGCCTCTACACTCACATCATCCAAGCCAGCATTGACCGAAACATCCAGTAAGCCGTCCAGGGCTCTCTGAATTGTAGCTTCCAAACATGGTGTGCAATTGCAGACTCCTCACCACTCTTCGCCGACACCAAGCCTACGTCCTCGTCAAGTCCAGTGAGTGTCACACACTCAGGCGACGACGCCTCCTCCCTCTCCACCTCCACACTCCACGCCTCCAGTGACAAAGGCTTACGTTGCGTTGCCGTTGCATAAGTCAGTTGGTCCGTAGTACCATCAGCTCCCGCCTCAGCTTCAGGTTTCCCACGTCTCGTTGGACAAGTCGGCGCTATGTGGTCGTACGCCCCACACACAGGGACACCCCTCTGCCTGAGATGTTACGACACTGAGTCGGAAGCCCCCATTCCCACTAAGAGGAATAGGATCCTTGGGGTTTTAGGGAAAAAAAGTTTCCCCTTTGGAAGCCAACTAGTGGGGCCTCTCGCCCAAAGTCCCAAAGTCGCCTGTGGATCGCCCATATCGTCCAAAAACCTACCGTAATTTCACTTTCTCCCCCTGAAAGGCTTCTACCTTTACCCCGGGGTTTGAAATTTTATTTCGTCATGAAGCGGAACTAAAGCCAGGGGGAAACCGTCTTAAAAACATCTTGATCTTGGCCCCCTGTTGTATATGTATGCCTCAGCCCCAAAATGACAAAAAAGCATGCCACACCATTCGTGAGACTCCATAAAGTTTCATTTGCGATCCGTACGTATCCGCAAAATCGCCGCAGCAAATGTTGGGATTTTTGGGCGTAAGCAGCCCTATAATTTCAAAAGATAGTGTTACGCGTCTGCGGCCACTCTCCGCCATGATGAAAAAAAACTGGCACTGCCCCCCAGGGGTCGAGCGAGTTCCAAATGTCCTCTCTATCAAGGTTGAGAGACGAAAAGAAAAGCGCAGAAAGCCCGGGTGATTGGGAGTATTTCGCAGGGCCGTCCGCACGGCCGAGAGCGATGTGGCAATGCTTTTTTGAGAGTTAATGTTTTGGGATTCTTTTTCAGATTTTTGAGAAGCTGGGGATTTAGAACCCAGAGTTCATAGATGAAGAAATATAGAAGATTTGTTATCTAAAATATTAAAAAAAATAATTAAAAATCTTTTAAAATTGCCAAAAAAAAAAAAAGATCGTCCAAAATAATACTAGGTCAATTTAAACTATCGTAAGATAGATCTACTAAGACTAGAAATAAAAATTATTCTGTTATTTTCATTTTATCAGGTCAAGTGATGATGTTAAGTAAACACTGATGCTAAATTGGAATGTCATATTAATTCAAAATAATATAAATTTCAGCGCAAATAAGAACATTTCTGGACTAACATATCTCTAGATCAGTTGACTTTAAAATGCACGATGTAGGTACACTGGTGACGGGAGCTAGAACACAACAGGTGGATATAAAGACACTTAATACACTGCTAGTTTGTATTTTTATCGACGTGTCTCATGAGATTGAATATTATCAAATTAGTTTTTTCTCAAAATTGAACTTTGTCAAGTTACCTTCTCGCTCGGGATTGAACTCTTAAATTACGTTTCACTCAGAATTGAGCTTGGTTTTAGAATTTTCGCTCAGGACTTAAATTCATCAAGTCCTGGGCCTGATAAATAGCGAAACGTCGTCTGAAATCAAGATTTGCCATGCGTTGCCTGTCGTCATATTTACACTGAGAATATATTTTGAATTACGGTCACAATGACCCAGGTGCCAGTGAGAGGCTGTACAACCAACAAACTATGCCATTATCACCTTCACTTCTCAGAATTCCTCGTCGTCCGCAGCTGTACCTTTCTCTTCCAATCAACTTGGGTATGGGTGGTGATCTCCATGGTTTGGTGAACACTTAAACCGTTCGATTATTCACTTATTTTTCAACCAGAAAAATAATTGCTAACATCATTAACGGTTCATTAACAACGCTAAACAGTGACTGAGGGGAACCTCACCCGCCGCCCTATTTACAATACCCTGATAAATTTCTCCTTATTGTAGATATTGTACTTGCAAAACAATCAAAAGAACTGTTAACACAATAGTCATCGTCCAGCCATATCCATAGTTCGCTCCGAAAAAGAAGATACGAATCTGAGCATTTTATTTTTCCAAAGGGGAAATACCCCCGATAATTAGGCAGAGAATGTGTTGCTGAGTGAACACTGCTGGAGGAATGGCACTGTTGATGAGTGAACAGTGCTGGAGGAGGTGTGGCACTGTTGCTGAGTGAATAGTGCTGGAGGAGTTGTGACTCTATTGCTGAGTGAACAGTGCTGAAGGTGTGACACTGCTGCTGAGTGAACATTGCTGGAGGAGGTGTGCCACTGCTGCTGAGTGAACAGTGCTGGAGGTGTGGCACTGTTGCTGAGTGAATAGAGCTGAAAGAGGTATGGCACTGCTGCTGAGGGAACAGTGAAGGTGTGGCACTGCTGATGAGTGAACAGTGCTTGAAGAGGTGTGGCATTGTTGCTAAGTGAACAGTGCTGGAGGAGGTGTGGCACTGTTGCTGAGTGAATAGAGCTGAAAGAGGTATGGCACTGCTGCTGAGGGAACAGTGAAGGTGTGGCACTGCTGCTGAGTGAACAGTGCTAGAAAAGGTGTGGCATTGTTGCTAAGTGAACAGTGCTGGAGGAGATATGGCGCTATTGCTGAGTGAAGTGCTAGAGGAGATATGGCGCTATTGCTGAGTGAAGTGCTAGAGGAGGTGTGGCACTGCTGCTGACTTAACATTAATGTACTGTGGGAAAAGCAATGGTTGTGAACATTGCCTTTCGAGAATTGTGTGGATGAGAATGAAATTAGACACGAGAAGTGGACATTACTTATCTAGAAGTGTGAGAGAGAACGAGAGTGAGAAAGAGAAGAAGAGAGAGAGAGAGAGAGAGAGAGAGAGAGAGAGAGAGAGAGAGAGAGAGAGAGAGAGAGAGAGAGAGAGAGAGAGAGAGAGAGTGGATGGAGTTAAATGACTTGGGTTTTTTTTTTGGCAAATGAGTAAATAATTATGATAGATGGTGATGTATGTGAGTGAAACAGGTGGAAGACACAGCTGTTTAGAGTTCCTTGTGTAGAATAACACTGGGAAGCCCACGGTAGAGTTGTGAGGAGAGAGAGAGAGAGAGAGAGAGAGAGAAGAGAGATTAGATAAGAGACAGTGCAATTTCAAATTAATCATGATAAATAAGTATGCCAATAAGTATGCCAATTACGAGGACCAACTAGCATAGGGGGGCGCCGCCCAGAAAAGGTTAAGGACCACTGTACTAGACGCTGTAGAACTGCTATTGGGGGTAGTTTGTTGTTGTTCTTCTTGTTCTTGTTTTTGTTCTTGTTCTTGTTCTTGTTCTTGTTCTTCTTCTTCTTCTTCTTCTTCTTCTTCTTCTTCTTCTTCTTCTTCTCCATAGTTATAACAACACGAGACTACAGACAGAGTGAAGTGAGTGGTACCGGGCAGCTTCACGCACTCTGCCGGTTAACATTGTTGACTCTTTCAATAATTACACTTGTCACAAAACTAGGAAAAATACACAAAGGAATTCCCGCAAAAAAAATGTTTTAATTGCAGTTCTGTTTATTTACAATGATGATTGGGATGGTCAATTAAATGTTAACAAAAGTTTAAATTTGCCACCGTCGGTGTGAGGCTGAAATTACGGTGTTAAGCTACTTTATGTTAAAATATGTGGAAAATCTCTCTCTCTCTCTCTCTCTCTCTCTCTCTCTCTCTCTCTCTCTCTCTCTCTCTCTCTCTCTCTCTCTCTCTCCTCTCTCTCTCTCTCTCTCTCTTATTTTTTTACACAGGGTTTGACAAGGTTAAGATCCCTAACTTTATTGACAAGCTATTTACAGGTTAAGGATTCCTAACTTTATTGGCAAGCTAAGACCTGTTACCTACATCAGCTCATTTGAAAGCATTTTTATTGTTATGAAACATACAAGTAGGGAACAGGATGAAGTTGGAGCTATCTGTGGCCAGCATTTTCATTTGATCAACTGACTTTATCTCGTTGACATGATTGTGCTGTACGAATGTGTTCCATACGCGAGTCATCCTGGGTATATATGATCTCAGATGGAGTGATGTTCTGGAGAAGGGTACAGCCAGAGTGAAGTTGCTGCTTTCTGCTCGTCTTGTGGCATAAAAGCTTGTTTCACGCTGTCCTCGAAGTGGATCCAAGTGTGGTACTTTGACAATATTGGCCTTGTACTTAACAGTAAGGCCACCCACATACCTCCTGTGATGAAGGCTCTGCTGAAATGACAGATCTATCCAGGATTGGTCTAGGCGAGAGATGAGACGTCTTGCTTTGTTCTCTACTCTGTCAAGCAGTCGCAGATGAAGGGGGGGGCAGGTAAACCAAGAAAGTGGAGCATACTTAGGTGTGAGCTTACTTGTGCCTCGTACAGAATCTTGCAACCCCTACTGTCAAGCAGATGCGAGATACGGCGAAGTGCTGTAAGCTTCCTGACTGCCTTGTTTTCAAGATTTACAACATGGTTCTTCATGGTCAGTTTGGAGTCAAATTTCACCCCAAGGATATCAACTTCTTCCCCAGGTGCCAACACCCTCCCATTCATCCTTACTACTGCACCGGCATTACCATCATGGTGCCTAGAGACCATCGTCATTTGCGTTTTGTCAGGTGCAAATGTTACTTGCCATCTATTTCCCCAAGCTAATATAGCTCTTAGCTGGTGAATGATGTAGCTTAGAGCAGCTGGCATTTCTTCTCTTGGATAAGTGAATGTCAGTGTACAGTCATCTGCATATGCATGTGATTCTGGGATGAGATGAAGAAGGTCGTTGAAGTAGACATTCCATAACAATGGTCCCAGAACGCTTCCTTGTGGAACACTTGCCGCAATAGGATGTCTTGCTGATTCCGTTCCATTGAGAACTATACTTAGAGATCTACCATGAAGGTAATCACTGAGGAGACATAGCGTAGAGCCTGCAATTCCCAGTGCTTGAAGTTTTGCTATGAGGCCCTGGTGCCACACCCGGTCGAAAACGCCAGCAATGTCCAGTGCTACCACACAGCTGACTTTGGATTCATCCAAAGTCATCTCTCTCTCTCTCTCTCTCTCTCTCTCTCTCTCTCTCTCTCTCTCTCTCCTCTCTCTCTCTCTCTCTCTCTCTCTCTCTCTCTCTCTCTCTCTCTCTCTCTCTCTTTTCTTGGATCAGGAACTGACTTACGGATGAGAAGTGGAAACGTGACGATGGATCGATCCTCGGACCACTCCTCTTCTTAATGTACGAAAACGAAATAGAAATTTGGCTTATTTATGAACCGTGGACATGTGCAATATTGGTAGTAATATACTGAGAGAGACCTGGACAACCTGGCGCAGTGGTCGGAGAAGGAAGGGATAAACTTGAACCCTCACAAGTTACAAAACCCTGACAAAAGATGAAATCGACATTGGTGTAGTCAGTAGACGCGACTTGAAGTATATATATATACTTGAAGTATATATACAAATATACATGGTGTAGGACCAACTTGTATTATAGAAGACGTGTTATTCTGGGTAGATTTTTATAAAATTATGACCTCGTAAAGTTCTGGCATTAGGAATAATATTGGGAGTGAAGTAAATAATGGAACTGAATGCTATAGGAATGCAGTTAGAAGCCGGAGTACTTATGCAGGACTACCAGGGAATGTAGAAATAAGAACGCACACACATACACGAAATAAAAGCACGAAATCTGTAGGAACCATTCTTCTTTTTACGCTCACGAAACTAGGAACTGTACACGTCCAGAAATATATTGGTACTGCCATGCATAGCGAACTCTTTTACAATTTCCTTTTTTTTCCTCAAAAATTTTGGTATCAGCGTTGAAAATTTTAATGTAACAACAGTTTTCCCCATCTTAATGTTAGTATTATAACAGTACTGTAACCACCTTGACAGCGTTGTCATGACAGTGTACCTACCTCAAGGGTGTTACCATGACGACAACTTACACACATCGAATCTGTTGACATGACAAGGATTAACGCATGTCGATGGCGTTGCCATGACAACTGTTTACGCATCTTCACGGTCTTACCATGACAACTGTTTACGTACCTAGAAGGTGTTAACATGACAAGTGTTTGCGTACCTTCAGGGCGTTGGCATGACAACTCTTTATGCACCTCCAGAGCGTTGCCATGGTAACTTCTTACGAAGCACTTTCACAGGGATGCCATGACACTTGCTTCCTAACTCGCTCTGAAGTTCTTCTGTTTGTTCTGACACTTTCACAGCGTATCTATACTTGCCATTAATCTCGGTCGCCACAGCAACACCTTCATCACTGTTATTCAGACGTTCACGTTCCTATGCCAACATCTTCCATATAAACATTCTTAGCATCTCCACTTTAGCATCCTCTTACCTTCAGGTTGGGTGACCTGGCTCTAGTGGAGGGCTCTTGATCCAAAGATATGGTGCTGCTCTTTTTTTCCCTAGAACAAATATTATAGATAATAATATAATATAATATGATGTAATATAATCTAAGAATAATTTGATAGTTCCTGAATTACAGAATGTCAACTTCTTTGACATATATATATATATATATATATATATATATATATATATATATATATATATATATATATATATATATATATATATATATATATATATATATATATGTCGTGCCGAATAGGCAGAACTTGCGATCTTGGCTTAAATAGCAACGCTCATCTTGCCATATAGGGCAAATGAAAATTTGTGTATGCAATAATTTCGCCAAAATCATTCTGAACCTAACGAAAAAAATATATTTCATTATGTTTGTTTAGTATTAAATTATTGTATACAAATCTAAAATATATTTAGTTGGGTTAGGCTAAAATAAATTGCGCTTGTTATAATAAGGTTAGGTAAGTTTTCTAAGTTCCTTTTGGTGCAAAATTATAAACTTTTACATCAACATTAGTGAAAAAAATATATCTTTTAACGTATAAGAGAAAATTTTAGAAAGAACTTAATTTTAAATGAGTTCTTGCTAATTGACCAGTTTTACATATTCGGCACGACATATATATATATATATATATATATATATATATATATATATATATATATATATATATATATATATATATATATATATATATATATGCAATAAGATCACAGTAAACAGGTGATTTCAAAATATGCAAAACAACCACTCTGAAAGAATAGAGAAATTCCAAGCGCTTTCGTGACTACTCACATTATCAAGGAACTATGAAAGTAAAGCATCCAAGGAAGCTATATAAGGGGTCTGGCCAACACCTAACTATCAGATCCCACAACGGTTAAACACCTGACGCGCGCCGGCCCAACTGGACAGGTCCTTTGCACAACTCACCAACAAACTATTCTACCCAAGAAAATTTAAAAATTATTATTTGTCCAGTGTATTATTAAATTCTTCCCAAATTCCATTAATTATAAATGGATCTAATTTATATAAACCAAAGGAAATATTCATATTATTGTCAAAACTGCTTTTTATGAAACAAGATTCAATTATATTCCTGTCGACCATGGACTTGCTTGATAATACTTTCTCAACTTTTTGAAAATCAATTGGATGGTTAAAATCTCTTACATGAATAAATAGAGCATTGGAATCTTGTCCAGTTCTAATGCTATATTTATGTTGTTTTAATCTTAGTTCGAGATTTTTACCAGTTTGACCGTAATAAACTTTATCGCAAATTTTACAAGGAATCTTATAGACACATCCATCAGCATTTTGGGGGGAATTCTTTATCAAAAGTTTTTTCACTGTATCAAGATTTTTTAATACAACTTTAATATTAAAAGTCTTAAGAAGAGAAGGTATATCAACCAAGTTTTCGTGGTAAGGGAGAACCAACATATTTTTAGTTCAATAAGGCTGGTTGTCCCTTTTTGGATTGTAAAAAGTATTTCTAGCAACTTTAAAAGATTTATCAATTACATTTCTTGGGTATTTTAAATCATTATCTATTTCATAAATTTTGGATATATCCTCATCTATGAACTCAGGACTACAAATTCGTAAAGCTCTCAAAAACATTGATGAGAAAACAGACAGTTTGACTCTATCTTGATGCGAGGAATAATAGTGGACATAGGAACAGTTATTGTAGGTTTTCTGTAAATTTTAAATTTGAATTCATTAATACCCTTAATAATTAAAACATCTAGAAAAGGCAATGAGTTATTTTCTTCAAACTCAACAGTAAAGTTTATAGAATGGGCTAAGTTATTTAATTTTCCAAGGAAATGGTGTATATCTACATTTTTGGGCATAAGACACAAAATATCATCAACATATCTGAACCATTTAGTTCTATTATGGACTAATAAAAACACACAAACCAGGGAATCCAGTCAGACCAATTATTAGCTCCATAGGGTCAGTTTCATATAAATTATCCAAATGGCTTGTTGATATTTTGAGCCCTATTGTTGGCAAAATTTCTAACTTTAATGTTAAAAACAACATAGACTTGGTTGATAAATTAAGCTCCTTGACTGACTTAAATGATTTTAACATGGTTAGTTTTGATGTTACTTCCTTGTTTACGAAAGTTCCTGTTGATGATTTATTAAGTTTCTTATCTGAAGAACTCGTTAACTATGATTTACCATTGCCAGTTCCTACTATCATTAAACTTATTAAACTTTGCATTGTTGATGCAAAATTTGTATTTAATGATAAGTTTTACACTCAGAAGTTTGGTATGGCAATGGGAAATCCTCTTTCACCTGTTCTTAGTAACCTATAAATGGAATTTTTTGAAACAAGGTTGCTTAACACAATCCTCCTAATAGAGCTAAATGGTTCAGATATGTTGATGATATTTTGTGTCTTATGCCCAAAAATGTAGATATACACCATTTCCTTGGAAAATTAAATAACTTAGCCATTCTATAAACTTTACTGTTGAGTTTGAAGAAAATAACTCATTCCCTTTTTCTAGATGTTTTAATTATTAAGGGTAATAATGAATTCAATTTTAAAATTTACAGAAAAACCTACAAATAACTGTTCCTATGTCCACTATTATTCCTCGCATCAAGATAGAGTCAAACTGTCTGTTTTCTCATCAATGTTTTTGAGAGCTTTACGAATTTGTAGTCCTGAGTTCATAGATGAGGAAATATCCAAAATTTATGAAATAGGTAATGATTTAAAATACCCAAGAAATGTAATCGATAAATCTTTTAAAGTTGCTAGAAATACTTTTTACAATCCAAAAAGGGACAACCAGCCTTATACAACTAAAAATATGTTGGTTCTCCCTTACCATGAAAACTTGGTTGATATACCTTCTCTTCTTAAGACTTTTAATATTAAAGTTGTATTCAAAAATCTTGATACAGTAAAAAAACTTTTGATAAAGAATTCCCCCCAAAATGCTGATGGATGTGTCTATAAGATTCCTTGTAAAATTTGCGATAAAGTTTATTACGGTCAAACTGGTAAAAATCTCGAACTAAGATTAAAACATCATAAATATAGCATTAGAATTGCACAAGATTCCAATGCTCTATTTATTCATGTAAGAGATTTTAACCATTCAATTGATTTTCAAAAAGTTGAGAAAGGAGTATCAAGCAAGTCCATGGTCGACAGAAATATAATTGAATCTTGTTTCATAAAAAGCAGTTTTGACAATAATATGAATATTTCCTTTGGTTTATATAAATTAGATCCATTTATAATTAATGGAATTTGGGAAGAATTTAATAATACACTGGACAAATAATAATTTTTAAATTTTCTTGGGTAGAATAGTTTGTTGGTGAGTTGTGCAAAGGACCTGTCCAGTTGGGCCGGCGCGCGTCAGGTGTTTAACCGTTGTGGGATCTGATAGTGAGGTGTTGGCCAGACCCTTTTATAGCTTCCTTGGATGCTTTACTTTCATAGTTCCTTGATAATGTGAGTAGTCACGAAAGCGCTTGGAATTTCTCTATTCTTTCAGAGTGGTTGTTTTGCATATATATATATATATATATTATATATATATATATATATTATATTATATTATATATATATATATATTATATATATATATATATATTTTATATATATATATATATATATATGATACGGAAATAAAATCGGCGCTCAGAGCTGACGAATATTTTTTTTTCATGAGTGGGCCAAAATGCGAAATAATTATAATTAATGCGATTTTCCTTGACATAAAAAAAGTTTGGCTAATGATTTGATGGTGATACTGTTGTGTTGTTGTGTCTCCTGCAACACCAGTGATGGTGATACTGTTGTGTTGTTGTGTCTCCTGCAACACCAGTGATGGTGATACTGTTGTGTTGTTGTGTCTCCTGCAACAACAGTGATAGTGATACTGTTGTGTTGTTGTGTCTCCTGCAACACCAGTGATGGTGATACTGTTGTGTTGTTGTGTCTCCTGCAACACCAGTGATGGTGATACTGTTGTGTTGTTTGTGTCTCCTGCAACAACAGTGATAGTGATACTGTTGTGTTGTTGTGTCTCCTGCAACACCAGTGATGGTGATATTGTTGTGTTGTTGTGTCTCCTGCAACACCAGTGATGGTGATACTGTTGTGTTGTTGTGTCTCCTGCAACACCAGTGATGGTGATATTGTTGTGTTGTTGTGTCTCCTGCAACACCAGTGATGGTGATATTGTTGTGTTGTTGTGTCTCCTGCAACACCAGTGATGGTGATATTGTTGTGTTGTTGTGTCTCCTGCAACACCAGTGATGGTGATACTGTTGTGTTGTTGTGTCTCCTGCAACACCAGTGATGGTGATACTGTTGTGTTGTTGTGTCTCCTGCAACACCAGTGATGGTGATATTGTTGTGTTGTTGTGTCTCCTGCAACACCAGTGATGGTACTCACTCTCATTCTCATATTCACTTTCATATTCACTCTCAGTCTCACTCTCATGTTCACTCTCATGTTCATTCCTGTTCAAACTCAGTTTCACTCTCATGTTCACACACACACACACACACTCGCTCTCACACTCATCCGCACATTTACACTCATTCTCTCACTCTCATATTGGCTCACTCTTATATTCACTTTTTCACACTCACTTTCATCCTTATATTCACTTTTTCACACTCACTCTCACTCTTATAATCACTTTTTCACACTCACTCTCAC
The DNA here is from genome assembly GCF_026875155.1 of Cherax quadricarinatus. Classification (NCBI taxonomy): domain Eukaryota; kingdom Metazoa; phylum Arthropoda; class Malacostraca; order Decapoda; family Parastacidae; genus Cherax; species Cherax quadricarinatus. Next base: position 25,120,457 of record NC_069419.1, read on the forward strand.
ATTCATAAACTCTCACTTTCACACTCTCACACTTTCTCACTTTCACCATTATCTCGCTCCGTCCGGAAATAAAATTTGCGAGTTAAGTCTTACCTACAATACACATACAAGTCACAGTACCGTGGCTGGAACAGTTTACAAATAACCCGCACTTATAACACTTTACGCAAAGATACGGTCCGTGCTGGACCATTATCAAGTCGTAGTTGCTGTCAAGATAATGGTCCAAGACGGATCGAAACGCAGTCTGAAGTTTTCTCTCCCCAGTGTGAGTTATTCATGAATTTCCGACAATGACAAAATAGCCTTTAAATGAAGTTTATTATTATTATTGTTGTTATCATTATTATTATTATTATTATTATTATTATTATTATTATTATTATTATTATTATTATTATTATTATTACATTCATGGGGGAGTGCTAAATCCGCAAGGGTTATACAGCATCTGGGAGAATGGAAGGCATTCTTCAGATTCGACCCAGGGAAGAAGAGCAAAGAGCCAATTGCTTATATCAAGAGCCCCTCACCAGCATCAAAGAACTTCCCATGGTGTCGTTCAAGAGCCCCTCACCAGCATCAAGGTACCTCCCATGGTGTCGTTCAAGAGCCCCTCACCAGCATCAAGGAACCTCCCATGGTGTCGTTCAAGAGCCCCTCACCAGCATCAAGGAACCTCCCCTGGTGTCGTTCAAGAGCCCCTCACCAGAATCAAGGAACCTCCCATGGTATCGTTCAAGAGCCTCTCACCAGCATCAAGGAACCTCTCCTGGTGTTCAAGAGCCCCTCACCAGCATCAAGGAACCTTCCCTGGTGTTCAAGATCCCCTCACCAGCATCAAAGAACCTCCCATGGTATCGTTCAAGATCCCCTCACCAGCATCAAGGAACCTCCCATGGTATCGTTCAAGATCCCCTCACCAGCATCAAGGAACCTCCCATGGTGTCGTTCAATAAACCTTCACCAGCATCAAGGAACCTCCCATGGTGTCGTTCAAGAGCCCCTCACCAGCATCAAGGAACCTCCCACGGTGTCGTTCAAGAAACCTTCACCAGCATCAAGGAACCTCCCCTGGTGTCATTCAAGAAACCTTCACCAGCATCAAGGAACCTCCCCTGGTGTCGTTCAAGAGCCCCTCACCAGCATCAAGGAACCTCCCATGGTGTCGTTCAAGAGCCCCTCACCAGCATCAAGAAATCTCCCATGGTGTCGTTCAAGAGCCCCTCACCAGCATCAAGGAATCTCACATGGTGTCGGTCAAGAGCCCCTCACCAGCATCAAGGAACCTCCCATGGTGTCGTTCAAGAGCCCCTCACCAGCATCAAGGAACCTCCCATGGTGTCATTCAAGAAACCTTCACCAGCATCAAGGAACCTCCCATGGTGTCGTTCAAGAGCCCCCTCACCAGCATCAAGGAACCTCCCATGGTGTCGTTCAAGAGCCCCTCACCAGCATCAAGGAACCTCCCATGGTGTTGTTCACTATGACATGGCCTTGGATGCACTGGAAGAAAATCAGAATGCAGATGTAATATACACAGACTTTGCAAAAGCATTTGACAAATGCGATCATGGCGTAATAGCCCATAAAATACGTGCTAAAGGAATAACTGGGAAAGTGGGGAGATGGATTTTCAACTTCCTAACAAATCGAACACAAAGAGTAGTGGTCAACAGAGTTAAATCGGAGGCTGCCATAGTGAAGAGCTCTGTTCCACAAGGCACAGTACTCGCCCCCATCTTATTCCTTATCCTCATATCAGACATAAACAGAGATATACACCACAGCAACCGTATCATCCTTTGCGGATGATACTAGGATCTGCATGAGGCTGTCATCTGCTGAGGACGCGGTTAACCTCCAAGAAGATATAAACAAAGTTTTCCAGTGGGCAACGGTAAACAATATGATGTTCAATGAGGACAAATTCCAACTACTCCGTTATGGAAAACTGGAGGAGATAATAACTAGAACAGAGTATATTACTGACTCCGGCCATACATAGAGCGGAAAAATAATGTAAGGGACCTGGGAGTAGTAATGTCTGAGGATCTCACTTTCAAGGATCACAACAGTGCCACGATCGCACGTGCAAAGAAAATGATAGGATGGATAATGAGAATTTCAAAACGAGAGATGCCAAGCCCATGATGATCCTTTTTCAAATCACTTGTTCTCTCTAGGGTGAATACTGCTGTACATTAACATCTCCATACAAAGCAGGTGAAATCGCAGATCTAGAGAGTGTACAGAGATCCTTTACTGCACGTATAAGTTCTGTCAAGCACCTTAACTACTGGGAACGCTTGGAAGCACTTGACTTGTACTCGTTGGAACGCAGGAGGGAGAGATATATCATAATCTACACTTGGAAAATCTTGGAAGGAATGGTCCCAAATCTGCACACAGAAATCACTCCCTACGAAAGTAAAAGACTGGGCAGGCGATGCAAAATGCCGCCAATAAAAGGTAGGGGCGCCATTGGTACACTAAGAGAAAACACCATAAGTGTCCGGGGCCCAAAACTGTTCAACAGCCTCCCATCAAGCATTAGGGGAATTGCCAATAAACCCCTGGCTGCCTTCAAGAGAGAGCTGGACAGATACCTAAAGTCAGTGCCGGATCAGCCGGGCTGTGGCTCGTACGTCGGACTGCGTGCGGCCAGCAGTAACAGCTTAGTTGATCAGGCCCTGATCCATCGGGAGGCCTGGTCATGGACCGGGCCGCGGGGGCGTTGATCCCCGGAATAACCTCCAGGTAACCTCCAGGTGTTGTTCTACCTGGTGTTGTTCTACCTGGTGTTGTTCTACCTGGTGTTGTTCTACCTGGTGTTGTTCTACTAGCAATAAAGTTCCTGAGTGGTTCTAGTGAGTACTTTCACTCTCCCTGTGAAAGAAATGACTTGACCTCTCAAGTCCAGACAGAAATGAAAACGGAGAAAAATTACATACTCAATAAAAAATAATATAATAGAATATACAGCAAAAATAAAGATATGGCAACAATACCGGACACTTACAGGCTAATATATACAATATTACCTGAGAGCTGCAGTTTAATACAGTGTTATATACATCGAGAGGTGTATATCTCTCGATGTATACACAGAGAGATGTGTATGTCTCTCATTATATACACAGCGAGAGGTCACTAGCCGACCAGTAACCAGTCACTTGTCTCAAGTACTGACTCCCCCAACCACATATTTATTTCATTTATGCAAAGCGATAAACCTGTGTTGATCATTTAAAACAGGGAGAGATGTAGGCTCGATCCTCCATCCTTTCATCGCGTGACAGATACGATACTCTCGCAGCCAGGATAACCTAACCAGGAGTCGCCTAAAGGCGCAGCGCATAACTGTTAGATCGATACTGTCGTGGCTGCGTTATTTCTCTTATCTAATTTTTATATACTGTATATGTAAATCAACACAATATTGGGCACAGGTCAACTCAATATTGGATACAGCTAAACACAATATTTTATACAGGTCAGCACAAAATAATTAGTTATTCGCGAGTCATTTTTTTTCTTTCAAAACACACTGGTAGGGAAACAAACCATACCACGCGCGGGGATAGAACCCGCGATCAGAGAGTCTCAAAACTTTCTGATCGTGGGTTCTATCCCCGCCAGTGGTATAGTTTGTTTGCAATCGTGTCATTACGATTACGTGAGTCACACTGGTTAGGTATCTCTGAGACGGGTTACCTGTTGTAATTGTCGGATTTTTTTTTTTTTACTCCAGTAATTCAGTCCGATAATTTTCAAATCTGGTGTAACTTATTTTTAAGGAATGTTTAGATTGTTACTGGGTTGTGTCGGTGCCAATTTATCAGTTTAATACACCAGATTATGGCACTCATTTCTATGCGATAAATTAAAAACGCTTATTATGAGCGACTTAAAAATATCAACGAGTGCATCTTACCTCAAGGACAACTCTGACTGTTATTTGTATATATTCAGATGAGTGTTGCTCTCTTGATGTGTGTGCACTGGGAACAACAGTGTATACACACGTGGAGAGGTATCAGTCTCTTCTCCAGGCTGAGGGACTGGCCACCTCAAAATTACGGCCTCGAGAGTGATGACTGATTACATAGTCTTTACATCTCTTTTGCTTTTGCTACCTCCTCTGTATTCGACTGAAGAAGCCTACAATGTAGGCTTCTTCAGTCGAATACAGACACCTAACTGTTGCACTTATCAACCATGTACTTACAACTGGAGGGGTATCAGTCTCGTTTCAGTACACTTTAGAGTTTAAATTACCCTCCATTCAAACATATGTGTGATTAAAGCATTTTCGACTGGTGGTGAAGAGTCGACATACAATCATAATGATCTTCGTGTGTCGACAGTCATCATCCCAGCTTAACCAACCAATTAATTCGACTGTGTAAGTGCCAATTTACAAATTTAAGAATGCTTCTTCTGAACATTTTCTAACTTACTATGCTGACCTACCTGACCCCAAAAAAAGGTTCAGTACAGTTTTAGGTTGTGTAAGTACAAAAATGACTCATTTTTAATATAATTAGGAAAGAATGTAGAATTTTTAGTTTCCATGTGGTAGCTGAAAAATGTGTCTCTTAATCGACTTCAAACTACAAGTATATTTTGCTTAAAAAAATGTTTGCACTGTTATTGACCCAAGTCTCATTTTGTCCATATTAATTAATAAACTTTATGAGATAGTCGCTTCCGAGAGATAACTTGAGTATATCTCGTCTGATCGGCTTCTTGTTCTCGTCAGTGATGTAGCGTACCTCGAGGAGGTTTCGGATTAGCACTGGACTGTGTGGAAACGAACTGGCTAATTTTATTTAAGAAACTGAGATATTTTCTACAAGAAAACTTGAGAATCCCTCATTATGTTAATGGTATACAGTACCAAACTGATCCGTGTAATAAAAAGTATGACGTAGGTATGACTAAAAAACTTTAATGACAGACGTCATGAATATAAATACGCATACAGGATCCATAATGCAGCACATGCGTCTTAAACAGAACGCACAGACATGAACGAAGGTCAATTTGACGAAAAATGCGGTTACGAATTGAAGAACAGGTTCCATCAAAATGAACACCACCATAGAGCAGAATCAGAGCACTTTCAGCCAAGCAAATCCTTTTGCACAATTATTGCTAGGGTGACCTCCCACACAAGGCCCAGACAACACGACGCCACCTGTGACCTAATCCACATCCTGTCTTCGATCCTCTTGATGTGACCTCTCCATCTTGCTGGAGTGTATATTTAACCAGCGGTTTTTGCGTTTTCTGCTGAGTTGAAAAAATTCGGGGGTGAGCTAAAAAATCGTCTTGAATCTGAAGTATTTGCCAATATACTCAGACCAAGTCTGAATGTTAGTAACACAGTAGATCAAGTTAGAATCTTGGTAACACTGTAAACCAAGTTAAAATGTTAGTAACACAATAAATCAAGTCTAAATGTTAGCAACACAGTATATTAAGTTTGAATACTAATAACACAATTCAGCAAGTCTGAATGCTAGTACACAACATACCAAGTCTGAATGTTAGAAACACAATAGCCCAAGTTAGAATATTAGTAACACAACAAGTCTGAATGTAACACAACACAACAAGTCTGAATGTTAGTAACACAACACACAAGTCTGAATGTTAGTAACACAACACACAAGTCTGAATGTTAGTAACACAACACACAAATCTGAATGTTAGTAACACAACACACAAGTCTGAATGTTAGTAACACAACACACAAGTCTGAATGTTAGTAACACAACACACAAGTCTGAATGTTAGTAACACAACACAAAGTCTGAATGTTAGTAACACAACACACAAGTCTGAATGTTAGTAACACAATACACAAGTCTGAATGTTAGTAACACAATAGCCCAAGTTAGAATATTAGTAACACAACAAGTCTGAATGTAACACAACACAACAAGTCTGAATGTTAGTAACACAACACACAAGTCTGAATGTTAGTAACACAACACACAGTCTGAATGTTAGTAACACAACACACAAATCTGAATGTTAGTAACACAACACACAAGTTCTGAATGTTAGTAACACAACACACAAGTCTGAATGTTAGTAACAAACACACAAGTCTGAATGTTAGTAACACAACACACAAGTCTGAATGT